>CM064872.1:11034236-11634236 GCA_032719365.1 Prinsepia uniflora
TTCCTATCTTTGATTCCTTTTTGAGTGCTGTACCAATATCTCGACTTATGTCCAATCCTAATTTAGATATACGGACTCTTATTGGAGTCCCTATTCAATATTTATAGTCCATACTATTACTGGTATGATTAATCGCCAAGAAAAATATCACTATAAGCGTTGGATCCAACATAAAGCCTTTCATCACCTTAAACCTCAAACACTTACTCTAACTGGGAAATGTAGTCATTTATCACAGTCGAGTCCACCATAGCGACAAATACTAGGACTTAGCTTATGAGCTCTTTTACTATCCGAACCCACAAAACTTTCTCTTTCATCAGCACGCAACATTCACTAATCACACTGATGAACCAATCCATTTACTGCCCTATAACTACCCGGGGCTCCTATGCTCGTCTAATTTCCAATCCATACACGAGGCTCGCATTTCGGAGGCATGACAATTGCAAGCACAACTTAAACCTTAGCTCTAATACCAAGTTCACGGGTTATGAAGATTCTTCCCCCTTCGTCATCAATTTCTCCAGTTTATCTTCATTTCTCTCTTGTTCCTTTCTTTTCTTTCTTGTTTTCCCTTTCTCTCTTGTTCTTAACTCACCTTTCCCTCACAGGTTGGTTTTACACACACACACACACACACACACACACACACACACACACACACACACACACACACACACACACACACACATACACTATATATATATATATATATAATCAACTAAGTTGGTGAAGGAGATAATAGGAGGGAAATGTGGAGAGAATTATAAAAGAGTCTAGGTCTCTCTTCCAAAATGACCAATATACCCTTATACCCAAATGACCAAATTACCCTTGCCACTCTTAACTCATAACAAACCTTATTTGATCTCTATTTTTGGCATATTGTCTATCTATAGATTCAAAATTTTGAGACCTTTGTAACGGTTCCCGCGACACATCCACAAAATGTCTTGGTCAAAAGGTCAACATTTTGTCCTTTATAGGGGCAAAACCATCATTTTCACTAAAACAAATTCAATCTTATGTTCAAAAAAAATTTGGTCAAAAGGTCAACATTTTTTCTTTTTCAACCTCCCCTCCTTAAAAGAAAATTTCGTCCGAAATTTTAAAACAAATCCAATATAATGTTCATACTCAAATTGTACAACTGAGTTGCTCAAAATTAATCAACCTTCTGATTTATTCTTCTTCACTAAATCGTGACATCATTTAGAGGTCAACAATTATGTAATTCTTGTATAGCTTGAACTAATTCGTATAACCAACCTTACTCTAGACATCCATCAAGTCATGTTCAACATCACTTTTTTTCCACTAGTCTATAACCAAGCTCAATCAATTCATATCTCAAGTATTAGTCACTTCATATGATGGAACTACGTGTAGGCCACCATACCACCACAAACATCATCTAAGTCAAATCCAAAAATAGCATCAACATATCATCCAGACAAATATTCCCCTGGGGGTATCTGTACTACTAGTAGGTAAACCACTCGGGATTTAAGCCCATCTCGACATCTGAGTGTACCCTCACTCAAGATCTCGACCCCTGCTCGACATCCAAGTGAGAAGTGACTCAGGATCTGGAACCTTGCTCGACGTGTGAGTCAGCACAATACTAGTATTAGGACCTGGAGCCTAACTCGACATCTGAGAGTAACTATCACAATACCAGTCTCTGGATTTGGAGCCCAACTCGACGTCCGAGACTCCAGATCTAGAGCCTAACTTGACGTCTGAGTCATTTCCACACTACCAGTCTCAGGAAAAATGCACCTTTGCTCGACATTTGAGACTGGCCACCAGTTAAGAAACAACATCCGTCTATAAACACAATAATGCAAGTACATAAAACATATATTGATAAGATACATATAGATTTCTTAAAACCAAGTTCACAATTACAACACATATTCATTCCTTAAAATTCAAATCATCATTTCAAATTTTGATTTTTAAACTCAACACAATTTTCTGTAAAACCTCGTAAACGTATACTCAAAATCTATTCAAAATTCAAAAATCAGCAATACTCACTTGAAAACCAATTTGAAAGCATTAGATAATTACCTTGATTTTCATTCCAAATCCAACTCAAATCTCAAATTGGGCTTTAATCCAAATGTCATGTATGCTTAATCTCGTAAAACTGTGCTTTAACTAATTCCATAAAATTATCAAAAATATTTTAAAATCATAATCGAACCACCATCATATAATAAAATATACTATGCAAGGGATTCACATTTCAGAAGTATAAGCTATGATACCAAGTTGACAGGATCCGTCCCCAATTTCCTTGAAAATCAATCGGTCCTGCTCCTGTTTGACTATTCTTGTCAGACAAGGGATGTCACCAATTTTATCTATGTCCATATCTTACCAAATTAAATCCATTCTTACGAGGTTACCGCCCACGTCCAACCCACTAACCCCATAAAGAGGTAGATTCTTACTATTTTAAATAAATATTGATAATAATCATACACTGCCATTTTAATAAAAGAGAGGTTTATTCATCACAAGACATCATGTCCTCATTATCTCACTTCATCTCCTTATCACATATGATCATCACATTATCATATCTATCATGTTAGCTCATCATGATATCCTCTCATCATAACATAACACCATATATGGAATCATAATATTATCATACATATCATCACGCACCCATAATTCTAAGTTTAACATACCATATACATCACACAATCAACATACACAACACTAAGCATAATCATCTTTTTAGTGAAAGAAAATCTAAAAATATTAATATGCAAAAGAGTACCATAATTAAATTCCTCGGTTTACCCATTTACCACAATCTTCTGTTATAAGTACTTTTAATTATTCGTATGAAAATTACTATGTTAATCCTTAACCGATTATGCATGTCCAACGATCTTAACAATTCCTTAATTAATCATAATTAAACCAATTTTAAATTCATAAACAGAACATAAACATACATCCACAACTTCACCCTAATGATATCCAATTAATTCGAAAGTTGTACCATTAGATTAAGAATTGAAAGACAAATATTTTTCATATTGACCGCTTCACCAGGAGCCATCGCACGCGCTCTCATGCGTCGTCGTGCTCCTCTGAGAGTGGCCTACATTTGACTGCAGTGCAATTGCAAGGCTACTCGTCTCTTTTCTCCAGTCGAGTCCTAGTTTCGAGTCACCCGGTTATATCTCGACCATCTTTCAACCATTTTTAACTTTTCAAACACTGAAAGTCATCTTACTTGAACCATAAGAAGATCTATGGTATTAAATGAAAGAAATACTTATCTAAACTCATAGTTTGAGCTTACCAACTTTCGGCCATGGCGTCCAACTGAGTTTTCCCACGATTCCAACATCCCTACCACCTTCATTTGGCTCCTAAATGATCAGAAGAATTCACCCATGACTCTGGTATCTTTCGTTTCGAGCTAGAAAGTCTTAAAACATAGGATGATCGACGATCATCTTTGAACTTCACAGGTTATGAAGGTTTTCTTCCCCCTTCTTCATCCATTTCTCTAGTTTATTCTCATTTCTCTCTTGTTCCTTTCTTTTATTTCTTGTTTTTCCTTTCTCACTTCTTCCTGACTCACCTTTCCCTCACGGGTTGGTTTTTTTGGTGGTTGTTCTCTATTTTAGACACCACCACCCGAACTCCCTTTAATTCACACACACACACACACACACACACACACACACACACACACACACACACACACACACACACACACACACACACACACACACACACACACACACACACACACCCACACCCACACCCACACCCACACCCCCCCCCCCCCCCCCCACACACACACACACACACTCACACTATATAGTCAACTAAGTCGGTGTAGGAGATAATAGGAGGGAAATTTGGAGAAAGTTCTAGAATAGTCTAGGCCTCTCTTCCAAAATGACCAAAATACCTTTATGCCCAAATGACCAAATTGCCCCTAACCACTCTTGACCTATAACGAACCTTATTTGACCTTTGTTTTTTGCATACTGCTTGTCTATGGATTCAAAAGTTTTTAACCTTCGTATCAGTGCTTGCGACACTTCCACAAAATGTCTTGGCCAAAAGTTCAATTTTTTTTCCTTTATAGGGGAAAAATTGTCATTTTCACTTAACATTTCTAAATTAACTTTTATCGAAATTTTGGGCTGTTACATAAAAGGTCAACATTTGACCTTATAAGGGCAAAACCATCCATTAGAAACAAAATTTTCCAAAATTTTTGTTTTCAAATTTCCAGGTCGTTACAATATACCCTCCTTAAAAAATTTCGCCCTTAAAATTCCTATCTGTCTATCCGAAAATTGGAATTACCGGCTGGCAACCATACCTTGGGTTCTTACCCTAACCCTCATTCGACATTCGGATCGTAATTGATATTTCAATCTCCAAGCTCCTTCTGAGCCCTAGTTCCCAACGTCGACACCTTTCGAGTCCTAGTACAATATCCTGACTCCATCTGAATCCTAATTCGGTATTATGTAATCCATGCCACCACCGACATGCTTAGTCACCAATAGAAATAACCTTACCTGAGGAACTCACTCGTCTATTTTATCTGAGTCCAACTCGCTCGTAAACATTGTGACATTAGCCTATTGGCTCTCTCACTAGCTAAACCCATACAATTCCTCTTATATTGGAGAGTAGCATCCACTATCCGACCCAATAATCCAAGGTCTTTTCTAGCCCTAAATATACCATGGGATCGTATACTCGTTTTAATACTAGGCCATGCACGAGGTTTACATCTTGGAAGCATGACATTGGCAAACACAAATCAGTACCAACCTTGCTCTGATACCATGTTGACAAGACTCGCTCCTAAAACACTTTGATAACTGCACCCAGTCATGCTTTCATCTGATAAGTAATCGAAAATACCAAAACTACCCTCAATACCAAAAATACCAAAACTTCCCTTCTGCTCGTACTTCCGCCTCTCGATCGACCTCTATTTATGTGTAACTACCTAGAGGGTCATAAAAAATATGAAAAGTGTGAGTAGACAAAAATAATCATTTTAAAAACAAATTTATTGAGGAAAACCACATTTACCCTCCAGTTTCTATAACATGGATACATATAGTAGAACTTAAACAATCGAAATTTAAATCAATCAATCACATCAAATTAATCAATCCAATATCCATAAGTCAGACCGACAAATCAATACTCATAATTCTAACTATCCAATCTAATATCATTAAACCAATCAATACCAATATCAAATAACCAACCAATACCAAGTAACCAACCAATACCAAGATAACAATCAATCCTAAATAATCAAACTACATAGGCAATCTTGGAAACTGTACTAAGTACCATCCAAGTCACATCTAAGAGCTCGTCATAATAGCAACAAACATAATCCATGGATTAAGTCACACAAGCTTCATAACTAAGAACAATCAATCTTCAAACTCGAGTATCATTCACAATGAACAATAGCACTACGCATAGGCTAACTCGGGAACTGCACGAAACACCATCCGAGTCAAGTCTGGGAACAATACACAGCACCATCCAAGTTGTAATAGTATCCTCAAATGACACAACCCATCCCAATCCCCCCGGGATTAACGCGGGATGTGCCATGCTCCCATCTAACCCACGTGTGACACGGAGGGCCAGACAAGGGATAACTTAAACCTTACCCCACTAGAGGCTTCTAGAGTGCTCCAAGATAAGTGGAGGACTGTGATGTCTCGGTCTCTACTCCAGCCCGCATCCATGATCAACCTAAAGGGTATTAAAACCCATAAAAGTTATGAGTGGACGAAAATAAATAGTTTAGTAAAACTCATTTCACAAAAGACATTTATGCCTTTTACTTAAAACCATGCATGCATATGAAAATCAGTTAATTCAAATATAATAAAACCGTTTATAAAAACAAAGAAATTTCCTTCCTCAAATCATTAGGCCCTTAGCCCAAAACCATAAAACCAATCATGTGGGAACTCAGCCCAAAACCATAAATCCAAATCCTCAAATCCAGTAAATCCGTAAATACGTAAATCCAATAAAACACGTTTATATCAATCCTTGGCATCGCAGATGCCTGGCGTCCCAAAAGCCTGACGTCCCAAACGTCATGTCACGGTCCAGGTTACGCGTGCCTCTTGGGGTCTCTCCGAGTCTGTATGACATCCCAGATGTCTGACGTCCCAGACGTCTAATAATAGCAATCTTGCTCCTTAGTAACCCTCCGGTTCGGGTGCTCCGTAGCATGACTACTCGTAGGAAATGCGTCGTGACTACCCTAGTGTCCTAGACGACTAGAGGAAAGCATTTTATGAAATCATTTCAAAACCTTTCAAATGGGCCCTTGCCCAAAATTTCCATAAACCACCGTAAATCCAAAAATGGGTCTCATACCCGAAGTATACTTTTCATAAACCATTTCCGTAAATCCATTTCATAAACCACAAATGGGACTCATGCCCGATATCGTATCAACTGGGCTTCTAGCCCGATAATGTAAACCAAATGGGTCTCAACCCGACACTCCATTAAATCAAATGGACTACAAGTATGATAGTTTCCAAATCAAATGGGTCTCATGCCCGATTCCATATTTCTAAATCTGAAATCATACCATCAAACCACAATTGAAAACACAAGCACGTCTAAACACCGTATAAAACTAGAAACCTTGAAATACGTGCAAATACGTGACTACTAAATACCACAATCATATCCATCATAAATCACATATTTAAAACATATAAAACAGTTATGCATGCATCATATTTTGAAAACAAAAGTCCACTTACATACCATCCTAGCTACGTCTCGATACACATGTCATAAGCCTCTCCAAGGCTAATTCATCATCTCCAGAACTTCCGGACCTGTCCAAATCACACCAAAGGTCACTAACGGACTCTATAAGTTCATACCTAAAACCTATGAATAGTACTAGCCTGGGAACACATCCCAAACACACTTCCCAAGGCTAAAAACCTCGATTTGACCAACCTAACGATCTCCAATCGACCCGAAACCACCATCATTGGATTTGTATCATCGAAACCTTTAAAATGATACTGGTCCCACCTCAAAAATCGTGCCCACGCTAACGTTAGATGGTCAACGGCTGACGTCACGTCTGACAGGTTCTAACAGTGCCACGTGTCAACTACGCATTGGTCTACGTCGCTGACATGTCAATGACACGTGGTAGCCACTGATTGGGCCATGCCATGGACATGTCAGTACTGACTGTGCATTGACATGTGACACGTGTCGAACTACCATTAGTCCACCTCTAATAGGTGTGAGACTAACATGTTAGGTCCGACATGATAACGTCATCAGATGACATCATCACTGACGTCACCTCGGCTCCTACCTCTGTCCAGATCCCAGAACTGGGTTGCGCAGACCCGCGGACCCAACTCGGCCTTAAATCCTTCAATTCTACCACGATTTTGATCCTGTTTGTTCCTACACAATCGTCCAATCCTCCCTAATCAATCTATGTGATCAAAACCAAGAAAAATGGGCTAAATCATACCTTTTAAACCCATGAATAGTAATTGGGAATTTCAAATGGGTTTTCCAGCGAGCTCCGGTCATCTCCTGCCTCGAGACCGATTTCCCTGAGTTTGTCTCACGTCCTAGAACACATTGGAATCATCAGGAACCCTTAACAATCGTCCAAAACCGATTTTCCATTTTCGAACTAAAAACTGGGTTACGGTTTACCTGTTTCCCGTGACCTCCTCCGCCGTTTATGGCAGTCATCTCAGCCTCTCCGTCCACCATTCCCTCACTCTCAGTCACTCAATCATCACCGTAGATGATAGGATGAAGTATGGGTTTGGGTGTACGGGTTTGAGGGGTTTCACGGGTGAAGGGAACAAAGAAGATAAAGATAAAGATGAACCCAATTAATTGGGGTTTGGGCCAACCAGATGGGTGACACTTGTCACTCATCTAGTGGGTCCTCCCCAGATATTTATCCACTCAAACCGGGCCACCTGTCCAATTTCTCGGTTTGCATGAATAATACTAATTTTTGTTCTAGACCCGTAACGTTCCCGTCGAACATCCGATTTTGACATGTTGTCTGTCTACGGACTCGTAACGTCCCGATCTACGTAATGATCCTCGGCCCTCGTGCATTTTACCACCTTAGTCAAAAGTCAATATTTTGCCCATTTCCAATGGTAAAATCGTCATTTTACACCGTCCGTGTGCGATTCCTCGACTAATTAGGGATTAGTCACGATAATCCTTAATTAATCCCGTGAATTTGGGACGGGTTGTTACATCAAAAACTTCAAGTAGCACTTTCTGAACCATGTCTAGGAACTGCACTCACGCACCATCTGGATACGTTTAAGAACTTATCAAATCTCAACCTCACAGCCTCAAGATCAGTGAAGCCAAGTTCCGGATATCTGAGCACTGACAATATTCAAGGATGGTTGATTGTGGGTAATAGTTTTAAAAACCAAGAAAACTCAATCAACACAAATCATTGACCCAAAACCAAATCAAACATATTCATAACTCGGGTTTAAGCCAAAAACACAGTTTTCATAAACAATTGTAAAAAAACAGATTCATAAATCGATCCATAAATCCATAAAATCATCCAATAATTATTTGTAAATCATATTAAAATCATTGCAACATAATTCAAGCAAATAAGCAATTTAAAATATTTAACTATGCATGCATAATAATTTATAAAAGGAAAGGTCAACACACACATTGTCCATGTAGCTAAATCTCAATCTTTGTGCTTCTCTAAGGTCCCTGGAGTGGTATCTTCTGTCAAAAGCAATAAGTAGACGTCACTTGTGTTATACATAAACCAATAGTCGAACCCCAAAATCCTAGGTTAACAAACGCCTTCTAAACTTAAGCATCATCACTTTGGTCGCCCAGAAATACCCCAAATTGTAACAACCCACCCTATAATTGCTGGATTACCAGGAGACTAGCGCGATTAATCAAGATTAGTCGAGGTAAAATGATGATTTTACCCTTGGAGAGAGGAAAATGTTGAATTTTGACCCGTGAGGCTTTTTGCATATATCACGGGTTTCCGATAAGGTAGGCATGCGGCACGTCGAATTTGAACGTCATACGATGAAGTTATGGATCTGAAACGGTTGAATCAGAGTTTACAGTTGCACGTTCTACGAGAATGGTTATTTTTATTAGTTGATTGTGGGGCCCAAAAATATCTCAATGGGGACCACAAGATGAGTGACAAGTGTCACTCATCCTATGCCCATTATCTTTCTATCCTCATCTCTCCCTCGCTCTCTCATTTTCTACACACACTCGAAACACCACCCTCAACATTTCTCCTTCCTAGTTTTCACCAGCTAGTGCTGGTTAAGAGAGACAGAGAGAGGTTGTGAGGTCAAGAGAGAGACTGAATGAGACGTTGGAGACTGCGGAGCCACGGTGGCTGGCTCGGAACCTAAAAAACAGGTAAGTCATGTGTGTTTGCTTTCAGGTTTAGGTTTTGGTTGGTTGTGAGGGTGTTCTGAGGCCATGGTTTTGTTTCTCGAGCTTGTGCGAGGTTGTAGGGACCAAAACGGAAAGGGTTGGACAACGGGATGAGCTGGACTGGGAGCTGGAGTTTTGGGCGTGAAGGTTTGAGCTTGCCCAGGTGGATTTCAGGTATGATCTTCCTATTTTAAGCCCACAGATCGTTTTATGGGTAGGGTAGGATTAGAATAGTGAAGCAATGATGGAATTTGGGCATAAAACAATGAAGTTTGGATCGAGTCACGTTTTGGGTCGAATGACCTGTTACATTAAACTGGGTCAACCTGGCAGGAGGTTGACGATAATGATGTGGCAGTCCATGTGGCAAATCAGGTGGTGCCACGTGGCTACCTGTCAGGGATTGTCAGAGCCTACGTGGTAGGTGACGTGGCAGGATGATGTCAATAGTGACATCAAAATGTGACACATGGCACGTGTAAGAGGGTGACACGTGGCACCTGTCAGGTGGTGCCACGTGGCAAGTTGTCAAATGTCAAGTTGACATTAGCAGTGACGTCAGCTAGGGCTGATGTCAGTAGATGACGTCAGCGTTGACCAAAATTTAACTAGTGCGTGTGGTACGTGGGCACGAATTTCAATGTCAAATCGGTCTTGTTTGATAGGTTTCAACGTCTTGAATCCAATGGTGATGGTTTTAGGTCAATCAGAGATCATTTAGTTGGTGTTTTGGTTATTTTTTTCCCCGGGAAGCGTGTTCGGGACGCGTTTTCAGTTTCGAAGTTTGTGAGGGTTTATTGTTCGGACTTATATTGATTGTTAGTGACCCTCAGGTATGACTTTAACAGGCCCGAACGACCTGGAGGCTTCGGATTGGCTTACGGCTCATGTTTAGAGCGAGCGGTGGTACAGTGAGTGGACTTTTGTTTTCCTGACCCTATGCATACATTTTTATATGGTTTTTTTAATGAGAATTTCTTGATGATTCTTTACGTACTATTTATATGAATTTTGGGAATATTTAGGAATATTTAAGGAAAATGATATTAAAACGTTTTGCGAGGAAATTGGGTTTATTAAACCCTGGATCCTCAATGAGTTATAAGGAATGGTTTTATACTTGTGATGTCATGTTTATATGACTATTTTAGTGGCTCATTTTTCGAGGTTTGATGTGATTGTGATGTGATATGACTGTGAATATATAGTGATGTGATTGTGTTATGCTAATGATGATGATGGTGATGATGTAAGATGTGATTAGTGACCCATTCGAGATGTTGATCATGATAGATACTGACAGGACCCATCCCAATCCCCCCGGGATTACCGTGGAATGTGCCCTGCTCCCGTCCAACAAGGGGTGTCAGACAAGGGATAACCAAGAGCCACTGCCCAACGGGGCATCCAGAGTGCGCAAGGATCGATGGAGGAGGTGTGTAATGTCCCAGTCCCTACTGCAATCGCATCCGTGATCAACCTGAAGGGCATTAAAACCAAAAGCTGTGAGTGGACAAAAACCAATAAGTTTACCCAAATACATTTATAAGACATTTATGCCCTCCAATAAAAACGTATGCATGCCACAAAAACCAGTAACCAAAAACCAAGTGTGGGAACTCAGCCCAAAACTGTGGAATACCACCACCATACATATTAAAACCATGTGGGTCACCACCCACGACCATAAATGAACATCAATCCATAAATCCAAAACCATTTAGGGTCCCTGACCCGACATACCATTTCATAACCAATAATCCATTTTTACCACATAACACATATCCAACCAATAAGCCATTTTATTCATTAATCCATATTTTACCATTACCATCACCAGCATCCCAGATGCTTAGCGTCCCAGACGCTAGACGTCCCTGACGTCATATCTCACGGTTTCATAAGCTACGCGTACTGCCCGGGGTCTCTCCGGGTCCATAAATCTGACATCCCTGATGTCTGACGTCCCTGACGTCAATCATAGCAATCCTGCTCCTGAGTCATCATACGGTCCGGCTGCTCCGTATAATGACCCCTCGCAGGCAATGCACCGTGACTTCCCCAGTGTCCCAGACATCTGGAGGAGACCATCATATATCCTTGTATCCAGATGGTATATGGAAAACAGTTTTATTAAATCCTTTTATCACATCATTACAATGGGCCCTGCCCGAAATTTCCATAAAACCACGTAAATCCATTTAGGGTCCCTGACCCAAAATCACAATTATTAAACATAGGGTCCCTGACCCGAAATCACATTTATAATCCAACTGGGCCTCATGCCCGATTTTATGAACCACTGGGCCCACGGCCCGATTTGTAAACCAACTGGGCCCGCAGCCCGAATTATAAACCCACTGGGCCCACGGCCCGAATTCGTAAATCAACTGGGCCCCTGGCCCGATAACATAACTCAAATGGGTCTCAGCCCGATTTCATACCAACTGAGCCCCTGGCCCGATTTCATTAACCAACTGGGCCCCCGGCCTGATTCTCAAATGGACTCCAAGTCCGAAATTTCCAAAACAAGTGGGCCTCAAGCCTGAGTTTATATTTCCAATTTCAAAACCATTTCATCATATTATATCCAAGTCATAAATATGGAAAATCCATGTAAAATCGGAAAACCTCGATTTACGTGCAAGCACGTAAATCGCCTCGAAATACGTGAAACCGTACATTTTACCAACAACCAAACCAACATCATACAATCACAACCATAATCCATATAAAACATTTAAGCATGCATAGAATTTATAAAACCAAAGTCCACTCACAGACTGTTTTAACCGTGTGCCTCGATACGCGTGCCACCGGCCCTCCCGGGCCACACCACTATCACCGGGACTCCCAATCCTGTCCAAATCACATTAGAGGGTTACTAACCTCATCATTAACATCCTATCAAAGTCCCGTAATTTTCCCGAATTTTTACTTATTTTTAAACTTAATTTAAAACCTTCGGATATCCCGAACAATATCGAGACGGTGTCCGATCGACACGAAACCAATTCCAAAATGTCCGTTACATCGAATGGATTAAAAGTCATGTTGACCTCACCTCGAGATTCGTGCCCACGCGCCGTCACGCGCCGCCGTGAGTGGCTGCGCGTGAAACCCACACGCCTGCTACAGTGTCACCATCTAACCCGTATGTCTGGTAAACGGGTCCAGTTTGCCCGCGATACGACCCGGTTCGTGTTCTGTCAATTCGATCCTAATTCCTTCAATTGATCATTCCATTAGTTTCGTTTTAAGTCCAATTACAAGTCTGAAAACTCAATTACACAAATCCTTACCCAGATTCCCACGATTCGACGCTGATCCACGAAGAACACCTGGTTACTGTGCAATCATGGAACTCCCGCAATTGCTGCAGGTTTCATCCAATTGATGATTCCAGAAGCATCAACGGACCATGAGGAACAATTCCCCCACATCAATTGCATCACACCCGTGCTCAAACGTCACGACTCAAGCTCGAGCACCGTCATTGTTCAACAATGGAGTTCCATCGATCTCGATCGGTTTCCTTCAATTGATGAACCCAGAAGCATCGTGGGATCATGAGGAGTCATTTCCCCACAACAATTGAGTCAATCGCAGCTCCAAACTCCACGACTCATCCTCGATTTCTTCCTCTATCACCAAGTGTGATCAGAGCCAAAACGTTGCCAATTCTTCTTGTTTCTTCGACAATTATGATCGTGGCACTCCCAGGAAGCTGAAGGTAAGCTCAATTGCGATCCTCACGGCCTAATTCCTCCAATTCGAATTTTCCCCCCAATTTTCCCGAAATCCAAAATCCAAAATTCAGCCCTCTCACAACCCCTCGTGTTTCCCCGTTAATTCGATCATCAAAGTCTCTCAGTTTTCTCTCAGGAACGGCAGAGAGAGGGAGCCAATTCTCCCCGTTCATCCTTTCCCCAAATCGTGCACGGTTTGAAAGAAAACAAAGGAAAAGGAAGAAAAATGATGGATAAGGAATGATGATGTTGTAATGATAGTGTTGGGAGGGAAACATGGAGCTGGAAACAAGGGATGGGTGACACTTGTCACTCATCCGGATGTGCACAGTCAACAGTCACTATTCATTATTATATTATTATTTTAATCCGAGCCTCGGTTCGTTAGTTCGTTTCCTTGACCATAACTTCGTCGTCGAATCTCCGATTTCGGCATGCCGCCTGTCGTTGGATTCGTATCGACGAGACCTACGTAACGGTCCTTGGCCCTCGTCCATCGGACCTCCAGGTCAAAAAGTCAACATTTGGCCCCTAGTATGCCAAATTACCAAAATACCCCTCAACTTCCGCACACCATAACTTTCTCTACGAATGTCGGAATCGAACGTGCCACCTGTCTATGAACTCGTGACGTCCCGAACTACGTCACGGTCATCGGTCAAAGTCCATTTGACCGCCCGATCAAAAAGTCAACATTTTGCCCACGACCAGGGGCAAAACGGTCATTTTGCACATTTGTCCGATTTCGCCCTACTAACCACCGTTCAACCTCACTAATCAAGATTAGTTACTAAACTGATCCCGGAATTCGGGACGGGTCGTTACAGATACTCTTGGACGTCGAGCTGGGCTCTGTCAGTCCAGAGACTCGTCTCAGACGTCGAACCTCGAGCTCCGTAGTTCCTGAGACTAGGACCGTGACTCAAACCTCGAGTCCGAGACTCCGTCATTTCTGAGCTGGTCCACACTCGGACGTCAAGTCAGGGACTCTGTCTTTCCCGAGTTATATCAGCCTATTGGTAGTGCTCCTTGATATGACTATTCAGCAGTCGATTCGGTATGATGGATAGTTCGGTATGGTTAGTGTTGTGTGATTGGTATGCTTCTGCATTGATATGGTTATGTCTTTGTTGATATATTGACAGGGCTAGCTTTCTATTTTGTTGATTATGTGCTTGGGTCTAGTCGTATATGCAGTGATGTTTGATATGGTTTCATGTTAAGGTTTATGTCAATTTTGGTTTTCTAGTTACTGCACGCACTTTAAGATTGATGTTTTATTTGTAAACTCGATGTATGCATAGCTTTATTAAAACAGAGGGTAAACCTGGTGTTTCAAACTATGTTTTTTATAAACCTTGATTTTTTTTTGTCCACTCACACTTTTATTGGCTTTGACACCCTCCAAATTGATCACGGATGTGGGCTGTGTGAAGGCTGAGGTATCACATAAATTTGCGTACTCTGGAGATCCTATCTCTTATCTGACACGTGGTAAGTATACATACATAAATATCAAGGGTATGTTGAGGTTTTTGCATGATGTGTCAGACGGGAGCAGGTCCTCCCATACTAATCGAGGATGATTACGGGGAGGGCCTTGTCACAAATGATGTCTGATTGACTTGAAGCAGGCGCCATTAGATCCATATCGTCAAAAACTTAAATAGAAAACATCTGCATGGCCCATGGAAAGGCTCCACGCATTGTGACAACCCAAAATAAGAGAAAGGTGAAATTTGAAAAAAAAAATTAATAGGAAATTATTATTTTTCCCTTGGAAGGTCAAATGTTAACTTTTTGACCTGGATATTGTTTGGACGATTGGTAAGTACCGTCATGTAGGTCTTGGACTCCTGAGTCCATAGACAGTTGGTATATTAAAATTGGAGATTGTATGAGTTGGAAACGGGTAAAAACTATTAAGGGTAATAAGGTAATTTTGTTACCAAGAGTATTTTGGTAATTTCACCATGGGATTTTTTTGTGAAAGGGACAAGTGCTCAGAAAATTTTGGTTCTCTCTCCATTATACCTTCTACCGACTTATTGCTTTTTTTTTATTTGTGTGTGTATGTGTGTTTGCTGTGTAGGAGGAATTCGGTGCATGGTGGTTAAGGGTGAGAAAAAAAAACTCACCACCCAACTCATACACGAAGGAAAATGGGGGAGAATGGGAGAGAATCAAGGAGATAAGAAGAAGAGGGAAGAGAGGAAGAATTAACATGAAATCAATGAGGGAGATGGAGAAAACAGTGAGAAAAAAACCAATATAATATGAGTTTTTATTCAGATTTTTGGTTCTGGGACAGGGACATCGAAAGTGAGCATTCACATGTCCTTCTGAAGTTCCTAATATTGTCCTAAGCTCGAAAGAGTGAAGGTTTGGCCGATGGATCGTGGTGGAAAGAAATTGTCATCCATGTCCAAAACATTGGAGCAGGAAATATTCAATTAGGTAAGTTTTTTCCTCATTTGGACACCATAGAACTATTCCTTGCATCGAGCAGATGAAAACCGACTATTGGAACGTTGATTTTGGACAAGAAACGACTGAGTTCTAATCGGGTTAGCCTCGCGGGTTGGGTAGAAAATGTAGGCAAACGGGTCAACCTGATTCCAGGTTAGGGGTGACATTGTAGTTGGCACGTGGCCACCACGTGCACCCACTTTTGGTGGCACATAAGGGTGCGTGCCACCGTGTTTACAATTACAGTCAACATATGTTTTTTTTCATATTTATGATGTTACGAATCCAACGGTACAATTTTTGAGACAATCAGATATCATCTCGGGATAGTTTTGACTATCCGAAGGTTTACGATGGGAGCATGACCTTGCTCGATATGATAACTATTTATTGCTCCATGTGCTATATTGTAAGGTTTCATTGAATGCACTATTCACGAATTGAACGCAAACAAATTTAAGGAAACGCGTGACTAGCTTTGTCCAGTGTGTCAACCAATTTAAGGCCAAAGAAGAAGGTAAATTTCACCAATTATCAGACTTGGCTAATTATAGTATATATGTCGCTGAGTTTCTTATTAAAACAAATCTTATCTAATAATACGCCTTATTCTGATATTAGGAAAAAATCAATTTTAAGTCTTTCACAAATTAAGAAAATTTCGTTCACATTAACCATCACATATTGTTGTGATATACATACATTAAACAAAAACAAAATCAACATATACACACACGAATGAATCCACACATCATTAGCTAAAAAGCTAAAGTAAAACTTAATCAGTACAAAATAATTATACTTTTACAATAATTGATATGTTTTGTATGAAGAGAGTTTGATGAAAATTATTCCAACATAATGGGCATGATTATTGGGAGAATCACAAAAGTTTCCCCTATCGTGCCAAATATGTGGAAACCAGCTTAATGATCAAGTTGAGAAGGAGAAAAGTAACCTCAAGACCAATGACCCTTTGTCCATAAAAAAACCTACATCCCACCCAAAAACTAAAATAGATCCTAAAAAACCAAATAATACATTACATGTCTCAATGAATTGTCTTTCCAAGGGCATAACCGTCTTTTCAACAGAAGAAACCATCTCAGACCGCCACGTGGCAAGTCTCAGCTCTAAATTTGCAGTCGGCCGAAAACAACAAAAACAAAATCGGCATTTCGGCAGTTACAGGACGCGCGGGTGGGGAAGAACTCGGCCTCGGCTTCGCTATCTTCCCCATCGAAATTCCAACTCTGCAACTTTCAAGTTTCAACCTTTTATGTTTTAATTCCATTTTTTTTTTCATAAAAAGATTTGCCTTTTTTTTCCTTTTCTTTTTCCCATTTCCCAATTTTGCCTCTGCCTCTGTCTTCTTCATCTTACCCACCCCACCATAAAAAGATATATGATTTGATAATTTCAACCATTACCTCCGTATAAATACGCATTTTTATTGTGACCCAGGTAGCACAATCCTTTTGGTGTCGTTTGGTTGATTGGTTGTTCAGGTATGGCTTTTCTCATTTCTTACTCTGTATGTTGTTGTTTCAGCTCAACCCTTTATTTTTCCCTTTTGGTATGTTATAAATGGTTATTGGATTAGGATTAGATTGATAGGTCAACTGCGCAAAAACTTGATTTTTTTTTTGTTGGCAAGTTCGTGTATTAATCAACGTTTTTGGATTTAAATAATTGGCATGTTCTAATTACGTGATGGGTTTTGTTTGTAATATGTATTTATGTTGGTTGATTCTGCTATTTTTTTTTTTAAGATCTGATAAGTGCGTGATTTTTAGCTGTTGTTCATTGTTTCCTTTTGTTGACAAAGACAAATTTAGTATTTTGTTTGTTTGTATTACTTGATAATTGTCTCGCAGGGTTATTAGTAAACATGCAAAGTTTCGGAAACGAATTCCCAAAGCCCCTTAAGATGAATTTTTCGATCTTGTTATTGCATTATGATTTGTGATCACCATTATTCCTTTATTTTATCTGTCAGCTGTAAATTAGTGCAGTATGTATGCATTTGGAATTATGCTGAAATTTTGTGCTTCAGTTATTGAGATCTCTTAGTGACAACTGTTTGGTTTTTTTTTTTTTCTCCTTTCTATTTGAAACATTTGTTGCAGATAACTTATTTGATTTAGAGATTTTGTTGATCGGGTACATAAAGATGCCTGGAATTGTTGATGAGGTGGTAAATGAATCGAATGGAAGTTCAATGGCTAATAAGGATAATTCAGCTGTGAATGGGTCCCCGATGAGTCCTTTGGGTCACCAAAGTCCCCCCAGTACAGGACTTGATCGTCCTGTTGATGGGGTGGTTGATACCTCAATTGAGCAGCTTTATGAGAATGTATGTGATATGCAGAGTTCTGATCAGTCACCTTCAAGGCGTAGTTTTCGATCAGATGGTGACGAGTCTAGGATTGATTCAGAGTTACGCCATCTTGTCAAAGAAGAGATGAGGGAGGTAGAGATAATGGAAGAGGAAGTTCTAGAAAAGCCAGCATATGATTCTCATAGTGATTCGAGTTCTAAGAAGGAAGTTTTGTCCGCTGATAGAAAATCAGGAAAGATGGTTAAATCTGCAAACACAAAATCTGTTTCTCCAGGGAAACCAAAGAAAGTTGCTAACTTGCAGGTGGACTCTGAGGCTTCACCAAAACCAGTTTTAAAGGGAAGAAGTCCTGATAAACCTCCCATTCATGGGTTTAGTGAAAAGAAACAGCAGGCAGGGCCCACTCCTGTGAAGAAACGCAGGAATGCATCTGGAGGGACAAAGTTGCATATTGGAACCGAGGATTCGGCTGAGGCAGGATTAAATAATCCAGACCTTGGGCCATTTTTGCTTAAGCAAGCAAGGGATTTCATTTCTTCAGGCGAGAACCCTCAGAAAGCTCTTGAGTTAGCTCTTCGAGCAGCAAAATCATTCGAATTATCTGCGAATGAGAAACCCTGTTTAGAACTAGTAATGTGTTTGCACGTCACAGCAGCAATTTACTGTAGCTTAGGCCAGTACACCGAGGCAATTCCTGTTCTTGAGCGCTCAATTGAGATTTCAGCTATTGAGGAAGGCCAAAATTATGCCCTTGCTAAATTTGCTGGTCACATGCAGTTGGGTGATACTTATGCTATGCTGGGCCAACTTGAGAATTCAATTATGCATTACACAACTGGATTGGAAATCCAGAAACAAGTTTTGGGAGAAACGGATGTAAGAGTTGGTGAGACATGTCGGTATCTTGCTGAAGCTCATGTTCAAGCATTGCAATTTGATGAGGCTCAGAGGCTTTGCCAGATGGCTCTTGACAGTCATAAAGAGAATGGTTCCCCAGCTTCCCTGGAAGAGGCAGCAGATAGGAGACTGATGGGCCTTATATGTGAAACGAAGGGAGATCATGAAGCTGCTCTTGAGCACCTTGTTTTAGCCAGCATGTCCATGGTGGCAAATGGCCAGGAAATGGAGGTGGCTTCTGTTGATTGCAGCATAGGAGACACGTATTTATCATTGTCTCGGTACGATGAAGCTGCTTTTGCTTATCAGAAAGCACTCACTGTGTTCAAGACCACCAAAGGGGAGAACCATCCATCTGTTGGTTTAGTCTTCATCCGCCTGGCTGATTTGTATAATAGGACTGGAAAAATTAGAGAGTCAAAATCATACTGTGAGAATGCCCTCCGAATTTACGAAAAGCCTGCGCCTGGAGTCCCTCCAGAGGAGTTGGCAAGTGGTCTCACTGATGTTTCTGCTATCTATGAATCAATGAATGACCTCGAGCAGGCAGTCGAATTGCTACAGAAGGCGTTAAAAATATACAACGATGCCCCTGGTCAGCAAAGCACAATAGCCGGGATTGAAGCTCAAATGGGGGTTATGTACTACATGTTGGGGAATTATTCTGATTCTTATGACTCCTTTAAAAGTGCCATTACAAAACTTCGTGCAACTGGAGAGAAGAAAACTGCCTTTTTCGGGATTGTTCTCAACCAAATAGGGCTTGCTTGTGTGCAACGTTATTCCATAAATGAGGCTCAAGAATTCTTTGAAGAAGCCAGGACTATTTTAGAACATGAGTGTGGGCCATATCACCCTGATACGCTTGGAGTGTATAGCAATCTTGCTGGCACATATGATGCGGTTGGCAGGTACTGTCAATCTTTATTTTTGTCCTTCAGCCAATGTTATCTTAGATCTTCATTATGCATGGTTTGGTCGAAACCCTGTTGTTAGCACATTGTTTTAACTATCAGATGAAGCAAACGTTTTTAGTCGGATGCAAATATTATTGATAAATTAGGCATCAGACATTACTGCAAATTCGTAAATATACTGATCCATTGGTATTTTCTTTTTACTCTTGTGATTATTAACCCAGGTTGGAGGATGCAATTGAGATCTTGGAGTACGTTGTTGAGATGAGGGAAGAAAAACTTGGGACAGCGAATCCTGATGTAGATGATGAGAAGAGAAGGTTGGCTGAGTTACTAAAAGAAGCAGGCAGAGCGCGGACCAGAAAAAACAGATCACTAGAGAACCTCCTTGATGCCAACCCCGGAAATGTAAACAGTGACGGTATTAAGGTATGATAAGAATGATCATATTTTCAGAAATGAATACGATTTGTATTATAGGACCTATTGAAGAGGAAATCGATAGAAAATGCCATTTGATGTTTTGATAAGATTCTTGTTGTGTAGGTCGAATGAAACTAACTCAGGCTGGGATTTTGGTTATATTATTAATTTATGATCTACTGTATTGGCCCAAGTTCTTATGATTTTGTGTCCACAATATTTATGTAAATGCAGTACCAAGCTTGGTAGCAAATTCATCATCATTTGTAACATAAGAAATATAGTTTTGTCTTAACACATAAGATTTATCTTTTGAATTCAGAATATCTTACAGGAAATTATTGTACTTGAGAACAAAAAAAAAAAAAGATCTTGTTATTTGTCATGTATATTGTTGTCTGTTGTGAAGATCTCATGTTTGCATCTGCAAACAACTAGAAGGGCAGAAAGTGATAAGATTTATAAGGGCAAAGTTACACCTCCTGTAGTAAATTCAAAGCCACCATGTAACTCCAACTCATGCTGATCTGTACATGTTCAATATCTCTACAGTTAGGTTGGATTTATGCTCTTTCATTGCAGACATCTCATCATTTCACATTTATAGGGACTGGTAGTTGAGTTGGGTGGATCCTTGCCTTGATTATAGGGTGCTGAAATTGGTACGGCTTTGGAAGAGATTCGCAAGTTTAAACGCATTTGTTCGTGCTTAAAAAACCACGCTGGATTTTTTGTGTTAGCAATAACTATGTTGAAAGGAATTGACATAATTTTTTTTTGGTGAAATTAGGTATTGGGTATGTACCTAGCTAGGCTGATGATGTGTTACATCTAAGTGTTCAGGTTAGAATAGATGTGAAATTTAATCTTTGTGGGGTCCCTTCCCCACCCCCACTACTCTCTCTGTCTCCAGGCTATCCTCTCTGTACTGGTCCTACCGGAGACTCTCGTTATCAAATCATCGCGTTATCGGAAATACCGATGCATTACCAATTATACTTGCAATTTCCCGGGTTGAACAAAACAACTGCTTTCTTTGGGTCTCGTTATCAAACCATCAAGTGATCGGAAATACCGCCACATTACCAATTATACTTGCAATTTTCTCGGGTTGACCAAAACAACTGCTTTCTATGGGGGGTATCTTTTCAATCTGGTTTGCATAAAATGCAAATTAGAGGGCAAGAGATGAAGTGAGAGCAATCGCTTAACAAATGTCATTGAAAAATTAATATACACATTGGAATACAATTTTTACATGATGACAAAAATGCAGCTTAATGGTTAATGGACAATGTTAGCAGATCATTTGTAAACTTGCCTTCCCATACGGAAAATCAGTCTCATAAACACCTGATTCAAAGAGTTTTGTGTTCAAACACTCCTACCAGATGCCCGCAATATTCAAGATATTTGAGATTAAAGGAGATTCCTCCACCATGGCTGCATAAAATCTTTATAAGCGTGTTTTTAACCCACAGATTGGGATGTAGCATCATTAGTCATTCCAACTGAGAAAGCATCAACTAGCTATAGAGGTTGTGAAACACCTATCATAAGCAATAATGAGGTTGAGAACTCAACCCTACCCTGCAGTTAAAGCAACTAAAATTATTTGCGGTTCTTGAACTCCAATCCATTTAACTAAGATGCAACTCAATTTTCAAGCTTTTAACTGAGAGATCTTCTTCAACTTCCCTTCCCACATCTTCTACTCCAACTCATAAAAGAAAAGAACGTTTACCTTGTTTCAGAGTACAATCAGTTCCATCTCTTCTCAGTTTGCTGAGCCGCCTGGCCATTGAGAACAACAAAATTGGATGCCGTCTGTTATCATACGACTGTAGAACATAGTGCAGTCTCAACCACTTGATGCAACTGGGTAACTGCTGGCTGCAAGCCATCAAACACCCACTTAGAGAGTTAGAATAGAAGCCTCTTTCAGAAAAAAATTATTTTTCCACAATCTTACAAATGGGGGAAAAGGTATTGTATTTTTCGTTGAAAAATAATACATTTAATCTTAAAACCAAAGTGAATGTTTGAAAACAGTGTTGAATTTCATGATCCGTATTTCATTTACAGCCAATATGGCACATATATATACAATATTGATTAAGGAGATAAGACAGAACAGTTCTTATCTCCTTAAATCTACTTTTAACTATGACATGACACCTGTAGGACACCTGTCCTACTATGGAACTGTGGGTAACTGCCTAAGTGTTAACCAACTAAGGGTTAACTTATCCTAGATATAGAACTACACGGGTCTACCCTAGGTACCAGTGTACAGTGGTCTCTAGGGCTAGGTTTACATAGTCTAACATCCCCCCTCAAACTAGGCACCCGAGGGGTGACAAGTTTGAAAATCAGAGCATGGTGGCGGTTGGTGAAGAGTCCCTTAGTGAATAAGTCAGCTAGCTAGTGAGTGGAAGGAACAAACCAGACTTGATGAGTGCCGGATATGACCCGTTCACGGAGGAAGTGATAATCCAGAGCAATATGCTTTGTCTGGGCATGAAAGACCGGGTTTGTAGACATGTAGCAGGCGCTAAGGTTGTCACAGTGTATCCGGATGGGAAGTCGGGGAGGAAAGGTGAGCTCACGGAGGAGGCTGAGAAGCCAAATGGTGTCAGCACAGGTGTAAGCTAGGGCATGGTATTCTGCTTCAGAACTGGAGCGGGACACGGTTTTCTGCTTCTTGGAGCACCATGAGATAAGGGTGGAACCCAGGAAAATGCAGAAACCTGTCACAGAACGTCTGGTGTCTGGGCAGCCTGCCCAATCTGCATCAGAATAAGCTTGGAGTTGAAGGGGGAAGGTGGACCTGTGGATTTGGAGGCCAAGACCGAGTGTTCCCTTGAGATAACGGATTATTCGTTTGACTGCATTGAGATGAAGATCAGTTGGGCGGCTCATGAACTGAGCGGCATGTTGAACAGCAAAGGAAATATCAGGTCTGGTCCATGTTAAATACAGCAGAGCGCCCACCAGTTGACGGTAGACAGAAGCATCTGGAAGGGGAGTGCCATTGTGTGCTGAGAGAAGCTGTTTAGAGGCCAGGGGTGTAGGTGCAGGTTTACAGTCTAACAAACCACTACGAGTAAGGATATCCGTGGTATACTTGGTTTGGGTGAGATGAAGACCTGCGGCATTGGGAGTGGCTTCAACACCAAGGAAGAAGTGGAGTGGTCCCAAGTCTTTGATGGCAAATTCACGAGCCAAGGTTGCCATGAATGAGGAGAGAGCAGTTGGTGTGGTTCCTGTGAGCAAAATATCATCCACATAAAGCAGTAGAAACATGAGAGTGTCTTTGGTTTTGTAGATGAAGAGGGAGGGATCGGCTCTGCTCTGAGTGAAGCCCTTTTGGAGGAGGAAGGTGCTGAATCGATCAAACCAAGCTCTGGGGGCCTGTTTGAGGCCGTACAGAGCTTTGTGGAGGCGGCAGACATGCTGGGGATGTTGGGGATCAACAAAACCTGGGGGTTGTTGCATATAAACCTCTTCTGTTAAGTGGCCATGTAGGAAGGCATTGGTGACATCCATTTGGCGAATGGACCAGCCAAGGGATACAGCAAGGGTAAGTACCACTCGAATGGTTGCTGGTTTGATAACAGGGCTAAATGTCTCCTGAAAATCAAGGCCTGCCTGTTGGTGAAAGCCCTTGGCTACAAGACGAGCTTTATATCTCTCTAGGGTTCCATCTGCATGGCGTTTAACCTTGAAAACCCATTTGCAGCCAACTGTGTTGGCAGATGGAGGGAGGGGAACAAGGGACCAGGTGTGTTGGCGGATGAGGGCGTCATATTCAGTGGACATGGCTTGGACCCAGTGTTCGTGTTTGGAGGCCTGTTTGTATGTAGAAGGTTCAGGGCTTTCGGTGGCAATAGCAGCATAGATGTGAGGGAGAGGATAACGGGAAACATACAAAAGGTTTTTGGACTTAGAGTTTCCTGATTTGCTACGAGTGGTCATAGGGTGGATATTTTTGGGTGGCAGGTGGACGGGTGGGGCTGGTGGGCAGGAAGGGGATGGGGTTGAGGAAGGGTTTTCTGTTGGAAAAGGAGACCCTTGGGGGTCCGAGGAGTGTGAGAGTCCTGGATTAGGTGTTGGAAGTGGAGAGGGACCGTGTGAAGTGGCTGTTTGTGAGTGACGGGTAGGATCTGGTGTTGGGCTGGGATGGTTACAAGTTTGGACAGGGAGGAAGGCAAAGTTTTGGGCAGATTGAGGTTTGGTGGGATAGGGAAAGTCGTCTTCATTGAAGATCACATGACGGCTGATATAAACACGCCCAGTGGGGACGTGTAGACAACGATAGCCTGAGTGTTGTGGACTGTAGCCGAGAAAGATACAATGGAGGGACCTGGATAGCCTGAGTGTTGTGGACTGTAGCCGAGAAAGATACAATGGAGGGACCTGGACTCTAGTTTATGTTTGGTGTAATCCCCAAGATAGGGGAAACATGAGCAGCCAAAGGTTCGTAGAAGAGAATAAGGAGGGGATTTGTGATGGAGGGTGAAATAAGGGGAAGACCATTGGAGGACAGATGTGGGAAGTAGATTGATGAGAAAAACAGCAGTGGTGATGGCATCAGCCCAATAACAAAACGGGAGACCAGCAGTTTGGAGGAGGGTTCGGCCTACTTCTGAAATGTGGCGATGTTTGCGCTCTGCCAAACCGTTTTGTTGTGGTGTATGGGGGCAGGAGAACCTTTGGTGGATTCCATGCTGGGAACAAAAGTTGTGGAAGGATTGGTTGGCAAATTCTTTGCCACCATCGCTGTGGAACTGTTTTATGGTGGTAGAAAACTGTGTGCGGACATATGTGAAGAAACGGGAGAACTGATCAAAGACTTCAGACTTGAACCTTCGGGGAAACACCCATGTGTAACGGGTGAAATCATCCGTGAAGAGTACATAGTAACGAAAACCAGTGACAGAGGGAATAGGGGACATCCAAACATCAGAATGTATTAAATCAAATGCTTTTATTGATGAATGTAGTACAGGGTTAAATGAGTGACGGGTGCTTTTACTAAGTGCACACTGGTTACAAAATGGAACAGAATTTAAATCAACATTAGGGCTGAGGTGATCTTGAGTGACCAGCTTGCGTAAGACAGTAGTAGAGGGATGTCCTAGCCTCTTGTGCCAAAGACTGGATGGGGCAGTGGTGAAGAGAGCCTGCGGGTGGGAAGTAGGGCGGATGGGGTACAGTCCATTGCTACAGGGGCCCTGAAAAAGAATGTGGTTGGTAGTTAGGTCTCGGATGACAAAGTGTGTAGGATAGAAAGTGATACTGACCTGCTGATCTTTGGTGTACTGTGCAACAGAAATGAGGTTCTTTTTAATGGAAGGGACATGAAGAACATCACAGAGGTGGAAGACATAGTGTTTAGAGGGAAAGTGAACATTACCCGTGTGTGTGATGGGGAGAGTGGTGCCATTACCAACCATGACCTGGTCTCTGGTGGGAGAGGCAGATTGGGAAGGAGTAGGGGGTGTCATGGAGACATGATGGGTTGCACCGGTATCTGGATACCAATTGGGGTCAGCAACTGAGGTCATGTGAAGGCCCGCGAAGGCTTGAGAGGTCGTGTTCAGGTGTGTTAGAAAGTGAGGGACAATGGGCTGCAACATGGCCAAACCTGTTGCAGGACCAACATTGAGGGCCTTGTGAGCGGGGTGGGTTGTGAGGAGGTGGGCCAAGGACACCAGAGGGGTTGCGGACTGCAGGGGTACGGCCAGAACCACGGCGGGGAAAGGGCCGTGAACCACGGCCTGGTCTGGACCCACGGTGGTAGTTAGAGCGGTTATGAGAGGGGTAGAACCCGTGAGGAGGTGGGTTGGACTGGACATACAGAGCAGTGGGAGGAGGATTGGAAACATAGGTAGAGGTGGAGATTTGTTGTGCCTCAAAGGAGAGAAGGCGAGCACGCAGGTCTGAAAATGGTGGAAGTGGGGGAAAGTTAAGCATGGCTGTGACTAAGATAGTGTATTCTGGTCCAAGACCACGAAGAACAACAGTAACAAGATCAGTGGGAGAAAAGGGTTCATTAATCGCTGCAAGAGAGTCAGCGAGGGTTTTGGCATAAGAAAGGTATTCAGAAATGGTCTTGGAGCCTTTAGTAAGGGACATCAGTTGGAAGCGGAGGTTGGTTGCATTTGCAAGAGATTGCTGGGAGAAGTTCTGGCGGAGACACTCCCAAATGGCTCTGGAGGTGTTGAGACCAACAACCTGGGACAGAATGGGCTCTGTTAGAGTGGCCCGCAACATACTGATCAAGGTCTGATCAATCTGAAACCATTGATGAAAGGCAGGATTCGGGAGGGCAGTGACAGGGGAGGTTAGGACAGAATCTGAGGTTGCTGAAATGGGAGAAGAGTCTTCAGGTACTGGGGTTGAGAGAGTAGAAGGAGGAGGAGGGTGGGTTCCATCGATGAACCTCCAGTAATTGTGTCCAATGAGGAAAGGCTTGATTTGGCTTTCCCAAAGAAGGTAATTGGACTCATTTAGTTTAACAGAGACAAGGCTTGAGACATGATTAGGGGAGATTGAGGGGTAGGAGCAGGAATCAGTGGCCATAATTTGAGAGAGAGAGGATCGGTAATGGTGATCAGACTAGGTGCTCTGATACCATGTTGAATTTCATGATCCGTATTTCATTTACAGCCAATATGGCACATATATATACAATATTGATTAAGGAGATAAGACAGAACAGTTCTTATCTCCTTAAATCTACTTTTAACTATGACATGACACCTGTAGGACACCTGTCCTACTATGGAACTGTGGGTAACTGCCTAAGTGTTAACCAACTAAGGGTTAACTTATCCTAGATATAGAACTACACGGGTCTACCCTAGGTACCAGTGTACAGTGGTCTCTAGGGCTAGGTTTACATAGTCTAACAAACAGTATCAAGTAATATCAAAAGTGTCAAAAATAAATGTCGAAACTTACTCTGGAATTACTCCAAATGCAAAGACAGAAGGTCTCATGAATTTCTTTGCTGGAATTTATGCCTTTCAATGGGAAGTATCTGAATCTTCACCATTCACCTGAAATGGAGAATGGGTTTCCTCTCAGGCCAAGCAATCAACTCAGAATCAGCGGATCATCATTGCTGAAAATGCTTCGTTGCTGTTTCTACCTGCAACCGGAGACACTAAATGATTGTCTTGAAACAATATCAGGTTTTCGTTAACCTCCTCATGCACAACACTCACTGTCAGTGGGAGGAATATATCCTGCCTTCCTTGCTTCAGTTGTTAAGCTTTCAATCGTAGCATAAATCTCCTCCGACTGATTATGAGATTGATCACCTGCAACGAATACATGAACACTACTATCAACTTCAATCCAACTACAGCCAGGCGTCTTCTTGAGCCCCATGCCTTTGATATCTGATCTAATCCTTGTAACTTCATTCCATTTCCCATAATTTTCATATAAATTTGAAAGCAGTGTACGGTAACCAATAGTAGTAGGATCAAGTTCAAAGATATGATCAGCCACAACTTCTGCCAGACTTTCATCACCATGAATTTTGCATGATCCGAGTAACGATCCCCAAATACGATCATCTGGGGCACAAGGCATTGTCAAAACAATATCATATGCACGGTTTAGATGGCCAGCTCGGCCTAAAAGATCAACCACACAGGTATACTGTTCAAGTCGAGGTTCAATTTTGTATTCATCGACCATACATTTAAAGTACTTCAATCCTTCTTCAACTCTCCCGGCATGGCTGCATGCAGATAGAAGAGTTGTAAAAGTTGCATGGTCAGGCTTCATTCCAGCTGTTTCCATTTTTTCAAATAAATTAAATGTCTCATCGGCATGGCCATGCATTCCTAATCCCAAAAGAATTGAACTCCATGAGACTTCATTTCTTTCAGACATTTTCTCAAATATAGCCACTGAGCTATTTATATCTCCACATTTTGCATAGGTAGTTATCAGAGAATTGCACACAAGAACATTGGACTCAAATTCATGTCGTAAAAGGTAACCGTGCACCTCTTTGCACATCGTCATGACTGACAGCTGAGCACAAACTGATAGAATACTTGCAAATGTCACAGCACTCGGTCTAACTTCTTCAACTTGCATGTCAAGGAATGCTTTTAAAGCTTCATCTGGATACTCATTCTGAGTATATCCAGATATCATTGCATTCCATGATACTGAATCTCTAGCTGGTAGTCTATAAAAGACTCTCTGAGCTGACTCGATGTCCTTGCATTTAGCATACATATCAACTAAGGCACCACCAACAAAAACATCTGAATCAAACCCCAACTTTACTGCTAGCCCATGGATTTCCATGTCTTTAGGCTTCACACTCAAGGAGGAACAAGCACGCAGAACAGCCAAGATTATGATCGAATCCACAAAGCCATACTCTAATATATAGTTATGGAAGAGATTCAATGCCTCCTGAGGACGACTACTTTGAGCGTAATTTGAGATGATAACGCCCCACATGATCATGTTACGACTTAGCGACCTTTGGAAGATTTCAAAACCAGCTTTGCTATCACCACACATAAAATACATGTCCATAAGAGCTGTTTCGACTCTTGCATCATTGTACAATTGAATGCTAAAACAGAACTTATGAATTTGCCTTCCGAATGCTAAATTCAATAGCTGAGAGCACAAAACTATTATTGCGACCATTGTGGAAGTATCTAGTGACAACCCCATTGCGAACATCTCTAAGAACAACTCCACGGCGTGTGACAATTGCTCATTAGAGACATAGCCCGAGATCATCACATTCCATATCACTGAATTTCCTCTGACTGACTCTTCATTAACAATGCTCCTAAAAACATACTCTGCATTCTTTACATCCCCGCATTTCATGTACATATCAATTAATCCACTAACCAAGAACTCATCAGTATCTATTTCCCTTTTCATAACAAATCCATGAATTTCTCTTCCATGAATTAAAGACTGAACCGAAGAGCACGAAGACAGAGCTGAAAGGCAAGCCACCCGATTTGGCAACACCCAGTGATCCTGGACCATCCGACTAAACATTCTTAATGAACCCAAGTAATCTCCAGAATGGCAAAGCCCAGATATCATTGTATTCCACGAAACCAAATCCCTCTGGCACATTTTCTCAAACAGCTTAATCGCATCCTCAAGCGCTCCACATTTCCAATAAACACCCAAAAGCGAATTGACATCATAAACATCATCCAAAACTCCTAATTTCAACACATGCCCATGAATCTCCCTAGCCTTCCCTACATCAGAAAGCCCCCCAAATGCCTTAATCAAACATGGAAAGAATCGAAATTCCTCAACTGGCAAGCCAAATTCAAGCATTCTAACATAAATTGTTATTGCATCTTCGTAATTACCATCCTCAACATACCCCTTAATCAACTGACCAGCCGACGAAACTTCGACTAGTGAACAGTCCCTCGAAACCCCACTTCCCAAAATAATTGATTTACGCGATGTGTTTTTCAGGAATTGGATCGTAGAACAAAAATTATGAAACTTTAAACTAAAAGATAGCAGGCAAGGCTTACTTGCACCTCTGAGTCTGAGCTTGTAATGTAACGCCTGCGGTGGCCTTACAGGGGTCTGCTCGTGGAGACCATGGCCGTAACTATGAACCGAGTAGAAGTCTACTATTCTAGCAATTGCCATTTTCTCAGGTCCCAACCGAAGCTGAAGAAATACTTGCAGAAGAACCAAACTGAAACTGAAGGAGTTATCCGGCACGAAACGACGTCGTAAAGGAAGGAATTTTATGTTAACCAATCCGGGACCGTTGGTTCTTTTAGGGCTTAGAAATTATTAAATGACTTAAATACCCTTCGCGGGCCGCAACGCTGTGTCTTACTGTCTTCTTCCCTCTCTACTCAAGCTGCTTCTAATCGCCGATAACTCCTGAAAAGCTCACACGAGTCGGTAAATTAAATGGCAGAAACAGCATCCGGCTCGCCGGCGAGCTTCGTCGACCAACAAGTAGTAAGAACTCCTCTTTCCTGTTTCCCCTCCGGTTCGCTTAAAACTAAAAATAAAAATTGTCTTTAGAAAGGGAAAAAAACGCAGGTTTTTTTACATAAAATTTCTTGGTGTTTAGGTTCCCGGCGATGTGGTTCTCGACCTTTCGAACATGACTAACCAGACCATCAAGCTCGGTGGTGGTCTTCGCCAGGTTTTCGCTTTCCCTTTGTAATCGAATGACTGCCAATATCTCTATTGCTTACTTTTTAAAAATAAAAAAAAAAAATTTCAGGATGCTGATGCAATAGCTGCAATGAAGGCTGGGACTTTGAAGTTTTCAAAGCCAAATAAATATTGGGTGGAAACTTCTCAAAAGAGGGTAAGCTTGCTTTCCCCCACTTCCACTCTTAAAAAGCCAAATATTTATATTTTTTTTCCTTGCATATAATCGATCATTTTTTATGGGCTATGCAGTATGTGCCTTGTGTTGGGGATTCTGTTCTTGGAATTGTGGTGGACTCTAGGGCGGATGTAAGAGCTTGAATATGGTCTTGTTGCATTTGATGATATTGGTTCATTTGGTGCTAGCCTGTTGCTGATTTAATTTGTTATTTTCCTTTTGCGGATTTAGAATTTTCTGGTGGATATTAAAGGACCTTCATTGGGGTTTTTGCCTGTTCTTGCTTTCGAAGGAGGAACCCGGAGAAACATACCAAAATTTGAGGTTTGTTTTAAGTATAAGAAACGTCTATCTATTTGTTGCTATCTTTGCTATTCATATTATTGAAAAGTATACCGACAACATGAGCATTTGAGAGAAACAAAAAATCGTACAAGCTCATAATGTAGGTGCATTTACTAATCATAGTTGAGGTACTAAGGTCTAAAATTTTTCAATTGTCAAAACATGGATCAACGTGTATGATCTACTTAACAGCAGCTAGTCTTATACTTTGCTGACAAACTGAAGCATCTTTATCATCTCTTCCCTGTTCTCTTCATCAATGGAGCGGCTGCCATTATGTTTCTGTGATGCCTTTCTGTGATGCCTCATCTATTAGACCAGTTGTTATTACTCCCTAGAAAAATGTTTACTTATACATGAGAGCAATGTTGGGAGATTTTATGTGCCTAAAGTTTGTCTTGATCTTGCTATTGGTGACTGGTTCTAGCTTCCTGCAACTTAATGATGTTCAAAGTCATGTTACACAGTATAAGAAGGATGATTAGGCTCCAGTGTAGTTGGGGAGTGTTTGATGTGGTTCTAGAAATGATTTGATGGACGTAGCCTGTAGCTATTTTCTGTTGTACTAGTAATTTCACTCTTGCAGTTTTGGTCCTTGTTGCACGATAGCTATTAATCATTTTTAAATTAAAATTTTTAAGTTGTTGCAGTTTTGGTCCTTGTTGCACGATAGCTATTAATCATTTTTAAATTAAAATTTTTAAGTTGTTCTTTATATTTCCGCACTTTCTTATCATGGCTAATCAGTTACTTGACAGGAGGGTACCTTGCTTTATGCTCGGATTGTGAAGGCAAACCCTGGCATGAATCCTGAGTTGTCATGCACGGATGGTTGGTTTTTCATCTTTTCTTTTTCAGTTTTCATTTTGGGACATACCTTATATCTCATGGCACTAAGTATGCCCTGTTTTTTATTTTTTGTAAGTTTTGATTTACTAAATTGTTTTTGATCATTCTTGATTTTGATCGTAATTGTTGTGTGATCTCTAGCCAGTGGAAAAGCAGCAGAGTTTGGCCGTCTTAAAGAAGGCTACATGTTTGAATGTTCAACTGGCCTTTCAAGAATGTAAGATGTAGTTTCCGTTGTTATGATATTTAAATGGCGCTCTTGTCTAAGCAATAGTCGATGCTTAAAACAGATGGTTTTCTTTCTTCTATGTTATATTTAACAAGTCACTGATTTTCAGGCTGCTGAGCTCACCAAGATGTCCAGTTCTTCAGGCGCTTGGGAAGAAGATTTCCTTTGAAACAGCAGTTGGTTTAAACGGCCGCGTTTGGGTATGCTTTTAACAAATTTTTCTTTTGTAAAATTCCTTTTTCTTAATCAAGAGCAGTTTGTTGCATCCTTTGTATTTCGTGGTAATTAATTGCCTTGCTTTCGCCATCAGTAGTAAACCCTATCCAACCAAGATCATAGCTTTCGGCTTGGTCACCCTTAATTGTTGTATACTTGTTTTAAAATCTTAGCTCCTTCTCAATTTGTAGGTGAATGCTGGTTCTCCATCTATGGTGGTCGTTGTTTCTAATGCAATTATGAACTCGGAACCTCTGAGTGGGGTGCAGCAGACGATTATGGTGGATAAACTTATTCAGAGTTTGAAGTTATCAAGCTAGTCCAGTACGCTACGATTCAAACCCATACCTTCTTCATCTGCATGTTTCTCTATCATTTTCTCTTGGCACTTTCACTTAATGAAATGGGAAACCGATTGTCTTTGCTAATCTACATGTAGCATGACAATTCACGATCAAACTCACACATTGTGTAAGATGTTTTCTCATGATTCAGCCCGAATCCAGTGATCACAATCTCTCATTTGCTAAAATGATCTTGGTCAAGCTTGTGTCTTCTGATTCCTAGGAATCCCGGAGCCAATGGATATGTTATCAGAATGTGTTAACCTAAAATTTTGTTAATTTTCTGTAGAAGTTGGAAGTATATTCCTCATTTCACCGTGTAAAAATAGACAATTTGCTTATTGATCTAGCATTTTCGAAATGAAATTGGACTTGTACTAAATTGAAGAGGCACAATTGATTCCTAGACTTACAAGGTTCAACATGAAATGGTAGAAATATATAGGGTAATGCTACACTTACCAAATGTGTCCACCAAATTGGATCCCAAATGACATAGGACATACCACATCACCGTCTCAAGTATTAAAATTCCTATGTAGGGCATGTTTACTTCCCATGAATAGGAATAGTGGATGATGCAAGAAGTAGGCAATTAGAGAAGTGTGTAATCATTTCCATTGTGTTTACTAACAATATTAATGGATTTGATTTTTATTGTTATTGTTCACTAATTTCGATGAATCGGAATAAAAATCAACTAAACTCTTATATAGCGAAAAATAAAAGAATAACTCCCATTTTTATTAATAGGTACTTTACCGTAACAAAAGCTAATAAAGACCACCATTATGTAGACATTGGTGTCACTCAACACAAGACTTTCATCATACATTGGCCGAATGAATTTTTAATATTAAACATATTTTTTTGGCCAAATATAATCAAATATACTCATCTAGAAAACAAGATCCATAATTAAGGTGCACATAATTGGTATCATTAAAAAAATATTTAGCCATTAATAACAAGTCTAAAATGTCATATATCTTTATTGTGATTATTCATCAATACAATCGAAGAAAATATGCATAATATTTTTTGTATTGGTACCAAAAACTCATTGATAAATATTTGTAAACCATAATTTTTTATTCTTGATGAGGTGATTCAGAAAATAAGGATCGATTCATATGAGAAAATTATTACGTAGGATTATTATAATTAATACTTCTAAACTATGTTTAATTATTTTTAATTATTGTGTTGGGTTATTTAGAATTATTTTTAATTTGTAGGGTATTTTAGAAAAAAATTAAGTATTGGAAATCATTAATACTTCCCCCTAGTTAATTCCCTTATCCCAAAATAGGTAATGGAATTATATATTTTGAATGAGTCCCATATTTTTTTTTATTGTTTATTTGCAAATATACGTATGAGTACTAAATAATGAAAATTATTCCCTTTGATTTCATTCATTTTATTGGTAAGTAAACATTTCCGTATTATTTAAAAAGAATTCATCCTCTCTCCCTGTCGGAAACTGAAAAAATAAAAATAAAATGTTAAGAACTTTTTCTCACTCTGACAAACATGGCGAGTGGCACCACCATGGCGCACCATGGATTGGTCCACATCTATTGAAGGACCAAATTTCCCACATCTATTTAGTCCTCATCATTTGGCCCAGAAGTCCTTATGGGTACCCGATAGGCCCGATGACAAAAAATCCAACTTGACCCGATATGGGTCGTGGGCTGGCCCGGCCCGCATGTTGACGGGCTGGACTTGGGCTTAGGGTATTCAAGCCCGTTAAGCCCGATAGGCCCGAGCCTGATAAAATCCGGTAAGCCCAGCCCGACATGCCCAGATAAACTCGACTTATAAGCCCGAAAATATAAAATAATTATAAATTAAGAATTGATACCCAGTCCAATCTTGTTATTGCTATCATAGCCAAAATCCAAAACTCCAACCAAATCTCAACTTAGTGTAATTTAAAAGCCCAATGCCCAAACCAAACCCTAACCCTAAATTCAAAAAAAAACTCACTAGGTCTCTTACTCTCTTAGCGACCTTCTTATCCTATCTCGACTTTATGGTCGAAAAATTAAGTCAATTCTCCAAATTCAATAGTACCCTTCCTTAACTTATTTCAATATTCGATAATAATATTAAGCTCAACTCACTTTTTTTTTTTAACAATTAGGTAGGTACAAATGAGCTTAGTATACCTGACCCAATTGGGCTTAGTAGGCCCGACCAGTAAAGCCCAATAAAAGTCCAGCTCAAACTCGGCCCGACAAAGGGCATGGGCTTTCATATTTATGATCAAGTCCGTCCGACTCGGCCGGGTATTTTTTAAATTATGAAATAGGCCCGGCCCGGTCCAAGCCCAAAAATTTTGGGCCGGGCTTGCCCGACCCGGCCCAATGACGAGGCCTACATCTATTGGTCCACATCTCTCTCTCACTCATGGAAGCTGCAGGTGGGAGTACTGAGTACAAGAAAGGTCTTTGGACAGTGGAGGACACAATTCTAATGGATTATATCAGAAAGCATGGTAAAGGCAAATGGAATCGTGTCAACAAACTCACAGGTAATTACTAATTATAACTACACAATTCATATATATCTACTTCAATTCAAATGGTTTGAGTTAATTTCATGAGATTGTTTTTTCATTATCTAATTTTGCACGTAATTCATAAATATTATCTTCAAACGATGTTTTAAATAATTTTTTTAAATAAATTATCTTCAAACGATGTTTTAAAAAATATTCAATTCTTACTATGATAAATATTTTTTAAAAAATCGATAAACTAGAAAAATGGAATGGGAAAGTTACCCTTGGTATGATGCAGTGCAAGTAACTTCTTGTGATTTATGTACTCATAAAAATGTATGATATTCCAATATTACTATCTTTTAACATTTCGCGACACCAGCGTACGATCATAAAGAAGAATTAACCCGATCAATCTCACTTACAAACTTTTCTAGGCCTTGCATTTAGCAAAGGCAAAACAAGACCCAAAATATTTTAGGCCACCATTAATCTCAAGGGCCTCATTCTTCTCATGGGTTCAAATCGATTTTCAGTCCAGTCCAAATCAATGTTGTGGGCTTCCAAAGCTTAATGGCTGCGAAGTACGTAAAGGAGCTAAATGGCTCATGTCCAGAAATCACCGCTACAGATTGAGACGCATTATCCGCAACTCTTTGGCGTCTTTCGAGCTTCAGACGTTCTCTTGGAAATAATAATAAAAGCAAGCTGCTTTGGGATGAGAAAAAGCCCACCTTAGCTTCCGGTGACCTCGCTATTTTCATCATCTCCTGTAAGTACTTTCACGATCAAAGTTACTATAACAATGGTTAATGAAAGCTTTCATTCCGTTTCGTTCTTCGTTTTTTTTCATTGCCTCTTCTGTCTATGCTGAGTGATTCAGTTGGAGGAGGAGGTCAGTATGGCCACTCAATCAACAGCTCCCAGTCCTCCAGACGTCAAACCACAGAACCCAGGTGACGTTTCTCTTTCTCCCCATTCTCTTTTCTTCAATTTTGATTTTTCGTTTCATTTTTTTTTTTGTCTCAGTTAGTTTCTGAGAAAGCTGAGCAGTTGAAATCTGAATGAACAATTTGATAAAACTAGAAATGGGCTTTTATGATTGTAGTTTAGTGAGTAAAAAAAATTGATGGGTTATGAAAGAAACATAGTTCTTAGTTCTTACAGATTAGCTGCAGTCTAACTTCTGTAAAGTTGACGAAAGTTATCAATCTTTTTGTGTATCTAAGCCGTATGTTGAAGATTGTGGCTTTTAACCTGAGCAGCAGGGCTTGCTCAACCTACAAATGACGGTCAGCAAGATGCTGGGGTTGAGCCCCCTAAGCAAAGTTCCACACCATCTGTATTTGTGAATTCGGAACCAATGAGAGAGGAACAAGTGCAAAATGCTATGAAGTTCCTATCACACCCGAAAGTTAGGGGCTCTCCCGTAGTTTACAGACGGTCTTTTCTTGAGAAGAAGGGTCTCACAAAGGAAGAGATTGATGAAGCATTTCGGCGTGTGCCTGTAAGTGAATTGTTTGTTGTGATTCAACCAAATTGCCAATTCTCAATCTTTTTCAGTTTTGACATTGTTTGTTTGCAAATTGCAGGACCCATCTCCAGGTGCTCAGGAAACTAGTGCAAATCAAGGTAAAAAGAAGACTGATATTAAGTGGGATAATAGATTTTACCAGAGTTATCAATTGTTTGTAGAAGTGATGTTTGTATATATATTTTTTTTAAGCAGATGGACAAGTGAAGACTTCATCAAATGTTCAGGCACAAAGTACGACTCAAACTCTGCAGCCTGCAGCTGCCGTTGCCACTAATACGATTTCCCCTGTGCGTACCTTTACTGGTTATAGATTCCGCTGGTCTCATGCCATTGTTGCTGTGGGATTACTGGCAGTCTCAGGTGCTGGAACAGCTATACTAATTAAGGTTTCACACTCAGCCTTTCCACAGTTATGACATGTTCCTTTGCATTACATCAATTTTATATGCCCAGTTCCACATAGTGGCTGACCTACTGTACGGACTAGACTTTTTATCACTATCCAGTCCCACATTAATTGATGTCTGATAAATGCTCCTCTTTTAGAAATCTATTGTTCCTAGTTTGAAGTCTTGGGTACGTAAAGTAGTATTGGAAGATGAAAATGACGTTGAGAAGAAAACTGACCTGAAGCCAAGTTTGGCAGAAGAAGCTGCAGCTGCTGCTAAAGCTGCGGCAGCTGCAGCAGCAGATGTGGCGAAAGCAAGCCAGGAAATGATGAACTCTAGGACCGAAGGTGGATTGTGATACTCTATACCTTACTGTCTAAACCACTAAACCATTTATGTCTTCTTTGGGTATATGTGTTGTTATTTTTTGTTTCATTTATCCTTAGATTTTATACTGATCAACATTACCTTTTCATAATTGCTCCACCATGGTATATACTTGGTCCAGAGAGGAGATACTTTGTTGAACTCATGAGTGTGTTAGAGGTGCAAGTGCAAGAAATTAAGTCAATGAGTAATTCCATTCGAGAAATGAAAGGTATTGGGGATTTTCTTTGTGATTAACATGAGTGAGATTTTCTTTGTGATTAACAAGCGTATAATCGTTCTGTGTAAAAAACCAGTTACATCAAAAATTGTGTACCATCAGAAAAAAACATTCTTCTTCTTTGTAAATTGGATTCTGATGATATTTTTACTGAATATCGCATCTTCCTGCATTGATCAGGAGAAACAGAGGCCCCAAGAAGCTCTCTTGTCGATCATGACGATAATCGTGTCACTCTCACAAATTCAAAGGTGTGTTGACAATAGGCACAAATTTGAAATTCTTATTGATATTGACAAGGTTTAGATGATAACATATCCACAGCTATTTGAAAGATGGGTTTTTATATTAATCTCTTTTACAGCAACCATATGCGAATGGCAAGGCTGAGTATGACTTACACCCAGGTTATTATTCTCTAATCAATTACCAATTTTCTATTTTTTTAATTTTCTACATGTTATTGATTTCTGCTTTTTATTGTTACAATTTCTATACAGTGCAATCTTTCTCAGCTCCTGTGTCTGTGGAACCATCTGCTGCACCTCACCCAAAGTCTTATATGGACGTAAGTAAATTTTATGATCTTTTCATCTCTCAGAAATATGTTCATAAGAAGTCCTGTGTTTTGATCAAAAAAAAAAAAAAGAAGTCCTGTGTAGTACATAGGTCAATCATTGAGATCCTGTAGTACCTAAGTCAATCATTGAGATCCTCTTCTATATCCTACTAAACCATCTAATGGTTGAAGGCGCACAGTCTTCTTAAAATATGAAAGTTGACGCAATTAAATATGATGGTACAAGACTGTTTGAGTATGTGTCGTCTAGAAGCAGTAAGTAGATACAAAGAGATGAACTTATGGGGCATTCTCGGGGGATTTTATAAGTGTACTCGAACCTTCCAATTGGGCCAATATGTTATTCAGAGTGGTCAGTCTTAGGTAGAATGGATTATAAAAGACTAAGGAGGCTAAAAGATTAATGTAATTTGAATTTATCTAACCAGTTGGTGAACTGAATTGTTATCATGCACCTTATAATTGCTTGTGTGGCAATTTTTATTATTCCAACTACAGATTGAGTTTAGATTATCTGTGCAGTAGTTGTAAGTTCATAATTAATCTAAGATTGAGTTGAGTCTAAGGTCCTAGAAATTCGCTCATAAGGATATTTTCTTGTTATAATATTGCAGATCATGGCCATGGTACAAAGAGGGGAGAAACCTCCTAATGTCAAAGTAAACTATTTGCAGCCTTTCTCATTGAATTAGTTTTTTTTAAAAAAAATTAAATGCTAATTCTTTGTCATTCTGTATGCTTATGCAGGATATTGATGATTTACCCCCCAACCCTAATCACCAACTGTCAAATCCTCGCTTGGCACCTAGAGCTAAGGTATTGCTTTCGAGAGTTTTTCACCTTTTCATATACCCCTTCTCCCTCTTTCTCCCTTCAGTAAAAGGAAACGCAAATGGGTTAGGGACTAATGTTGACTCTATAAATGTAGTAGTATTAGAGATAGAGAATAAGCATTTCCATCATTCCGTATCTGAGATCAGTTATTTGAAATTAGGCTACGAAGTTTTGGTTTTTGGTGGGTTACAGCAAGGACATGAAATTATATCATGGGTTGATGCATATTTTTCACAATCTGCATTATGGACAAAAGAAATATGACCTCTTTCTATCGGTCCTATTCAATTATATTGGAATGTTACCATAATTAGTTGTATTTTTGCTTTATGAAATTATGGAAAGGTTTCTTTGCAAATTCATGAACTTTATTTACACCATTGAAAATTTTGAGCGTATTAAAATGTTCTACTTTCCTGCTTTTATACCAAATGGATATGATTGTTACTTTATGTTTTCTTGGGTAGCCTTGGGAGGTTGGTCAGGCCCAAAACAACTCAAGCCAAGTGCTGCAGTCACAAAGAAGCGGCGAAGGCTTGAATTCTATCATTCAGGACAATGGGCTCGATTATCAGTCAAATGGTGACAGTACAGTGCCTTGGTGGCAGCGGAAAAATCCCAGAATTACTGAGATAGAAAATGAATTCAATGCAGGATCTTTTGGTGTACGAAATAATGAGCTTCCAGTTCAGCCAGTTCAGCGTACATGGGCTCCTCCCCAGCCACCCCCTGTTGCAATGGCAGCAGCAGCTGAAGCTATCCGACGCCCAAAACCGTTGGTGCAGAAAGAACAGCCAGGAAATGATCAGCCTAGTGCGCACCCATCAGATGGGACTGATGAATTGCAGAGGATAACAAAAATATCTGAATCTGGTGGAGCGCTTGATCTAAGTAATGGTAACTCACCGTCGACTTCTGAAATACAAGAAGAGAGCAGCTTTTGAGTAATTTGGAGTCCTTACATGAACTTTCTCACCTATTAATATTTATATTGATACTATATTCTTGGTGCAGATTTCACATTTAGCAACCTAGCTGAAACTGTTTCAAAAGTTAAAACTTGAGTTATAAAAAGTAGAGGCATAGCTCAAGAGTTAGTTCAGATATAAAATAAGCATGCCCTGAGCTGAATTTGAAGTGGGATTTGTAGAGTTGGGACACTTTCCAAAGTGGGACACTTTTCAAAAGTGTTAGTGAAGTGTATTGCTTCTGATAACTTTATTTATTAATTTCTTCTCTTAATGCATTTTTGGTGGGTGGGTCTTGGTTTTGACAATGGTGGTTTGTTATATCAGTTTATCAGAAGAAATAGCCGAATTTCAACTTTGGGTGGCATTCAAACAACATCTATTAATTTTTGCCAAACTTTGAATTGTATGCGCCCTATAAAATATCTGCTTCTCTAGTCCTCGTTGCGCAAGGAAACAAATCGGTGGTCTATATAATCAACCCCATGCACACCCCCATTAAACATTTAAGAATAATGCCTTGTGCAAAGCTTTGATTTTGCATGTGATATCGTGCTACTAATTTATTCAAACTATAATACGTGAGCTGAAAATTTATTTTTGTATTTAATTTGCGTGAAATGTAATATTGTTCTAATTGTATTTTTGTATTTCTGTTCGTTGAATTTGAAGAATAAAATTCTCAAAAAAGTAATTTTTTTAATTTAGGTTTGAGTGAATTATAATGCCACTTTTTAATGTTTGATATTCTCTCTTTGAATAATCACTCTCTTCTCTTGTGGTGACAAAGGATCTAATTGAAGATTAAGGCATCAGATTCCTCAAGTCAAACTCTTGGACTGGCTCTACTTCATTTGCATATTCTAAGTTCCGAAAATTCTCATTACGAAAATGGGAATTATTTTTATTTATTTGGGTTGTTTTCTTCCAATTCCGGCGGCATAAATTGTAACCAGTTTCCAAGTTTTGCGCTTGAATAGTCTGAGTCTGACCCCATCGCCAATAATAATGTTAGTATCCCTTTGAGCAAGCAGGGAATCTTGAATTAGAAAATAATTACAGTAGATAAAAATAGGGGGAAATTTGATGACATTATTTGTCCAAAATAGTCCTGTTAATTGGTTCGAAAGTATCGACCGAAAAATCGAACCGAACTGGAATCGAACTGAAAAATACCGAACCGAAGAAAAATCGAGATCGTTTGGAGAAAATCGAACAGAACTGGTTCGGTTTCGATTTTCGGTATAAGAACACCGAACTGGATCGAACCGAACCGAATGGACCTAAAAACCGAACCGACCTGAATTGAAATGCTTTAGGTTACTTTGTAATAGACATTGATTAGTTGTAATGGATATTGATTAGTTGTAATAAATATTAATTAAGTTATAATAGACATTAATTAGATAATAAATATTGATTATTGTATAAAAGTACAAAAAAACCGGTTTTTAGAGAAAATTGAACCGGTTCAACCGAACCGATTCACTATAATTTGAAGAAAAAAAAACATCGGTTTTAACCGAAATCTAACAGAACCGAACCGAATAGGAGGAAAAATCGAATCGAACTGCATTGGAGGAAAACCGAACCGAACCGATTCCCCACCCGACTTCGGTAAAAAAATCGAACCGAAAAACCGATTAACACACCTAGTTCAAAATCGCTAATTGTTGTATTAATTTTGTATCACTACACTAAATGATAACTGAATTTGTTATTGTATTCGTATGATAGTTGGTCCAATTATTGTGTTGTAATTTGTAATTTATATTACATTGTTATGTCAATTATTCATCGAGACGCTACGTAATATATTAAATATGTATCGAACTGTACTGAAGTTTATATCGATAGAAGTATATGCTGCTTATCTCCAAATCTATATTATCAGCGCATTACCATTCAATAATTATAGGTAAATTGCATTTTTTTTTTATCATTGTTTTGTATCGGTTGCTTGCTTCCTAAACCAGAAAAACCAAGAATGGAAAGATTAAATAAGCCTTCCTTTTCAGATACAATGCGCTTAATCAAATACAAAGCATCAATTCCCTCTTCATGTGAAATGTTTTTGGATGGATCATAAGGGAATCTCATCAAATGACATAAACAGCATACTCCCTAGTCCCGATCCTACTTTAGTATTAAAATTCCAACAACCAAACGCCGTCGTATTGCTGTAGATAGAAGTAAATCTGACCTGTTAGCATCATAGTTTCCCACGAACAAAATGATAACTGTCCACAGAAGAAGTTGATTCCGTTCTCAAATTTTAGTCCTATCCTCTACAGTTTCGTCCTCATTCGTCAGTCTGCGCCTCACTTCCCATGTTTGGTTTATTTAGTGACAACATGTGGAAATTATATTTTTAAAAGGAAAGAAAGAAACACAATTACTTTACTTGAAAAACCATGAATAATTTACTATAAAGCTCTGCAATTTTCATGGCCACAGAAAACTTGGCTCAAAGGGTTCTCTTGCTTTTGTTCAATTAGCTCGAAGGTGATTGTTTTCTGCTACTTTGAATCAAAAAGTTCTAGATGGCTCTCAATTTGCTTTCTCCAGCTGAAATTAAAGTCATCTCTTTCCTGGATTCCACCAGGTCCAGCCACCTCCCCAAGCTTCTAGGTTCAAGTTTCTGCCTTTTCTTTCTTACTTTTCTGTTTGGTTTCCCAGAAATCAAGAGATCTTAACAAAGTGAAGACTTCTTTTTGTTTAGCTTTCCGTAGTGCATACTGGCATTATGGTTCAAAGGGGTCACTATGATTCTATGATTTCTGTGTTTTTTTTTGTTGTAAAATGGTCGGGTGGTCCATGTGCTTTATTGTATAATGAAAGTTCATATGATGAAATGCATGTATTTTCTTTTTTCTCTAAATATAATAATTGATGTAATTTTATGGAAATTTAGCTTCTTTGTGATTTTAATATCATTTTGGTGTTTGTTAAAAACAGGTGAGGTTTCTTTGAGGAGGAGAGATTGCAAAACTGTAATTGGGAAAAGAGTTCAATGCTCAGCAGCACAGATACCTCCTCCAGCTTGGCCGGGACGCGCGGTTCCGGAGTCAGGCCGCAGGACATGGGATGGTCCAAAGCCTATCTCTATTGTTGGATCTACTGGTTCGATTGGAACCCAGGTATTGAAAAGATTTTTCTTTTAAATTTGTTATTGGAGATTAGTGAGAATTATTAAATTGTGATTCCAAACCTGTATGGAGCTCTTGCTGAAAAAAAACAAAAAAAAAACAAAAAAAGTCGCTAAATTGATGGGAGTGTTTGAAGCACAAAGACGGAAATAACATGATTTTGGTTGTAAGTTGCACCTTGCTTTATAACTTATAAGCAGCACATGCGTCAGACAGTTTGTTAGGTAATCATTTTCTTTGAGTCTGGAGATGATGGTCTTTACAAAAATAAAAATCTGGCTCTCTCTCTCTCTGAGATTTTCAAGCTCAATTTAGTGGGAAAAAATTCATCGTAGTATCAGCTGCTTATATTTTGAATCTTCTATTTTTGCAGACATTGGACATAGTGGCAGAGAACCCAGATAAATTCAGAGTTGTGGCACTAGCAGCTGGTTCAAATGTAACTCTTCTTGTGGATCAGGTAATCCATCAGATAATACATTACCTGAACTTGAAAGTGACATAGTTTGTCGGGCTAAACCTCACTTGATTCACCCAAAGAACTCACCTGATAAGCATCCATCACAGCTGGTACCCTATTAATCTGGGGCTTAGGATCGATGTTTCTTGCATAATTCTCTTGGTGTTGAAAATTCATTTTTGCATTTGGCAGGTGAAGAGATTCAAGCCACAACTAGTTGCAGTTAGAAATGAATCATTAGTTAGTGAACTCAAAGAGGCCTTGGCTGATTTAGATGAAAAGCCTGAGATAATTCCTGGCGAGGAAGGAGTTGTTGAAGTGGGTAGCATTTAATTTCTCTTTCCTGATGAATTTCATATCTTTTTTTTTTTGGGTCAAAGATTTCATATCACATCTACTATGATTTGTTCATATATTTTTGTTATCAGGTTGCCCGCCACCCGGATGCAGTTACAGTAGTTACAGGTATAGTAGGTTGTGCAGGATTGAAGGTAATTTATGTCCATTGAAGTTATATATGTCATATAAATTTTGATTTACATAATATAATAATATTTGAACAGAAATACGGGGAAAGGTTGATAGATAGAAGGTTTGAGTAATGAATTTAATTGAGTAATGATTCCTATTTTATGATTGATTATAACATTCAACATTGTACTTTCTGAAAAGAAAATAGTATATGACTTGTAAATTAAAATAAACTAGCAGGCTGAATTTCTCCTATTACTTCTTTATTTTAGCCGACAGTGGCTGCAATCGAAGCAGGGAAAGACATAGCATTAGCCAATAAAGAGACCCTGATTGCTGGAGGTCCTTTTGTTCTTCCTCTTGCCCACAAGCATAATGTGAAAATTCTTCCTGCTGATTCAGAACATTCTGCGATTTTTCAGGTATGAAAATGTCTCCATATTAATAGTAAAGTCGTCGAAGGACTTATGCACTGATATGGGATATGTCCATTGCATACATTACATTTCTTTGGTATTACAAAGCATTACTTAATTACAAGCTGCACTTTATTTTAATGCTTTTCTGATCATTTAATCTTTGTGAATCTTATATTGAAGTAAAGCTTACTAGATTCTCCTTTCTGCAGTGTATCCAAGGCTTGCCAGAGGGTGCCCTTCGGCGTATCATTTTGACAGCATCTGGTGGGTCTTTCAGGTATGGCTTTAGATTCCCAACACAAGTTAGAATATGAATGCTTGTTATTGAAATCCGAGCTGGGATATGCAACTTTCTTTTTCAAAATAATATGGAGGAAATCTTTCAATGTAGCTGGATTTTATCATTTTCCCTCAATTTAGAGTACTTATTTGGGAAGAATCTGTTTGCTACTGTATATGGGGTTTGTACTCAGCTGTTTATAAAACTGGACAACTTACATGAGTTCTTTATTTCCTCTCTTTAAGCAATTTTTCTTGAAAGCAAAAGCGATTTAATCAACACCAGATATCATTTTTATATAAGATATATATGTATTTCTATCAGTTATATATAATATTTGTACTGGCCTATTGAAGACTCGGATATAGTTCTTCATTAATGAGCACTGGATTTGACTGTATTTATTTTTACATGGATTGTTTAGGATCGTTGCATCTCTTTTTATATATATACGTAATGAGGATTTTGATGATTTCTCACTTCATTACTGGCAGGGATTGGCCTGTTGAGAAGTTGAAAGATGTTAAAGTTGCTGATGCTCTGAAGCATCCTAACTGGAATATGGGAAAGAAGATAACAGTTGATTCTGCTACCCTTTTCAATAAGGTTTGCTATCATTTCTAATCTGTGTGCATATTGGAAGAGTTCATATCGAAAGCACTATTCTTTATTCCAATCTTTTGTAGTATGTACTATTGAAGTTTTTAGTACTAGCTGTTAGACATCAAGTTCTTTGCACTTTTTGGCAGGGTCTAGAAGTCATTGAAGCTCATTACTTGTTTGGGGCTGAATATGATAATATTGAGATTGTGATTCATCCACAATCCATTATACATTCTATGATTGAAACACAGGTTCAACTACTTTTGCATTTCGATTGTTTCTGTAGTTCGTAAAAACACTCTAAAGCTCATGTATATTTTGAATTTCTTATATTCTTTCCAGGATTCTTCTGTTTTGGCACAATTGGGATGGCCTGATATGCGCTTGCCAATCCTGTACACGATGTCATGGCCGGAGAGAGTGTATTGTTCAGAAGTTACATGGCCCCGTCTTGATCTTTGCAAGTAATAAACCTCTTCCTTATTTTATTTTACTGTGGTTGCGTCCTTTGTTCTTCTTCCTTTCTTTTTTACTCACTAGGAGGTTAATGTTCGGTTTCTGATAATTAAGTTTGTAAATAATCATGCATTGCCGACTCTAAAACTGGATAACCATAGAAGTGCCTTCTTCGAGAAGCTATCACATATTGACTGGAAATTAATATTGATGCAGGCTTGGTTCACTAACCTTTAAAGCTCCTGATAATGTGAAATACCCATCCATGGATCTTGCCTACTCTGCTGGTCGGGCCGGTGGAACCATGACAGGAGTTCTTAGTGCAGCAAATGAAAAAGCCGTGGAGATGTTTATCAGTGAAAAGTACGTGCTCTTTGTTCATCATCTTCTCTTGATAACAAACAAATCATTACTATTAGCATTTTCCCATCAAGCATAACTCTCAGCTAGTACTAAAGTTTGCCTCTTTTGCAGAATCAGTTATCTTGATATCTTCAAGATTGTTGAGCTAACATGTGCTAAGCACCGGACTGATCTAGTAACCTCGCCATCCCTTGAGGAAATTATACATTATGATTTGTGGGCACGGGATTACGCTGCTAATTTGCAGAGCTCTTCAAGTTCAATTCCTGTTTTTGCATGAGCAAGATGATCAACTGGTCCTTTTAAATGAAAGTTGCCCGGGATGTTGAAATTTGAATCTTCTAAGATTACCTGACTTGGGATAGGGTGAGGGGTGGACTGAAATGTGTTCGCCTTTTTCATTGGGACTGTAAATTGATGAATACATTGGCCATCTAAAAGTCCCTAGTATGGAGGTGACTGTAAATTTCAAAAGAGATGAACAAGATAAGTAATGAAACCAGATTTCTAGTGAGTTTCTATGTTGGTTTATTCTCTGTTCTCTCGGTCAGATTGCAGAAGAAAAAGAAAAAGAAAAAGAAAAACCACCATCATCCACTGAAAATGCCTTATAACATTTGTTCGGTTGGTTATTGCCTTATTTGCTTTCGGTTTGGGGCTATATTTTACATCCTGGGCTTTGTTCATGTGAAAACAAACTCTAATTCACATATGGGAGGTGGAATTTTGACAAACCCAACCAAACCAGCCCAACCAGAACGTTGCAAAAATAGCCTATCACGAATGGTAGGCTTAGCTCACGTTGTGAGAGTCCATTATGAGGCTCGTCAATTCGGCCACTAATTAATGATATTATTTTTCACGGTATTGTGAGAGTTTCAAATTTAATTCTCGAGATTTAAAATTGTGATCACAACTAGAATCCGGACAATGTAAAATCAAAGAAATGTTGTGGTTGACAAGTTTGTTTGTTGGTTCACCTTTCTGTAGACCACCTCTTTGTCTTCGGTCTCAATCTATCGCTTTCAATTGAAGTCGTAAGTTCCAATAATAATTCCGGCAGCCGCTGCCCCTCTTTCCTTGTTTTTTCTTCTACATATGAGCCCAAAACTCGACATGGGATTGTCGCCGACGACTTCCATATATCACAGTCACATGTACGACGGCCCTTTATCAATAACATTTTCTTGTTTCAAGCTTTCCCCAATGCAATCCAAATCTATTAATTATTTTGGACTGAAAAATAAAAAGCTACAGTTAAAAAATAAAAATAAACAATCCCCACAAAACACGGGCATTTTGCCAAAAACCCTTTGTCTCGTTGTCTCTATCAAACCCCCAACTAACCCCATTACTCGCTCTTTAGTGTCACTCTACTAACTCTGTTGAAAGGGACTCTTTAGTCTCTTAGGTCTCGTTTAGTATGTCGTACTGTACTGATTATTTCAATTGGATAGACTAATCTGTCCACCGGATAAACTGATTATTTAATCAGACGTTTGGTACTTTTCCGGATTAGAATGCCGACTATATTATACTGACCGGATTATATTATAATAGTTGACGAAATACTTATATCTTAAATATTAATTATGTATGTCATTATTATTATTATTATTATTATTATTATTATTTTAATAATTATTATTATATTACTACTTATTATTATTATATTTTACAAGATTACTAGTTATCCGACTATTTAATACAGATAATTTCGAGCGTATTATTTTAATGTGTCTGGACCGTATAAAGATATTAAACCGTATTAACTTATACGGTGAATAATTAATACGACTGGTACCAAACACTGGTTTCGTACTATTTTATCCTGTCCAGTTCCTTATACGGCATACCAAATGTAGCTTTACGGTCTTACCCATGAAAGTGATTATTGTCAATTTTTTTTTTTAGATAACTCTCGTGAAATGAAAATTAATAATAATTTGATATTTGATGATATATTATTCATTAAACTTAGGTTATGTTAAGAAGTCATGGAATTTGTGACTTCTTTCGATCTTAAGTTGAAAAGTATTAAGTTGAGGCTTGAACCAAATAAATTTGCATAAAATTATTTTTTATATTTCAAATATTCGAATATTTCCGGGAGGGGAACAAAACAAATTCAAATACTAATGATCTAATTTTCATGAGAGTAAGTATTTGCCACCAATTGTGACATGTTCATTGACACATTACCATGAATCATGATGATGTTGATGAAGATGATGGGTATCAAGATAGGCCCTCCCACTTGTACATGAGTGATGGCAATGTCTTCCATTTCCAAGGTACAATCCCCATCCATCTTTTTTTAGTATCTAGTTCTACCAATTAAACACTTTTTATGTGAAACCTCTGTTTATAAGTAAACATGAGAGAAGATTAAAGTAGACTTTTCTTTTTTTTTATTAGCTTTAAATTTCATTTTAAGGATTTGGATGGATAATAATGTGGGCATGGAAGATGAACCTGGCCGGTCTGCCATTTTAAGGAAAAAGAAGATATTTGAGTGGGTTCTTGCCTTGTTGGTGAACATGGACAGCCAGCTACCTATTCACTAAGGAATCCTACCCACTCAATCACCTTCTACATACATGTCTTCAATCAAATAGACTTACACAATTAGATAGACACAGACAGGTGCCACATAACATTATTGCAGACATCAAATATATTTGAAGTGCAACATCATTTGATCTAGTAATACTCAATCACAAGTTCAATTGAAGTTTATATAGTAATTATTACGATATATTATTACTCTCTTCCGCGTGATTAGAGTAGGCTTAAGTTTTTTTATTCATCTAACTTACTTCAGTTTTCATTTACAATTTAACTCTAATTTCGAATTTTCGCCAAATAAGAACTACTCTTTGTTTTAATGGCACGCTGATTTGGCTGAGGGGACGAACCAGAGCCAGATGCCCACTTTCTCTGCTAGCTTCCCAGTCCTCTTCTTTTATCATTTGATTTCTCTTTTTAGGAATGTGTAGAAGAAGCTAAACAAAGCTCTACCTCAATCATTAACCAATTATCTTTCCTTCGGTTTTTTTTTTTTTTCCTTTACTAGAGGATCCTATGACTAGAAAGTTTGCTTAGTCCAATTGGGGTTTCCTTTACCAATCATTGTGATTTATTTTTTATAATATTTTGAGTTAATCCTATATAAATTGGAGATATAATTTACGACGTAATTTTTGGGAGGGTGGGTGGGTGAAGAGATGAAAAACCATGAGGACCAGGAACAAAGGGTACCTAAATGGGACTCTCACACACACAAATATTGCTGCATCCCTTGTGGAATTCAGTCATATCACCCTTCTGCTTTTTCCACCTGATCTTTCTCAGTGATTGGGTTTGTTTGGGTCCCACGTTATTACTCTAACAAAAGAGTGATACATATTGGCTGTATCACCATCATGCATTAATCATGAGAATATAATGAACAAGCAAATCTAATGCTTAATGCTATGGAAAACTTAGCATTGTTCTCTTTATTATAAGTTTTTCTTGCACTTTAATTATATTTTATGTGTCGTTGTAAATTTTTAATTCGGGTTAATATTTCAGACTCTTTTTGTTAACTTGTATATTATTCTATTAAATTGAATATCATTTTAAATAATTCAAATTGAATATCATTCTCAACAATTTAAAGTGAATATCATTCTACTAATGAACCTAATTGACGGATTCACTAACTCTAAATATTTTTTTTGTGATAAAAAGAAATATAACCCAAGACATCAGAACCTAAATAATAGTTTTAGAAGAGCTAACCCCTTTCCTATCCGCGGATAGAGCAAGGCCAATTGGATCAGCGGGCTGCGACAAGACTACCACACTAGGGTCACACGCATGCCCCAAATTAGCCAAACGATCAGCAACGCTATTACATTCCCCATAGTTGTGATTCACCATGCACTGCCAATCACAAGCCATGAACTATTTACAACCTGCCACTAAAAAAGCCAAAGGATGAAGGTCACCCAATGTAGAAGACAACATATAAATATCCACGACGGAGTCAGACTCCAGGACAACCTCTTTGAAACCCATATTCTAAGTCAATTGAAGACCATGGAAGATCCCCCACAACTCCGCCAAAAGCACCTCACCAATCCCCAAGTTGACAAAGAAACCCACGAGCCCTCACAATCCCGAATATCACCGCCAGTAGCGATACAACCACTACCTCCTAGTTTGGACCCATCAGAGTTAATCTTCACTACCCCACTGGCGGCTTCACCCAAGGAAGATCCACCATATGACGAGCATGCCTTGTACTAATATGCTCATTAGCTTTATACCAGTCTCGGGCATACTCCACCACCACTTGGTTCATACTCTAAAATCTTTCATTTCACCTTAAACTCAATTAAATCTTCAAAATCCAATTGAAGTAATAAGTGTATTACTTATAATAGTAGCAATTTTTTTTTTGGTCCTTTGCCCTTTGAGAATATAATAAAGTTTTTTTTTTTAATTTGTATTTTGTTTCCATAGCTTTCTATTTTTTACCTAAAAAACATGTAGTGGTTTCGAATAAGAAAATAAAGTCAAAACATGATAATGTAAATTAAGAAAATAAGTTTAGGATTTGGAGTATAATATCACGTTCTCATGCTCGAAAAGAATGGAATATTCATGCTTGATTATGCAAATTACTATATTTTATGTGAAAACCCAATTTGCAATTGCGTCTTTTTCCTTTTTGAAGTTTTCCATTGACTTTGTACCTTATATACTTAATATGATAAACTTGGTGAATAAAGAAAATATATATAATATATAATAAAAATTGGTTTTTGAATATTTCAAATAGCCGAATTTAATCTTTCTATCTTCCCGCTTACTTGCAAGAATCCCTTTATTAGGTATCACTTGATGTTCAATAAGCAACATGAATGGTAAACAAATTCGGCGAATACAAACAGAAATAAAGTTAGCTTTTTAATTCTTCTTTAAAAAAAAGTTGGCTTTTAAATTCTTAATAAGTTTTTTTACCACCAACTCATATTAATAAACTCCTTAATGATCATGTCTAGTGATTATGAAACGAAAAATGAAGTGAGATCACTAATGACATGATCTTAAGCGGTATAAAATTGTTGGAGCCATGATATTGTAAAAAAAATTATTGCATTCACATGTGAGTATGAATGTATGTCTAAGCAACATTTTATTCGAAGTTTATTATAGAAGAAATATATACTTATATTTTAATTGTATGTTGTATTATTTCAGTCGTAGTTTTTTTATTGTTTTTTTTTTATAAATAAAATAATAATAATTATTATTTATAGACATAATTATTTCTCTGGATCTTCACTAATGAAAGTCTCATATGATCTTCACTAATTAAAGTCTCATATAACTTCAAATTGAAGTTTAAACAAATATGGACTTTTTTATTTTGTTGGAAGGTTCTGAAAAAAGGACAACCCCCAAATTGTTATCCCAATCACTCTTTTACCAATACCGTGTGAGACCCACATCAGATTGTCACAAATCAAAAACATGATAATTTCACCGTGGAAAATCAAATAAAAGAAGCTTCTAAAATTTCACACAACCAAAAAATTACCAAATGCCAAAATAAATGTACTCAAGTTTAACATATTTTCCATCAATTACATACAACGAAGAAAACCCCGTTTCTAATTAGTTCACCCAAACTATTAACTAATCATAATTAAAAATTACTAATTAAGCAGAAAAGAAAAATTCACAAAAATGAAAAACATAATCTCTCAAAATGGATGCAAATTCCTGCTAAGCCCATTCACATTAGAGAAAAACCCCCCAGAGTCCTGTCTGTACGGCAAAAACGACCGTCTTTTATCCGCCTCATTCCGCGCCATTCCGCCGACTCTTTTTCGCGCGACATCATCGTCCTTGTTACTATTGTCGGCTTTCTTGGTCGACGGAGCCAAAAAGACAAAAGTATCCTTGCCATCGCTACTACTTCGGTACAGAAGGTCCCTAAATTTCCACCGCTTCGACGACCCCGTGGAGCTGCTCTTGTTGCAGCCTTGCCGCGCGGGCGAGGCCTTCGGTGGAGCCCACACGCAGTACGTGCCAGATGGCAGGTTCTCCAGGTCGTCCGCCTCAGAGGACGAGCACGAAGCCGTCTCGCGCTCCTCTTCGATCATCAGCATTCTCAGCGGCAAACGGCGTTGTTTCGGCTTAGTGTCTTCGACGGCGTCGAAAACGCAGTTGACATTTTTCGAAGAAACGCCGTCGTTGTCATCGAATAGTAAGTCTTGGTTGAAAAGCGGGTAGACGGGCCTGATCTGACCGTTGGAGAAAATCTCGTCGGCTGAGATTGGCGACGCGTGTGCCTCTCTGCCAACAAAAGCAAACTCAAACTCCTCCTCTTCATCCTCCTCGTCCTCCGCCGCATGTACGGAGTCATTTTCAGGCTTCTGCTGTTGGTGTCGTGTTTCTTCTTCTTCTTCTTCTTCTTGGTGATCATATAAGTTTTTCCAGGTGTCGGAATCGTGGTGATCTTGTGAGGTGAACTCGTTGACGACTCGAGCGGCGATCTGAGCGAGGCGGTCGGAGGAAGAGTAGGTGTTGAAGCTGGGAGAGAGTGAGACTAGTGGACTGACGGTAGCCGCCGACTGCATTATTGACAAATTTTTGGGTGGCTTTTGGGAGCTTCTTCTATCTTCAATTCTCTCTCAAATGCTTTTGTAAATTGTTAATGGAATTCCAAAGTGATATGTTAGCTTTTGATAAAGGCAAAGAGAAAGAGAAAGAGAGAGAGAAAGAGAAAGAGAGGGTTGGGTGGAAATGACCCAAAGTGTGGGGCTTCTCTCTGCACCTTTGGTGTATAGGGTTATATATATACGTATTTTCATGTGATTTGTGAGTGGTTGTGGAAAAATGTGGAAATAGTGGCTTCAATTTTTTAGATGTAACACTTAATGGGGTTAAATTACATTTTAATCCTTTATTTTCGACTAATTTTTATTTAGTTATTGTCTTCTGAATTGGACATTAATCTGTCCAAATGTGCTAGTCGCCCCACATAATAGAAAATTGCAAAAAAAACTTTCAAAACTTTTCGATAAAGAAATTGACATATATAGAATTTAGAGTTGATAAATCACTCAAAATTTTCTTTGGCAACGCTTCCGTCTTTTAATGTCAGTTCCGGTAATGTTACCGAAACATATCATATTTCTATACAAAGACTTCAATATGGGAAAATAAAATAAAACTGAGCCATTAGAATGCATATAAATAATATTTGCTTGGGGGTAATCGCCACGGCCGCGTGCCACCTGTCCACTGCTGATGGTTGTGCCTTCTACTTTGGACATAACCGTACACACAAAAATATAATGAAATTTACGCTCTACATAATTAATATTTTTTGGTACGGGTAAGTTATTAATTACTAACTTTATATGGGTGGAAACTGGAAAAGATGGGCGGCGAGTTGCAGTTGGCTATCCAATTTTAATTAACAAAACTACGTCGGAATGAAATAAAGGATTTTGTTTTTTCGTAAGATAAAATGCATTTTATAGATAAGAAGAGGCTTGACCAGTACTACTTGACATGTGTGAAGCAGATGAGTTCACACGTGTACGTGACACCTAAGAACTGTTTGAAAGCTGAGAATACAAAACAACAACAACTAGAAACTTGGAAATTGGCAATGTTTCATGATATTATTCTTTAATTTTGATGTTCAATATTTCCAAATATCAAAATTATAATATTTACAGAAATTAATAAAATCCATGTTAATTATGTGAATTACTATCATGGTCATATTTCTTGTTTTGCATTTTGTTGATTTGGATATTTATATTTTGAGATATTGTATAAATCTAATCCAAAAGGATTTTTGTATTTTGAGATTTTAGTGATTGCCTGAGCAAGAATAACTGAAGCCTGAAGAATAAGTAAGTGATTAAATTAAGAGAAAGCCGTGGAGAGGAGACTAACCCCACCAAGTTCTTGGATACTTCTAGATGAATAGATATTTGGAAAATTATTTAAATGTTACAAGGAAATTAGGGGAATTTTCAAGTTGTGATGATGTGGACATGAAAACTTTGATCTAGGTAAGATGTCACGACCCGATCTTCTCCAATAAGATATAGATATTGTCCGTTTTGGGCCCAGCCCTCACGATTTTGTTCTCGAGAGCTCACGTGCAACTTCCCAGTAGGTCACCCATCTTGAGATTGCACCAGACTCTACTTGCTTAACTTTGGAGTTCCTCAAGAATTCAAAGCCAGTGTGTAACGATCCGTCCCGAATTCCGAGATTAGATTAGTGACTAATCAGGATTAGCGAGGTTAATCGGTGATTAGTTGGGCGAAATCAGATTAACTGTGCAAAATGACCGTTTTGCCCCTAGTTGTGGGCAAAACATTGACTTTTCATTCTGGCGGTCAAATGGACTTTGGTCGATGACCGTGACGTAGTTTAGAACGTCACGAGTTCATAGACAGGTGGCACGTTCAATTCTGACATTCGAGGAAAAAGTTATGACGTTCGGAAGTTCAAGGGCATTTTGGTAATTTTAGTTAAAAGGGGCAAAATGTTGACTTTTAGACTGGAAGGTCCGATGGCCGAGGGACGAGGACCGTTACGTAGATCGGGATGATACGAATCCGTAGACAGACGGCACGTCGAATTCGGACGTTCGACGACGAAGTTACGGTTCACAAAAGTTTAAGGGAACTATTGCACGAATTACGAAATGAGTTAACTTTTGGATTCTAGTGGGCCCCAGATATTTAGTTCATGCCCTATGGATGAGTGACAAGTGTCACCCATCCACAGGCCATCTCTTTTCCTTCATGCATATCATCTTCATCGATCATTTTCCTTCATTCCCAAAAACTCAAACCCGATCTCCCATTTCGACCCCAATCCAAAACCCAAACCCTTGTACCATGATTGAGAGGACAGAGAGAGAGGAGGACCAGCTGGACGTGGTGGCTGGGCAGGCAGAGCCGCCGTGGACGGCGGAGGAGGAAAAACCGATCGAGGTAATCGGTTAACCCATTTTCAATCCATTTTTCGATTTCTAGTTGTTATGGGCTTGTTTGGACGTTTGGGTTGAACTAAATAGGCTTCCAGGGTTGTTTTAAGAAGGTTGAGAAGGTTTGGACGTTGAGGGACCCCTGGGGAAGGTTTTGGATTTTTGAACCGTGAGAGGAAAATCGGACCGGTCGGGTTTCGTGGGATTTAGGGGTTTTAATTAATTGATTTAGGTTCCTAGGATCTAAACTTGAAGATTAGGATCGATTAGGAGCAAAACGGGTGAAAACTGGACTGGGAATGGACCTGGACCGGTCACGCCGGTCCAAGTTGCAGTGAAAACCTGGCCGAACCGGTCAGACCGGTCGGCTGAAGGTTAGGGACGGTCTACAGTACACCGGCGCGTGAGCCCTCGCGCAGGGCCCTTTGGGCGGTGCGTGGCAGCGCGTGGTGGGGAATTTGGGGAAGTGTTCAACACGTGAAATCTTCTATTCGATCTAACGAACATTTTGGGACTGGTTTCGTGTCGATCAGACACCATCTCGATAATGTTCGGGGCATCGGAAGGTTTAGGTTTGGGATTTAAAATAGTTAAAAATTCGGGAAAATTACGGGGCTTTAGTGGGAGGTTATTTAAGTAGTTAGTAACCTTCTATCACGATTTGGACAGGTTTGGGAGTCCCGGTGACGATGATTTGCACAGTGAGGCTTACGACACGCAAACTGAGGCGGCATCATAAGACAGTCTGTGAGTGGACCTTGATTTCTAAACTGTGATGCATGCATAAATGTTTTATATGGATTGTGAATGAGATTCTACGATGTTGTTTTGTATATTTTTGAATTATATGGTTTCACGCTTTTCGAGGCAATTTACTTGCTTGCACATAAATCGAGATTTTCCGATTTTATACTGATTTTCTATACTTATGGTTTTGGATATGATTTCATGAAATGGTTTTGTGTAATGACCCGTCCCGAATTTCAGGATTAGATTAGTAACTAATCACGATTAGTGAGGCTAATCCGTGATTAGTGAGGCGAAATCGGACGGACTATGCGAAATGACCGTTTTGCCCCTAGTCGTGGGCAAAACGTTGACTTTTCATTCTGGTGGTCAAATGGACTTTGACCAATGACCGTGACGTAGTTCGTGACGTCACAAGTTCATAGACAGGTGGCACGTTTAATTCCGACGTTCGTGGAAGAAGTTATGACGTTCGGAAGTTTAGGGGCATTTTGGTAATTATGGTTAAAATGAGCAAATAGTTGACTTTTTGACCGAGAGGTCCGATGGACGAGGGAAGAATACCGTTACGTAGATCGGGATGATACGAATCCATAGACAGGCGGCACGCTGAAATCGGACTTCGAACGGGGAAGTTATAGGTCACGGAAGTTCGATTCCATTATGCACGTACTTCGAGACGGGGATGATTTGGCAATTTCTGATTGGGCCAGATATTTTGAGTGGGTCCCATGGATGAGTGACAAGTGTCACTCATCCCATTGGCTAAATCCCCTAATTTGTGGATCTAAGTAATTAAATATTATTATTTTAATTATTTTATAATTAAACTTTCTAACATTAAATCCTAACCATTCATCTAATTTAATCTCTCAAATCCTAACCATCCATTTAATCCTCTCTCATCAGATTTCATTATCTTCTTCATTCTTCTTTGTTCATCTTCAAAACCCGAAAACCCCATAACCCTCCATTTTCTTCATTTCTCCATTTTCTACAAAACACACACTCTCACACATCATCACCCTAGCTCATCCTCCTCCATGCTTGTGTGTGAACGTGAGGGAATGAGAGGAAGGAATGAGGGGCTGGACGGTGGCAGACGACGGAGGACACGGCGGGGGAACCCGAAACCGTAGGTAAATATTCAAAAATCCAAACATCGGTTTTATTGATTTTTATTCGATTCTAAGGTTTAGGTTAGGTTTCTGGGGACCTTAGGACGAGTTTAGGATTGTTTTCGTGGCTTGGGACAGCCTGGAATGGGTGGTGGACGGCAGAGGTACTCACCCCCGCCATAGCCGAGCATGGAAGGTGCAGTTTTGGTTGTTTTTTTTTTTTCAGTTTTAATTACCTAGAAAGATTAGAAATAGGATTAGGATTATATTGAATCAAAATGAGATGAAATGGACCTAAAATGGACCCTGAACCGGTCCAAGAACCAGAGAAAACCGGTTCAGCACAGTGAAAATCGGTTCACCTGAGGTTAGTGACATTGAACAGTAAAATGTGCCTTCTTGGGGCGCGTGGGCCATAATTTGGGAAAAGTGTTCAACACATAAAATCTTCTATTCGAGGTAACGAACATTTTGGGACTGGTTTCGTGTCAATCGGACATCGTTTCGATAGGTTTCGGGCTGTCCGAAGGTTTAGGATCGGTTTAAAAATAGTTAAAAGTTTGGGAAAATTACGGGGCTTTGGTAGAAGGTTAATAAAGTAGTTAGTAACCTTCTATTACAATTTGGACAGGTTTGGGAGTCCCGGTGATAGCGATCGGCTCGGGAGAGCCTATGGCACGCAAATCGAGGCGGCAGCTCGGACGGTCTGTGAGTGGACCTTGTTTTCTAAATTGGTGCATGCATAAATGTTTATTATATGTTTTAAATACTTGTTTGTGATGCAATGAGTGCATTTGGATGTGTGGTTACGTATAGGCACGTATTTCGAGGTTTCGGCCTATACGGTGCCTATACAGGTCTGTATTTCTTTATTGGTCTAAATGAAATGGTTTTGGATTTCCAAAAGGATAAACTCAGGTATGAGACCCATTTGGTTTGGTCTCGGGCATATGACTCTAGTTACGATCCAGGGTCTAAATCGTGGTCGCGACGGGTGCTATGTGCACGACGATCGACGATACGACGCTCGCCTCCGGATTGGGATGTGTTCCTTCTGGAGAGGTCACGATGCACGATTCGTGGTCGGGCAGCCTGGGGAGGCTCGACTTTAGAGTGCAGACGGTTCAAGATAGCGATCGGTGATGAGTGCACCATGATCTTGTGGTGGTCGCGTCGGTTGATTCGTTCACCGCGACATACCAGGATTGATGGCGGTCTTGGAGGGATGGTTGTACGCATCACTATGATCAGAGTCGTGACTGACCCTTAGATATCGGGCAGGATGCCGAGCTGATGTCATATGTTCGGGCACGAGACCCAGTTACTTTACGGTTTATGATTTCAGGTCAGGGACCCTAGATGGATTTCTAGGTTCATGACGGTTTACGGGAACCGGCATGAACTCTGGAAAGGTCATTGTGGTTCATGACGGTTTATGGGAACCGACATGAACCTTTGTCAGGTCATTGTGGTACATGACGGTTTATGGGAACTGGGAATGGAGGTTATCTATATGTATAAGATGGATCATGACGGTTCAGGGGAACCGAGCATGAATGTTTATGTTATGTATATATATGTTCATATACCTTCCTTTACTTGTTCTATTATCTCCTCTAGGGAGGGTGTAACGACCCGTCCCAAATTCCTAGATTAGATTAGTGACTAATCACGATTAATGAGGTTAAATGGTGATTAGTAGAGCGAAATCGGACGAATGATGCAAAATGACCGTTTTGCCCCTAGTCGTGGCAAAATGTTGACTTTTCAATCGGGCGGTCAAATGGACTTTGACCGATGACCGTGACGTAGTTCGTGACGTCACGAGTTCATAGACAGGTGGCACGTTCAATTCCGACGTTCGAGGAGGAAGCTATGACGTTCGGAAGTTTAGGGGCATTTTGGTAATTTTGGTTAAATGGGGTCAAATGTTGACTTTTTGACCAAAAGGTCCGATGGCCGAGGGCCGAAAACCGTTACGTAGATAAGGACGATACGAATCCATAGACAGACGGCACACTGAAATCGGACTTCGAACGAGAGAGTTATGGGTCACGGAAGTTCGATTTCACTATGCACGAACTTCGAGACGGAGATGATTTGGCGAAATCTGATTGGGCAGATATTTTAGTGGGTCCCATGGATGAATGACAAGTGTCACTCATCCTATTGGCTAACTCCCCCAAATTGTGGATCTAATAATAAAATATTATTATTTAATTAATTTTTAAATCAAATCTTAACAACCTTAAATCCTAGCCATCCATTCCATTTAACTTTTAATCCCCACCATCCATCTCTCTTTCTCTCATCAGCCATCCTCCTTCATCTTTGTTCATCCTCCAACCCGAAACCCATAACCCCATTTTTCTTCATTTCTTCAAAAATCAAAACACACAAACACACTTCACCATTCATCACTTGTGTAAGCTGGGAGTGACCGTGGGAGGAGTGTGAAGGGTTGAGGACCGAGAGGCTGGACGGTGGCCCACGGTGAAGGCCACGGCGGAGAGAACCCGAGAGGTAAAAATATTCAAAAATTCAAAACTCCGCTTCATTGCTTTTTATTCGATTCTAAGGCTTGGGTTAGGTTGCTGGTAGTCCTAGGAGGTCAGTAGGATTGGTTTTGGGGCTTGGGGTGGCCTGGAACGGCCTTGAACGGCGGGGGGAAACTCACCCGCCATAGCCAATCTTGAAGGGTTAGTTTTTGATGTTTCCCTTCCATTCTAAGGTCCTAGAACTCTAGGTTAAGGAGAGACGAAGAGAATGGGACAAATGGGAATGGTTTTGGTGGCCGGATGGCGAAGAACCGGCCGGGTCAAGTCACGGGTCACGGCGACCCGGTTGCAGGGTTCGGGTCAACCCGTCGAGTGGTTGAAGGTGGTGACGTGGCGTGATGACGTGGCACCTGTCAGATTGTCAGGTGACGTGGACCACTCATCAGTCGACACGTGTCACATGTCAGTGCACAGTCAGCACTGACATGTTAGTGACGTGGCCCAATCAGGGGCTAACACGTGGCACAGACGTGGACCAGTGCCGTGATGACACGTGGCATATGTCAGACTGCCACGTGGCACTGACAGCACAGTGACGTGGCCCAATGGGAGCATGACATGTGGCACCTGTCAGAGTCTGACATGTTAGACCTGACAGCTGTCAGATGACGTCATGCTGACGTCAGCGATGACGTCAATAGGTACTGTAGCAGGCGCGTGAAGCCCACGCGCAGCCACTTCAGGCGGCGCGTGAGGGCGCGTGGCAGGGAATCTGGGAAAGGTTCCAACATACGAAATCATCTATTCGATGTAACAAACATTTTGGGACTGGTTTCCGTGTCGATCGGACACCGTCTCGATATGTTTCGGGGCATCGGAAGGTTTAGGTTCGGGATTAAAAATAGTTAAAAATACGAGAAAATTACGGGGCTTTAGTGGGAGGTTAATTAAGTAGTTAGTAACCTTTTATTACAATTTGGACAGGTTTGGGAGTCCCGGTGACGATGATCGGCTCGGGGAGCCGTATGGCACGCAAATCGAGGCGGCAGCTCGGACGGTCTGTGAGTGGACCTTGTTTTCTAAATTGGTGCATGCATAAATGTTTATTATATGTTTTATTACTTGTTTGATGATGCCATGGGTGCATTTGTATGTGGTTACGTATAAGCACGTATTTCGAGGTTTAAGCCTTATACGGTACTTATACGGGTCTGTATTTCTTTATTGGCATTAATGAAATGGTTTTGGATTTCCAAAAGGATAAACTCGGGTATGAGACCCATTTGGTTTTGTCTCGGGCATACGACCTCAGATTTCGGGCACGGTGCCCAGCTGATGTCCTATGTTCGGGCACGAGACCCAGTCACTTTACGGCTTTGATTTCAGGTCAGGGAACCTTAAATGGATTCCCAGGTTCATGACGGTTTATGGGAACCGGCATGAACCCTTGTTGGTTATTACGGTACATGACGGTTTATGGGAACCGGCATGTTACCTGGTTATGTTATTACGGTACATGACGGTTTATGGGAACCGGCATGTTACCTGGTTATGTTATTACGGTACATGACGGTTTATGGGAACCGGCATGTTACCTGATTATGGATATTATGGATCATGACGGTTCAGGGGAACCAGACATGAATGTGTATGTTATGTATATATATGTTCACCTACCTTCCTTTACTTCTATTATCTCCTCCGGGGAGGGTCGTTGGCCTGGGTGGACCCCAGAGTAGTCACAGAGCACCGACTGAGTGGAGTCACCCCCCAGTTGGGTTCCTTACTCTCAGGAAGGCTATGGTTACTATTACCTCGAGTAGGATCAGTGGTCTGCGGACATTGACCTTGACTTTGAGATGACTCGGATTGAGACCCGGGTAGCACGCGCGTAGCTTTGGATACCGTGACAGGATTGGTTGTGTGACTTATATGTATATATGATATATGATATGTGGTGTGCACAGGTGTGCACAGGATTTGAGCAGTGGCTCGTGTACTTGGTTTCTTTATGGTTTGGGGCCGAGTCCCTTATGGATTTGGGCAGTGGCCCGTATGGTCGTTTTCATTATGGTCCTTTCGACCTTGGTTTATATCTGCTTTGGGCTTAGTTCCCACGTATGGTTTCTTTGGTTACATGGTTTTCCAATGGATGCATGCTTTTTAGTGAAGGGTACAAATGTCTTCTCGTTAAAATGTTTTTATAAACTTTTGTTTTGTCCACTCACAGTTTTTAATGTTTTGACTGCCCTTCAGGTTGACATCGTATGTGGATTGTAGCAGAGACCGAGATATCACATACCTCCTCCGGATCCTGGCGTACTCTGATAGCCCGGGAGGGCAAAGGTCGAAAAGATCCCTTGTCTGACACTCCGTGTCAGACGGGAGCAGGGTCATCCCTCACTAATCTCGGGGGGGATTGGGATGGGTCCTGTCAGCGTGGTATCAGAGCATAGGATTGCTTATCAGAGCGGGGTTGTCTCTATTCGAGCAACCGCGGAGCTCTTGGAATGTACGCAGGTCGAGGGTGTGATATCTCAATTAGCTACTGTTCGTGATCAACCTGATAGTTAGGGTGCCAGTACGATAGTTAGTTGGATGGAATCATGGATTTCTTGGTTCGGCACTCGATGCCGGGGTTGCCATGGTTCTGTCAGGGTTGGCAGTGTGGAACCCTACGGAAGGATTAACGTAATAGTACTTTGGAGTTTTGATCGGGAGACGGTTAGTTGGGATCGTCTTTCACGATGTCGTAGGATCAGTTCCGACGACTGAATCGATGTTGTGACCATTAGATGGTCGGATTTTGTTGTGTTCGGTGGCTATGCTCTTGGGAGCAGCCAGATTCGGGGAATCCTAGTTGGATTGTTGGCAGGATTGGATTGACGTCCTTACGACGTCAAGACCACGGGGTCGGTCAGATTGTTGATCTTACTGCTTTTCGCAGGTGGGTTCAGGGGAACTCTAGGTGTGATTGTGGAACCCTATCGTATGTGTATGGTTCGGAAATGTGAGTTGACGAGTGGTTTGACTTGGACGACTATTCGGATTTGGATTCGTTAGTCGGTCTAGTCATGTCAGCTTGTGTTGGGACTGCACTTCGCAGTCAGGGTTGTACGTATCGGTTAGACCGAGTTGGTTGTCGTGCTACTTCAGTTGTGATGGACTGTTGGTGCAACTAAGGTCGTGGGCGACCTGGTAGACGACATTTGGGTTAGTCGGAGTACGGCTGGTTAGTGATTGGTGGGACAAGTTATCAAGGTTGGTACTTGTCGATGGAATCCCGGAGCGGGGATACGGAGTAGTTGGTACGAGCGGTTGATTCCGTTGGATGCGGAGTTTGTATATCGTGATTCCTGGTAGTTAGGTCTGCACGAGGTTGGGGCAGACGCTACTATCGATGGACGTAGTCAAGTCTTATCAGGTCAAGTAGACTCAGGTTACCGTGACGATTGTGACAATGGGATTGTCAGTCGTGACGATGATACGGGGTGCGTGAGTAACCCATATGTACGAGCAGTGATTCTGGATTCGACTCGGTTACGGCTGAGTGCGATCGCAGAATGAGTTGGGGACGTTCGGGGAGCGTTTCCTTTTCTCGTATGAGTTGTCAGAGTGACCGTACCCAGAGTTGTTAGGTACGAGGGAGGCAGAGTTTCTCCTATTCGAGCAGAGGTACGGGGTCATCGCTCGGTATGAACGGAGATCCAGGGTTGTCAGTTTTGCACACGGTGTGCTAACGTCAGTACTGATGCTAGTGAGGATGCTTGTGTGCTTATGCTGACGGGTGATAGTGATGGTGCTAGTACTAGTGCTAGTGCTAGTGCTGGTGTCAGTGCCGGTGATTGCGACGACGATGAGTTACGAATCGGGATATGACTCCATCGAGTTACGTATGTGTTCGGTATCTGTGGTCCCAGAGTGGATCTCAGATAGAGCTAAATTGGTTAGGGGACACGTGGTTGATGTCCAGGTATGTTGTTTCCAATCTTGTTGGAACTTCGGAATCGCGAGAGGTTGCGATTGAGGTGAGGAGTGGAATGCAGGTCTTCCGTATTGGTAATGAGTATGTCGAAGTCATTAGGGTGACTTCTCAGGTTCTACAATGGTAGATGACGGTAGATGATGGTTGTGCCACCAGTACATTAGTCGTGTATTGGTTGGTGAAACCGGGATTTGTTTTGGGTCATTAAGTGGAGTTGAGTATATCGAAGTCGGGTGACTGAGATTCTCATCTTCTGCATGGTGGCAGACGTTGTTGAATTACGTGGCGTGGTGAGTGCAGCGAGTTTTGTCTGCATTCACGTAGGTTGAGTTTTGGTGTCATCGTGTTGGATCATCCTTGATTCTCCTAGGTGGAATGACAAGGATCGATACGAGGTAATTGGTGAGGACCCACAGTCTCGGCGTGTTTCGACGTTGACTAATCTATTTAGATGTGGGAATTGGTTTAGGACATTGGGTATCGTTATGGATCTGGATCGTGATTTGGATGATCTAGATAAGTTGAGAGTTTATCACTCCTACTTGAGTGTTTGAGTGGAGCATGATGGGACTGAACTTCTTTTCGAGGTAAATCCCATATGGCTTACTACTCGCCTGAGTAGTTGTCCGATGACTACTTTTTCGACGTGGTCGGATTTTTGTCAGCCTAGATATGTCGATATTGGGATTGGCTTCCCTATGAAGTCAATCGATGGTAATGTGGTAATCGGTGGAGCAGGTATCCGATAGGTTCGGATATGGTGCATCTCGGTAGACGAGAACGAGATATTTCAGGTTTTGGAATCAGATTTCTGGATGACGATTCAGGATTTGATTTTGGAACTTGAAAGAGGATTTCTAGATTTGGGTTTTGGAATCGGATTCTGGGTGACGATTCAGGATTTGATTCTGGAGCTTGACAGTGGATTTCCTTTTATGGATTTGGGTTCGAAATGGTTATTCCAAATGCCGGTTTACGGAATGATGATTTCGGATTCGAATTTGGACATGATTATAGATATGATTTCTGGGTTTGGATCCGGGCTTTCTTACGAAATTGCAGATTCGGATTTGGAAATAGATGATGGGTTGGAGTTTCGATTTGTCTAATCCGGGATTGGACAAATGGACTCCATAATAGGAACGTGTTGGCTACGACCTAGGTGGTCGTGTTGTTGTTATTGTTGTGGTTGTAGTCAAGTTGGTATTGATGTACGTATCATGTACGTTGTTCGAGGTACGATACTAGGCAGACTTGTCGTGCCTGGTGACGGTATATAGGTTATACCAGTGGTATGTTGGTGAGCGTATTGGTAGTCGGATTGGTTCTGATACCATCGGATTAGTTGAGGTCGTGGACTGGACATTGGATACTGTGCAGTGGGTCATGGTATTTCGATGGGTCTAGTTACACACAGATCGAGTGCATGGTTGGTTAGTGTTCACTCATGGTTGAGTAAGTTGGTGGTTAGTGTAACCACAAGTGAGTATAGTGTCAGTTATCGACTGACGACTGTCAAGTGGTGACAGTTGTCGGAGGTGTCAACGTAGATCGTTGAGTGCGGTTTGGTGACTCCCAGTGGGAGCAGACATCAAGATAGGGTGGAGATTGAGGAAGGAACCGTAGAGTTGTTTATGTCAGCGAAAGGGTAGATTTGACAAGTGGGTCGATCATAGGATACTTGGGCTACTCTGATACTGACAGGTGGTGTCAGTTCGGAGCGTACGACTTCTGCTATTCGACGTGGTCGAATGTAGACGAGGCGACATGAGCGTTAGTGGTACGTCTGGTTGCAGACGAGTAAGTGTTGTTCTAGTTGGTTGGTGTACGAGTGTACACGTGTGTTTCGAGGTCGATTCTACTTTCCACGAGGCGGTTGTGGAATCGAGATAGTTGAAGTTTCAAGTACGAAACTAAATTAAGGAGGGAAGAACGGTTAGAATTAGGTCCGTTGGAATTTCGAGGACGAAATTAATTAAGGAGGGAAGGTTGTAACGACCCGTCCCAAATTCCTAGATTAGATTAGTGACTAATCACGATTAATGAGGTTAAACGGTGATTAGTAGAGCGAAATCGGACGAATGATGCAAAGTGACCGTTTTGCCCCTAGTCGTGGCAAAATGTTGACTTTTCAATCGGGCGGTCAAATGGACTTTGACCGATGATCTGACGTAGTTCGTGACGTCACGAGTTCATAGACAGGTGGCACGTTCAATTCCGACGTTCGAGGAGGAAGTTATGACGTTCGGAAGTTTAGGGTCATTTTGGTAATTTTGGTTAAATGGGGTCAAATGTTGACTTTTTGACCAAAAGGTCCGATGGCCGAGGGCCAAAGACCGTTACGTAGATAAGGACGATACGAATCCATAGACAGGCGGCACACTGAAATCGGACTTCGAACGAGAGAGTTATGGGTCACGGAAGTTCGGTTTCACTATGCACGAACTTCGAGACGGGGATGATTTGGCAAAATCTGATTGAGCAGATATTTTAGTGGGTCCCATGGATGAGTGACAAGTGTCACTCATCCTATTGGCTAACTCCCCCAAATTGTGGATCTAATAATAAAATATTATCATTTAATTAATTTTTTAATCAAATCTTAACAACCTTAAATCCTAGCCATCCATTCCATTTAACTTTTAATCCCCACCATCCATCTCTCTTTCTCTCATCAGCCATCCTCCTTCATCTTTGTTCATCTTCCAACCCGAAACCCATAACCCCATTTTTCTTCATTTCTTCAAAAATCAAAACACACAAACACACTTCACCATTCATCACTTGTGTACGCTGGGAGTGACCGTGGGAGGAGTGTGAAGGGTTGAGGACCGAGAGGCTGGACGGTGGCCCACGGTGAAGGCCACGGCGGAGAGAACCCGAGAGGTAAAAATATTCAAAAATTCAAAACTCCGCTTCATTGCTTTTTATTCGATTCTAAGGCTTGGGTTAGGTTGCTGGTAGTCCTAGGAGGTCAGTAGGATTGGTTTTGGGGCTTGGGGTGGCCTGGAACGGCCGTGAACGGCGGGGGGAAACTCACCCGCCATAGATAATCTTGAAGGGTTAGTTTTTGATGTTTCCCTTCCATTCTAAGGTCCTAGAACTCTAGGTTAAGGAGAGACGAAGAGAATGGGACAAATGGGAATGGTTTTGGTGGCCGGATGGCGGAGAACCGGCCGGGTCAAGTCACGGGTCACGGCGACCCGGTTGCAGGGTTCGGGTCAACCCGTCGAGTGGTTGAAGGTGGTGACGTGGCGTGATGACGTGGCACCTGTCAGATTGTCAGGTGACGTGGACCACTCATCAGTCGACACGTGTCACATGTCAGTGCACAGTCAGCACTGACATGTTAGTGACGTGGCCCAATCAGGGGCTGACACGTGGCATAGACGTGGACCAGTGCCGTGATGACACGTGGCACATGTCAGACTGCCACGTGGCACTGACAGCACAGTGACGTGGCCCAATGGGAGCATGACATGTGGCACCTGTCAGAGTCTGACATGTTAGACCTGACAGCTGTCAGATGACGTCATGCTGACGTCAGCGATGACGTCAATAGGTACTGTAGCAGGCGCGTGAAGCCCACGCGCAGCCACTTCAGGCGGCGCGTGAGGGCGCGTGGCAGGGAATCTGGGAAAGGTTCCAACATACGAAATCATCTATTCGATGTAACAAACATTTTGGGACTGGTTTCGTGTCGATCGGACACCGTCTCGATATGTTTCGGGGCATCGGAAGGTTTAGGTTCGGGATTAAAAATAGTTAAAAATACGGGAAAATTACGGGGCTTTAGTGGGAGGTTAATTAAGTAGTTAGTAACCTTTTATTACAATTTGGACAGGTTTGGGAGTCCCGGTGACGATGATCGACTCGGGGAGCCATATGGCACGCAAATCGAGGCGGCAGCTCGGACGGTCTGTGAGTGGACCTTGTTTTCTAAATTGGTGCATGCATAAATGTTTATTATATGTTTTATTACTTGTTTGATGATGCCATGGGTGCATTTGTATGTGGTTACGTATAAGCACGTATTTCGAGGTTTAAGCCTTATACGATGCTTATACGGGTCTGTATTTCTTTATTGGCTTTAATGAAATGGTTTTGGATTTCCAAAAGGATAAACTCGGGTATGAGACCCATTTGGTTTTGTCTCGGGCATACGACCTCAGATTTCGGGCACGGTGCCCAGCTGATGTCCTATGTTCGGGCACGAGACCCAGTCACTTTACGGCTTTGATTTCAGGTCAGGGAACCTTAAATGGATTCCCAGGTTCATGACGGTTTATGGGAACCGGCATGAACCCTTGTTGGTTATTACGGTACATGACGGTTTATGGGAACCGGCATGTTACCTGGTTATGTTATTACGGTACATGACGGTTTATGGGAACCGGCATGTTACCTGATTATGGATATTATGGATCATGACGGTTCAGGGGAACCGGACATGAATGTGTATGTTATGTATATATATGTTCATCTACCTTCCTTTACTTCTATTATCTCCTCTGGGGAGGGTCGTTGGCCTGGGTGGACCCCGGAGTAGTCACGGAGCACCGACTGAGTGAAGTCACCCCCCAGTTGGGTTCCTTACTCTCAGGAAGGCTATGGTTGCTATTACCTCGAGTAGGATCAGTGGTCTGCGGACATTGACCTTGACTTTGAGATGACTCGGATTGAGACCCGGGTAGCACGCGCGTAACTTTGGATACCGTGACAGGATTGGTTGTGTGACTTATATGTATATATGATATATGATATTGTTGTGCACAGGTGTGCACAGGATTTGAGCAGTGGCTCGTGTACTTGGTTTCTTTATGGTTTGGGGCCGAGTCCCTTATGGATTTGGGCAGTGGCCCGTATGGTCGTTTTCATTATGGTCCTTTTGACCTTGGTTTATATCTGCTTTGGGCTTAGTTCCCACGTATGGTTTCTTTGGTTACATGGTTTTCCAATGCATGCATGCTTTTTAGTGAAGGGTACAAATGTCTTCTCGTTAAAATGTTTTTATAAACTTTTGTTTTGTCCACTCACAGTTTTTAATGTTTTGACTGCCCTTCAGGTTGACATCGGATGTGGACTGTAGCAGAGACCGAGATATCACATACCTCCTCCGGATCCTAGCGTACTCTGATAGCCCGGGAGGGCAAAGGTCGAAAAGATCCGTTGTCTGACACTCCGTGTCAGACGGGAGCAGGGTCATCCCGCACTAATCTCGGGGGGGATTGGGATGGGTCCTGTCAGAGGGTCGTTGGCCTGGGTAGACCCCGGAGTAGACACGGAGCACTGACTGAGTGGGAGTTGCCCCCGTTAGGTTCCTTACTCTCACGAAGGCTGGTTACTATAACCTCGGGTAAGGTCAGTGGTTTGCGGACTTTGACTTTGACTTTGAGAAGACTTGGGTTTGAGACCCCGGGTTGCACGCACGTAGCTTTGGAAACCGTGACAGGATTGGTTGTGTGAATTATATGTATATATGATGTATGCTATATGATATGATATATGAGGTGTGTTTACACAGGTTTTGGGCAGTGGCCCGTACGGTTGGTTTCTTATGATTTAGGCTGAGACCCTTATGGATTTGGGCAGCGGCCCGTATGGTCATTTTCATTATGGTTCTTTCAATCTTGGTTTTGGGCTTAGTTCCCACCTATGGTTTTTCTAGATAAATGGTTTTCGAATGCATGCATGCTTTTTAGTGAAGGGTACAAATGTCTTTATGGAAATGTTTTTATAAACTTTTGTTTTGTCCACTCACAGCTTTTAATGTTTTGACTGCCCTTCAGGTTGACATCGGATGTGGACTGTAGCAGAGACCGAGATATCACATGCCTCCTCCGGATCCTGGCGTACTCTGATAGCCCGGGAGGACAAAGGACGGAAATAGACCTTATCTGACACTTCGTGTCAGACGGGAGCAGGGTCATCCCGCATTAATCCCGAGGGGATTGGGATGGGTCTTGTCATTTTGGATTTGAAAAAGTAAACTCGGGTTCGAGACCCACTTGTTTGGAAACCCTCGGACTCGAAGTCCTTTTAATGACGTTCTTGGGCCGGAGGCCCAATTGGTTCTTAAATTGATTTCGGATTTGGAAATATGGAATCGGGCACGAGACCTATTTGATTTACGGAATCAGGCACAAGGCCCAGTTGGTTTACCATTCAGACTGGAGGTCCAGTTTGTATGTGGATTCGGGCCTAGGGCCCAGTTATGTGTTATGATGGTGATTTCGGGTCAGGGACCCTAGAAATGGATTTATGGGTCATGACGGTTTATGGGAACCAACATGAACCCTTGAAATGGATTTTATGGTTCATGAAGGCTTATGGGGGCCGGGCATGAATCCTTGAAAGGTTTAAAGAATGATTTCAAAAGGTTTTTCATATGTCATCCTTTATATATGATTGTCTCCTCCGGGGAGGGTCGTTGGTCTGGGTGGACCCCGGAGTAGTCACGGAGCACTGACTCAGTGGAGTCCCCCCCAATTGGGTTCCTTATTCTCAGGATGGGCATGGTTCGTTACCTCCAGGGAGGGTCATTGATCTACGGACTTTGACCTGGGTGGACCCTAGAGAGACTTGGGTTTGAGACCTCGGTTAGCACGCGCGTAGCTCTATTTACCGTGACAGGTTCGGTGATATGAAATATAATGGATAAACATGATTTCAAGTGGTTTGGGAAATTGTGTTTATGATGATAAATGGATTTGGGCTGAGATCCTACATATATTTATTATGTTATGGTTTTCTATAAATGGTTTTGGGCAGGAGCCCGTGTGACTTGTATTTACGGAACTTGGGGCTGTGACCCTAAATATGGTCATTTAAATAGTTGTGATTGGATAAATGGTTTACTATGCATGCATGCTTTTTAGTGAAGGGTATAAAGGTCTTTATAAAATGTATTTCTGAAACTTATTAATTTTTGTCCACTCACAGTCTTTCTGTTTTTAATACCCTTCAGGTTGAATACGGCGCGGACTATAGTAGAGACCGAGATATCACATACCTCCTCCGGATCCTAGCGTACTCTGATAGCCAGGGAGGGCAAAGGTTAGAAATTTCCCTTGTCTGACACTCCGTGTCAGACGGGATCATGGGCGTTCCTCGTTAATCTTTGGGGGATTGAGGACGGGTCCTGACATAGTGAGTTCCCAAAAAGACTCATGTTAGATAAATGCGCGCCCACACATATAAGGTGCATCCCCCAAATCCACCTGGGAAATGTAGGATTGCTAACCATACTCCCAAGAGATGAGTCCTCACAATTCACCCCCCTTGGGGCCCAACATCCTTGCTGGCACGGTAAGATTGACTTGTCAGTTTGGATTCTGAACACACCTACGTAGGTAACAGGGGAGATCGACGTGTGTCGATGTCTCGTTTGAGATTTGAGATTGAGCATTGGAGGTTTCCAATGACGACATGTCATTCTTAGATACGGTCACGTAGGATGAGCGGAGTTTCAGCATTGACCGTTGAATTGCGGTTGACGTCGAGTGACTTTTGGTTATGGTTGAGCAATGTGGACGGATGTTGGACGTGTACCTTGGGATGAAGCAGGATTGGATTTCCACAGTGAATTGGGTTAGTGTGAATTTCGGGGATGAAATTATTTAAGGAGGGAAGATTGTAAGGACCCGTCCCAAATCTACGAGATTAGTTAAGGTTAATGACGAATTATCGAGAATTAATTAAGGATAAATCGAGATTAGTTGAGGATTATTGAACGATAGGGGTAAAATGAAGATTTTGCTCTTAGAAAAGGGTGAAAAATTTACTTTTGACCACGTGGTAGTCCACGTCATCACCTGTTACGTGGCCAACCAGAGGGTGACACGTGGCCAGGTGTCAGGTCCAGTCAATAGTGATATGGTAGTGCCACCTCAGACATGTCAGACCACGTGGACCAGTGGGGTAGTGCCATGTGGCAACATGTCAGAGGGTGCAAGATAATTTGGCAGCTGACGTGGAAGGTCCACGTCATCATTGTCAGACCATGTGGACCAATGAGGTGGTGCCACGTGGTAGTGTGTTAGGTTGTCAGAGCTGACGTGTCAGTTACATGTGGTACCAATCAGGGAGTTCCACGTGGTAGGTGTCAGAGTTGTCAGGCTGACATCAACAGTGATGTCACCAGTTGGCTTTAGCGTTGACCACCGTGGACCGGACTTTGACAGATGCGTGAGGGCGTGTGAGCACAAATTTCGAGGTCAAACCGGTCTTGTTAGAAAGGTTTCCATGTTTTGAATCTAATGGTGGTGGTTTCAGGTCAATCAGAGATCGTTTACTAAGTCATTTGGAGGTTTTTAGCCTCGGGACACGTTGACTGTTCCGAGAGTTTTGAGGGTTTATGCTTAGGACTTGTATAGGTTGGTAGTAACCTTTGAGTATGATTTGGACAGGTTCGGACGTCCCAAAGAGTATGGATTAGCCCCAGAGTGGCTTACGGCGAGGGTTGTAGGCGCGCAGCACGGACAGTCTGTGAGTGGACTTTTAATTTAGAAATATGATGTATGCATAATGTTTTAAATGTTTTACGATATATGTTTGATGGTTTCACAGAGAGGCGTGAAACCTAGGATTTAATTATCGATTTAAAGCAATTTCACGGAGATGTGTGAAATTGTAACAACTCGTTCCAAAAATTGGGATTAGTTTAGTTGTTAATGACAGATTAGTGAAGTTAATCGGTGATTAGTTGGATGCTTTCGGACGGACGATGCAAAATGACGATTTTCCCCTAGAATGAGCAAAAATGTTGACTTTCAGTTCGGGTAGTCAAATGGACTTTGACCGATGACCGTGACGAAGTTCGGGACGTCACGAGTTCATAGATAAGTGGCACGTCCGATTCCAACATCCGATAAGGAAGTTATGACGTTCGGAAGTTCGAGGGTACGTTAGTAATTTGGTTAAAAAAGGGCAAGTTGTTGATTTTTCACACGACATGGACTTTTCACACGTTTCGAAGACCGTTAGAAAGGTCTCGATGCCCCGAGTACAACGACAGGCGGCACATCATCATCTGAATTTAGATGATTTAGTTACGGGTCTAAACGTGCAAAGGGCATTTTGGTAATTTTACCTCAAAGGGTACTTTGGTCATTTTTCTGCATTGGGATCTGTGCCCAATGACTAATGGACAAGTGGCTGCTCTGGGGAGTGATGTCCACTGAGTTTGGGACATCTGTCCTTCTCTAGAATGTAGGAGAACCATTCCCACCGCCTTACTCAAATGTGTCCTCCATTTAAATCGAATTGTGTAAACAGCTTAAGTTCTCAGAAAATAGGGGAAGTTCGATGGCCGTTGTAACGACCCATCCCAAATTCCTAGATTAGATTAGTGACTAATCACGATTAGTGAGGCTAATCGGTGATTAGTTAGGCGAAATCGGACGAACGATGCAAAATGACCGTTTTGCTCTTGATCGTGGGAAAACGTTGACTTTTGATTCGGGCAGTCAAATGGCCTTTGACCAATGACCGTGACGTATTTCGTGACGTCACGAGTTCATAGACGGGTGGTACGTTCAATTCCGACATTCGAGGAAGAAGTTATGACGTGCGGAAGTTTAGGGGCATTTTGGTAATTATGGTTAAAAAGGGGAAAATGTTGACTTTTTTACCGAGAGGTCCGATGGCCGAGGTCCGAGGACTATTACGTAGATAAGGACGATACGAATCCATAGACAGGCGGCACGTCGAATTCGGACGTTCGACGGCGAAGTTACAGTTCACGGAAGTTTGAGTGCACTATTGCACGAATTACGAGACAAGTTCACTTTTGGACTCTAGTGGGCCCAGATATTTGTCCTGATGCCCAATGGATGAGTGACAAGTGTCACCCATCCAATGGACTCCCAAATTGATTCATGCACCGTGCAAACCATTCCATTTTCATTTCAAACCCAAAAAAAAACCACCCGATCTCATTTCTCTCATCTGTGCAACCCAAACACCAAACCCTTAACCCCAAATGATCCTGGAGAGACCAGAGAGTGAGAGAGGAGGACTAGGGATGGCAGCTGGTGGCTGGAACCGCCGTGGGCGGTGGCTGGAACCCAGAACCCGAACGGGTACCCAGTAAGCCCATTTTCAATTTTTATTTGGATTTTGATGTTATGGACTGTTTTGGATGATTAGGATGGGTTATTTAGGTTGCTACGGAGTTTTTAGGAAGGTTTGGATGAAGATTGGACGTCGGGGAAGCCCTGGGAAGTTTTGGGATTTTCGAACCATGAAGGGAAAAATCAAACCGGTCGAGTTTTAGAGGTTTTAGGGCTTCTAATTAATTGGGTTAGGTTCCTATGACGATTATAGGAAGGTTAGGATTGATTAGGATTGAAAACGGTGAAAAACTGGGCCGGAATGAGCTTGAACCGGTCACGCCGGTCCAAGTTGCAGGCGAAGATGACACTGTAGCAGGCATGTGGCTCCCACTCGCAGCCACTTCAGGCAGCGCATACGGGCGCGTGGGGGAGAATTTTAGGATGGTTCCAACATGTCAAATCATCTATTCGATGTAACGAACATTTTGGGACTGTTTTCGAGTCGATCGGACATCGTTTCGATACGTTTCGGGTTGTTCGAAGGTTTAGGTTCAGTTTTAAAAATAGTTAGAAAATCTAGAAAATTATGGGACTTCAATGAGAGGTTAATGAGGCTCTTAGTAACCCTCTAAATGAATTTGGACAGGTTTGGGAGTCCCGGTGACGGCGATTGACCCGGGAGACGATTATGGCACGCGTATCGAGGCGCGGCTTCGGACAGTCAGTGAATGGACCTTGTTTTCTAAATTGGTGCATGCATAAATGTTTATTATATGTTTTAAATACTTGTTTGTGTTGCCATGAGTGCTTTTGGATGTGTGGTTACGTATAGGCATGTATTTCGAGGTTTCGGCCGTATACGGTGCCTATACGGGTCTGTATGTCTTTATTGGTCTAAATGAAATGGTTTTGGATTTCCAAAAGGATAATGAATGTGATTTAATGATGTTGATTGGATATTTGTGAACTATATGTGTAACGCCCCGGAAATTCGGAAAATGTAATATTGTAAAATATTGAATAAAATGACGTTTTTACCCCTGTGTCTCGTATGGTCAATTTGTTGACTTTTTGATTGGGGGGTCGAACGGAGGTTGAACGATGATCGTGACGTAGTTCGGGACGTCACGAGTTCATAGACAGGTGGCACGTCCGATTCGGACTAACAGGGTGAAAGTTATGACGTTCGGAAGTCCATGGGCATTATCGTAATTTGGACGTTATAGGGGAAAAAGTTGACTTTTTGTTTGACATTTGGTTTTCACATGACTCGAAGACCATTAGGTTCGTCTCGAAGCCCCGAGTACAACGACAGGCGGCACGCATGAAACGGACATCGGATGACCGAGTTACGGGCCACGGAAGTTGGAGGGCATTTTGGTAATTATTGCCCTGAGGGCATTTTGGTCTTTTTACACGGCGGTTACTGTTCACCACCGTGAAAAACAGAGTGCACACGGCCTGTACGGCCATGCCGTGAATGTCTTGAGCGTGCAAATTGTTTAAGGTGGTAGTGGATTGATCAGATGATTAGTTTATGTGAATTGAGGTAGTGGGAGCATGACTGGGTGGCGTGAGCAGGTTGCAGGCACGGGCTGGGATTAAAAATTGGCCATGGTTTCTGTGTTGCGGGAAACCATTTTCAGTGACCTGAGTTGGTCTCCCACGAGCTGTTGGCCACACCGATCGACTAACCGTGTAAGGGAGTGGAGAGAGGATTCATTTGGGGTCATTTGTGCATCAGTGTGAGGGCTGAGATTGAGAGAAAACGTGAAGAACCATTTTCGGGTTTTTGGGAGGAAAACTCAGAGTTCGATTTCTACGGGTTGAGAGACCAATCTAAACATTGAGGGAGTTTTCTGGGAGTGACAGAAACACGGTCGTACAAGAGTTGAAGAGTTTGGACTATGGATTGGTCAGGAACTCAAGTTCCAGTTCAGAGAAAAACCAGTTTGGAGGGAAAATCGAAGATCAAATTGTGGGGCCTTTTGAGCAAAACCAAGGGCCGTATTAGTCTTCTGGGAGCAAAAGGAAACCGACCACATCGATTTCGAAGGACATCACTCACGAATTGGCCAAGAACTGAGGCCCCTGGTTCTGAGAATTGTCGAGCTTGAGGAGGACAACTTCCAGGTGAGTTCTGGTCAAATTGGTTGTGCAATTATGTTCATCTAGGTTCCCTTAAGCTACGGGTGAAGTTAATTTGAAAATGGGGCTAGTTTGGGTGAGTTCCAGAAGTCGACCAGTTCGAATGTTCGAGTCTGGGTTGGATCGATTTAATGTTAGTCGAGGTTAATCGTTAATACAGACCTAAAATTAATGGATTAGAGAAGTTGATAGGATTGAAAACGGGAGGAATTGATTGAGTATTGAGGGCTAACTGATCGGGTTGAGCCGCGGGTATCAGACCCGTTTAACAGGCTATTCGGGTGAGGAAGACAGCACTGTAGCTTGGCGCGTGGCCTTCACGCACAGCCACTTTGGGCGGCGCGTGACGGCGCGTGTGAGGTCTTCTCCGATCATGGTCAACTGAGATTTTCATCCTTTTAATGTTTTTAACATTTTATCTTTAGGGTTCGAGTTGATCGGGAGTCGTTCGGGACAATTTCGAGAGTTTGGAAGTTTAGGTCCTTAAGGTTAATTTCGTCGAAAAATCCGGAAAAATTAGGGAAAATCATACAAGTTATTTGAGGATGATTGTAACCCTCCTTGTACGTTTTTACAGGCCCGGACATTTCCGAAGCTACTGAGGAGGGCACGGGGCGCGATTGACGCGTCCTAAAACCGTGAGTGGACTTTTGATTTCCAAATTGTGCATGCATGACCATTTCACATATCTATTTTGTGTTTTCACTTATGATCTTATGCTGATAATTATGCTATTTCGGTTTCACGTGGTTTCACGTTTTTCGAGATAAGTATCGTATTTTACGTGTTTCTAGTTACGGTTTTCGCCTATGCGTGAATGATGCTTTTGATGAGGTATTTGGATATGATTGTGCATGTTACGTATTTATGACGTTTGATTATATTTGAAGTGATTTTGGGAAATGCATGTTTCGATATTTGCATGTGAATCCGGACATAAGTCCCATTTTGACAAGTTATGATTTCGGAATGAATTTTTTGGAAAATGGATCATGAGGTATTGTGTTATAAATGGTTTTGGGTTTAAAGACCCAGTTGATTGCTGGATCTGATTTTGGGTTTAAAGACCCGGTTAATTGATGACGGGGGCGGGCCCAGTAAGTTGAGTTTAAAGACTCGTGAGTTTAAAAACTCGGTTATTGTGAAACCCCCGAGGCCTATTGATTATGTTTTGAGTTTAAAGACTCGTTGATATCCCGGGAAGGCCTGATAATGAGTTTAAAGACTCGGATGGATCCAACGGTTTAATTGTGATTGCTGTTTCACTTTTTACTTGATTTGCGTAATTGATGTTCCAAATTGACGGTTTATGGATTATGGTAATCTTATATTATTTTTACATGAGTTATGACGGTTTTCTGAAATGTTTTACATGTATTTCGGAAAGAAAAAAGGCTTTCGAATGTTTAATACGCATTTTTTTAATAACCGGTTATGCATGCGTGTTGTAAAACTGGAGGGCGAACCCCGGATTCCTTAAACTTTTTTCTGCAAACCTTTGTTTCGGTCCACTCATATCTTGTTGTTTTAACTACCCTCCAGGTCGTGGTACAAGTTCGGGGGCTAGCGCCGAGGCAGAGGCATAAAGTTTTCCGCTACGGAGTATTTAGTTCACAGAGTAGGATCTGTTCTTTAACTTGTTTTGTAATATTATGCTCAGTGAAACTGTGGACTTGACGTCCAGTCGGATGTATTTGTTTAATCTCCCTGGTCTGACAATGGGTGTGATCTAATATTATTTAGTTTTTCGGTCTTTTGGATTCGATTGTCAGACGGGAGCAGGATGCTTCCCGATTATCGAGGCGATAATCGGGGTGGGTCCTGTCAATATGGTTTCACGTATTTCGAGGCGATTTACGTGCTTGCACGTAAATCGAGGTTTTCCAATTTTACTCTGATTTTCCATTCTTATGGTTTTGGAAATAGTTTAATGAAATGATTTTGGATTTGAAAAGGTAACTCTCGGACTTGAGGTCCATTTGATTTAACGAGGCATCGGGCCGGAGGCCCAGTTGATTTACGATTCGGACCGGAGGTCCAGTTTCTATGTGGATTCGGGCCTAGGGCCCAGCTATGTGTTACAAATGGTTTTTATGGGTCATGACGGTTTATGGGAACCGGCATGAACCGATGAAAGGTTTTTTGGTTCATGACGGCTTATGAGGGGCCGGGCATGAATCCTGGAAAGATTTAAAGAATGATTTCAAACGGTTTTTCATATGCCATCCTTTATATATGATTGTCTCCTCCGGGGAGGCTCGTTGGCCTGGGTGGGCCCCGGAGTAGTCACGGAGCACTGACTGAGTGGAGTCGCCCCCCAGTTGGGTTCCTTACTCTCAGGATGGGCATGGTTCGTTACCTCCAGGGAGGGTCATTGATCTACGGACATTGACCTGGGTGGACCCTGGAGAGACTTGGGTTTGAGACCCCGGTTAGCACGCGCGTAGCTTTATTTTACCGTGACAGGTTCTTGGATATGAAATATAATGGATAAACATGATTTCAATTGGTTTGGGAAATTGTGTTTATAATGATAAATGGATTTGGGCTGAGATCCCACGTATGTTTACTATGTTCTGGTTTTCTGTAAATGGTTTTGGGCAGGAGCCCGGGTGACTTGTATTTACAGAATTTGGGGCTGAGACCCTAATTATGGATGTTTTAACATATATGATTGGATAAATGGTTTTACTATGCATGCATGCTTTTTAGTGAAGGGTATAATGGTCTTTTATGGAAATGTTTTTATAAACTGTTTATTTTTGTCCACTCACAGTCTTTCTGTTTTTAATACCCTTCAGGTTGGATACGATGTGGACTGTAGCAGAGACCGAGATATCACATGCCTCCTCCGGATCCTGGCATACTCTGATAGCCCGGGAGGGCGAAGGTCGGAAATATCCCTTGTCTGACACTTCGTGTCAGACGGGAGCAGGGTCATCCCGAGTTAATCTAGGGGGGATTGGGATGGGTCCTGTCAGCCGTGCTGTCCAGAGGAGTGAAAAACCAGAGTCCAACTCGTGTTATGAAGGTGAGAAATAAAGATAGAGATAGATGAGTGTGGTGGTGATACTACCCAGAGACCGTCGTGGACGGTGGTCTTCGACTCACGAGGAACAGAGGACAGCGTGACCTTGGATCCAATCTTTTTGAATCCTCATCAATCGATTAAGTCCTATGAACAAAAAATGGAAAGGGTGATGAGACAGACTCATTGGGCTCGAATTTGACGCCTAAGATGGACGTTAAGGTAACTTTGCCGTGGATTTCTTAAGAACTCAAAACATGGAACTTTCAGTTTTACACGTTTTTACTCATAATTATTGATTGGATGAGGGTCTGGAGAACTTAAGGAACTGAACAAGCTCAAAACGAAGGGAAATGGAGGCTGGAATCATGCTGGTGGGACGGTGGACAGTTGGTTTTTGAATCGGGAAGGTAAATTACAGACCCGAATTTCTTGTTTTAATTATCTAGATCGATCATACATGTTGGGACGAAGCTAAGGGTAGAAATAGGATTGAAAACGGATTGGAAATGGCTGAAAACCGTGACCGCCGGTTCGGTTGGACCGAACCGGTTCAAACGGGTGAACTAGGTTCACCAGGGGTTGACGATGACACTGTTCACACGCGTGGATTTCAAGCGCAAAAGGTTCCAGACGCGCGTGGGGGCGCGTGAAAGGTAGTTTGGGGAATCTCACGACTTTTAAAATATTCGATGTAACGAACATTTTGACGTTGGTTTCGAATCGATCGGACATCGTCTCCATAGTTTTTGGGATGTCCGAAGGTTTTAGGGCTCAGTTAAAACTAGTTAAAAATTAGAGAAAATTACGGGGCTTTATTAGAAGCTTAATGAAGTAGTTAGTGACCTTATTATGGGATTTGGACAGGTTCGGGAAAGTCGATGATAGTAGGTTAGCCGAAAAAGCGTAATTGCACGTGTATCGAGACAGTGGCAGAATGGTCTGTGAGTGGACTTTGCTTTCAACTTATGATGCATGCATATATGTTTTCTATACGTGATTTCCTTGATTTGATTATGATCTTGATGATTTACGGTTTTGCACGTATTTCAAGATATTTACGGAATTACACGTTTTACGAGAATACAATTGATGTTGTGATATGACATAATTTCGATGCTTTGACTTCGGGATTTAAAATATGATTTGATTTCAATGGTTTGAAATGGATTTCAGAAAAATGATTTCGGGCCTGGAGCCCTGTTCATGTGACTTCGGAAATGAGATTTCGGTTTTGGAACTGATTTCGGAAATGATGTTTCGAAATTGGTTTTGAAACTTGGAAAGGAAATTCTGGATTTAGGTTCGGGATGATGGTTCCAGATGCCGGCGTACGGAATAATTTTTGCGAATTCGAATGTGGATTTTATGTGGTTTTCAGTGATTGAAGGGGGAGGGCCCTCGAATGATATGTTTTGAGTTTAAAGACTCGGTTATGATACCCCCCGAGGCCTGTTGATTGTGTTTTGAGTTTAAAGACTCGTTGATATCCCGGGAAGGCCTGATTATTGCTTATGGTTTTGAGTTTAAAGACTCGGGCGCACTTGAGATCCAGCAACGCGCATGATTGATGTTTTTCACTGGCCCGAATGTTTTGATTTTGATGAGTTTTGGGGCTGAGTTCCCGTACTTTGAGATTTATTTATGATTTTGGACTGAGACCCTGGATTTGAATTGCGTATTTGAAGAAAGAAAAGATTCTGGTTTTCATTGATGGCTTTGAATATGAAATGGTTTCATAACATGGACTTTATATGCATGCATTGGTTTTTGCGTGGAGGGTATAAATTATATTTTCTGATAACTGTTTTCTGAAATTACTCTTTATTTTGTCCACTCACAGTCTTTTCATGTTTTCGATACCCTCTAGGTTGTTGCGGTGCGGGCTGTTGTTGGAGAGAGACGGAGACATCACACACGCGATCCACAATAGATTCTGTACGCTCTGATAAGTCCGGAAGCTTTTGAGGCGGTTGGTTCGAGAATCCCTTGTCCGACTTACGTGTCACATGGAGGTTGGACGCCGGTTTAGCCTTCATGTCATGCGTAAGTTAGACGGGAGCAGGATTTAGCCCTTAATCCCGGGGAATTGGGGGTGGGTCCTGTCAGAAATTGGTATTTCGGGCATGAGAACTAGTTGATTTAGACTTTGACTTGGATGATAGTCAAAGGTGATTTTGAATAATGAAATGGTTTCCGGATTTGGAAATAACTTTCAGGTGTAAGTCCCATGCCCGACCCGAAATCATCATTTTAATCCAACTGGGCCTCATGCCCGACTTTATGAACCACTGGGCCCACGGCCCGATTTATAAACCAACTGGGCCCGCAACCCGACTTATAAACCAACTGGGCCCGCAGCCCGATTACATACTCAAATGGACTCCAAGTCCGAGATTTCCAAAACAAGTGGGCCTCAAGCCCGAATTCATCTTTCCAATATAAAAACCGTTTTATCATAATATTTATTTAACCACAAGCACGCAAAACCACAAATAAACCGTTAATCCCGATGTACGTGAAATACGGAAAACACCTCGAAATACGTGCAACATACCCGAAATCAATGCTCACAAATACCATCATAGAAATCATGTATATAAACCATATAACACATTTAAGCATGCATAGGATTTATAAAACCAAAGTCCACTCACAGACCGTTTTAACCGTGTGCCTCGATACGCGTGCCACCGGCCCTCCCGGGCCACACCACTATCACCGGGACTCCCAATCCTGTCCAAATCACATTAGAGGGTTACTAACCTCATTATTAACATCCTATCAAAGTCCCGTAATTTTCCCGAGTTTTTACTTATTTTTAAACTTAATTTAAAACCTTCGGACATCCCGAACACTATCGAGACGGTGTCCGATCGACACGAAACCAATCCCAAAATGTCCGTTACATCGAATAGATTAAAAGTCATGTTGGAAGTTTCCCCAAAATACCCTTCACGCGCCCCCACGCGCCAGGTCAACATTCAGGTCAACAATGATGACGTCATGCTACAGTAACCGGATTCTGAAACCGGGTCTGTAACCGGGTCGCCGTCGACCCGCGGCTTGACCCGATCACAGATCGAGTTCCAGACCACCATTTTTGATGCGGTTTGATCCTATGGACTCGTCATAACCTCCTCTACGGTTCTGTGACATCCAAACTCATTTTTAGGTTGAAGTAACCACTTGAACTCGACGGGAAAGTTGGCTGCCAGCTCTGGTTTGTCTTCTCCGGCGAGTCGTCGATCTTCCAGCCGTGGTTCATGGTCCAAAATGGTCGTCTAGGTTCCTAGGACATGTTTCAGAAGTAAGCAAGCAATCCCAACGTCAAAAACCAGTGTTTCGAAACAGGGAAGAAAATCAAACCTTCTCGGGTTTCTGGGCATATCGCCGCCGTGGCGCCGCCGTGGCTCGTCCAGTCGTGGTCTGAGTTGTCCTAAGGTTCCAGTGGTCCTAACCCTAAGTTTGTTCGAGCCCAGATGTCAAGGTTTGGACGGTTGGACGATTTTGGGTTGATCGGGTTGTTTGGTTTCCTCTCGGGTCTGGGAGGTTTCCGGCCGTGCAGGGCGGCCGTGAGGCGGTGGCCGTCGTCTGAAGGTGGCTGGGGTTCGTCTGGACGTGTCTGGTGCATGGGTTGAGGCTGAGATGTGGTGATGTGTTTGTTCTTGGAAGGAAACCGTGCTCACGGTTTTGAGGGAGAATGAAAATGAGAGGATGTGTGGTCTGATCAAATAAAGAGAGAAGGAATGAGATCTAACGGCCCAGATTCAATCTCCATATAAAATGAAGGGTGGGGATTTGAGGAGAGGGAATAATTAATTAACCCAAATGGCCAGCAAAGATCCCTGAATTAGGGAATGAAGGGGATGATGACATGTGTCACTCATCAAGGGTCCAGATTGGTTTGGATTAAAGTAGTCAGATTTTATTATTATATTATTATTTTATTCCGAGTCTCGGTTAATCGCGTTTTACGTCCTTGACCATAACTTCGTCGTCGAATCTCCAATTTCGGCATGCCGCCTGTCGTTGGATTCGTATCGACGAAACCTACGTAACGGTCCTTGGCCCTCGTCCATCGGACCTCCGGGTCAAAAAGTCAACATTTGGCCCCTAGTAAGCCAAATTACCAAAATACCCCTCAACTTCCGAATATCATAACTTTCTCTACGAATGTCGGAATCGAACGTGCCACCTGTCTATGAACTCGTGACGTCCCGAACTACGTCACGGTCATCGGTCAAAGTCCGTTTGACCGCCCGATCAAAAAGTCAACATTTTGCCCACGACTAGGGGCAAAACGGTCATTTTGCACATTTGTCCGATTTCGCCCTACTAAGCACCGTTCAACCTCACTAATCGAGATTAGTCACTAACCTAATCCCGGAATTCGGGACGGGTCGTTACAATCTTCCCTCCTTAATTAATTTCGTCCTCGAAATTCCAACCGCTCTAAACTCAAACGTTCTTCCATCCTTAATTAGTTTCGCTCTCGAAACTCGACTCCCCTGATTCCACAAACACCCTGTGGAAAGTGGAATCGACCACGCAACACGTGTACACCCGTACACCAACTACTTAGACAAAACTTGTCTACACCCAAACGCACCACTAATACTCAAAACGCAACGATTACATTCGACCCCGTCGAATGACTGAAACTACTTGTTTCGAATTTGACACCACTTGTCAAATCAACCCTCTCGTTGACGCAACAACTCGACGGTTCCTTTCCCAGTCCCACTAGGAGTCAGCTGACCCCACTCAACAATCTATGTTGACACATCCTGACAATCTGTCACCACACAGTTGTTGTCAGTCGAAAACTGACACTAGACTCACTCGTGGCTACACATGCCACCAACGTACTTAACTTAGTAAACAATTACCGACCTTTCACACGACCTGTGTGTAATTAAACACATCGGAATTACCATGACCCATTGCATAGTAATGTCCGGTCCACAACCAATCCCATGGTATCGGAACCAATCCGACTACCAACACGTTCACCAACACACCTCGGGTATATCCCGTATACCGTAACTAGACATCACAAGTCTACAAGGTATTGTACCTCGACCCAAGTACGAAGTACACACATCTACCTAATAACCAGACTACAACCACCTAGGTCATAGCCGAACGTGTTCCAATAATGGAGTACGTTTGCCCAATCCAGCATGAGACAAAACGAAACTCCACCCATAATTTAGTTACAATTCCGAGTCCGAATCCGCAATTTCGTAAGAAATCCCGGATCCAAGCCCAAACATCAAATTTTTAATTTATATCCAAATCCGAATCCGAAATCATTATTCCGTAAGCTAGCATTTGGAATAATCATTCCGTACCCAAATCCAGAAATATACTTTCAAGTTCCAAAATCGAATCCTGAATCGTGACCCAGAAATTCGATTTCAAATCACGAAATCTCGTTCACATTTACCAAGACACACCAAAACCGAACCTATCGATTACCCGTTCAATACACTTGATTGACTTCATAGGGAAGCCAATCCAACCTCCACACGTCTAAGGTTGACAAAATTCAACTACCTTGAAAACCTACTCACCTGAGTAGAATACCATACGGGCCCCACCTCGAAAAGAAATTCGGTCCCGTCATTTACGACTCACATACCCAAGTTCGTATCGATCCTTGTCATTCCACCTAGGAAAAACCAAGGATGATCCAACATGATGACACCAAAACTCATCCTATGTGGATGCAACAAAACTCACTGCACTCACCACACCATGTAATCCAACATTGTCTGCCACCAAGCAGAAAATGAAAAATCTCGTTTACCTAATTTCGAATACGTAGCTCCTCCTAATGACCCACAAATACACCTGGGCCCACCAACCAATACACGCTCAACGTACTGGTAACTACACTCCACGTCTGCCAGGGCAGAAAACAAGAATTCAACCCCAATGACTTCGGAATACCAATCACCAAGAACGAACACCACTCTCGTTCCCCAAACACAACGCTTCTCGAATCTAAGGTTCCAACCATGTTGGAAACAGACATGCTCCCAACAAGACGTCAAGTCTAACCACTAGACTTCCTACCTCCTCAATTCACTTGGACAACCCCGTGTCCACAATCAATCCGTTATTGTTCCGTTCGCACATCCCAACCTTTACAGGTTCAACTCTCGGTTTTCCAAGTTCTCAATTATACCTTTTTATCCACTCATCGCTGGTTATCTCACCACTATTGGGACTTATCCCAACACATCACGATCTTATCTGGATCCCATCCAGTCCATCACTCAACCACTATCGAATCTCAAAGACTGAACATATGTTCATCATGACGGAGTCACACCCCAACTTGTGGCTCATCGTCAACACCATCACCGACACTAGCACCAGCGCTAGTACCAGCACCAACACACTATCAACAACACTAGTATCAGCGCACAGGCATCCATACTAGCATCAGCACAAAAGTACCAACCCGCAAACATCCATACTGCACACCGTGTGCAAATACGACAACCCTGGATCTCCGTTCATACCGAACGACGATCCCGTACCTCACGACTATGGGTGCCACTATTCTGACAATCCACATCAGGAAAATGAACGTTCCCTGAACGTCCCCTGATCCCCAAGTATTATAACCACACCAATTACCCTCGATAGCCAGTCATCTCCATATGACTACCGACTAACTGTCATTGCTATCGAGATCCGCATCCATACCTCACACTAATACCCGATCCAGCACGGGATTCCATAATTTATCTCAGAACCGTATCCGTAAATCGGATCCCATAGTTCTGCCTAGACTCACCAGAGCCATCCACAAGGTCATTCATGACCTCAACCGCTCGTCGCAGCACAAGTTCTCATCCACTAATCGCAATTAAGGTTTACCTTTTTAATCCATCATACACTAGGGTTCCACAATCACACCCTATGGTTCAACCGAACCAAACAGCTTCCCGTAATATAAAATTCACAACCTGACTGACCCCGCGGTCTAGACATCGAATAGACGTCAGATCCAATCCTACCATCAACTCAATGTGGGTTCCATCACTAAGGTCACCGGCCAACTCCGATGAACCAACATCTCTCACACCAACAACCACCACTAGGGTTCACATTTTAGACCATTACTCAAATGAGGTTCCCCGAACCTGGCTGCACCTAGCAGCACAACAATCCAATATCACATGACCGAACCGACGGTCCCACAATACTAGTTCACCACAATCAACCCCACTTGGGTCGAATCACATTAATGCACGGCGTATCGGGCCAATCACACTCCATCCACTATCCAAACCCAAAAACTATCTATCATGTTGATAACGAATTGCAGCCCAAAGAGACATCACACCCTCGACCTGCGCGCACAAATAGAGCAACCGTGCTCTGATACCAAGTTGACAGGACCCATCCCAATCCCCCCGGGATTACCGTGGAATGTGCCCTGCTCCCGTCCAACAAGAGGTGTCAGACAAGGGATAACCAAGAGCCACTGCCCAACGGGGCATCCAGAGTGCGCAAGGATCGATGGAGGAGGTGTGCAATGTCCCAGTCTCTGCTGCAATCGCATCCGTGATCAACCTGAAGGGCATTAAAACCAAAAGCTGTGAGTGGACAAAAACCAGTAAGTTCATCAAATACATTTATAAGACATTTATGCCCTCCAATAAAAACGTATGCATGCCACGAAAACCAGTAACCAAAACGTTTGCTCAACCGAGCCATTAGGGCCTTAGCCCAAAAACCGTCAACCAAAACCAAGTGTGGGAACTCAGCCCAAAACTGTGAAATACCATAACTATACATAAACAACCATGTGGGTCACCACCCACGACCATAAATGAACATCAATTCATTAAAATCACACAATCATAAATCCACCCGGAAAGCCATTTCATTGATTCGTATTTTACCATTACCATCACCAGCATCCCTGATGCTAGACGTCCCTGACGTCATGTCTCACGGTTTCATAAGCTACGCGTGCTGCCCGGGGTCTCTCCGGGTCCATAAATCTGACATCCCTGATGTCTGAGGTCCCAGACGTCAATGATAGCAATCCTGCTCCTGAGTCATCATACGGTCCGGCTGCTCCGTATGGTGACCCTTCACAGGCAATGCACCGTGACTTCCCCAGTGTCCCAGACATCTGGAGGAGACCATCATATATCCTTGTATCAAGATGGTATATGGAAAACAGTTTTTATTAATTCATTTCACAACATCACAATGGGCCCTGCCCGAATTTTCCATAAAACAACACATTTCCATTTAGGGTCCCTGACCCGAAATCACATTTATTACATATAGGGCCCCTGACCCGAAATCATCATTTTAATCCAACTGGGCCTCATGCCCAACTTTATGAACCACTGGGCCCACGGCCCGATTTATAAACCAACTGGGCTCGCAACCCGACTTATAAACCAACTGGGCCCGCAGCCCGATTACGTACTCAAATGGACTCCAAGTCCGAGATTTCCAAAACAAGTGGGCCTCAAGCCCGAATTCATCTTTCCAATATAAAAACCGTTTTATCATAATATTTATTTAACCACAAGCACGCAAAACCACAAATAAACCGTTAATCCCGATATACGTGAAATACGGAAAACACCTCGAAATACGTGCAACATACCCGAAATCAATGCTCACAAATACCATCATAGAAATCATGTATATAAACCATATAACACATTTAAGCATGCATAGGATTTATAAAACCAATGGTATCGGTACTGGACGGACCGAGTGGTATCTGGTGACGGTACATGTGAGGAACTAGTGGTGTATGGTTTTGTGTGTGGTGGTCGGCTTAGTTCCGACACCATTGGATTTGGTGGTGGGTGTGAACTGGACATTGAATACTATGCACTGGGCAGAGTTATTTTTGTTGGGTTCTGTAATTTTGTGAGCAGGCGCTCTTAACCACGGATGGCTAGTGAACCCCAGTATGGAGATGTGCGATCACTGATTGGCTAGTATTCAATGTGTGTCAGTTACACCACCTTATTGAGTATGATGACGGTATACCTACACTCAGGATGAGTGAGTTGGTGACTGCGTCACTACGTGTGGCCTTGCGTGATGTTATCACGCCGAGATAATTCCAGCGTTATGATCCACTGAGGGAATTGACAGTTTTGGACGTGAGATGGATATATGTCGCAGGATTGGGTTTCCCTGCGAGATGAGATCATATGGTTGATCTTACGCTACTTGAGCGAGTGGCAGTATGAGGTGTTGTCACCGATTGGCTGATGGTTGGAGCGTTATCGGAGTGGTAAAGCTTAGTGGTGACAGTTTGACTGGTCGCGTCAGCATGGACTGACAGGTGTGTTTTGGTGACTCCCAGGGGGGAGCAGATGTCAGATATATTAATGATTGGGAATGAACCGACTAGCTGAAGGAGTCAGCTAAATGGTGATTTTGACAAGCAATATTAACTGGGATCAGGTGATCTATTTCACTCGCGGTATTCGAGTGTGGTTGGTACGGTGGGAGACCGTGATGGGGCGTCTGAGTACAGACAAGTTTTGTGGGTGTACAAGTGTACACAGGTGTGAGATCGAAATGTTTTCCACGAGGTGGATATGGAATAAGGATATTTGGTAATTTCGAGGACGAAATTATTTAAGGGGGGAAGGTTGTAACGACCCGTCCTGGAATTCGGGATTAGATTACGGTTTAATCATGATTAGCAGGGTTAATCGGTGATTGGTTGGGCGAACTCGGACGAACGGTGCAAAATGACCGTTTTGCCCCTAGTCGTGGGCAAAACGTTGACTTTTATTCGGACAGTCAAATGGACTTCGACCAATGCCCGTGACGTAGGTTGGGACGTCACAAGTTCATAGACAGGTGGCACGTTCGATTCTGACGTTCGTGGTGGATGTTATGATGTACGGAAGTTCAAGGGCACTTTCGTATTTTGGACGAAATAAGGGGAAATGTTGACTTTTTAATCGGGTGGTCTGATGGTCGAGGACCGAGGACCGTTAGGAAGGTCTCGATGCCCTGAGTTCGTAGACAGGCGGCACGCATCAATCGGAGTCCGAATGACCTGGTTACGGGTCGGGATGCGTGAGGGGCATTTTGGTAATTTTCTACACAAGGGCAGAATGGTAATTTCGCGGGGGCTGCTTGCACGGGCACTGTAGCACCGTGAATGGGGAAACACGACCAGTGCACGGGGGAATTGTTTAAGCTTGAAATTGGAAGTGGGGTATGGTTTATTGTGCTAATTTATTGTTAATAGACTGTGGTCTGTGTGTGGGAAGCATGGACAGAGCACGGATGAGATTAAATATGGTTTTGGGTTGTTTACGGGAAGCATTTTCCAGTGGGGCTGAAGATGTCTCCCACGGGTTGCTGTCGATTGTGAGCCGTTAGTTGGGTGCCTGGTGAGGGTTAGGACCATTCTGGGTCGAGTTCGAAGTGAGGGCAGAGTGTTGCTGAGAGGAAATCGAGTTCGGAGGAAAAATGGAAATTGGAGGGAAAATTCTCAGTTTAATTTCTGAGAGGAATTGGACCAAACCATGGACGGCTTGAGGCTTCTGGGAGGAATTGGAACTGAACCCCATCAACTTCAAAGGAAAACTGACGCGGATTGGACTGGAACTGAGGTTCCAGATTCTGGAAAATCGCAGAGCTGTGGACGATCACTTCCAGGTAATGTCGTGTCCAATTGATCGCGCATTTCAGTTCCTTTTAGGCCTAGAATCCTTACTGTGAAGTTGATTTGAGTTTGATTGAGAAAACACAGAGTTTGGGTGATCGACCCGTTTGGGTGATCACGGGTCGTGGGACTAATTTTGGGACTTTCTTGGTGAATCAGGGACATGGAACTTCGATTAGATAGTTGAAGAATGTTTTAGAATAAAAAACTGAAGGAATTTTTTCGAATTGATGGCTATCTAATCGGGTTGGAATCGCGGGTATCAGACCCGAATTACAGAGAAACGGGCGAGGACGGTGACTGTAGCAGTCACTGTAGCAGCCGCGTGGCTTTCACGCGCAGCCACTCACGGCGGCGCGTGGGCACGAATTCCGAGGTACGGTCAACACGAATTTTGTCCTATACGTTATAACGAACATTTTAGCGTTGGTTCCATGTCATTCGGATCCCGTTCGGATACTTTTCGGGATGTCCGAAGGTTTTAAGTTGGGTTTAAAAATACTTAAAAATTCGAAAAAATTATGGGACTTGAATAGGATGTTATTGTGGAGGTTAGTAACCCTCTAATGTGATATGAACAGGTTCGGGAGTCCCGGTGTTAGCGACGAGGCCCGGGAAGGCCGGTGGCACGCGTATCGAGGCGCTCGGTTAAATGGTCTGTGAGTGGATATTGGTTTTGATAAATTCTATGCATGCATAACTGTTTCATGATTGTGGTAATTGCTTTTATATGCTTTGATTTGGATATCGGTGAATTTATGTGGTTTCACGCATTTCGAGGTGATTTACGGGTTTGCGCGTAAATCGAGATTTTCCGGATTTGCACTGATTTCCATGATTGTGGTTCGAATATGATTTTATGAAACATTTACGGATTTGATAAAGTAAATTCGGGCCAGGGGCCCAGTTGATTTAAGAAATCGGGTCAGGGGCCCAGTTAAATTATATATGTGATTTCGGGTCAGGGACCCTAAAATGGAATTGAATAAATGATTTCGGATTTAATAATCAAATAATTGGACTTATGACGGTTTTATGGAAATTCAGGGCAGGGCCCTTGTGATATTTTGGAAATGAATAATAAAATGTGTTCCATAAAACCATCTCGATACGAGGATATATATTGGTCTCCTCTAGGTGTCTGGGACACTGGGGAAGTCACGGTGCATTGCCTGCGAGGGGTCATTGTACGGAGCGGCCGGACCGTATAGTGACTCAGGAGCAGGATTGCTATGATCAGACGTCTGGGACATCCGACATCTGGGATGTCAGAGATATATGGACCCGGTGAGACCCCGGGAAGCACGCGTCGCTTAATACCGTGAGATATGACGTCTGGGATGTCAAGCGTCTGGGACGCTAGGCATCTGGGATGCCGGAGATGGTAAAGTAATAAACATGTGCCACTGGATTTATTAAATAACTTTTGGATTGATTTTTGGATTGAAACTATGTTTGCGGTTTCCGGGCTAAGGCCCTAAGGGTTATTTCAAATAAATATTTGATTATTGGTTTTTGATGCATGCATATGTTTTTGCTGAGGGGCATAAATGTCTTATAAAATGTATTTTACGAACTTGTTTATTTTCGTCCACTCACAGCTTTTGGTTTTTAATACCTTTCAGGTTGAGCGCGGATGCGACTGCAGCAGGGGACCGGGACATTGCATGCCTCCTCCATCGATCCTTGCGCACTCTGGATACCCGTAGGGGCAGCGGCGTTGGGTTATCCCTTGTCTGACACTTCGTGTCAGACGGGAGCATGTCACATCCTGTGGTAATCCCGGGGGGATTGGGATGGGTCGTGTCAGAAAACCGGGCATGATACCCATTTGGTTTTGGTTTTTTCTCGAACATATGGCCCTATTGATGACCTACGGGCTGAGTCGTGGTCGCGACGGGTGCTGTGTGCACGGCGACGGACGATGTGACACTCACCTTCGGACTAGGGATGTGTTCCTTCCGGAGAGGTCATGATGCACGCCCCGTGGTCGAGCAGCCGCTGGAGGCTCGGCTTCGGAGTGCTGACGGTATAGGAGAGCAATCGGTGATGTTCGCACCCTGATCTAGAGGTGGTCGCGGCAGTGATATGTTCACGGCGACATACCAGGATTAAGAGCGGTTCTAGACTGGTGGTCGCACGCATGACTATGATCGAAATCGTGACTGACCCTGAGGTATGGGACTTGATGCCCCGTTGATTTACGAGTTCGGGCTTGTGTCCCAGTAAAACAGTGAAATCGGTCTAGAGGCCCCGTTGAGTCATAAGTTCGGGTGGTAGGCCCAGTTGATTTGTGTTATCGGGCGTGAGTCCCGTGTGTGGTTTTTATACTAGTATATATATACCCTCCTTTATGAGGTGATTGGTCTCTTCCAAACGTCGACCTGGAGAGTCACGATCCACTGCCCGAAATGAGTGATCCCCATAAGGAGCCCATTCTAGGAGTGGGAATTATGATATAATCCGGAAAGATGCCTGGACTAGTTTCGGAGACAGAGCCTCCTAGATGGTGAATTCTTGGGGATAGACTCAAAGTGTAACGACCCGTCCCAGGAAATTAGGGTTAAGACCGTGTTTAAAATGAGATTAGTGAGCTTAATTGGTGGTTAGTCAGTTACGATAGGTCCGGTAGCGTAGAATGACGATTTTGCCCCTAGGGTGGGTAAATAGTTGACCTTTAGTTCGGGCGGTCAATTGGTTGTTGACCGATGACCGTGACGTAGTTTGGGACGTCACGAATTCGTAGACAGGTGGCACGCCCGATTCCGACATCCGAGGAGGAAGTTATGATGTTCGGAAGGTTGAGGGCATTACCGTAATTTGGTTAAAATAGAGGGAAAAGTTGATTTTTCGTACGATCGGGTTTTGACACATTGACCTAGGACCGTTAGGTAGATCTCGTAGTCCTGAGTTTGATGGCAGGCGGCACGTATTCATCGGAGTTAGGATGTGTGCGTTACGGGTCTAGATAGGTAGTGGCAAAATGGTAATTTTGACTTAAAAGGAAGGGCAGTTTGGTCTTTTGTACTTTGGGCTTGGTGCAGCCAGATTTGGACAAGTTTCCAAGGCAGAGAGGAGATATTGTGTGAGGCTTGAGAGGATTGTGGCAGGTGCTAGGGGTCTGGTTGGTTCTAGGATGCACGGCTCCAATTAAAAGGTATGTGTTCGTGTGTGTTCGAACAAGAGAGAACAGAGTGAGGCTAGAGAGGGAAATCGATCAGCTGAAGGGAGTGTTCGTGTGTTTTGGTGAGTGAGTGAGAAACTGGAGATCAAGTGAGAGCTGAGGAGTGAAGCTGAGTGAGAAGTTGTGAGGGAATTGGGTGTGTGCGAGGCGTGAGTTCGCAGGAAACCGGGAGTACAAATCAGGGGACCACCATGCAGGATTGAGTATTTCCCGTGACAAACCTGTCAAATTGGACCCGTATTGGTGTTGTGAGGACGGAGGAGAGTGGAGTAGATCCAGCAGAGCTCACGGGGGTGGTCGGCGTACAGGTAATTTCTCTGTTTTCCTTTGCTTGCTCTGTTTTGTCGCCTTGATTCAAACGGTAAGTCGTGGGTTTTGAGTGAGAGTCGAGAGATTTGGTGAGTTGGGTGAGCTTTAGGAGGGTCCTAGGAGTGGTCTAGTGTTTCCACCGTGATGGGGGCGGACTTGGGTGGCCGGAATAGGAAACAGGGGACAGACGGGTTTTTGTGTCGAGTTTGGGACGATGATCTAGGGACTATGTCGAGGCGTTAGAGTAAGGGGAATGGGTTGTTTAGGACTAGACGGTGATGATGGTGAAGAGAGGAGTCAAATTGGTGGACGGACGGGGGAGAACTGGGAATGCCGGTTCAGACCGGTTCACGCGAGGTAGACGAAGGTGAACAGTACCCTGTGTGCAGGCGCGTGAGGCCACGCGCAGCCACTTTGGGTGGCGCGTGGGGGCTCGTGCGGCGGTTTTTGGGAAAACGGTCAACTGAGTTTTTGTTCTACATGTCATAAGGAATCCATTGGAATAGGTTTCGGGTTAATCGGATGTCGTTTGAGGTTAGTTCCGCGAGGTTGAAGGTTAGGGTTCCGGTTTGTTACGTTTAGGACCCGGGGAGTTTTGGGGAAAATTAGGTGGACCTTAGTAGACGTGTTAGTAACGTTCTTGGGTGATTTTTGATAGGATCGGGATTTCCCGAGGAAGCTGAGGAACGTACGGGACGTACGGGGCGCGAGTGACGTGCCGGTATCTGTGAGTGGACCTTTTCTCTAAACTCGAGCATGCATAACTGCTTTTAATTACTTGTTTTATGGTTTTACATGTGATTTCATGATTGGTAAATGCGTGGTGTTGGTTTTCTATAATTGCACGTTTTTCGAGAAAATAACGTATTTGGCACGTTTTACGATAAGAGGCTGATTTCTGCTTATGATGTTATAGTTTCGGGATTTCAAATGATAAATGGTTTTTAATGATTATAAATGGCTTTGAGACATGATTTGATGATCAAAGTTTTCGGTTTTAGAATCGGATTTCGGAAACGAGATTTGGTTTTAAAGTTGAAAAGTGGATTTCCGGATTTGGATTCGGAATGACGGTTCTGAACGCCAGCAGGGCTTCGGGATGGTGATTTCGGATTCGAGTTTGGATGTGGATTTAGAAATGGTTTTCAACTGGTTTTGGATTGGATTTGCTGGATCTGGATATTGGGTTTAAAGACCCGGATATTGATTTGAAGGGGGACGGGCCCGGATTGGGTTTAAAGACCCGGATTGAGTTTAAAGACTCGGATATATATTGATATTTCCCCCGTAGGCCTGTTGAGTTTAAAGACTCGGATATTATTGAGGCCTGGATTGAGTTTAAAGACTCGGGAGTTTAAAGATTCGGATAGATCCAGCAGGTTTGATCGGATAATGATGGCTTGATATTTATGTTTTGTGATACGGTTTTATGATGCTTATGATATGATTTCTATAACTATTTTTAGGATAATTCTGTAAACGTTTTATGACAATCTTATGTGAATTATAACTGTTTTCAATAACTAGGTTATGCATGTGACTTCAAAACGGAGGGCTAAAACCCTGGTTTTATTATGAAATGGTTTTCGGAAATTCTTTTCTTATTTATGGTCCACTCACACCTTCTGTTTTAAATTGCCCTCCAGGTCGTGGAGCTAGCGCAGGGTTGTGACGTCGAGGCAACGTCAGAGGCATAGAATTTTCGAGAGTGACCCCGGAGTGCTTAAACTTTTCCGTTGTGCGTGTATCTTGTTTATCGGTTTTCTTTCCTTTGTATTTGGTACTATGCTCTGTAAAACTTAACTTCGGGATGTTTAAAGTTTCTCCTGCGTCTGACTGTGTATTTTGGTGGTTTTCGTGAGTTTATTTCGGTTTAGTGTCGGGGTGTCAGACGGGAGCAGGATTTACCTCTGTTTTCGGGGTGGAATCGGGGTGGGTCTTGACACAAAGTGAGAGCCCGAGTAGTATGCATACTTATATATATAGAAATCGTGACATATATCGGGGATGAGTTCCTTAGGGGCTGTGTGCCCCGAGTTGACATCAGAAGATGTCTAGGATGGGTTATATATGTACATACGTATATGTGTACGAGATTTCACAGAGACTACTTTGGACTGAGACCCACGTGCGTTGGATTTGGGCTGAGCTCCCATTTGATTTGGTTTAGGCCAAGGTCGCAGGTACTTTGATTGGATTTTGGGCCAAGGCCCCGTGTTCTATGTAGAGAAATGGTTTTCGAATGCATGCATACTTTTTAGTGAAGGGCATAAAGGTCTTTTTATGGAATGGTTTTATAAAATCTTTGTTTTGTCCACTCACAGCTTTCGTGTTTTGAAAGCCCTTCAGGTTGATCGCGGATACGGGCTATAGCAGTGACGAGACATCACATTCCTCCTCCTGATCCTGGCACTCTCTGATAGTCCCGGTTGGGCAAAGGACAAAATTATCTCTGGTCTGACAATTCGTGTCAGACGGGAGCAAGCACTTCCTGCGTTAATCCCGGGGGATTTGGGATGTGTCCTGTCAGAGACCCTACGAGATTTTATTTAACAGGATTCGGGGAATCCTGGACTTAGGAAATGTTTTCACTGTTTTAAAATGATGGTTATGAGAAGGCCTCCGGTAGCAGATATGTTCCATAGAGTGGACCCTATGTTATGTTGCTCGCCTCCGGGATGCGCTGTGTCTCCCCCCTCCCCCTGGAGAGGTCACGATGCACTACTTGTTGTCATGCAGCAGAAGGAGGTTCGACTCAGGAGTGCTAATGTTATATGGTGTCGTTTGTTGATATTTTCACAACGATATGTGGAACATCGGCCGGTGATGTGTTGACGGCGACGTGCTCGAACGTGAGCAATCTTGTAGCTTATATGCACGCTTTGCTTGAATTGGATATCGTGACTGATAATGATGATGATATGAGATGTGACAGATGTTTTTCACTGGTATTAATTTGAGAATCATTTTTCACTGATTATGGATTTGAAAAGCAAAATGATTTGATTTTAAGAAAGTATTTGAGACACTTGTTTTCTGATGCATGCATGTTTTTAAGTGAAGTGTATATATGTCTTTTCGATAAATTTTTTTGATAAAATGATTATTTTTGTCCACTCATAGCTTTTAATATTTTTGTCCACTCATACCTTTTAATATTTTTGATACTCTTCAAGATGATCGGGGATGCGGGCTGTCGCAGAGACCGAGACATCGCATGCAGATGCGCACTCTAGGTAACCCCGAGCGAGTTACGAGTTTATTCCTAATCTGGCACGTGGTGTCAGACGGGAGTATGGCGCGTCCCACGATAATCCAGAGGGATTGGGATGGGTCGTGTCTGCTTGGGACGTTGGGCCCCAATGGGGGTGGATTGTGAGGACCCATGCCTTTGAGGCATGGTTAGCAATCCCACATCACCCGGGGGGATCTGGGGGATGCGCCTTATATGTGTGAGCGCGCATCTATCCAATAGGAGGCCTTTTGAAGCTCACTGACTTTGGATTTCTGAGGAACTCCAAAGTTAAGAGAGTAGAGGCTGGTGCAATCTTAGGATGGGTGACCCACTAGGAAGTTGCATGTGAGCTCCCGAGAACAAAACCATGAGGGATGGGCGCAAAGCGAATAATATCCTATTGAATAAGGTCGGGTCATGACAATTTAGTATCAAAGTCCAACCTCGGTCGGAATTGAGTGTGCTAACGAAGACGTTGGGCCCCAAGGGGGTGGATTGTGAGGACTTGTGCCTTGGGGGCATGGTTAGCAATCCCACATCACCTGGGGGATCTGGGGGATGAGCCTTATATGTGTGGGCGCACATCTATCTAACATGAGGCCTTTTGGGAGCTCACTGGCTTTGGGTTCCTGAGGAACTCCAAAGTTAAGCGAGTAGAGGCTAGTGTAATCCCAAGATGGGTGACCCACTGGGAAGTTGCACGTGAGTTCTCGAGAACAAAATCGTGAGGTCTGGCCCCAAAGCGGACAATATCCTGTTAGAGAAAGTCGGGTCGTGACATAAGATATACATCAAGCTTTTGTTTCCTACCTATGTGAGCATGTATCCAATTAAAATATAGTTTATATACATTGATTCCTATGATGGGATCTTATTAAATCCCTAGAGGATCCTTTTTTCCTACCTATGAGAGCATGTATTCGGTTAAAATATAATTTATATACATTGATTCGTATAATGAGATCTTGTTAAATCCTTAGAGGATTCTAATCCGAGAATAAGACAACATGGTTTGTTTTACGTGTTGAAGCAATATCATCTTTCCTAAAGGCTAAACCCCACCTGACCATATTATTAATAATCATAAATAACTTTCAATACTACTAATTTATTAATTTTTATTTAGAAAAGTCTGTTATTTTTTATTTTTAACTTTCATTTCTTTCAAAGGCTTCAATTATTTATATATTATAATTTTTTTACGGCGTTGTACGCTAGAAAAAAAAAGAGTGAATTTTCCCATTAATTAATATTGAATAAGAAATATGTAAATAGTTGCAAAAAAATTCACAGGTACTTGCAACATTCAACACAGAATACCGAAATGGGGAGCTCCCCAGTCCCCAGTAATGGTTTCTCCAAATGATAACAACGCAAGAAACAAATAAATAAATAAACATACGATATGAAATAATGTTTACGGATGAAGAGTCGGTACAGTAGGAAAAGGCCCAAGTCATGTATTGGTGTGTTATTGGGCTTTTCCAATTGGGCCATAAACAAAAGCGGTTGGATATTTTTTTTTTCATTTATAAAAAAATATACCAAGTAAAATAATTAATATATATGCAACAATTCCTCAATATCCTTATATATAATAAAAAATAAAAAATAAAAAAATTTGCGCTTGATCTTCCTTCTCGATCACATCGGAAACCATGGAGGTGGAGCTGCTGCCATGACTTTTAGAAGGAAAAAATTTCTTCATTCCTAATATTCTATATGATCTTTGCTAAATAATTTTAAAACGGAATTAATTTTGAACATAAAATAAAAGGATGACCCAAGAGCGAATTTTATCTAAATGATATTAGTGGATGTTCAGCGACCAATGAAAAACCCAAAAATATGAAACTGAAGAATCGTAGTAGGCACGAGCTAGAAAAAAAAAACAGCCAAGTTATTTTGGAGATACGAAATTAGATTTATGGAGACGAACAATTTTATGAGATCAACTCAATTCTTATTTTTGAAAAGAAAATTAATTCAAATTGAACACACACAAAATTAAATAAAGTTATGTTTTATTTGTACAATGATGAGAATGATGGGTTATTCCCTCCATTAAGTGAAGAGAAATTTGATGGGTTAATCCCTTTATTAAGTGGAGAAGAATTAATATGATCTTTGGAGTTCCTCAAATGTAGACTTTTGATATCTCAATGCACATGTGATGGTTTGTGCATGGATGTGATTTTTGATAGATTCATTCATGTGCTTGAAAATAAGGAAGAACACTTATTGTTGGAGATTACCATGCTCATGGGAATTACCATGAGATTAATTGGAGCTAACTATTATGCATGGCTATGCATTGATGGCTTCCTTCCATCCATCCCTATATAAAGGAGAGGGATTGAGTATTCTCGATCATCCTTCAAGCAACAAGTTATCCACCAAAAGTGAGAGTGAGAAGAGAGTTCCTCCCTATGTGAGAAATATAAAGATAGCTTCATTTGTGAGAAAAAGAGAGTTCCTCTTGATGAATCAACTATCAACCATGAAGTTGGTGCTTGAAGATGAGTTGTTAGCATTTTTGCTGCTTAGCTCTCTACCGGATATCTGGAACACACTTATGGTTCCCTTAGCAACTCAGCTCCTCAAGGTCTCCTTACTCTGTCATTGGTGAAGGACAGTTTATTAAATGAAGAAGCGAGAATGAAAGAACAAGGGATATCAACTGAGTCAGAGGCTCTTGTTACAGATAATCGTGGAAAAAATTCTCAAAGAAAATCCGACAACCGTGACCGCTCCAGAGGCAAGTCAAGAGACCATTCCATGGGCACCTATAGGCTAGGCAAGGAGATAGAATGTTACCATTGTGGCCAAAAGGGTCACATTAAGAGAGAATGTAGAAAGCTAAAAAAAGAGCAAAGAAATGAAGCCAATGAGAAGAATGAAACCAATTATACAACTACTATTGCTTCTAAAGGCGATAAGGTCATCATTATTTTTTATGAAGGTTTTATTAATCTAACTTCTCAAGATTCATGCTAGATTATAGATTCTGGTGCATCATTCCATATTACTTCCCGAAATGAGTTCTTCACATCCTACACAAGCGGAGATTTCGGAAATGTGAGGATGGGAAATGAAAAAATGTCTAAGATTGTGGGAAGATGACCAATAGCTCTTGAGACCAACACAGGCTGCCCCTTGGTTCTCAAGAATGTGAGACATGTTCCAGACATGCGTCTCAATTTGATCTCTCCCGGCTTGCTAGATGATGAAGGCTACACCAATGTGTTTGGTGGTGGAAAATGGAAGCTCATCAAAGAATCTTTAGTGCTAGCAAGGGGAAAGAATGAGAATACACCGTATATGACACATGCCAAGATCAGCAATCAACATGTCAATGTAGCAACCAGCTAATCAGATTCAGCGATTGGATTATGGCATAGGCATTTGGTCATATGAGTGAGAAGGGATTGCCAATTTTCACTAAGAAAAAGGTATCAACCAGATTGAAAGCAAAATGTACACCTCTAGATCAATGCACTGATTGTTTGACTAGAAAACAACAGAGAGCTTCATTTCATTATAAAAAAACCCAATATATTGGATGTTGTTCATTCTTATGTTTGTGGGCCTATAACTACTAAAACTCTTGGTGGTGCAAGATATTTTGTTACTTTCATTGATGATCACTCTAGGAAGGTGTGAGCCTTTGCAATCAAATCCAAAGATCAAGTCTTTGAAGAGTTCAAGAAGTTTCATTCCACTGTTGAACGTGAGACAAGCATGACACTCAAGTGTATCCGTTCTGATAATGGTGGAGAGTACATGGGAGACTTCAGAGCCTTTTGCAAGAATAATGGGATCAGACATGAAAAATCAGTTCCAAAGACCCCTCAACATAACGAGTTGGCCAAGAGGATGAACAGAACGATCGTTGAGCGTATAAGAAATATGTTATCTCATTCCAAGTTAACAAAAACTTTATGGGGTGAAGCACTGATGACTGCAGTGCACTTGATCAATTTATCTTCATTAGCTCCATTGAATGGTTGTACCAAACAAGTTTTGGAGCAGTAAACATATGTCCTATCAATACTTGAAGGTATTTGGCTGCAGAGCATTTTTTCACATCCCAAAAGATGAGAGGTCAAAGCTTGATGTCAAATCAAAAGAACGCATTTTTCTGGGCTATGGAGATGAAGAGTTCGGGTACAGATTATGAGATCCTATTAATAAGAAGATTGTCAGAAATAGAGATGTGGTATTCTTCAAAGATCAAACCATTGAAAATATGACACGACCTGTCCCGACTAGACTTTGATAACCGTGCATGGTCCTACTCCCATCTGATAAGTCAACTGAAGCTCCAAAAACACCCTCAGCACCTGTTAGACAAGGCATGAGTGGTAATCAGTACAGTCATCCCCTGTCTAACATGTGCTGAGGGTGTTTTTGAAGCTTCAGTTGACTTGTCAGACGGGAACAGGACCAGGCACGGTTATCAAAGTCCAGTTGGGACCGGTCCTATCAAGATATCCAGAAGTGGGAGAAGTCGAATGACTCCAAAAAATATCCAGTCAACCTAGATCCAATTCCTCAACCCAGGGTTCGTGATGAAGGGGGAGATGCAATCGAGAACAATAATGTTGAACCTATTGTTAACAATAATGATGATAATGATGTGCCTGAATATGTGCAAAAAGATCAAGCTCTTGAAGAACCACATCTGAGAAGTTCGAGTACACAGCAAAAGCCCAGCAACTTCTACTCCTCAGACCAGTTTGTGCGACTAACAGATGCAGGAGAGCCCAAGTGCTACCAAGAAGCTGTGACCCATGAGAAAAATGGGGAGTGGTTGAAAGCCATGAAAGATGAGTTGAAATCCTTGCATGAGAACCACACTTATGATTTGGTGAAATTGCCGAAGGGAAGAAGAGCACTCATGAATAAGTGGGTGTATAAGTTGAAGACATAAGAAAACAGCTCACAACCAAGATACAAAGCAAGGCTAGTTTTGAAAGGATCCAGTTAGAAACAAGGAGTAGACTTTGAAGATATTTTCTCACCAGTAGTGAAGATGACGTCTATCAGAGTAGTGTTTGGTTTGGCTGCTAGTCTGAATCTAGAAGTTGAGCAATTGGATGTCAAGACTGCATTTCTTCATAGAGATCTTGAAGAAGAAATTTACATGGAGCATGTAACAACCCATCCTAAATTTCGGGATCAGTTTAGCGAGTAATCACAAATTAGCGTGACTAATCGTGGATTAGTCGAGAAATCACGAATGAACGGTACGAAATGACGATTTTACCTTGAGAATGGGTGAAATGTTGACTTTTGATCCGGGTGGTCAAAGACCTGAGAGTCGATGACGGTGACGTAGATTGGGACGTTACGAGTCCGTAGACATGTGGCACATCGGACGTTTGACAGGAAAGTTACGGGTCTAGGAAGTTTTACGGAACTATTCATGTGAACAGAGAAAGGACGACACGTGGCATGATTTGATTGGAAAAAATCTGGAATGACCCACAAGATGAGTGACAAGTGTCACCCATATGATAGGCCAAGACCCCAATTAATTTGGTCATTACCCTTATCTCGATCATCTTCTCTGTGTTTTCCCAAAACCGTGGAAACTTCTCGATCTCGTGAACCCCATCCCTCACAAGTACCCTCAAACCTCACCTGATGTGACTGGGCCGTGAACGGAAGTTGGAGGGTACGTTGAGACGATCCGGACGGTGCCCACGGTGGAGCAACGACGGTAAAGGTGAGAGAAACCCGTGAGCCCTGTTTTTAATTCGAAAATGGTAGACTTAGTTTAAACAGTTTTCGATCGTTTTTATTGATTGGACGAGGTACTTGAAGCAAAAACGAGCTCAAGGAACTTGGAATCGAGGGCTGAGATGGCCGGAGTCGACTGCGGAGTACGGTTGCAAGTCTACAGTTACTGTTCACCATTCGAACATGTAATTATAAGTTCGATTTCATGGTTTTTAGTAGGTAGATCGAAAGGTAGGTTTGAACAATCAGTTAGGAAGAAGAATGGATGAACTTGGTTGAAAAATTGTGAAACGGTGGCTAGGTCGGGTCACGGGTCTGTGCGACCCAATGGTAGGATCCGACTGAAGGACAAGGATGACCTGACGTCAACGATGATGTCATCAAGGTGACATCATCATGTCAGATCTGACAATGTTAGACTAACATGTCAGATAGGGACCAATGGAAGTTTGACACGTGGCACTGTCAGATTTGACAGGTGTCAGATCTAACAATTGTCAATGCCGACGCCAGTGATGACATCAGCGTTGACTTTTCCAGTGTTGACTTTTGCGTTTCATGGTTTTTAGTAGGTAGATCAAAAGAGTAGGTTTGGAAAATCAGTTGGGAAGAAGAATGGATGAACTTGGTTGAAAAATGGTGAAACGGTGGCCAGGTCGGGTCGCGGGTCTATGCGACCCGATTGTAGGATCCGGCTGAAGGACAGGGATGACCTGACGTCAACGATGACATCATCAGGGTGACGTCATCATGTCAGATCTGACAATGTTAGACTGACATGTCAGATAGAGACCAATGGGAGCTTGACACGTGGCACCGTCAGATCTGACAGCTGTTAGAGCTGTCAGGTGTCAGATCTAACAATTGTCAGTGCTGACGTCAGCAATGACATTAGTGTTGACTTTTCCAATGTTGAATTTTGTGTTTCCCATGCGCATGGGGGAGTGTGAGTGCAAATTTCGAGGTGGTATTAGTGTCATTTTTAAGGTTTCAACGATCCGGATCCAATGGTGGTGGTTTCGGGTCGATCAGAGATCATTAAGTTGATCAAATCGAGGTTTTTCACCTCAAAAAAAGTGTTCAGGACACGTTGACTTTTCCGAGAGTTTTGGTGTTTTATCCTATAGACTTGCATAGATAGTTAGTGACCTTCGGGTATGATTTGGACATGATTGGAAGTCCTGGAGATGGTGGATTAGCCTCGGGGAGGCTTATGACACGCGTATCGAGACGGTATCTAGGACAGTCTGTGAGTGGACTTTTGTTTTCAAATATGATGCATGCATAACTATTTTATATGTTTTCTATATGTGATTTATGATGATTATGATTATGGTATTTATGCTTTACGTATTTGCACGTATTTCGAGGTTTATGATTTTATACTGTATTTATATGTGCTGGTATTTCCAAAATGGTTTAATTGAATGGTTTGGATTTGGAAATATGGAAATCGGCCATGAGACTCATTTGGTTTGAAAACTATCGGACTTGGAGTCCATTTGATTTAATGAGATATCGGGCTGAGACCCATTTGGTTTACATGATCGGGCTAGAGGCCCAGTTGGTTATGATAGCGGGCATGAGTCCCATTTGTGATTTATAAAATGTGATTTCGGGTTCGGAGACCCCAAATGGATTTGGATTTGAGAAATCAGATTTCTGGATTTATGATGGTTTTTATGAAAATTCCGGGCATGGCCCCTTTGAGATGTTTTGAAATGATTTTATAAAGATATTTTCCATGTACCATTCTTAGATAAGGATATGTGGATGGTCTCCTCCAGATTTCTGGGACACTAGGGAAGTCAAGGCGCATTGCCTGCGAGGGGTCATTGCACGGAGCGACCAGACCGTATAGTGACTCAAGAGTAGGATTGCTATGATTGAACGTTTGGGACGTCAGACATCTGGGATGTCAGAGATTGACTCAGAGAGACCCAGGGCAGCATGCGTTGCTTAGACCGTGAGATATGACATCTGGGACGTTAGGCATCTAGGATGCCGAGGATGGGTATTTGGTAAACATGATTTATTGGATTTATGAAATAGTGTTTCTGTGTTTAATAAATGGATTTGGACATCGGCCCACATGGATTTGGATTTACGGATTTCGGTGTTTTATGGTTTTGGGCTGAGTTCCCACACTTGGTTGATTTTATGGTTTTGGGCTACGACCCTAATGATTTAAGGAAAGAAATGGCTTTGGTTTTCCGAACGGTTTTTATTATATTTGTTGATGCACGAAATGTGCCAACTTAGGGAGTGAATGTTGTTCTGCCACGTTCCCTGTGTAGACCTAAAAGGGAATGAAACTGGTCGATCGGTCAGAGTATAGGCACCGGTGTGGTACCAGCCCAAAGGTACTTCAACGCCCAAATCAGTGGTAGGTCGAAGGTATAGGGAGAGTGGTAAAATGTGTACTGTAAAAGTAGTTGTGAACAGTAAATGCTTAGTTAGCTTTGTACAAAAAATGGACTCCTTTTGTATGGGTGTGGTGAATATAATAATTGTATTCTCCCGATGTGGGACAAATGTCAGTTGTTGTGGGACTAACAGGTGAAGTGGCTATCCAGACCCGACTAGGGTTTGCTAGCATGAGTGGGCCTAGGCCCATTAGGGTTGTGCTAGGAGGCAGTACTGAGCCGTCAGATCGATCTGGGCCGACGCATCGACCGACAGAGGCTGGGCCTCCAGAGTCGGCTGGTGGCATGGTGTTGGAAGAGGGCTGGGCCTCTAGGTTGGTCTAGGCCGACATGCGGAGCCAGCAAAGGGCTGGGCCTACAAGATTGGTCTGGATTGATCGCCATTTTGGTAATGGGCTGGGCCTGTAGTCAGTCTGGACTTCATGCTCGGTCTGGGCCGATATGGTATGAACAATATTTGAATTAACTAGTTTTTGTATGCATGCATAGTTTTAAGTGAAGGGCATAAATGTTTTTTATGAATTTTTATTATTAAATTATTTATTTTCGTCCATTCACAGCTTTTATGATTTTTAATGCCCTTCAGGTTGATCGCGGTGCGGGCTGTAGTTGAGACCGAGACATCACACTCCTCCACTGTCTGGCCTGTTGACCTGGGTTATCCCTTGTCTGGCCTTCGCATTACACGGGGATTTGATGGGTGTCTGGCCTTCATGTCACACGTGGGTTAGAAGGGAGCATGGCACATCCCACGTAATCCCGGGGGGATTGGGATGGGTCGTGTCAGAGAAGCCAGAAGGTTTCAATGTCACAGGAAAAGAAGATCTAGTCTGCCGACTAAAAAAGAGTTTGTATGGACTGAAACAAGCACCGGGACAATGGCACAAGAAGTTTGATTCCTTCATGATCAAATATGGATACCAGATGACCACTTCTGATCATTGTGTTTTTGTCAAAAGGTTCTCTGATGGAGAATTTATTAAGCTTTTTTTTTATATGTTGATGACATGTTGATCTTAGGTCGTGATAGTGAAAATATTGGCAAGTTGAAGAAAGAACTCAGCAAGCCTTTTGCAATGAAAGATTTAGGACCAGAAAAGCAGATTCTCGGTATGCATATCTCTCGTGATCGAATGAATGGAAAGTTGTGGTTATCACAAGAACGTTATATCGAGAAGGTGTTGAAGAAATTCAACATGGATAAGGCAAAATTAGTTGCGACTCCTCTTGTTAATCATTTCAAGCTCAGCTCCAAGCTGTAACGACCCGTCCCGAATATCGGGATTTAATAATATTTAATTGTGATTTACTAATCTGGGATTAGTTGGGCGATTTCGGACGAATTGTGCAAAATGACCGTTTTGCCCCTAGGCGTGGGCAAAACGTTGACTTTTAAATCGGATGGTCAAACGGACTTTAACCGATGACCGTGACGTAGTTCGGGATGTCACGAGTTCATAGACAGGTGGCACGTTCGATTCCGACGTTCGTGGTGAAAGTTATGATGTACGGAAGTGCAAGGGCATTTTCGTAATTTGGACGCTATAGGGGAAAATGTTGACTTTTTGATCGGGGGGTCCGATGGCCGAGGACCGAGGACCGTTAGGAAGGTCTCGATGCCCTGAGTTCGTGGACAGGCGGCACGCATCAATCGGAGTCCGTATGACCGAGCTACGGGTCAGGATGCGTGAGGGGCATTTTGGTAATTTTCTGCACAAGGGCAGAATTGTAATTTCACACGGGGGCACTGTTTCATTGAACTGGCCGTGAGGTGGAATGTTGGTGCGATCGATCCCATGGATTGTTTACCAATTAAATGATTGATTTGGGCCAGTTTGAGGTGGAATTGCACATGGGGTTGAGTTGGCATCGATCACAGGAACGTGGGAACTGGGTTTTCTATTGTTTCCGGGTCAGTGCAGGGGAACATTACACAGTGGATTTTGGACAATTTTGGATGCCTTTAACAGCTGAATTGGATTAAAGGAATGATGTGTAAGTCGTGTGGGTTCCTCTGTGATTGAGAATGGAAGGATTGAGTGAGTTTGGGGTTGGATTTCTCTGAAAACCCGAAACTGGTTTCTGGGAAATTCAAATGCAAATTTCTAGTTTTAGGCCAGCCCAAGCCTAATTGATGATGGATTGAGCTTCCTGGAACTTCAACGTGTCGAACCAGATCAAATGGGGCAAGCTTTGGGGCTCCTAGGGCCGTGAACGGACGAGGTGGACGGCCGGAAAACTCAAGCTTGAGTCGTGGTGATTGAGGTAACGTCGTGTTCAATTAATCATGTGAATTGGTTCGTATTAATCCTTATAAGCTTCCTATGAAGTTAATTTGGCAATGGTTGAGGATTGGTGGAGTTTTGGTGATCGACCCGTTTTGGGTGATCACGGGTTGTTGGCACGATTATGGATTGGTTGATGTTAATCGATGTCACAGAACTGAAATTGGTTGGTTGATGATTGTTATAGGATCAAGAACGGATTGAATTGATGTCGAATTGGGTGTGATTGAACCGGATCCTATCGCGGGCTTTCCAACCCGTTTACCAGACAAACGGGTGAAGATGGTGACTGTAGCAGTCACTGTAGCAGGCGCGTGGGCACGAATCTCGAGGTGAGGTCAACATGACTTTTATCCTATACAATGTAACGAACATTTTGGGATTGGTTTCGTGTCAATCAGACACCGTCTCGATATTGTTCGGGATGTCCGAAGGTTTTAAATCCAGTTTAAAAATACTTAAAAATTCGGGAAAATTACGGGACTTTAATGGGATGTTAATGTGGAGGTTAGTGACCCTCTAATGTGATTTGGACAGGATTGGGAGTCCCGGTGTTAGTGGTGTGGCCCGGGAAGGCCTATGGCACGCGTATCGAGGCGCTCGGTTAAACGGTCTGTGAGTGGACATTGGTTTTATAAATTTGATGCATGCATAACTGTTTCATGATTGTTATAATTGTGATTATATGATTTATTTTGGATATCAGTGAATTTATATGTCTTCACGTATTTCGAGGCGATTTGCGTGTTTGCACGTGAATCGAGGTTTTCTGGATTTGCACTGATTTCCATAAATATGGATGGATATGATTTCATGAAACGGTTACGGATTTGATAAAGTAAAATCGGGCCAGGGGTCCAGTTAACTTGTGAAATCGGGCCAGGGGCCCAGTTGACTTATGAAATCGGGCCAGGGGCCCAGTTAACTTATATATTGTATTTCGGGTCGGGGACCCTAAAATGGAATTGAATAAACTATTTCGGATTTGATTCAACTATTTGGACTTATGACGGTTTTATGGAAATTCGGGGCAGGGCCCTTGTGATATTTTGGAAATGAATAATAGAATGTGTTCCATAAAACCATCTCGATATGAGGATATTTATATCCTGGTCTCCTCCAAGTGACGGGGACACTGGAGAAGTCACGGTGCATTGCCTGTGAAGGCTCATTGTACGGAGCTACCGGACCGTATAGTGATCCAGGAGCAGGATTGCTAGACGTCATGGACGTCAGACATCGGGGATGTCAGAGATATGGACCCGGTGAGACCCCGGCAGCACGCGTTGCTTAATACCGTGAGATATGACGTCAGGAACGTCAAGCGTCTAGGACGCTAGGCATCGGGGATGCCGGAGATGGAAAAATAATAAATGAACATTACTGGATTTATGAAATAACTCTTGGATTGACTTTTGGGATTCGAAACTATGCTTTGGTTTCCGGGCTAAGGCCCTAATGGTTATTTCTAAATAAATATGTGAAAATTGGTTTTGGTGCATGCATATGCTTTTACTGGGGGGCATAAATGTCTTACAAAGGTTTTAAACAGACTTGTTAATTTTCGTCCACTCACAGCTTTTGTTTTTAATGCCCTTCAGGTTGATTCCGGATGCGACTGCAGTAGAGACTGGGACATCATACACCTCCTTCATCGATCATTACGCACTTTGGAAGCCCGGTTGGGCAGTGGCAACAGGTTATCCCTTGTCTGACACCTCTTGTCAGACGGGAGCATGACACATTCCATGGTAATCCCGGGGGGATTGGGATGGGTCGTGTCAAGTGGTATCAGAGCAGGTTTTGCTCTTTTGTGCGCGAAGGACGAGGGTGTGATGTCTCTTTGGGCTGCAGTTCCGTTGTCAACCTGATAGATAGTTTTGGTGGATTGGGTGTGTGTGGCCCGATACGCCGTGCATTGATGCGATTCAACCCAAGTGGGTTGTATTCGATTAACTGGTAATGTGGGACCGTCGGTTCGGTCACGTGATGATGGACGGTTGTGCTACTGGGCACAGCCGGGTTCAGGGAACCCCATTTGAATAATGTTATGGAAATACGAAACTCAGTTAGTATTGGTCTATGTTTTGGACCCTGGTAGTGTTGGCTAGTGTATGGGGTGTTGGTGCATCGGAGTTAGCCGATGACCTTCGTAGTGGAACCCACGATGGAACCCATGTTGAGTTGACGATTGGATTGGATTGGACGTCTATACGATGTCAGGACCGCGGGGTCGGTCAGGTTGTGGATTTTACTACAGAAGGCAGTTGGGTTCGGTGGAACCCTAGGGTGTGATTTTGGAACCCTAATTTATAATTGATGGACCGGAAGGTGAACTTTAAATGAGAACTTGTGTTGCGGCGAGCGGCTGAGGTCGTGGATGACCATGTGGATGAATCAAGTGAGTCTAGTCAGGATTATGGGATTCGATCCACGGATGCGGTTACGAGATATGATGTGGATTTCCGTGTGGGATCGACTGGTAGCGTGATGTGTGGATATGGATCTTGACAACGATGACTGTTGGTCGACAGTTGTTTCGAGATAACTGGCTATCGAGGATATTTAGTGTGGTTTTGACACTTGGGGATCAGGGGATGTTCAAGGAACGTTCATTATCCTGATGTGTGGATGGTCAAATTGGAGGTACCCATAGTCGTGGGGTACGAGTGGTGTTACAGGATCGTCGTTCGGAATGAACGGAGATCCAGGGTAACAACTTTGCACACAGTGTGCTAGCATGGATGTTCGTGTGCTAGTGTGGATGTTCGTGTGCTATGTATGGATGTTGGTATGTTGGTACTTTTATGCCAATACTAGTATGGATGCCTGTGTGCGGATACTAGTGTTGATGATAGTGCGTGGTGCTGGTACCGGTGTCGGTGATTGTGATGACGATGAGCCACCAGTTGGGGTGTGACTCTGTCCTGATGGACATATGATTGGTATCTGCGACTCAGTGGTGGTTGAGTCATGGACTGGATGGGATCCAGTGGAGGTTGTGTCGTGTTGGGATAAGTCCCAACCGATTTATGATGACAAGTGATGAACGGATAAAATGGTATGATTGAAAACTTGAGGAATCTAGGGATGATGTCCCCTACGTCATAAGAATCAGTGGATTTGGGGAGTTGTTGTCAACTCCGAGATTGGTAAGTTTGTGTACTGCTTATATCCCCAGAGGGTATAAGGAAATTATTGAAATTGGAAAAGTCGGGGAAACTATTCGTGGTATTGACGTGTGATTTTGTGATTGCGAATCACTTGGAACCTGAGGATTGAACCTGTTTAGGTTGAGATGTGAGACGGAGGCAGTATGGTATGCACATTCAGGTAAAATTGTAGATATCCCGTTCGGAATCGGGGTGTGTGCGTACATGATTATTGGCGGACGTGAGGTCCGAGTAATGAATTGATTTTGGACACGTGGTGGTCCAAGTGAGGTATGGACATGGGCAGTCCAGTGGTTGGACTTGACATCTCATTGGGAGCATGTCTGTTCCCAACATGGTTGGAACTCCCGTTTCGGGGAGAGTTGTGATTGGGAGACGAGAGGAGTGCTCGTTTCCGCATCGGTGATTGGTATTCCGAAGTCATTGGGGTTGACTTCATATTTTCCTGCCGTGGCAGATGATGATTGTTGTTACCAGTACGTTGAGCGTGTATTGGTAGGTGGACCCATGTTTGGCTTGGGGTCATTGGACACTAGAAGTTGTGTATGATTTTGGATTTGGGGGTGAAATGCATGGTCATCTTTCCACCAAGGGAAATTTGACGAATGATTCAATTGAGGGTGTAAGACCCTACGATCAGCTTTCAGATGGATTGTTAGCTATGTGAACATGTGTGGATCCTAGGTGGATCTGATTTGTGATGTTGTCGACTTTGGTCGATGTGACGATCTAGGATCATGATGTTACTTGTCGGGTGACGTAGCGATGGATCTGGATTGTGATCTTGATGATCCAGATGGGTGGAGAGTTTATCACTTTTACCTTGATTGTGTAAGTTGACGGGACTGAACTTCTTTTCGGAGTGAGTCCATATGGTTGGTGACTCGGGTGAGTAGGTTTCCGATGTGGTCGGATTTTGTCAACCTTTGACGTGATAGTATTGGGATTGGCTTCCCTATGAAGTCAATCGAGTGTTTTGGACAGGCAACCGATAGGTTCGGTTTTGTTACATCTTGGTGGACGTAAATGAGATTTTGGGTTTTGGAATCGAATTTCTGGGTGACGATTCAGGATTCGATTGCGAAGCTCGAAAATGGATTACCGGATTTGGGTGCCGAATGATTATTCCAATGCTAGCTTACGGAATAATGATTTCGGATTCGGATTTGGACATGGAATAAAAATATGATGTTTGGGTTTGGATTCGGAATTTCTTACGAAATTGCGAATTCGGATTCGGAACTAGAACTGGATGATGGGTGGAGTTCGCTTTGTCTCATGTTGGTTTGGGCAAAGGTACTTCATTATTGGAACGTGTTTGGCTATGACCTGGGTGGCTATAGGCAGATTGATGAATTGATGTACGTACAGGGTACGTTGTACGAGGATTGAGACTGGTTAGGCTGAGTAGGTGCCTAATGGCGGTACATGGGATGTACCAGTGGTGTGTAACTAAATGTGTTGGTAATCGGCTTGGTTCCAATATCATTTGTTTGGTTGTGATTGTGGACTGGACATTGGATACTGTGCGCTGTGCAGAGTGATTTTGTCGGGTTCAGTGATTGTTTGAGCAGGTGCTCTTAGCCATGGTTGGCTAGTGGAACCCTAGTATTGTGATGTGTGATCACTGCTGGGCTGGTATTCAATGCGTTCCAGTTACACCACTTGACTGAGGGAATTGACGGTATACGTACACTCAGGATGAGTGAATTGGTGGTCTAAGTGACCCCGAGTAGCCTTGTGTGACTTGATCAAACCGTGATTTCCTAGCGTCTTGGTTCGCTGAGGGAGTCGGCGATTATGGACATTGAGATTATTTTGGGTCGCAGGATTGGGCTGCCCTGCGAATTGAGATCATGTGGTTGATCTTACGCTACATCGAGGGTGATGTAGTACGTGGTGTTATCACTGTCTGGCTGATGGTTGGGGCTTTACTTGGGTGGTAAAGGTTAGTGATGACAGTTTGACTGATGGTGTCAGCATGGACTGACAAATGAGATTTGGTGACTCCCAATGGGAGCAAAGGTAAGGATATATTGATAATGGAAGGGAACCGTCTAGCTGAAGAAGTCAGCTTAATGGTTGAGCGATTTTATCGCAGATCAGGTGATCAATTCCACTCGAGGTGGTCGAGTGTTGTTGATTATGACGTATGACTATGATGGGATGTCTGGGTACAAACGAGGTTGGTGTTGTCCCAGTATGTGGGTGTACAAGTGTACACAGATGTGTGATCGAATTGTTTTCCACGAGGTGTTTGTGGAATGAGGTTGTTGGTAATTTCGAGGACGAAATTCTTTAAGGAGGGAAGGTTGTAACGACCCGTCCCGAATATCGGGATTTAATAATATTTAATTGTGATTTACTAATCTGGGATTAGTTGGGCGATTTCGGACGAATTGTGCAAAATGACCGTTTTGCCCCTGGACGTGGGTAAAACGTTGACTTTTAATTCGGATGGTCAAACGGACTTTGACCGATGACCGAGACGTAGTTCGGGACGTCACGAGTTCATAGACAGGTGGCACGTTCGATTCCGACGTTCGTGGTGAAAGTTATGATGTACGGAAGTGCAAGGGCATTTTCGTAATTTGGACGCTATAGGGGGAAATGTTGACTTTTTGATCGGGGGGTCCGATGGCCGAGGACCGAGGACCGTTAGGAAGGTCTCGATGCCCTGAGTTCGTGGACAGGCGGCACGCATCAATCGGAGTCCGTATGACCGAGCTACGGGTCAAGATGCGTGAGGGGTATTTTGGTAATTTTCTGCACAAGGGCAGAATTGTAATTTCACACGGGGGCACTGTTTCATTGAACTGGCCGTGAGGTGGAATGTTGGTGCGATCGATCCCATGGATTGTTTACCAATTAAATGATTGATTTGGGCCAGTTTGAGGTGGAATTGCACATGGGGTTGAGTTGGCATCGATCACAGGAACGTGGGAACTGGGTTTTCTATTGTTTCCGGGTCAGTGCAGGGGAACATTACACAGTGGATTTTGGACAATTTTGGATGCCTTTAACAGCTGAATTGGATTAAAGGAATGGTGTGTAAGTCGTGTGGGTTCCTCTGTGATTGAGAATGGAAGGATTGAGTGAGTTTGGGGTTGGATTTCTCTGAAAACCCGAAACTGGTTTCTGGGAAATTCAAATGCAAATTTCTAGTTTTAGGCCAGCCCAAGCCTAATTGATGATGGATTGAGCTTCCTGGAACTTCAACGTGTCGAACCAGATCAAATGGGGCAAGCTTTGGGGCTCCTAGGGCCGTGAACGGACGAGGTGGACGGCCGGAAAACTCAAGCTTGAGTCGTGGTGATTGAGGTAACGTCATGTTCAATTAATCATGTGAATTGGTTCGTATTAATCCTTATAAGCTTCCTGTGAAGTTAATTTGGCAATGGTTGAGGATTGGTGGAGTTTTGGTGATCGACCCGTTTTGGGTGATCACGGGTTGTTGGCACGATTATGGATTGGTTGATGTTAATCGATGTCACAGAACTGAAATTGGTTGGTTGATGATTGTTATAGGATCAAGAACGGATTGAATTGATGTCGAATTGGGTGTGATTGAACCGGATCCTATCGCGGGCTTTCCAACCCGTTTACCAGACAAACGGGTGAAGATGGTGACTGTAGCAGTCACTGTAGCAGGCGTGTGGCTTTCACGCGCAGCCACTCACGGCGGCGCGTGACGGCGTGTGGGCACGAATCTCGAGGTGAGGTCAACATGACTTTTATCCTATACAATGTAACGAACATTTTGGGATTGGTTTCGTGTCGATCGGACACCGTCTCGATATTGTTCGGGATGTCCGAAGGTTTTAAATCTAGTTTAAAAATACTTAAAAATTCGGGAAAATTACGGGACTTTAATGGGATGTTAATGTGGAGGTTAGTGACCCTCTAATGTGATTTGGACAGGATTGGGAGTCCCGGTGTTAGTGGTGTGGCCCGGGAAGGCCTATGGCACGCGTATCAAGGCGCTCGGTTAAACGGTCTGTAAGTGGACATTGGTTTTATAAATTCGATGCATGCATAACTGTTTCATGATTGTTATAATTGTGATTATATGATTTATTTTGGATATCAGTGAATTTATATGTCTTCACGCATTTCGAGGCGATTTACGTGTTTGCACGTGAATCGAGGTTTCTGGATTTGCACTGATTTCCATAAATATGGATGGATATGATTTCATGAAACGGTTACGGATTTGATAAAGTAAAATCGGGCCAGGGGTCCAGTTAACTTGTGAAATTGGGCCAGGGGCCCAGTTGACTTATGAAATCGGGCCAGGGGCCCAGTTAACTTATATATGTGATTTCGGGTCGGGGACCCTAAAATGGAATTGAATAAACTATTTCGGATTTGATTCAACTATTTGGACTTATGACGGTTTTATGGAAATTCGGGGCAGGGCCCTTGTGATATTTTGGAAATGAATAATAGAATGTGTTCCATAAAACCATCTCGATATGAGGATATTTATATCCTGGTCTCCTCCAAGTGTCGGGGACACTGGAGAAGTCACGGTGCATTGCCTGTGAGGGCTCATTGTACGGAGCTACCGGACCGTATAGTGATCCAGGAGCAGGATTGCTAGACGTCATGGACGTCAGACATCGGGGATGTCAGAGATATGGACCCGGTGAGACCCCGGGCAGCACGCGTTGCTTAATACCGTGAGATATGACGTCAGGAACGTCAAGCGTCTAGGACGCTAGGCATCGGGGATGCCGGAGATGGAAAAATAATAAATGAACATTACTGGATTTATGAAATAACTCTTGGATTGACTTTTGGGATTCGAAACTATGCTTTGGTTTCCGGGCTAAGGCCCTAATGGTTATTTCTAAATAAATATGTGAAAATTGGTTTTGGTGCATGCATATGCTTTTACTAGGGGGCATAAATGTCTTACAAAGGTTTTAAACAGACTTGTTAATTTTCGTCCACTCACAGCTTTTGTTTTTAATGCCCTTCAGGTTGATTCCGGATGCGACTGCAGTAGAGACTGGGACATCATACACCTCCTCCATCAATCATTACGCATTCTGGAAGCCCGGTTGGGCAGTGGCAACAGGTTATCCCTTGTCTGACACCTCTTGTCAGACGGGAGCATGACACATTCCATGGTAATCCCAGGGGGATTGGGATGGGTCGTGTCACAAGCAGTGTTCTACAAGTGACAATGAGAAGGAAGAGATGAACTCGGTGCCATATGCCTCAGCAGTTGGAAGTCTTATGTATATGATGGTGTGCACCAGGCCAGATTTAACACATGCAATTGGTGTTGTTAGTAGATTCTTATCCACACCGGGTAAAAAACATTGGGAGACAGTAAAATGGATTATGAGATATCTCAGAGGTACCTCCAAAATGAGTTTGTGTTTTGGAAGTGGTAAGCCCGAATTGGTTGGGTACACAGATGCAAACCATGCTAGAGAACTTGACTCCAGAAAATCCACTTCAGATTATTTGGTTACTTTTTCTGGGAGAGCTTTTTTTCTGGCAGTCTAAATTACAGAAGTGTGTTGCCCTGTCTACTAGAAAAACAGAGTTTATTGCTGCTACAGAAGCTTGCAAGGAGTTATTGTGAATGAAGAGATTCCTACAGAAGTTGGGACAAGGGCAATAAAAATATTTTCTTCATTGTGATACCCAAAGTGCTATTCATTTGAGTAAGAACTCAAGTTTCCACTCAAGGTCAAATCATATTGATGTGCGATATCATTGGATTCGTGAAGTTTTGGAATCTAAGCAACTTCAAATCGAGAAGATTCATATTGATGAAAATGGTTCAGATATGATGGCAAAGTCTTTACTAAAGGACAAGTATCGGAAAAAAGGAAATTGATGGGTTATTCCCTCCATTAAGTGGAGGGGAATTTGATGGGTTAATTCCTCAATTAAGTAGAGGATAATTAATATGATCTTTAGAGTTCTCCAAATGAAGACTTTTGATATCCAAATGCGCATGTGATGGTTTGTGCATGGATGTGTTTTTGGGTAGGTTCATTCATGTGTTTGAAAATAAGGAAGAACACTTATTGTTAGAAATTACTATACTCATGAGAGTTACCATGAGATTAATTGGAGCTAACTCTTATGCATGACTATGCATTTTTGGCTTCCTTCCATCCATCCCTATATAAAGGAGAAGGATTGAACATTCTCAATCATCATTCAAGCAACAAGTTATCTACCAAAAGTGAGAGTGAGAAAAGAGTTCCTCCTTGTGTGAGAAATATAGAGATAGCTTCATTTGTGAGAAAAAAAAAATGAGATCCTCTTGAGTGAATCCAAGAGAGAGTTGTGTATTCACCATTTAGTGAGATTGTACTTGTAATCTCATTATTCATAATGAAATAATTTTGATGTCCGAGGACGTAGGCACATTGCCGAAACTCGTTAAATTTCGATGTTCTCTTTTACCTCTTTTATTTCCACTTTATTTCTGCCAATTTATTTATTCAATTTATTTTTTGAGGGTGAGAAAATTTTGATCCTGGTGATTATAATTATCTATTTAATTTGTACATTTTTCCCAACAAAGAAAACTATGAAATTATGTTGCACATGCTTAAAGTTTAAGTCCGAGTAATTCTAGACTTCTAGTTGCGAATTTGAGGAATTTTTGTATGGCTTCCAATGTGATTGAGGAGGAAAACAAAGTGGAGGGTTTTTTTTTTTTTTTTGTGGGGGGCGTATATGCACTAATTTCAAAGAATAACTAAATTAAAATAGTTAGTCCCTTCATGAAAAATAAAAATAGGTAAGGATTTTTAATTAATATCAAGATTTTCTTTAACTTGATTGATAATTTACTAATAAAATATGCAGATAAAATAAATTGACATGATCTCAAAATCACATTGGGTAAAATAAGGAGATTGAACTCACTAGTGATTTGAATTGAATTTGACGCCAAATCCTAAGGTATAAAATGATGTTTGCTTTAAATTATATCTATGTTTTTGTGATTGGATCAAATTCGAAGCAATCTAAAATCATGTTTAGGAAACTAATAAGTATTCAAGATTGTTTCAATTCGTGGTTGTAGCTTATACCTATGTTTTAAATAGTTCGCCGTAGAAAGCAAGTAAAGTACATGTTGCTGCAATCATCATTTATCAACGTGGCTAGCTTTGATTTTGTTGGTATAAATGTGTTTTCAAATGCCATAAATTTCGATAAAGTCTATAGACTTGTGAGCATAACTTTATTTTTATTTTTATTTTTATAATGAGAACCTTATATTAAAATAAGTTTAAATTTTCATATATAAATTGAAATTACAAATCATAAAATTTATTATAAAATTAGTTTCCAACCTTTTAAATAATATGCATCTTACTAAATATGGGCTTCTTGATTTTAAGAAGCCCAGAAAAGTCCCAACAAAGTTACTTGTTTTGAAATCTTCGGATTTTAGTGAAAATAACTTTTTAATAGCCCACAATTTAAGACGTTAAAAATCTCCAAAATATATACATAAGTTTGTTATACTTCAAGTGAGAATTTAATGTTTATTTTCTTTCCCATATAATTCATGCAATGATTCGTATTTCTCTTCCCGAATGTCGTATTAAAATTCGGTACCTTATCGTCGCTGGAAACTCGTGAAGTAGTAATCCACTGAATCTATCTCTTCGTCTCGGTGTTCTACTGATACATGGCATATACATAGGCCGCAAGCAGGCCCAACTTTAGTCAATATTGGGCTCTTTTTGGTGTGTATCTACCATCTACTATCTACACATTTGTGGCTTTGACAACCATGTGCCCACTCGTTTGTCTTACTCGGTTACTCCTCTTCTATTAGAATACGCCCTCCAATTTTAGGAATGATTTCAAGAGACTTATTCAAGAATGGTTTGTTTGAAAGTTCCCAAATTGGCCCTGTAAGGCTGTAATCCATTACTAGAGATGACCTATTTTATTTTTAACACATCCTCAAGTTTTTAGTTTCTAATAAAACCCACAATAAGGCTTTTCAAGTCGATTTTCTATCCATATATCCATTCCTCATAGTTGTAGCCAAATTTATCAGTATGGTTATAGATCCTTTTTACTAGGTGTCGAGGTTCGATTCATTGTGTTCATATTTATTTTAGTACTCTTATATCTTAAAAATCTAAACAAAAATACAATAAATATTTTATTTAACCGAACAATCGCTTATAAAAATAATTATAAATAAGTTATTTTTCTGTATAAAATCTGTTGATGCAAGAAATGGATCAACTTAGTCTTGCCTTGCTGATCTCCTTCGTTGCTCCTCTCGGGATATTGTGACCTGCACATGAAGAGGCTGAGTACAAAGGGGCACCGGTGTGGTGTCGGCCTAACAGTCTCCGATGCTTAAGTTAGTATTAAGTGGGAGTGTTACTGTAGTAATTTAGGCAGCGCGATGGCAAGATTGTCATTACCTTTTGGAGGGGGATGCCCTTGTATTTATAGTAACATTGAATGTGTTTGTTGGTGTTTGTCAATGTGGGATAAATGTTGTTGTCCTTAGTAACTGTCAGGTGTCTTGTGGTGGTCCTGGGTAGCATTTATGACTTGTCAGTAAGCCTGGCCGACCAAATCTGTTCTTCTTAGGTCGTCTTGGGCTTTGTTGGCATGATCTGAGGCTTGTTGGCATGATCTGAGGCTTGCCTGGGGGCCGGCAGACCATATATGGGCCAGATCAGTTTGGACCTTAATCAGGCCGATCAGTATGGGTATGAACAAAATTCCCCCAAGTCGTTGACTGAGGTGGATTGCCTCGGTTGAGGGCTTGTATTGTGATTGTCGGCCTGTCCTGGTGTACATTATTCCATTCCCCAGTCCCCCAAGCCCTTAAAGGAGGGAAAAAGCCGAAGGAGAGTGGAGTTAAATCTGGTTTTGGACGGATCACAAGTGGGTGGCCGATCGGCCTGGGAGGTTACCTCAGGCCGAAAACATGTCACTTAGGTGCCAAGGTGAGTGGGCGTCACCTTGGTTGGTCAGCACCCTCGCATGATGGGGTGGCCGATCGGCCTAGGAGGTGTCCTTTAGGCCGATCACATGGCACTTGGTGCCAAGGTGATTGGATGTCACCTTGGTTAGTCAGCTTGCGCGGACACTCGCACGATGAGGTGGCCGATCGGCCTAGGAGGTGTCCTTTAGGCCAATCACATGGCACTTGGTGTAACGACCCGTCCCGGAAAATCAAGGTTAAGATAGTGATAAAGGTGGGATTAGTGAGTTTAAGTAGTACTTAGTTGGGTACTTTTGGACCGATAGGGTAGAATGATGATTTTGCCCATGTTCGGGTAAATAGTTGACTTTTCGTACGGGCGGTCAATTGGACTTTGACCGATGACCAGGACGTAATTTAGGACGTTGTGAACCCGTAGACAGGTGGTACGCCCGATTCCGACATCCGAGGAGGAAGTTATGATGTTCGGAAGGTTGAGGGCATAACCGTAATTTGGTTAAAATAGGGGGGATAGTTGACTTTTTGTATGATCGGGTTTTGACTTGTTGACTTAGGACCGTTAGAGAGATCTTGTCGTCCTGAATCCAACGACAGGCGGCACGTATTCATCGGACTTATGATGTGGGAGTTACGGGTCTAGAAAGGTAGCGGCAAAGTTGTAATTTTGGTTAAAACAAAAGGGCATTTTGGTCTTTTGTGCTCTGGGATGTGTACAACAGATAGGGACAGATGGAGGGCTGAGATTGAAACAGATGTGAGGGAGATGAGAGGATGGTGACGCGTGGCAAGGGCCTAGTGGCTTCTAGGCGTGTGCACGGTCCCAATTATTTGGGGTGCCCGTGTGTGTTCTTCAAACCAGACTGAAACAGAGGGAGGACTTGAGAGAAATTGAGAGACGATGGTATGTGTTAGTGTGTTTTGGTAAGTGAGGAGTGATCAGAGGGTGGAAGAGTGAACTGGTGAGTGTTCGGGGAAGAGAAATCGTGCAAGAACATGGTGGTCGGGGCAGTCGGTTTTAAGAGAAAACAGAGAGGACTTGGACGATCGTGGTGGTGGTGCGGCCGTGTGTTGGTACAATTGGACTCGTGGAGGTGTCCAGAGGTTGGCGGTGGACGGGAGGAGCTACTGCCTCACGGCTGAGCTCACAACGGCGATAGGAGGATAGGTAATTCCTTATCCCCGTTTCTTTGCTCTGTTTTGTCGCTTGGTTTCAGAAGCTAAGTCGTAGCTTTAGAGGTAGAATCGAAGAGTCTAAGGAGGTCTAGGAAGTTCAGTGGAGTCCTAGGAGCCTTCTGGTGGAGCAGCCGTGACGGGGGAGTGCACGGCGGAGGTTAGCACAACGGGAGTACTGATGAGCTCTGTTTTGCCGTCGATGTTTAGGTTGAAAGTCGTGGGTTTTGAGTGTGAGTCGAGGGTTTTTGTGTGTTGAGTGACTCTTAGGAAGGTCTTAGGAAGAGGTTGAGACTGCCACCGTGATGGGAGGTGACCTGGGTGGCTGGAGAAGGAAACAGGGCAGTGTTCGGGTTTTGTTTCGAGTTCGAGTCGATGAGTACTAGGCCGTGTTGAGGTGATTGGATTATGGGAATGAGTAGCCTAGGACTAGACGAATCTGTTGGTGAAGAGAGGAGGTGTTTTGGTGCAGGTACGGCGGAGAACCGTCCTCGCCAGTTCGAGGTGCAGAACTGTGTCGAACCGGGTCTACTCGAGGTAGACGGTGACACTGTAGCAGGCGCGTGAGGGCCACGCGCAGCCACTTTGGGCGGCGCGTAGGGGCGCGTGCGGCGGTCTTTGGGGAAGGTGTCAACATGGTTTTTGGTCTAGGTGTTGTGACGAGTCCGTTGGAGTTGGTTTCGGGTTAATAGGACGTCGATTCAATGTAGTTCCGCGAGGGTGAAGGCTTAGGGTTTCGATTCGTTACGTTTAGGACCTGGGGATTTTTGAGGGAAATTAGGTGGACCTTTGTAGACGTGTTAGTGACGTACTTTGGTGGTTGTTGACAGGATCGGTAGTTCCCGAGGAAGCTGAGGAACGTATGAGACGTTCAGGACGCGAGTGAGGGCTCGGTACTGTGAATGGACCCTTTCCTTAAACTCGAACATGCATAACTGTTTTTCTATAATTGTTTGATGGTTTTACATGTGGTTTTATGATTATGGAATATGCTATGTTGATTTTACATAATTACACGTTTTTCGAGAAAATACGGTATTTGGCACGTTTTACGAGAAATGTCAATTTCTGAAGTTAATGCCATGGTTTTGGGGATAAAATGGATTTTGGAACATGATTTCGATGATCAAGGGTTTTCAGTTTTAAAAGCGGGATTTGGTTTTAAAGTTGGGAAGTGGAATTCCGGATTTGGGTTTGGAATGACGGTTCTGGATGCCGGAAGGGCATCAGACCAGTGATTTCGGATTCGGGTTTGGATGTGGATTTAGAAATGATTTTCAACTGGTTTTGGATTGGATTTGCTGGATCTGGTCATTGGGTTTAAAGACCCGGATATTGATTTGACGGGGGACGGGCCCGGATTGAGTTTAAAGACTCAGGAGTTTAAAGACTCGGATATATTGATATTTCCCCCGTAGGCCTGTTGAGTTTAAAGACTCGGGAGTTTAAAGACTCGGATATTATTGAGGCCTGGATTGAGTTTAAAGACTCGGGAGTTTAAAGACTCGGATAGGTCCAGCAGGTTTGATCGGAAAATGATGGTTTGATATTCACGTTTTATGATACGGTTTATGGTGCTTATAACTGTTTTATAGTGTTTCTGTTTCTTATGATGTTTTATGGTGATTGATTTATGACTGTTTAAATAACTGAGTTATGCATGTGGTTTAAAAACGGAGGGCTAAACCCGTCTTTCTTATAAAATGGTTTTGGAAAATTTTATTTTATTTTGGTCCACTCACATCTTCTGTTTTAAATTGCCCTCCAGGTCGTGGAGCTAGAGCGGGATTTCGGCGTCGAGGCAGCGTCTGAGGCATAGCAGTCGCGAGAGGGATCCCAGAGTGTTGTTCTTTTCCGCGTGCGTGTATCTAGTTTATCAGTTTTCATTCCTGTGTACTTGGGACTATGCTCTATAAACTTTTAACTTTGGGTTGTATTGTATAGCTTCTCCTGCGTCTGACTGAGTACTGTGGTGGTTACGTGTGAGTTTTACCTTGGTGTTGTATCGGGGAGTCAGACGGGAACAGGATTTACCTCGGGTTTCCGGGTGAAACCGGGGTGGGTCCTCACACTTGGTGCCAAGGTGAGTGGGTGTCACCTTGTTCGGTCAGCTTGCGCGGACCCTCGCACGATGAGGTGGCCGATCGGCCTAGGAGGTGTCCTTGAGGCCGATCATATGACACTTGGTGCCAAGGTGAGTGGGTGTCACCTTGGTCGGTCAGCTTGCAAGGAGCCTCGTACGATGAGGTAGCCGATCGACTTAGGAGGTGTCCTTGAGACCGATCATATGGTACTTGATGCCAAGGTGAGCAGGTGCCACCTTGGTTAGTTAGCTTGCGCGGACCCTCGCACAATGAGGTGGCCGATTGGCCTAGGAGGTATCCTCGAGGCCGATCATATGGCACTTGGTGCCAAGGTGAATGGGTGTCACCTTGGTCGGTCAGCTTGCGCGGACTCTCGCATGATGAGGTGGCGAATCGGCCTAGGATGTGTCCTTTAGGCCGATCACATGGCACTTGTAAAATGTCGCGGGAAAACATAGTGTGCTTTAAATGCTTGTGGTTATCGAGGTGACCCTTCCAATGATCGAGAGTGGGAGTGACGTTTGGACTGGCCGACCATGGTTATAATGGCTAGTTTTTTAACCATGGTTAACGTCTGATGGTATAAAAGTATTGGAGAAAAATTCACTTTTCACTTTGCATCAAAGTGAATTTTGAGTGCTTGTGAGAAGAAAGACACTAGGCAATTTCCGGTGAAGCAAGACGATTTCCGAGCAGATCATACGGCGGTGGCCACGGTGAACTTCTGAGAAAAAACAAGGTATGTTGGTTTTGAACTGGTTTTTTGGATTCAAATGTTTGGTTTGGCAAGAATATGGGATGAACACGTATGAATGTTTGTCCCTTGGCTTCTTGATTGTATAGGTCGGTCAGGAAAGTGAGTCACGTTGTTTCCCATTCTTAGGATTTTTTTTTTGTATTTGTAGATGTTGTATGAAGATTCTCAAGGCATGGAAAATCGGTCTGGAAATGCCTTCGAGAATGAATTAACGGCTAGCTCGGCTACTTCGGACACCCGGTTACAAACGAGTCAGTCGGCTTCGAGCTCAGGGACATCTCGGCCAGAGGTGAATCTGAGGTCACAAGCTGAAGAAGAGAGAGGTTTAGAGGAGGACCTGGAAAGGGAATTTGCAAGTATGCCGGACAAGTCTGTCTCGGTCAGTGGTGAGGTCGAGTAGGTAATTGTTGATGTTGATTCGGTAGACCAGATGGTGGTTTTTGATGGGATACCCACCGTATCAGGCCGAGGTTGGGGCGCGGAGAAAGCAGGAACAAGTGATGGTGCAACGTCAAGGCCTGTTGTTATAGAAATTGATGTGGACTCGGCCGTGCGGTAGGTCGTTACTACGTCGGTCTATCATATTGATCGGCAATTGAGTATGATTAAGTGGGATGACATACAGGCGGATAGGGAAGCTTTTCATGTGCCTGATTCGGTTGTGATGAGGCTGGTTGGTAAGAGAGACATGTCGAGTGATCCCCCTGAGCCATGGACAACCTTCCATCCAGATGTTTTCACCCAGGGGGTCAGGTTGCCCCTTCATCCCTGGGTTCAGAAGATGGTGGCCAACATGGGAGTGGCCGTCTTGTATGAGGTACGATGCGACCAAAGGACGTCACTGATGATGTCTGCCCATTTGCCCTTGTCTTCGTCCAAGCACTTTTTGAGGTTGTACTTGATGTTTTTGTTCACGGCCTCCACCTGGCCGTTAGACTGAGGGCATGCAGGTGATGCAAAGAGGAGCTTGATATCGTATGTCTGGCAGAATTCTCTGAAACGATTGTCATGCAGGTGAGTTGTTCAGCTGGTAAGTTAGGAATATGGGCATGTCGCTGACACTTGTTGCATTGCTGTGTGAGATTAGTGGTATCAGCGAGCATGGTGGGCCAAAAGTAGCCCTGACGGAATGCCTTGTGTGCTAAAGTGCGTGCACCCGAGTGGTCTCCGCATATGCCTTCGTGCATTTATCGGAGAACGTAGTCCCTCAGTTCTGGCATAAGACACTTTAAGAGGGGGTGGTAAATCTTCACTTGTAGAGGTGGTCGTGCTGAATCGTGTAGCGAGTAGCTTGCCTTCTGATTTTCTTGGCTTCTAGCTTGTTCTCAGGGAGAGAACCATCCTGCAAGTAGGCTTTGATGGGGTCCATCCAGGTCGGACTGGTGTTGATGGTGTATATGGGGTTTGGTTTGGTGCTGGGCCTGTGTTGAACTTCGACCAAAACTTGTATTCCCTCCATATCGTCCAGGGATGACGCGAGTCGGGCAAGGGCATCAGCATGGCTGTTTTCTGATCGCGGGATCTTCGCAACTTCAAAATTTGTGAATGCCCGAAGGAGTTGTTTGGCGATGGCTAGGTAAAGAGCCATGGACTCGTCTTTGGCCTCGAAGTCGTCATTGATCTGACTGACGACTAGTTGGGAGTCACTGAAGATGCGTAGCTGCTTGGCCTCCATGTCTTTTGCAAGACGTAGGCCAGCTAGTAGAGCCTCATACTCCGCCTCATTGTTGGACACTTTGAACTGAAACGGAGAGCGTACTCGAGCTTGACTTGGTCAGGGGAGGTAAATACCAGACCTGCGCTCGATCCATTATGGCAGGCTGAACCATCGACGTACAGCATCCAACATGGATGGGTGGGATCGATGGGGGAGCAAGTGGACTTTGCTGGTTGTTCCCTGGCGGGAGAGCCTCCTTCAGTAGTGTTGTCTGATGGCATGCATTGGGTGGGTTGGTAGGAGTAGTCGACGACGAAATCAGCCACGGCTTACCCTTTTTCTGCGGTTTTGGCCACATATCTAATGTCGAACTCACTGAGCTTGATGGCCCACTTGATGAGTCTGCCCGAGGTGTCGGGTTTCTAGAGGACTTGTCAGAGAGGTTTATTAGTGACGACCTTGATTTCATGTGCCTGAAAGTATAGGCAGAGTTTTCGTGCCGTTACCACCAGTGCGAGTGCTAACTTCTCCAAGTTGGGGTATAGGGTTTTGGCATCCTGTAAAGCTTTGCTGACATAGTAGACCGGATTCTCGGCCCCTGCCCTCCGAGTGACTAGGACCGAGCTGACTGTGGAGGTGGATACTGAGAGGTAAACAAAGAGGTGTTCGCACGTCTCTGGTCTGTTTAGGAGCGGCGAACTGCTCATGTACCGCTTGAGCTCCACAAATGCCTTGTTACATTCCTCCGTCCAGTTGATCTTTCTGCCTTTGCCCTTCAGTGCCTTAAATAAGAGGGTGCACTTGTCTGTTGCCTTGGAAATGAATGGTGTAAGTGTCGCAACTCGCCCTGTGAGGCTCTGGATGTCCTTGTGTGTTTGAGGGGGTTGCATGTCCATGATAGCCTTGATTTTTTCTGGGTTGGCCTCAATTCCTAGCTGACTGATCATGTATCCTAAAAACTTGCCCAAGCCTACGCCGAAAACACACTTGGCGGGGTTGAGGCGCATTTTGTAGTCTTTGAGGACCTTGAACATTCTGGCCAAGTTGGGGATGTGTTTGTCCGCCGTCCTGCTTTTGACAAGCATGTCATCCACATAAACCACCATGGTCTTGCCAATCTAGTCGGAAAACATAAAGTTGACTAGGCGCTGATAGGTTGCTCCCGCGTTTTTCAGACCGAAAGGCATGACATTGTAACAGTAGACTCCCAGATTGGTCCGGAAGCTGATGTGAATTTGTTCCGCCGGATTCATGAGGATCTGATTATAGCTAGAATAGGCGTCCATAGCTAAGCAGTTCGTGCCCTGACGTGGCATCCACGAGCATGTCGATTTTGGGAAGCGGACGACTGTCCTTCGGGCAAGCTTTGTTCAAATACGTAAAGTCAATACACATTCACCATAATCCCGTAGGTTTCTTGACGAGGACTACGTTGGGGACCCATGCAGCGTAGATTTCTTTCCGGACGAAATGGATTGTGCTAAGCTTCGTAATTTCGGCCTGCATGGCCAGTTGCCTCTCTGCATCGTAGCTTCGCTATTTCTACGTGACCGGCCTGAAGGAGGGGTCGATGGTGAGCCGATGGAAAATCATGTCAGTGGAAATACCGGGCATATCTGCGTAGGACCATGCGAACACTTCGGAATTGTCTTGGAGGACCTTGATGAGGGCGGAGCAGATGTCGGGATTCAGTTTTTAGCCTATTCGAACCTGGCGGTCCTTGTGTTCATGGGAAAGAGGGATTGTCTCTGTCTCTTCCACGGGCTCTGCATGAGGCATGTGGGCTAGGTCGCGAGGGTCTTCCGGGGGGGCTGCCCCTGAGTTCTTCCATGTACTCTGGGTCCACAAGGTCATCCCCAAGTACCGATTCTGTGACCGAGAGTGTCTACGTCGTCTCGGGAAAGCGCAGGATGGTTTTGGTGAGGGAGGTTGCATTGACAGGACCCACCCCGATTATCGCCTCGATAATCGGGAAGCATCCTGCTCCCGTCTGACAATCGAATCCAAAAGACCGGAAAACTAAATAATATTACATCACACCCATTGTCAGACCAGGGAGATTAAACAAATACATCCGACTGGACGTCAAGTCCACAGTTTCACAGAGCATAATATTACAAAACAGGTTAAAGAACAAATCCTACTCTGTGAACTAACTACTCCGCAACGGAAAACTTTATGCCTCCGCCTCTGCCTCGGCGCTTGCCCCTGCGCTTGTACCACGACCTGGAGGGAATTTAAAACAACAAAGTGTGAGTGGACCGAAACATAAGTTTTACAGGAAAAACAGTTTTCGAAATCGGTTTCGCCCTCCAGTTTTGTAACACGCATGCATAGCCGAATTTTCAAAAAAATCGCGTATTAAACCTTTGAAAATTCTTTTTCCGAAACACATGAAAAACGTTACAGATATTTGTCATAACTCATGTAAAACAACTTAATATTACCAGAATCCAGAAACCGTCATTTTGAAAACTCAATTGCACAAATCAAGAAAAAAGTAAATCAATAATCACAATTATGCCGTTAGATCCATCCGAGTCTTTAAACTCAATATCAGGCCTTCCCGGGATATCAACAAGTCTTTAAACTCAAAACATGATCAATAGGCCTCGGGGGTATCACAATAATCGAGTCTTTAAACTCACGAGTCTTTAAACTCAATCCGGGTCTTCAAACCCAATTTTCGGGCCCGCCCCCGTCATCAATAAACCGGGTCTTTAAACCCAAAACCAGATCCAACAATCAACCGGGTCTTTAAACCCAAAACCGTTTTTAAACACATTAAACCAGGATTCATCATAAACCGTTTCCCAACATCATTCCGAAATCATATCATGTCATAGTAGAACTCATGTCCGAATTCACATGCAATTTCCAAAACATGCAATTTCCGAAATCACTTCACAATTAAAATCAAAACATCATAAATCCGTAACATGCATAATCATATCCAGATACTTCATCAAAACATCATTCATGCATAAGCAAAAACCGTGACCTCGAATTGCGTGAAATACGATGAATATCTCGAAAAGCGTGAAAATACGTAAAATCGAATTATCATATCACCATCATAAAATCATATGCAAAACCATAAGATAAACCAGTAAAATAGTCATGCATGCCCAGTTTAGAAATCAAAAAGTCCACTCACTGTTTTAGGACGCGTCAATCGCGTCCCGCGCGCTCCTTCGTAGCCTCGGAAGTCTCCGGGCCTGTAAAAATGCATAAGGAGGGTTACAAACATCCCAAAATAACTCGTAGGATTTTTCCTAATTTTTCCGGATTTTTCGGCGAAATTAAACTTAGAGACTTAACCTTCCGGACTCCCGAAATTATCCCGAACGACTCCCGATCGATTCGAACTCTAAAGATGAAATGTTAATTAAACTGAAAGGATTAAATCTCATGTTGACCGTGATCGGAGTTAACCTCACACGCGCCGTCACGCGCCGCCCAAAGTGGCTGCGCGTGAAGGCCACGCGCCAAGCTACAGTACCTTCGTCCTTACCCGAATAGACTGATAAACGGGTCTATTACCCGCGACTCAACCCGACCAGTTCAAGCTCAATTCTCAATCAATTCTTCCCGTTTTCAATCCTATTATCTTCTCTAATCCATTAATTTTAGGTCTGTACTAACGATCAATCTCGACTAACATTAAATCGACCCAACTCAAGCTCAAACAGTCGAGCAAGTCGACCTATGGAACTCACCCTACATGGTTCCATTTCCAAATTAATTTCACCAGTAGCTTAAGGGGACTTATACGAACACGATAGAACAATCAATTGAACTCGCCGTTACCTGGAAGTCGTCGTCCTCAAGCTCGACAATTCTCAGAACCAGGGAACTCAGTTCTTGGCCGATTCGTGAGTGGCGTCCTTCGAAATCGATGTGGTTGTTTTACTTTTGCTCCCAGAAGACTAGAACGGCCCTCGGTTTCGATCAACAAGCCCCAGAAATTGAATGTGATTTTTCCCTCCAACTTGTTCTTCTCTGGACTGGTACCAGAGCTCCTGAGCAATCCTTGCTCAAATCGCTTGATCTCGAGCACGGTTATGTTTCTGCTGCTCCCAGAAAACTCTCTGTGTGTCTAGATTGATCCCAAAACTCGTAAGAATTGAACTCTGAGATTTCCCCCCAAAAACCCGAAAATGTTCTTCACGGTTTCTCTCACAATTCCTCTCAAACTCAGCTCCCAAACTGAACCAAAATGACCTCCCCACATCCTCTAACTCGGTTAATTAATCGAAATGAGACGACAACTCGTGAGAATCCCTCAGCTGGTCACTGCGCAGTTGTTTCCCGCAAACAGACCCCAAGAACAAATTTAAAACCTCACCCGTGCACTCAGACTCTGCCCAGACACGCATGAATGCTTCTCACAGCCTCAAAATCCATAAACTAAACCCACTCACCTGTCCACTTAGCCATAAACAATTGCACGCACAAACTCCACGGCCGCACTCTGTTTTTCACGGTGGTGCTACAGTAACCGCCGTGAAATGACCAAAATGCCCCCCTGTGCAATAATTACCAAATTGCCCTCCAACTTCCGTGACCCGTATCTCGGTCATCAGACGTCCGTTTCACGCGTGCCGCCTGTCGTTGTACTCAGGGCGTCGAGACGAACATAACGGTCTTCGAGTCAAATGAATATCAATTGTCAAACAAAAAGTCAACTTTTTCCCTTACAACGTCCAATTTACGATAATGCCCCTGGACTTCCGCACGTCATAACTTTCACCCAGTTCGTCCGAATCGGACGTGCCACCTGTCTATGAACTCGTGACGTCCCGAACTACGTCACGATCATCACTCAACGTCCGTTCGACCCTCCAATCAAAAAGTCAACAAATTACCCATACGAATCACAAGGGTAAAAACGTCATTTTGTTCATTATTTTACAATATTACATTTCCAGAATGTCCGGGGCGTTACAATCTCCCCCCTTAAGAAATTTCGTCCCAAAATTTCAAGGAAACAAGTAGGGGAACTGTTCTCGCATCTGCGCTTCGGGTTCCCATGTCGCTTCCTCCACATTCTGATTCCTCCAAAGGACCTTTACCAGAGGAACGGTCTTCCGACGTAGCACCTTATCCTTCCTGTCCAAAATCTGCACTGGCTGTTCCTCAAAGCTCAAGTCTTCTCGGAGTTCAATGGGTTGTTCCTCCAGTACATGAGCTGCGTCAAACACATATTTCCGCAGCATCGACACATGAAAAACATCGTGGACCCTCGAAAGTTCGGGCGGTAGTGCTAACCTGTAGGCCACCGGGCCAATCCTCTCGGTAATCTCATACGGTCCGATATAACGAGGGCTCAACTTCCCTCGCCTGCCAAATCTCACTACACCCTTCCAAGGGGACAGTTTCAGAAATACCCGATCTCCGACCGCAAACTCCAGATCTCGAATTCGATGGTCCACATTGCTCTTTTGTCTGTCCTGGGCTGCCTTGAGCCGATCTCTGATGAGTTTGACCTTCTCGGTTGTCAGTTCCACCAATTCGGATTTAGTCAGCTTCCTTTCACCCACATCCGTCCAACACAACGGAGTTCTGCACTGCCGTCCGTACAAGGCTTCGTACGGAGCCATCCCAATGCTCGCCTGATAGCTGTTGTTGTAGGCAAATTCCATCAAGGCTAGATGTGATTCCCAAGTGTCCTGAAATTGCAAAACGCAAGCTCGCATCATATCCTCCAATATATGGATGGTCCGCTCAGACTGGCCGTCAGTCTGAGGATGGAATGCAGTACTGAAATGGAGTTTCGTCCCAAAGGCTTCCTATAGACTCTGCCAAAGCTGAAAAGTAAACCTCGGGTCTCTGTCAGAAACTATTGATTCTAGAGTACCGTGCAAACGGATGATCTCATCGATAAACAACTGAGCCAACTGTGTCATTCTGAAGTTCTCTCGCACCGGCAAGAAATGAGCTGATTTCGTAAGCATGTCCACAATCACCCAAACTCCATCGTGACCTCTGGGTGTCCTAGGGAGTCCAAACACAAAATCCATCGTCAAGTGATCCCATTTCCATTCCGGGATAGGTAGTGGTTGCAAGGCTCCATAAGGTCGTTGTCTCTCAGCCTTCACTTGCTGGCAAATCAGACACCTGCTGACAAACTCGGCAATCTTCCGTTTCATACCCGGCCACCAGTAGTGTTCCCGCAAGGTACGATACATCTTGGTCCCCCCAGGATGCATCGCGTAGGCCGAACTATGAGCCTCGTCCAAGATCTCCTTCTTCAGCGCCTCAATGTCGGGCACGCACAACCGTCCTTCTTTTAGCAAAGCTCCATCCTCCCTGACTGTGAAATCTAGCCGCTCACCAGCTTCCACTTCAATCCGAAGTACACACGAGACAGGATCTTGAGATTGAGCCTCAACGATCCGATCGATTAGGAGTTGTCTCACGTGAAAATTAGCCAGCAAGACACCTTGGCCATCCAAACCCAAATCAATGCTAGTCTTACGGAGTTCAACCAAAAGTGGTAAATGAACCGTCCGTAGATGTGCTACAGAATGCGTTGACTTCCGGCTTAGAGCATCAGCCACCACGTTGGCTTTTCCCGGGTGGTACTCAATTGTGCAATCATAGTCCTTAATTAGCTCTAGCCACCGTCGTTGCCTCACATTTAACTCCTTCTGAGTGAACAAGTACTTCAGGCTCTTGTGATCCGTGAACATTCTGCAAGTTGCACCATACAGGTGATGTCTCCAAATCTTCAACGCATGCACAACAGTAGCTAACTCCAAATCGTGCGTAGGATAATTGCGCTCATGTGGTTTCAACTGGCGCGAAGCATAGGCAATCACTTTCCCATGCTGCATTAGCACACAACCCAAACCCTGTAAGGATGCATCACTGTACACCTCGAATTCCCCACTGTCGTCTGGAAGGGTTAGTATAGGAGCAGATGTCAACCTTTCCTTTAGCTCCCGAAAACTACTCTCACAATCGTCATCCCACTCAAACTTGACTCCCTTCCGCGTCAGTCGCGTTAACGGGGCAGCAATGGTAGAGAAACCCTCTACAAACCTCCTATAGTAACCAGCCAAACCCAAGAAACTTCTGACTTCAGTGACGGTCCTTGGTTGTTCCCACTTCGCCACTGCCTCAATTTTCTGAGAATCCACACTGATCCCGTCAGTTGAGATCACATGCCCCAAGAAACTCACGCTCGTCAACCAAAACTGACACTTGCTGAGCTTCACATACAACTGGTTTTCCCTCAAGGTACCCAGCACCATCCTTAAGTGCTCCTCGTGCGCTTCCGCACACCTCGAGTAGATTAGGATATCGTCAATGAACACGATGACAAAGCGATCCAAGTAATGCTGCAACACTCGGTTCATCAAATCCATAAACGCTGCGGTTGCGTTGGTCAAACCAAACGGCATCACAAGGAACTCATAATGACCATAACGGGTCCTAAAGGCTGTCTTGGGTACATCCTCATCCTTAACCCGCAACTGATGATACCCAGAACGAAGATCAATTTTGGAGAAGTACTGCGCTCCTCGCAGCTGATCGAACAAATCATCGATCCGAGGCAATGGGTATTTGTTCCTGACTGTTACTTTATTCAGTTGCCTGTAATCGATGCAGAGTCTCAAACTCCCATCCTTTTTCCTCACAAACAACACCGGGGCTCCCCAGGGGGATACACTCGGTCGAATAAACCCCATCTCAAGTAATTCCTGCAACTGCGTCTTCAGTTCCTTCAGCTCAGCTGGCGCCATACGATACGGAGTCTGAGAGATATGTTGCGTACCTGGAACCAGATCAATAGTGAACTCGACATCTCGATGCGGTGGCAATCCCGGTAGATCCTCCGGAAAGACATCCGGGAACTCCCGTACTATCGGTATATCCTCCACCCTCAACGGTGCAGCTCGTGAGTCCATCACTCGGGCTAAGTATCCCTGGCACCCTTTCCTCAACAACTTACTTGCCTTCAGGGCTGAAATTACTCCGACAGGAGTTGCTCGTTGTATTCCCTGAAAGGTGGTTTCCGGTAACCCCGGGCTCCGAAAAGTAACCTTCTTATCGACACATTCGATAGAAGCATGATGGAGCGTCAACCAATCCATTCCCAAAATGACATCAAAGTCGTGCAAGTCCAAGAGTATCAAATCTGCTACCAAACCAACATCACCTACCATTACGGGACACTCCCGCAACACTTGATTTACCACAAACACATCTCCGGTGGGCGTACTCACTCCCATGTCACAGTCCAGTGCGGACACCTCTCTACCCATCAATAACTCACAATCCTGCGATATAAACGAATGAGTAGCTCCGGGATCAATTAAAGCACAAACATCATGTCCAAGGATCATGAGTGTACCTGTCACAACACCAGGTGCTGCCCTAGCCTCCTGCTACGTAACAGCAAAAACTCGGGCCTGTGGTCCAGCTGCTCGCCCATGGCCCCGGCCCCTCTGTCCATTAGCCGCTCCAGCACCACCTCCTCTAGTACTCCCAGTTCCAGAAACTGCAGCTGTGCTCCGTCCCTGCTCTGCTCCATCCCGACCTGCGCCACCACCCTGTGGCAAAGATGGACACTCCCTCCGATAGTGGCCCTGCTCGCCACAGAAGAAACATATAACACTGGAAGCATCGCGAGCAAAACCACCACCCTGCCGTCCTGTGGAAGCAACCGAAGTCGCGCTCGCCTGCGGAGCAGTCTGCGCCCTAGGCACTCGGAATCCGGGACTCTGATAGTTACCAGGCCTGTCATAACGATCATTGCCTACAGATGAGGCTCCACCATAACGTCCCTTCTTCGGGGCTCTCTGACCATACGATCTAGGATATGAACGCTCTCGACGTTGTCCACCACCAGAGTACTGTGGACGTGTCGGGAGACTGGCCTCAACTCGCACTGCGGCATCTGTCAACTCCCTGAGGGTAGCAAAAGCTCCGGCCGTCACAATGGCCCGTATCTCACCCCGTAGGCCAAGCTCAAGCCTACGACATTTCTCAGCCTCAATAGATACAAAGGTAGGAGCAAAACGGGCTAGCATCTGAAATTTCTGCTCGTACTCAGCTACAGACATGCTCCCCTGTTGGAGCTGCAGAAACTCGGTATCCCTAGCATCACGGAATGAACGGGGATAATACTGATCCAGAAACCGTTCACGAAAGGTCTCCCAAGTCACTGTACGGGCATCCCAACCCGACAACTCCAGAGTGTACCACCACTCATAAGCAGATCCATCGAGTAAAAAGGTAGCCAATACAACTCGCTCCTCAGGAGGACAGTGCATCACAGCAAAAATCCGCTCGAACCGAGAAATCCAACGGTGAGCATCCTCGGGATCCGCTCCACCACTAAACACCGTAGCCCCAAGACGCTGGGCACGTTCGATCGAGGCACTCTCGGCATCTCCATCAGGTCGTGGAGGGGGTTCGCGTCGCGGAGGCATGGCCGATGTCCTTCTCTGAAAGAGGCATAAGTTAGTACAATAATCAAGGCACACCCGAGTGCCAGACACGAATCGTAAACCTAGGCTCTGATATCAATTGACAGGACCCACCCCGATTATCGCCTCGATAATCAGGAAGCATCCTGCTCCCGTCTGACAATCGAATCCAAAAGACCGGAAAACTAAATAATATTACATCACACCCATTGTCAGACCAGGGAGATTAAACAAATACATCCGACTGGACGTCAAGTCCACAGTTTCACAGAGCATAATATTACAAAACAGGTTAAAGAACAAATCATACTCTGTGAACTAACTACTCCGCAACAGAAAACTTTATGCCTCCGCCTCTGCCTCGGCGCTTGCCCCTGCGCTTGTACCACGACCTGGAGGGAATTTAAAACAACAAAGTGTGAGTGGACCGAAACATAAGTTTTACAGGAAAAACAGTTTTCGAAATCGGTTTCGCCCTCCAGTTTTGTAACACGCATGCATAGCCGAATTTTCAAAAAAATCACGTATTAAACCTTTGAAAACTCTTTTTCCGAAACACATGAAAAACGTTACAGATATTTGTCATAACTCATGTAAAACAATTTAATATTACCAGAATCCAGAAACCGTCATTTTGAAAACTCAATTGCACAAATCAAGTAAAAAGTAAATCAATAATCACAATTATGCCGTTGGATCCATCCGAGTCTTTAAACTCAATATCAGGCCTTCCCGGGATATCAACGAGTCTTTAAACTCAAAACATGATCAATAGGCCTCGGGGGTATCACAATAATCGAGTCTTTAAACTCACGAGTCTTTAAACTCAATCCGGGTCTTCAAACCCAATTTTCGGGCCCGCCCCCGTCATCAATAAACCGGGTCTTTAAACCCAAAACCAGATCCAACAATCAATCGGGTCTTTAAACCCAAAACCGTTTTTAAACACATTAAACCAGGATTCATCATAAACCGTTTCCCAACATCATTCCGAAATCATATCACGTCATAGTAGAACTCATGTCCAAATTCACATGCGATTTCCAAAACATGCAATTTCCGAAATCACTTCACAATTAAAATCAAAACATCATAAATCCATAACATGCATAATCATATCCAGATACTTCATCAAAACATCATTCATGCATAAGCAAAAACCGTAACCTCGAATTGCGTGAAATACGATGAATATCTCGAAAAGCCTGAAAATACGTAAAATCGAATTATCATATCACCATCATAAAATCATATGCAAAACCATAAGATAAACCAGTAAAATAGTCATGCATGCCCAGTTTAGAAATCAAAAAGTCCACTCACTGTTTTAGGACGCGCCAATCGCGTCCCGCGCGCTCCTCCGTAGCTTCGGAAGTGTCCGGGCCTGTAAAAATGCATAAGGAGGGTTACAAACATCCCAAAATAACTCGTAGGATTTTTCCTAATTTTCTGGATTTTTCGGCGAAATTAAACTTAGAGACTTAACCTTCCGGACTCCCGAAATTATCCCGAACGACTCCCGATCGATTCGAACTCTAAAGATGAAATGTTAATTAAACTGAAAGGATTAAATCTCATGTTGACCGTGATCAGAGTTAACCTCACACGCGGCGTCACGCGCCGCCCGAAGTGGCTGCGCGTGAAGGCCACGCGCCAAGCTACAGTACATTCGTCCTTACCCGAATAGACTGATAAACGGGTCTATTACCCGCGACTCAACCCGACCAGTTCAAGCTCAATTCTCAATCAATTCTTCCCGTTTTCAATCCTATTATCTTCTCTAATCCATTAATTTTAGGTCTGTACTAACGATCAATCTCAACTAACATTAAATCGACCCAACTCAAGCTCAAATAGTCGAGCAAGTCGACCTATGGAACTCACCCTACATGGTTCCATTTCCAAATTAATTTCACCAGTAGCTTAAGGGGACTTATACGAACACGATAGAACAATCAATTGAACTCGCCGTTACCTGGAAGACGTCGTCCTCAAGCTCGACAATTCTCAGAACCAGGGAACTCAGTTCTTGGCCGATTCGTGAATGGCGTCCTTCGAAATCGATGTGGTTGGTTTTCTTTTGCTCCCAGAAGACTAGAACGGCCCTCGGTTTCGATCAACAAGCCCTAGAAATTGAATGTGCTTTTTCCCTCCAACTTGTTCTTCTTTGGACTGGTACCAGAGCTCCTGAGCAATCCTTGCTCAAATCGCTTGATCTCGAGCACGGTTATGTTTCTGCTGCTCCCAGAAAACTTTCTGTGTGTCTAGATTGATCCCAGAACTCGTAAGAATTGAACTCTGAGATTTCCCCCCAAAAACCCGAAAATTTTCTTCACGGTTTCTCTCACAGTTCCTCTCAAACTCAGCTCCCAAACTGAACCAAAATGACCTCCCCACATCCTCTAACTCGGTTAATCGATCGAAATGAGACGACAACTCGTGAGAATCCCTCAGCTGGTCACTGCGCAGTTGTTTCCCGCAAACAGACCCCAAGAACAAATTTAAAACCTCACCCGTGCACTCAGACTATGCCCAGACACGCATGAATGCTTCCCACAGCCTCAAAATCCATAAACTAAACCCACTCACCTGTCCACTTAGCCATAAACAATTGCACGCACAAACTCCACGGCCGCACTCTGTTTTTCACGGTGGTGCTACAGTAACCGCCGTGAAATGACCAAAATGCCCCCCTGTGCAATAATTACCAAATTGCCCTCCAACTTCCGTGACCCGTATCTCGGTCATCCGACGTCCGTTTCACGCGTGCCTCCTGTCGTTGTACTCAGAGCATCGAGACGAACATAACAGTCTTCGAGTCAAATGAATATCAATTGTCAAACAAAAAGTCAACTTTTTCCCTTACAACGTCCAATTTACGATAATGCCCCTAGACTTCCGCACGTCATAACTTTCACCCAGTTCGTCCGAATCGGACGTGCCACCTGTCTATGAACTCGTGACGTCCCGAACTACGTCACGGTCATCAATCAACGTCTGTTTGACCCTCCAATCAAAAAGTCAACAAATTGCCCATACGAATCACAAGGGTAAAAACGTCATTTTGTTCATTATTTTACAATATTACATTTCCAGAATGTCCGGGGCGTTACATGCATAACATGTCCGGGCGGAGAGCTGGTCTCCCTAGACCTGGCCCGTTCCAGAAGGTGTTGGGAATTTTATCAGTGGGAGATGTGTGGATACAATGGCTCGCATCTGGTTAAGCAGGCCCCGACCGAGGATCGCGTTGTAGGCTTTTGGGCAATCGACCACGAGGAAGGTGGTCAGTGTGGTGGTTGTTAGGGGTTCGGAGCCCATGGTGATTATTAGAGTGATGATTCCCTTGGCCATAACCGAATCTTCTGAAAAACCAAGAAAGGGCTTGACCTTGCGATCCAATTCCTTCTCATCCAAGCCTATTCTCCGGAAAGGATCCCAAAAAAATACATTGACCGAACTGCCGGTATCGACAAGGATGCGGCCTACGTCGCAGTTTGATAATAATGCCCGGGCAATTAAAGGGTCGTCATGCGGGAACACGATGCCTCTTTCCTCTTCCTCATAGAAGCTGATAGTTTTCCATCCGGCCTTTGCAACCTTTTCGGGTCGGCTGGCGCCAATACTAAGTACTTGTTGGCATGATTTTGAAGCTCGGTGGAAGTCTTTCCTTGCTCAGTTGAGCACCAAGAAAGGTGTGGGTAGAATCCTTATACTCGAAGAAAGGCCAATCAATAATTGACTAAAAAAGAATGGCATATCATCTGACTCAAAAAGAATGGCATATCATATGACTCAAAAAGAAGAGCATATATATATATATATATCCATGGTTTCTTGGGTCGTTGCAGGCATCATTTCTCCATCAAGAATTGAAGATATGGCAGAATAAATTCATACTAGAAACAAAGCATAATAAAGAAATAAGATAATATATCCTCAAAAAAGCTCAACCATTAATTTTCGAAGGTTATATTTCAACTCCGCAGGAGTTAGGTACGTGTACAATGACCGAAAAGTAAATTCTGAAACTAGTGGAAATCCCAGAAATGCCCCTGAAGGCATCTCTGTTTGATCCCTAAAACAAGTGGTTAATGTCATATTTGTTCATCATCATCATCCAAAGAAGAGTTGTGGTTCATCTACAATGCATGTGCTGTTTTTGTACTCCCTCCCATTCCGGCCTCCATTTGGAGCAATCTTGTGCACGCCTTTGGTTTGCTGCACACAAAATAAAATAAATAATAAATAAATAAAAATCAGGCCTATGTCCAAGTAGGACAACTTGTAGTGTTTTTCAAGTTTTTATGTGATTACGGGATCACGAGATTAAAAATCATACAACAAAGTATGGTTGCGAAAAGAAGAAAAAAAAAAGATGGGCAAGTTACTTAATTAAGCATTGACAAGAAAAGTTGTCCAAAAAGTAAACATGTTTTCTATGGTGAAAGAACCTACTCCAAGAGTTCTACGCGAGCAAGGCTCATTACTTGGGCAGTCCGGAAAACAACCAGCAAGACAGAATTGAAAATTCAAATAAAATAATTTCCTTATTCTTTAACAAGTCGCACCATTCAATAATGAGGCAATGACCAAATAGTTCCACCTTCAAAGAGAAACAAGGCAATAAAAATGTACCTAATTAACTAAATTAAATTGCAAAAAGATCAAGCATTAAAAAATAGAAGAAAATAATTTACCTTGGCTCTGAAAGATTTTATGATCGCAGCCAGTAACTCGTCTCCTGCTATTTTTCTCACTTTTAGTATCAGATCATGCCTGGACATCTTCTTCTCCTGAAGAAGAAAATATACGGGGTCAAAAAATGAGGACTGTAACAGTAAAAAAATAGAAATGCAACGAAGTAAAAGGTAAAAGAAATACGTACTCTGTGATCTTTATAATGCTTGGTGATCAAAGCAATGTCGGATGGAGGCAAAAACTTCGAAAGCACAGCAATTAGAGTCGGCAATGGCATCCAAGGTGAAGTCGGTTTCTTAATCGGCTCACTCATCTTTAAAAACTCTACAAACTCAAACACGAAGGTTAGAAAATGAAAGTAAATAACAAACGAAATTACAATTTATGGGTCAAAAAGTGGCATACCTTTCAAGCAATTTGGGGCTCTGAAACTGATGACATATTCTGGCAAAATGTGGGTGTTCACGTAAGTGCTCCAAATGATATATTTCTTGGGACAAAAGAGATTGTCGACACCCGAATCGAATCCCTGTGAGCTCGGGTGATACTGCTGAGAGCCGGGAAGCACAACCTCCGGCCTCCCCAGAATCACACGGCAGAGCAGAAGATGTCGTAAACCATCTTCATCAACATTCGCGCTTTCAATACTACAAAAAGTACAAAACACGAACAAATTTGTCAACCAACTGTTGAAAATTGAAAGTCCTATTTTTTTAAAAAAAATCAACTTTTAAATTAAATAACCAACAAAGTCAAAATTGAGCCACACGCAATTTGCAAATGTGAACCAAAAAAACAGAGTTGTAAATGGAATTGTTCAATTCCAAGTTTAACAGAGCAAGAAATTGAGGAGAGAAAAAATTACCATTCGAGAGGAGAATGGTCAGGGGCTAGGTAGATGCCCGAGCCATACGACCCGAATTTTTGGGGGTTTTCAGAGTGGCCGAAGCCATGGGAAATGATGTTGGAAACCTCGTCTTTGGAGGAAGGTGCATACCAAGCATATTTTACATTGGGATTTCCACAACATTTTTCCTCCAGAGCCTTCAAGTAAATTTGAAATGAACGCAGCCTTGCTTGGCCCACAAGACCTGAAAAGGAATTCCGCTGAATGGCCACGACATTGGCTTGTGGCCCAAGCAAGCCCAAACTGGAGAGGAATCTCTGCTTGATGAGATCATGAAGTTTGTTTCCTTCAAAAAGTGTGACCAAGCCATCGCTGGAAATCTTTGGTTTATAGGAACTTGTGCCGGAATCGACCACGCTTTCGCAGTCGGAGATCGACGAGTCTTGATCTTGGGCGGTGTCCAAGGCTGAGTCGCTGAGTGAATCCTCAGATGAATTTCCAGAAGAGAAAGTAGTAAAATCATTTGAGTTGTTGTTGCGATCAATTGAAACAGAGGATGACCGACTTCGAATATCAATAAACTCCATTGCAATCGAACCCAAAAGGAAATTACAAGAGCCGAATAGACTCTACTGCGATTTACAATCTAAAATCTAAAACCGAACGAGTGTATGAGAGTCTAAAATCTAAAAACGAACAGGTGTATGAGAGTTTCGTGGAGGTTAAGCAAACAAAAAAATAACGAATTTTTTTTAGATCAAAGAAAGAATCAAATTCAGACACAGAAATCGCTCCATCGAAAGAAATTGATCTACAACAAACAGAAATCAAGGAATAAAAAGAAAACAGAAACGTAAGATTGGGAACGCCGGGAAGGCGAAGGAAGAAGCTAAAAGTATGGAAGCGTATGCATTTATAGACAATTCTGTGTGGGATTTCAGATCAAGAAGAAACGAAGAGTGCGATGGTTATGGAAGAGAGCGGTTCATGAAGAAGATTTGGGGATTTTATTAAAACTGTCGAGGGTTTTTGTGTTGTGGGTTTTGGTGCGGGATTTGGTTTTAAATGGAAACCGTGTGTTGCTTGGAAGAGGAGGTGAAGATGAAGATGAAATTAGAGATGGTTAGAAGGAAAGGAAAAACTAACGGAACCGCCTTCTTTCAATGTTTATTTGAGAAAAAAGGCCGTGGGATTGAAAGCTGGCGGCGCTAATTGTTTTTTCGGTTCGTCGTCTGGGCTTTAAAGGCGGTTTACTCAAAACCCAATTGCCGTGCGTGCCCGGTTGTTTTTGAATTCACGTGGAATGACTATAATGCCCTTACAAATATCTTTGACCTACCTATCCTTTTTCTTTTCTTTTTTTAATTGTGGAAAAAGAGAAATGCGAATTGACACGGGGAATTGGGTGATTTAAAATGAGCTGCTCGGATTGGTCGGTGGGGGTGAAAATAATAATGGAAAATACATAAATAATTGATGGGCACGATATGTTAATTATTATACAAATGGTTATATTGATTAATGTTGGACAACACCTTGTTATCTATCTGCTGCTTAATGAATATTTACTAATATATTTTTTTAAGAGCGTGTTTAGCTTTAGGAAAAAAACTTCATCGACGTAAAATTGGGATTTGATAAGTGGAAAATCTGATATAAAATATATATTTTTTTAAAATAAGATCGAAAATGTTTATATATAAGTTATTAATCTCACTTTTTTTCTAAGGATTGAATTTAAATAAAATAAAAACAATATATACCATACAAATTGTAAAAGTATTTTTTACTCTTCCAAGGAAAGGGTAATTTTCGTTCGAAGACGAACTTTTGGGTAGGATGCCATCTCTTAATAAAATAATGAATGTTTTGTCTACCTTTCTTGAGGGTTGAGAAACTCATAGTGTTCACGTCTTCTGATTAATCTAACCTGGGCTTGCAAATGGATTGATTTCGTGTTTTTGTTGTTTGAGATTTTTGTAAGTTTTCATAGTTTGTGGGTCAATTTGATGCCACGTGGAACCATGTCGGCATCAAAACGTGGCTCAACTCATGAGGGGAGATTGATTGAGGACGTTTGACGAAAGGGGATTTGCGTCTACAAATCGATGGCCATTGGGTTAAGTTAAGAAGGCGCATATGACTGACATTTTTGTCCGTACTCCATATTAAGTAGAAGGACCACTGACCAGCATGATCAGAAAATTCATTTGTTTTTTTCTTATTATTAACAAACTGACCAGCATGATCAGAAAATTCATTTGTTTTTTTCTTATTATTAACAAATATTATAAAATGGTAGTTAACACTCAACCATTTTTTTCAATCTCTAGTGAGTTGTTTTAACCTTTAGGCGTTGTTTAAGATGTCGTATAGTAAATATATATATCGGATAGATTGATTACATATAATCAACGTTTAATGTAAAATTGGATTAAGAAAGGACTATATTATATGAAACTAATTAAGATAATTGCACTAGATTTGCATCATATAAGGGCTTTTAAAAATTAATTTCTTAACAACTAATACACAAAAAAAAAAAAAACATTAAAAATGAGCAATATCCTCCACGGATCAACCGTACGATTCTTAGTAATGAAAAAAAAAGTAGAATAAATAATTAAGTTAGTTTATGTGAATTTTTTGTGTGGTTTGAGAAAAAACTCCAAAACCAATTAAAATGATTGCAATATGCACTTTAGTATCTATTCATATGGTTGTTAATTTGTACCAAAAAATTGACCAACCAATTGGACCCAACAAGAATTGTACCAAAAAAATCGAACCAAGTAAAAATCAAACCGAATTGAACCAAATTGAACCGGTTTGATTTTGCTTTTCAACAACCAAAAATCGAACCAAATTAGACCAAACTGAAAATCCTAATTTTAGTTGAAATGGTGCATTTTATACATTGTACTTTGATATTAATGAAGTGAACAACATCGTCTTTGTGACTTCGTTCGTCTTCCAGAGTCTAAGAGACTCGGGACCCAGCCACACACCATAACCCAAACCTGGGCCGCACCCATTCCTATTCGTCACTTCGTGTTCCTCACCCTTACGTCTCTCCCCCAACCTCAACTCACAGTCATTCTCATGGCTCATTGCCTCATCGCCTCACATAGTCGCACCTAACCATCCGTTACTGCCTCACCGAGAGAATCGATCTCTCACCTTCAGTCCCTCACCGCCTCATCGCCTTTTCTCTTCTCAGTCTCAGTTCGCACCAGGAGAGAGATCGAGAGATCGAGATAATCAATATGTCTCTCACCCTCGTATCGAAATATATATAATATCCCTTTTCTCCCTCAATCTCTCATTCTCTGTCCCCGTCCTAATCTCTCTGTATCTCCATCTCCGTCTTTGTCTCCCTCAATCTCTACATTTTTGTCTTCATCTCTTTCAACTCCGTCTTTATCTCTGTCTTCATCTCAAACAGTCAAGACTCGGAGTCAAAACCCATCACAAAAAAAAAAACCTAGTTAAACCAGTTAAGAATCGAATCGAATCGGTTTAATCGATTTTTGATCAAAATTGGGATTGAGACTAAGAATTGAATCGAACCAAAATTGGTTCCCCCAACAGGTTCTGTTTATGTTTCAACAAAAAAAAAATTGAAAAACTAATTAATACCCTCATTTGTTCATAATTTTGAGAAAGATAATGATTGTTAATAGGGGAAGGGCTAGAGTGAAAAAATTGGGATCTTAGAAAGGGAGAGAGGAAGAGATGGAAAGGGCGAGAGGAATTAGGTATGCTATTATCTAATATGTGGTGGGTTAGATGATTCTCTAGTATGGTTGGGATTGATTTTTCGGGATGGCGACTGTGAGTGGAGAAGAAAGGGAAGGGGGAGGAAAACGAAATTGGGTATGTGATTATCAGGGTTGTGGTCGGATGAGTATTTTTTTTGTCTTAAAATGGCGATTTTTAGAGAAATTATGGATGGAGAAGAAGATGGAAGGTGGTGGTAGAGTGATTGAGAACAACTCAGAGTTGTTTAGCGGATTTGAAAAGTGCTACTAATTTAAACCGCATTTTTCAAGTGTATTTCAATAGCGAGTTGAGGCCATATAAATTGTCTAAACTTGTCAAAATAAATGTGGATTAAAATATCGTTATCGACGGATATATCGTTAGTTAACTTTACGAATATCTCACCCAAAATATCGATATTGATATCGTTTACGGTCAACAAAAATGACAGAAATTTGGTCTAAAAGTTTGAAATTTGTAATGAAATTTTGGAAAAAATTTAAGTACCCAACTAATAAAAACTATAAAATAACTTTGTTATAATAAATATACGATGAATAATATGATACAATAGAGTTCTGTTGATGACTAATAATATAAAATTTTAAACATAAATATGAATTGAAATGAATTACTATAATTGAATGTTAATATAATTTAAAACATAACAATAAGCATAAAAAAAATTTCAATGGAAGAAAAATTATAAAATGAGTAAATATATTTAAAATTGGAAAAAAAAGGATGAAAAAATAGAATCAATCTTTGTTAAAAAATTTGAAAGAATTGATATATTTAAAATTGGAAGAAAAAAAATTGACAAATATATATATATGCAAATTTGAAAAAAAAAACAAAGAAAAACCCAACAGCCGCTTGTGTTGGGGTTGAACCCTGGACCTCCAAATTTTAAAGTCAAAGACAAACAGCAGCAAACCAACTCATCTAGGCAAGCCCAATTGTAAACACAAACAACCGAATAATATATAAAGTATACATACAGACACCTGTAGTAGTCATCTTCAACCTCGCGCGGGTCTGTGATTCGGGTTTTTTGACCCGCGCGGCATGACCCTACTAGAACTCAATGGTTTTACGTCCGATTTTCATGAAATTTGGCCCTATCTCGATCGTTTTAATGAAATAAGGAGATCGATGGGCTTAAAACAAGGAAAAATATCGATATTTCGCTCAATTTCTTTCCCCTTCTCTTACGTGCCGCCTGCCAAATTTCCCTATATATCCACTGATATATCGACGATATTGTCGATATTTTCATCAATGTATATAATATGCATGGGTACGGAGTATCAATTTCGTATTATTTAACATATTTGGTATCGTATATGGTATACCAAATAGGCCTTAGGGTAAATTACATTTTTCCTTTTGTGTAACCCAAAATCGCCTGAAAATTGTGGAGCTGGCACGTGACCCATAATTCTCAAAATGCCCAAATTACCTCTAGTAATGGCATTAATGACTTACAGACATCCGCATAGTAAATAATGTATTTCCAGCTATTGATGCCAAAATGATACCAACGAGACCGAGAAGATGACGCATAGATATTAAGACACTAACACATGCGTGGTTCACCCGAATAGGGCTACGTCTACGAGAAAAACTTTCTGAGATAGTATTATTGATAATAATAATAATGTTTACATGTTTGTGGCCTTGAGCCATTGAGGTAAATTTGGAGAGGATATCTCCACATGTGTTGTGGAGTTGTGAGCTTGTTTTACAAATGAGGGGATGCCCTCCTTAAATAGGCAAAGGCTAGGGTTTCCATTGCATTATGGGCTTCGTATTGGACTTAGACCCGGCCCAAGTGCAGGGTGAAATTCCGCACGAACAGTAGTCCCCCAAGTCCTCAGTGAAGATAGTGTCTTGTCTGGAGACTTGAACAATAGACCGAATACGGGCCGAACTAAGTTGTTGCTGATCTGGCTCGAAACCCAACATGAAGCGACATTCAGTATGATGTAATACTCAGCTAGAGGTTGTGCTCATCGCGAGACTACTCGGTAAGGGGAGACTGTAATGACCCGGACATTCAAAAAGGGAAAATTCAGAAATTTGAGGAAAATGACGATTTTGCCCCTAGAATTTGGCGAACGGTTGACTTTTTATTCGAGCGGCCAAATGGACTTTGACCGATAACTGTGACGTAGTTCGAGACGTCACGAGTTCATAGACAGGTGGCACGCCCGATTCCGACATTCGAGGAAAAAGTTATGACGTGCGGAAGTTTGAGGTTAATTTGGTAAATTGGTTGAAAATTGGCCATTTATTGACTTTTTGATCGGGACCTTGTTTGGACTTTCCGGAAAGACCGTTGGATAGGTCTCGGGACGCTGAATCTGTAGACAGACGGCATGCGTCAATCGGAGTCCCAACGAAAAAGTTACAGATCTAGAACTATGAGGGGCAGTTTGGGAATTTTAACGGTAGGGGTAAAATGGTAATTTTGGTTCAGCTATGTTTTGATAATTCAGCCATTTTGATGAGTCAATGTAATTGGTGACTCAAGGCATCCTTAAGTGACATATGTCACTTGTATATATGGAATTAGTGGCACTTGATTCATTAAATGAATTGAAGGGATTAGAATTTGAATAATTTAGCATATAATTAGCACAAAACAGAGAACAGAGATGATAATCTGATCAATTCTTCCCAGCACCAAAACGTGAGAATTGGAGGTTATTGAGGGTGAATTTGTGAAGAAGGGTAGAGCAGAATTATGGGGTGATGCACTTTGAACCCTACTCAAACCGAAACACAGAAAACCCGAAAAACCATTAAAAGGGCCTCAAAATCAATTTCGATTTCCTAGCTGTTTTTGAATGAAATTGATGATTCCTTCAGCTCCCTGGGATCATTACGACCAAGACCAGACCAAGAACAGAGACAGGGAAGGTTTCGAAAATTTGAGCTTGAGTCAAATGGATTGGAGGTATAGAATGATGAAATTGATCTTGTAAGCATGTTCCCCAGTGTCCCACGATGCTTTTGAATGAATCAATTTCACGAATTTGATGGAAATTGATGCAATTCGACGTTGAACAGTGAGTGCAGATTCTTTGATAGTTCAAACGCACAGTCGACGAGATTGAGGTACGAATTGATATATTCGACTTACAGAACCCTAATTAAGTCTACAACGATGCTAACAGACATTTTAATTGAAGGAAATGATGTCGAATTGATGGAAATGGAACCAGGTCACCTCGCGGGTCGCAGGACCCGTTTACCAGTCAGACGGGTTGGAACGACGACTGTTCACGGCACAGTAGCAGGCGCGTGGCACCCACGCGCAGCCGCTTGCGGCGGCACGTGAGGGCGCGTGCGGGGGAATTTCGAGGTGAGGTCAACATGAAACTTGTCCTATTTAATGTAACGAACATTTTGGCTTTGGTTTCGAGTCGATCGGATGTCGTCTCGATTATGTTTCGAGGGTCCGACGGTTTATGTTATAATTTAAATTAATATTAAATTCCCGGAAAATTATGAGAAATTAGTAGAATGTAAATTGAGTCCTTAGTGACCCTGAGTAATGATTGTGGACAGGATTCGGGATTCCTGGCAAGTGTCGGAAATTACGGAAAAGCGTGTAGCGCGGGAAACGAGCGGTTTGGACGGTGTGTGAGTGGACGTTTGTTTTATAAATTGATATGCATGCATAGTTAAATGTTTTACATGATTGATTGCATGATTTGGTTTGCAATGATGTTATGATTTGTTTGGATGATTATTTATGATTTAATGATTATTTTAATCGGTCTTTCGGGCATGTTTTTCGAGGAAATGTGCAAATGGTATTTTGGGCTAGGCCCGGAGTCAAAATGATCTCAAAATGGATATTCTGATGAATTGGTAAGTCAAGGATGATTTCTGGATTATTTTTAATGATTTCATTGTGATTTCACGGATTTACGTATAATTGGTATTTGAGCCTGAAACTCTGTCGGGAATGCTTATGACTTGATTTGAGGTCATGGATATGATTGATATGTGTTGTGGTATGGATTGTGATTGTGATTGTGGTTACTGGATACTGGATCATGCTGGATGATGCGAGTACAGTGCCTAGACGTGCCTCGGATGTTGCGTGAGTGCAGTTCCCGGGTATGAGACGTCTAGAGGATGCGTGTGCAGTTCCCAGACATGATAGATATGACTCGGATGGTGCCTGAGTGCAGTTCCCGAGGTTGGCCTACGCGTAGTGCAGATGTGACAGTGTCATGGTTTGTGCACTTGTAAATGGTGCAGATTTCTTGATGGATTGATTGATTGATTGATTGATTGAGTAATGGATTGTGCACTTGTGGTTGTATTGTTTGATATTGATTGTGATCACGTACTGGTATTGAGTACGAGTTCTAGTCTGTATGGCCAGGTGATTATGTGTTCGTATGTTTTGGCCTGAGAGCCGGGATTTAACTTGTTATGTGGTTTGGCTGAAAAGCCAGTGTTTGTGTTTCATATGTTTTTCCCTATGCATGCAGGTTTGATAAACTGGAGGGTAAACGATGTGTTTTGATAACTGTGTTTTCAACGATATTATTTTTGTTCACTCACACCTTTTCTCCTCCAGGCTGTGGCACAACGTTCGGGGCTGATCTCAAGGCGGAGGCATGAGCGGAATCAGCGCAGTTATCCCTTGTCTGATAGGTGCTGAAGGATAGTTTTGGGACTTCAGTTGACTTGTCAGACGGGAGCAGGACTGGGCACAGTTATCGAGGTCCAGTTGGGACAAGTCCTGTCAGAGACACTCCTCGGAGGTTGCTCAACTTGAGGTGATTGCTCTGTGTGAGGCTGCTCGATGTGAGGGATGCTCGGCTGGAGGCGACCGTTCTATGTAAGGATGCTCGGCTAGAAGGCGGTCGCTCCGTGTGAGGTGGCTCGGATAGGGTCAATCACTCATAAAGACGGCTCGGCTAGAGATATCACCCATTGCAAAGTAGGTCGGCTAGAGGCGCTGCTCATCGTGAGTATTAACTCATCGCGAAGTGGGCATTCAGTGTGAATTACCGAGGGACACATGGGTGCAAGCATTTCCGTGGGCAAAATAGATTAATCGCTCGTGCCGATCATCATTCGGATAATTTGATCGTTGTAACGACCCGTCCCAAATTCAATAATTAGATTAGTGACTAATCACGATTAGTGAGGCTAATCCGTGATTAGTTGGGCAAAATCGGACGAACGGTACGAAATGACCGTTTTGCCCCTGGTGGTGGCAAAACTTTGACTTTTCAATCGGGCGGTCAAATGGACTTTGACCGATGACCGTGACATAGTTCTTGACGTCACGAGTTCATAGACAGGTGGCACGTTCAATTCCGACGTTCGAGGAGGAAGTTATGACGTTCGGAAGTTTAGGGGCATTGTGGTAATTTTGGATAAAAGGGGTCAAATGTTGACTTTTTGACCGGGAGGTCCAATGGCCGAGGGCCGAAGACCGTTACGTAGATAAGGACGATACGAATCCGTAGACAGGCGACACGTCGAATTCGGACGTTCGACGGCGAAGTTACGGTTCACGGAAGTTCCTGGTTACTATTCACGATGGCACATTTTACGAGACAAAAAGTGCAGTTTGTCTTTAGTGGGCCCAGTTTCTTTTTAGCAACCAATGGATGAGTGACAAGTGTCACTCATCCACTGGACAACACATTACATACATGCACTTCACCGTGCATTTTCATTTTCTCCATTTCAAACACAACCCACCCGATCTCACCATTTTCTCTCATTCCCGTGCAACCTAAACCCATCCAAATTGCACCCAAGACCAGGACAGAGGACCAGGAGGCTGAGGGAGTTGAGGTGGCCGGCTTGGATGGCCAGGGCCGCCGTGAACGGTGGCTGGAACCCAAAACCCGATCGGGTACCCGGTAAGCCCATTTTTCCTTATTTTTTCGATGTGAGCATTATGGTTGGTTTTAAATCATTAGGGAATGATTATTAGGATGCTAGGAAGGTTTTAAGGGGGTTTTGGTGGTGGTTGATGGCTGAGCAGCCGTGTAGGCTGATCGGGAAAAATCGAACCGTGAGGTTCAAATTGGACCGGTCGGATTTCGTAGGTTTTAGATTGTTTAGTTAATTAGGATTGATAGGAAATGAAGAAATAGGAATTTAGGAGTTGGAATGGAAGCAAACGGACCGAAAATGAGGGAGAAGGAGACCTGGACCGGTTACGCCGGTCCAAGTTGCAGGAAAAACCGGACCGGACCGGTTCGGACCGGTCTGACCGATGTAGGGGATGACAGGTGACGTCATCCTGCTGACGTCATCATGTCAGGGATGACGTCAGCATTGTCAGATCTGACAATGTCAGCTGACATGTCAGAAAATGGGCCAATAGGAGTGCGACACGTGTCACATGTCAGTGCACAGTCAGCACTGACATGTCAGTGACGTGGCACAATCAGGGGCTGACACGTGGCACAGACGTGGACCAGTGCCGTGATGACACGTGGTACATGTCAGACTGCCACGTGGCACTGACATCACAGCGACGTGGACCAATGGGAGCTTGACACGTGGCACCTGTCAGAGTCTGACATGTCAGACCTGACAGCTGTCAGACGACGTCATGCTGACGTCAGCGATGACGTCAACAGGTACTGTAGCGGCGAGTGAAGCCCACGCGCAGCCACTTCAGGCGGCGCGTGAGGGCGCGTGGCAGGGAATCTGGGGAAGGTTCCAACATACGAAATCATCTATTCGATGTAATGAACATTTTGGGACTGGTTTCGTGTCGATCGGACACCGACTCGATGTGTTTCGGGGCATCGGAAGGTTTAGGTTCGGGATTAAAAATAGTTAAAAATACGGGAAAATTACGGGGCTTTAGTGGGAGGTTAATTAAGTAGTTAGTAACCTTCTATTACGATTTGGACAGGTTTGGGAGTCCCGGTGATGGTGATCGGCTCGGAGAGCCGTATGGCACGCAAATCGAGGCGGCAGCTCGGACGGTCTATGAGTAGACCTTGTTTTCTAAATTGGTGCATGCATAAATGTTTATTATATGTTTTATTACTTGTTTGATGATGCCATGGGTGCATTTGTATGTGGTTACGTATAAGCACGTATTTCGAGGTTTCGACCTTATACGGTGCTTATACGGGTCTGTATTTCTGTATTGATTTAAATGAACTGGATTTGAATTTCAAAAGGATAAACTCGGGTATGAGACCCATTTGGTTTTGTCTGGGGCATACGACCTCAGATTCCGGGCACGGTGCCCAGCTGATGTCCTATGTTCGGGCACGAGACCCAGTCACTTTACGGTTTTGATTTCAGGTCAGGGAACCTTAAATGGATTCCCAGGTTCATGACGGTTTATGGGAACCAGCCTTGGTTTATATCTGCTTTGGGCTTAGTCCCACATATGGTTTGTTTTGGATAAATGGTTTTCGAATGCATGCATGCTTTTTAGTGGAGGGTACAAATGTCTTCTTATTAAATGTTTTTATAAACTTTTGTTTTGTCCACTCACAGTTTTTAATGTTTTGACTGCCCTTCAGGTTGACATCGGATGTGGACTGTAGCAGAGACCGAGATATCACATGCCTCCTCCGGATCCTGGCGTACTCTGATAGCCCGGGAGGGCAAAGGTCGGAAATATCCCTTGTCGTGTCAGACGGGAGCAGGGTCATCCCGCACTAATCCCGGGGGGATTGGGAGGGGTCCTGTCAATCGTTCCTGATAATAAAATATAATTTTATCGGTTAATAAACCAAAATAATATAATAAGCTCAAATAATATTATTTGATTTATGAGCATGTGTTAGATGTTGTCTAAATAAATTAATATAATAAAAAGATATTAAGTATTAAATAATAATTTATGGATCCCACTTATCACAAAATATATGATAATAAAAGAGCATTGATACTTTGAGATAGTGACATGCTAATAAAAGTCATGTAAAAAGTGAATGACAAAATAAAGAGTGATGGGAGGAGTGAAAAATGATGTGGCGTGTACAAGTTATCTTGTTAAAAATAGTAAGGTATAAAAATAGCTTGTACAAGCATGTGAGGTGTGAAAACTTAAAAGTATGTGGAATGTACAAGCATTCAACCATTCCATCACACAATTTTCTAGTTCTGATGGCTCAATTTTCTAGGTTTGATGGCTGGGAATGAAAATGATGATAAGATGCAATAATAATGAAGAATCCAAATAATTCATTTAATAATATATTTTCAAATAAGAAATAAATATAAACAAGGTTCAAGCACTTATCTGCTTAGTCCCTTTGATAGGGATGATTGGAAGTGAAGCGCGGCGGTCGATGATGGCCGGCGGTGGTAAAACTCAAAGTAGACATGGAAGTTCCTTGGCCCTGCAACTCTTCTTCTTCATCTGCTAGTCTGCAACCCAAAGGTGATGCACCTTTACCCCTTGCTTTTTTTTTTTGCTTCTTCTCTCACTTTGGAATTCCAAAGTTAGTAAAGGAACTTGCCTTTTGCTTTCTTCTCATGAGCATCTGCCACATGATGGAAAGTAGCTTTCCAATATGTTTTTTTTTTTTGCAAATAGCAAATATGTCAAGCATGAAACCATGAGTTTTCTGCTTTCTTCTTCAGTGACTCAACCGAGAGGTCAACAATGGATGAAGAGTGAGAAATTGTTTTCTTTGTGTTTGGTTGAGATACGACTTGAACAAAGAAGATGTTTTTAGGCGTGGACCATAGAGAATACCAGGGACTTTTTTTTGTGTTTCTTGGTAGTGAGCTAATCTGTATTTTTAGGTTTGGTGTTCATGAACATTTATGGTGTTTCTGCAGGTAAGTGAAAAGGAAAAAAAGGACTCGACATGAATTTTTGTCGCTATTTCCACAGACGGCGCCAAACTATTGAAACGTTAAATGTTCCAATTGTCGATTACTCGTCGTCCAATCACCAAATGACTTGTATCCTCCCTCGTAACCTGCCAACTAGGAGAGTAATGAGTTTTTCGTTAGTACGGGTACCGGTGTAGTACCGGCCTAAAGTTCTCCGATGGTCAAGTCAGTAACTTTGTTCGTAAGAGGAAACGGTAAATGGTAAGTTTGGTAGAGTAATAGTGAATAGTAGATACTAGTTACCTTTGTTGGAAAATGTGTACCCATTATATATGAGTAGGTGGGATGTTCGATTTTCATAGTTTTGATGTGGGACAAAAGCTCCTCGATTTGCGTGTTGACACGTGTTACGTAGATCGAGGGTGGATAGGCTTCCACGTGGCATCCCGCATGTGATGACCCGGAAATTTGAAAAAGGAAAAGTTGGAAAATTCGAAGGAAATGATGATTTTTCCCCTAGTTATAAGGGTCAAAAATTGACTTTTTTATCAGAACACTTTTTGGACTTTCCGAAGAGACTGTTGAGTAGGTCTCGGGACGCTGAATCCGCAAACAGATGGCGTCAATCGGAGGTCAGATGCGACAGTTGCGGGTCTGCGAAGGTGAAGGGCATTTTGGTAATTTTGAAAGGTAAGGGCAAAATGTTGACTTTTGACTCAGACGGACAAACAGACTTTGGCCGATGACTGTGACGTAGCTCAGGACGTCACGAGTTCGAAGACAGGCGGCATGTTGAAATCGGACATCGAACGAAAAAGTTATGGTCACGGGACTGAAATCGGTTAAACTTACGTCCCGAGATTTTGATTAATATAAAATTAAAAGAGTGAACGGTGATCGATGATTGTGGACACTTGGATGAGTGACAAATCTTGTTTTGAGGCCCTAAATCGTGGAACATGTTTCCCTTTAATCCATTTTAATCATTAATCATCATCCTTAATTATCATTCATTTTCATCATTCAGTCATCTTCTTCTCTTTGGTTTTTCTCTGAACCGTGAACAAACAAAAACAGAGAGTGTGAGTTTTTCATTCCATCATTAATTCCTTCCACAGCTGATCTTGAGAGGGAAAAAATGAGAGATTGAGAAGACTGAATTAGAGAGAAAAACACGAGGGACAGAGAGGTTAATGAAATTTCAGAATTCGAAAATTTGGAAAATTATGGTGAAAATTCGAATTCAAAGTTGTGAGCTCTAAGGATCAAAATTGAAGCTTGATTAAGCTTCCTGAGATCATTTCAAACTAAACCACAACAAAAACGAAGGAATTTGATGCCGTTTTGATCAAGAACCGAAGCTCCAATGTCTTCGAAAAATCGAGCTTGAATTCGAATGGTTATAGGTAAGGATTGGAGCAATTGCTTTTGTATTAATGTTCATTATAATCATAGGTTACTTCCTGTGTGAATTAATTGGGGAAATTTTTAAGGTTTGGGTGAGATTGAATTTGAAAGCCGTTCGAAGATCCAATGGAGAAGTGATGGATTTAGACTTCGATTGATGAAACTAAAAACACAGAACCTAAATTAAGAAGGATTAGAAGGGATCAGGTGAAAGAATGGAAGGAATTGAGGTCGAATTGAGGAAGATTGTACAGGGCTTGATCGCGGGTGCACGACCCGTTTAACAGAGAATCGGGCTGTAGGGATGACACTATAGCACCACTGTTCATGCGCGTGGCTTTCACGCGCAGCCGCTTGCGGCGGCACGTGAGGGCGCGTGGTGAGTTTTCTGGGGAAGTGTCAATAGGTGTTTTACTATATTCAATGTAACGAACATTTTGGTATTGATTTCGAGTCAATCGGACACCGTATCGATATTGTTTCGAGGGTTCGAAGGTTTAAGTTATGTTTTAAATTAATATTTAATTCTCGAAAAATTATGGGAAATTGATATGATATTCATAGAGTCATTAGTGACCTTTCATGATGATTTTGGACAGGATTCGAGATTCCTGGAAAGTGTCGGAAATTACAGAAACATTTGTAGCTCGGAAAGCAAACGGTTTGGACGGTGTGTGAGTGGACGTTTGTTTTATAAACCATTATGCATGCATAGTTAAATGTTTTACATGATTGATTGCATGATTTGGCTTGCAATGATGTCATGGTGATTCGGCATGATTAATTGTGATTTAATGATTATTTTAATAAGTCTTTCAGGCATGTTTCACGAGGAATGTGCAAATGATGTTTTGGGCTAGGCCCGGAGTCAAAAAGGTTTCTAAAAGGATATTGTGACTTAGTTTATGAGTCAATGATAATTTCTGGATTATTTTATGTTTTCAATGTGATTTTACGAATTTACGTGTAAATGGCATTTGTGCTTGAGACCCTGTTGGGAATGCTTTTGACTTGGTTTGAAGTCAAGGATATGATTAATATGTGTTTGTGGAATGGATTGTGTTTGTGATTGTGGATACTGGACCATGTTCTGGATGGTGCGAGTGCAGTTCCTAGACGTGACTCAGATGTTGCGTGAGTGCAGTTCCCGAGTATCTGGTACGTCTAGATGGTGCGTGTGCAGTTCCCATACATGACTGATATGACTCGGATGATGCCTGAGTGCAGTTCCCGAGGTTGGGCTACGCGTAGTGCGAATGTGATTGTGTGATTGTTTGTGAACTTGTGAATAGTACTGTTTGATGTTGATTGTGATTACGTACTGGTATTGAGTACGGGTTATGGTCTTTATGGCCAGGTGATTATGTTTTCATATGTTTGGCATGAGAGCCGAGATTTGATACTTGTTATGTGATTTGGCTGGAAATCCAGTGATTGTTATTCATATGGTTTCCCTATGCATGTATGGTTTGATAAACTGGAGGGTAAATGTTGTATCTTGAAATGTGTTTTAAATGATCTTATTTTTGTCCACTCACACCTTTTCTGTTTTAATGACCTTCCAGGCCGTGGCACGATGTTCGGTGCTGGTCGAGAGACGGAGGCATGAGCGGAAATCAGTGCAGTTATCCCTTGTTTGATAGGTACTGAAGGGTAGTTTCGGAGCTTCAGTTGACTTGTCAGACAGGAGCAGGATCGATCACGGTTATCGAAGTCCAGTTGAGACATGTCCTGTCACACATCAGGCCTAGTGTTGGGGCTATGTAAGTAGTGTGAGCTTGGGCCTTGTTTAGTGCTTGAGCTTTAGATATACAGTCCAATGGGTCTGGTCAGATATGGTGTCAACACCAGCCAAATACATTATTAAAACGGGTTAATGCATCCAAACCTTTGTCATGCGAAGCATCCAAGTCCTCGACATGCGAAACATCGAAATCCAAAGCCTTCCCACGAGAAGCACCTAAAAGCATTCCTTCTGGAATCGAAGCCTTAGCCATACGGAGCATCAAAACATTCGCCATGCAAAGCATCAAAGCTTTCGCCATGCGAAGCATCCAAGCTTTTGTCATGCGAAGCATCAAAATCCAAAGCCTTCATATGAGAAACACATAAAAGCATTCCTTTCGGAATTGAAGCCTTCACCATGCAGAGCATTCAAGCCTTCGTCATACGAAGCATTCAAGCCTTCGTCATGTGAAGCATCAAAACCTTTGCCATGCGAAGCATCCAAGCCTTCTTCATACGAAGCATCCAAGCCTTCACCATGCGAAGCCTCCAAGTTTTTACCATGTGATGCATCAAAACCTTCGTCATGAGGTGTTAGGACCCGTCCTAAATGCCCCGGGATTAACGTGGGACGCGCCTGATCCCGTCTGACACGAAGTGTCAGACCAGAGAAAATTCCGTCTTTAGCCCTAACCGGGGCTTCCAGAGTACGCCAGGATCGTAGGAGGAGGAGTTTGATGTCTCGTCTCTGCTACAACCCACATCTGCGATCAACCTAAAGGGCATTCAAAACATAAAAAGTCGTGAGTGGACAAAACAATCATTTCATTTAAAAACATTTTCACAAAATATACTTTATGCCCTTCACTAAAAGTATATGCATGCATTCGAAAACCATTTATCAAACGTTCATAAAACCCTTTGAAAACATTCTTAAACCTGTCAAGGGTTCATGCTCGGTCCCTATAAACCGTCATGAACCATAAAAACATTTATAGGTCCCCGACCCGAAATCACAATCTTAAAACATGGAACACGGTAAATCAAATCAATAGGGACTCAGCCCAAATCACGTCACGTGGGTCTCAGCCTAAAACCATTCTCAGTGAAATCCTAAAACATCGAATACGGGGTCTCCTCCCCAAATCACTTTCTAAACCATGGAACACGGGATCTTCGCCCCCAAATCACTTTCCGTAAACCTCATATATACCGACATACGTATAACCCATCTGCAGCATTTCCAAGAAGATGCCAACTCGGGGCACACAGCCCCTAGGGAACACATCCCCTATATATGTCACGATTCATCAATATATACTAGTGTGCACACCACTCAGGGTCTCACTCCGAGTCTTCACCCAGGAATTCTCCATCTGGGAGGCTCAATCTCTGGATCTAGTCCAATCATCTCTCCGGAATCTTGTCCGGGACCACATCATGACTCATAACTCTCACTCTTGGAACGGGATCCCTATGTGGATACCTATTCTGGTTTGTGGATCGTGACTCTCCAAGTTGACGTTTGGAGGAGACCATATAAATCATCAGGAGGGTATAATTCATTTCAAATACTTTCTTTCTCAAAACATATTTCAACTGGGTCTCATACCCGATTCATCTCAGCACGATTCCTCGAATCCGATTCAAATAAATTTCATAGGCCTCGGCCTAAATCCTCAGTTCAACAGGATCGCATGCTCGAATTCTCATTTCATAAACCGAACTGGGACTCAAGCCCGATTTCACAATCAACTGAGCCTCTAGCCTGATATCACAACTAACTGGGCCCTAAGCCCGAAATCATAACTCAAAGGGGCCTCAAGCCCGATTTCACAACCAACAGGGCCTCAAGCCCAATATTACAGTCAAAGGAGCCTCCAGCCCGAGATCACAACCAACTGTGCCTCAAGCTCGAATTCGTAAACCAACGGGGCCCTCGGCCCGATCGTATACTCAAATGGGTCTCCAGCCCGATTTCTCGTCAAATCAAATGGACTCCAAGTCCGAGGGTTCGTAAATCAAATGGGTCTCATACCCGAGTTCATATTTCCAAATCCAAAATCCGTTCATTAAATTATCATTGAAAACGCAGTATGCAAAGGTACGACATAAAGCTGAAAACCTCGAAAAATGTGCAAATATGTCGATCCTAAGCTACCACAAACAAATGCATTCATGGAATCACAAAAAATGTTCTAAAACAATTATAAAACATTTATGTATGCATCAATTTCGAAAGAAAGGTCCACTCACAGACCGTCTGAAGCCGCGCCTCGATACGCGCACCAGAACGTCTTCTCGAGCCAATCGTCATCTGCGAGATTCCCGAACCGGTCCAAATCATAATAGAAGGTTATTAAATACTTAAATAACCCCTCACTAAAGCCCCATAATTTTTCGGAACTTTTAACTATTTTTAAACGCGATCCTAAACCTTCGGACATCCCGAACTATATCGAAACGATGTCTGATCGACACGAAACCAGTCCCAAAATATTCGTTACATCGAATAGATGAAATTAGATGTAACCTTCCTCAAAATCCCTACCACGCGCCGCCCAAAGGGGCTGCGCGTGTGGCTCACGCACTAGCACTGTTCCAGCGCCTTCAACCTTTCGCCCGGTCCGAACCGGCCGGTCCTGTGTAGCTGGTCCAGCCGAACCGGTGTGGCCGGTTCAGCCATTTTCCCCCCTTATTTTCGGTCCGTTTCTTCCCTTTTTGATTCCATTTTTCCTATTTCCTCAATTCCTATCTATTCCAATCATCAAACCTAAAAAAAAAAAAAACCGTTCAAAATCTACCCATGTACAAAGGACCCCACAGCCTCTGTTTTCCTGGCCACCCTCAGGGCTTCCTCAGCCGTGAACCACCCTCAAAACTGTCCTATTAACTCCCCAACAACCCAATAAGCTCATCCTAATCATCCAAAACTATCCATAACGTCAAAATATAATTAAAAGGAAATTTGGGTCTAACCGGATAATCGGGTGGTTACCTAGTTTCCAGAGCCCTCGTCGCCGTGCACGGAGGTCCTCCTTTCACCAGCCACCTCGTCCTCCCTTCACCAGCCACCTCCAGCCTCTCACTCTGATCCTCTCTCTCATTCCAGCAGCCAGGATTGAAAGGGTTGATGGATGGGTTTGGGTGAGATCAAGTTAGTGTGTTGGGTTTGGTATGCACGAACAAGCAAGGGATGATATGCATGAATGAAAAAGGATGGTCAGTGGATGGGTGACACTTGTCACTCTTCCATTGGGCTTTGGGAAAATATCTGGGGCCCACTTGAGACAGAAGTCAATCTGTCTCATAAAACGCGCAATAATTCCCTTGAATTTCAGTGAACCGTAACTTCTCCGTCGAACGTCCAAATTCAACGTGCCGTCTGTCTACAGATTCGTATCATCTTGATCTACATAATGGTCCTCGACCCTCGGCCATCGGACCTCCTGGGTCAAAAGTCAACTTTCTGCTCCTTTCCAACCAAATTACCAAAATGCCCGAACTTCCGAAAATCATAACTTCTTCCTCGAATGTCGAAATCGGGTGTTCCACCTGTCTATGAACTCGTGACGTCCCGAACTATGTCACAGTCATCGGCCAAAGTTCATTTGACCACATGTACAAAAAGTCAACGATTCAACCATTCCAGGGGCAAAATCGTCATTTCTCCCTGCTCGTCCGTTAATCATCGTCTAATGTCCGATTAGTCTCGCTAATCCGTCATTAATTCTTAATTAATCCCGATAATTTGGGATGGGTCGTTACATGGGGAGCATCAAAACCTTCGTCATACGAAAAATCTAAGTCTTCTCCATGCAAAGCATCCAAGTCTTCTACATGCAAAGCATCCAAGTCTTCATCATACGCATCATTAAAGTCTTCGCCATGTGAAGCATCCAATTCTTCGTCATGTGAAGCATCCAAGCATCCAAGCCTTCGCCATGTGAAACATCAAAGTCTTCGTCATGCAAACCATCCAAGCCTTCACTATGCGAAGCACCAAAGTCTTCCTTCAAGAAGCACCTCAAGTCTTTCTCTTAGAAGCAATCCAAGACTCTATCTGGAAGTCTGACACGACCCACCCTCAATCCCTTGGGATTAAGGGCTAAGTCATGCTCCTGCCTAACTTACGCGTTAAACAAAGGCTAAACCGACTTCCAACCTCCATGTAACACGTAAACCGGATAAGGGATTTCGAAAATGAACCGTTCACAAGTACTGGACTTCCCAGAGCGCGCAGAGTCTACTGTGGATTGCGTGTGTGATGTCTCCATCTCTCTCTGCCAACAGCCCGCACCGCAACAACCTAGAGGGTATCAAAAACATAAAAGACTGTGAGTGGACAAAAATAAAGGATAAGTTTTGAAAACAGGTTATAAGAAAATTACTTTTATACCCTCCGTTTAAAAACCAATGCATGCATAATCAACTCATGTCAGAAAATCATTTCATATTTAATTACGAAAACCGAACTTATTTCATTTTCTCAAATCCCGGGCCTCAGCCCAAAACCATAAAATCTATAACATCCGGATCATTGCCCAAAACATCGAAAAACCATTATTGAAACCATCATTATCAAGTTCTCATCGAAATCCAAAACACATTTGAAATCCATTTCAATAATCGAACCTGCTGGATCTATCCGAGTCTTTAAACTCAACAGGCCTACGGGGTGAAATCACAATATCCGAGTCTTTAAACTCAATTCGAGTCTTTAAACCCAATCCAGGCCCGCCCCCGTCATAATCATATCGGGGTCTTTAAACCCAAGAACCAGATCCAGCAAATCCAATCCAAAACCATGTTAAAACCATTTCCAAATCCAAATTCGAAATCACCATTTCGAATTCCAAGCCGAATCCGAAATAAGCATCTCGAATCCAAATCCAGAATCATATCCATCATCCATTTCCAAACTCGAATCTGAAACCATCATTCCGTAAGCCGGCATCTGGAATAATCATTCTGAACCCAAATTCGGAAATCCACTTTCCAGTTCCAAAATCGAATCCTTTATCCGAAATCCGATTCCAAAACCCGAAATCACGTTCATCAAAACCACTTTTATGAACTAGGCTTCAAGCCCGAAATCACTTTTCCAAAATCTATTTTAAATCATTGAAATCAAATCATATTTCAAATCCCAAAATCAAATCATCAAAACCATCATCAAACCATAGCAGAAAATCGTATCTCGTAAAACGTGCAAATACGTAATTATCTCGAAATACGTGCAAAACTGTAAATCATCAAGATCATAATCATAAACATAGAAATCACATATAGAAAGCATGTAAAATATTTATGCATGCATCATAAGTTTGAAAGCAAAGTCCACTCACAGACCATTAGCGTCGCAGCCTCGATACGCGCGTAATTACACTTTCCCGACTAATCCACTATCACCGGCTTTCTCGAACCTGTACAAATCTCATAATAAGGTCACTAACTACTTCATAAAGCTTATACTAAAGTCCAGTAATTTTTCCGAATTTTTTAACTATTTTTAACCGAGCCTTAAAACCTTTGGACATCCCTTAACATATCAATATGATGTCCGGTCGACTCGAAACCAGTGCCAAAATGTTCGTTACATCGAATACTTTAAAAGTCGTGATGGAACCTTCCCCAAAAGAGGCCCCACATGCCCTCACGCGTTGCCCAAAGGGGCTGCGCTTGGGAGCCATGCGCCCACTGTTCATCGTCTCCTACCTTGAGACAAACTCGGTTTGAACCGATTTGAACCGGTGCAGGCAGTTCAGGGCTGTTTTTCAACATTTTTTACTACGCCCAAACTACGCATTAAATTAAACACGTAATTTGAGTGTTATGCAATTTAAACCATTTTTTTGTAGATGTAGTATTGGTAAATAGAGATCGTTCTTAACCGGGGAAATTAGGGAACATTAATAATGTATTAGTGGGAAAGAATAATGAATAAGTTAATGAATTAAAGAATAAAAGAATAAAAGAATAAAGAATTAAAAAATAAAAAAAATAAAAGAATAAAGAATTAATGAATTAATGAATTAAAGAATTAATTAATCAAAGAATCAATAAATTAAAGAGTAAAGAGTAAATGAATAAAAGAATAAAGGAATCAAAGACTAAAAGAATTAAAAGAATAAAAATGTGGGGTTTTGAAAATTTTTGTAATCATGCAAATAAGTAAAAGCATAAATAAACTAATCTTACTTCTACTCTAATTTATGTACAAGTGACCTTCTTAAAACACATATCTTACCAACACTCTAATAATTGCAAATATTAAAACAATCACGAAATTTTACCTTAATCATCTTAATTACCTTCATACATTTTTCAATATTATAAATGCACCGACAGCGGCCGACACTTACAACATAATTTACCTTTTGTTTTTTACTGAATGCGCCGACAGCGATCAACATTAAGTCTCTTCAATTCTTCTCTAAGTGCACCGACAGCGGATAAAACACTTAACATTGAATTGAAGTATGAAGCACTAAAATGTATAAAATAACTAAAATTCATAAAGTAAGACACATGGAGATTGCATTTAATACTTACAAATATTAGCAAGAAAATACCTCACATATATTGAACTATAATCAAAACCAATAACAAAAATAAGAGTTTAAGTAGAAAAACATGATTTTTCACAAGGAACCCTGACAGCAGGCAGAAACGTGTGAAGATGGAGGAAATAAACTCGGGAAATATGGACTCAAACTCTAAATCTTGTATTGGAAATATTTTGCCAAAATTTCTCTCAAAGAAGGCTCAAATGTGTGCCTTAAAGAAGTTCCTTCAACAAGTGAAATGAACCCCTTATTTATAGGGAGAAAAAGCTACCAAAAATAAATAAAAAATACAATAAAAATTTTGAATAGTGGAATGATGAATAATGAAGATTTGTGATGATTTTAGGGATGGTTTTAGTTGTAAAGTGGCTGAAAAGTTGCATAATTTGGGCTGGAAAGTGGCTGAAGCCTGCAGTTCGGCATGGCATAGCTGGAAAGGAAAAGAGTGGCCGGCATGCTGTGCTGGAAAGTGGGGCAGAAAATTCGGCAGGGTTGCGCTGAATAGGAATACTAGCGTTCAGCAGGGGCGCGCTGAAGGTGGATGCCAAATTCGGTACCGGGCTGCAGGCTGGCGCTGCTTGGGCTAGTGGCTGTTGCGGACTGGGCCGAGAGTTTGAGCCGGATCATTGGGCCTGAAAGCAGCTGGGATGGTTCATTTAGAGATTTTCTGGGCTTTGCTTTAATTAAATTGGGCTGAATTGTATTAGGCCTGCAAAAATAAATAAATTAATTCATATAATTCAACCGAATTTCGTCCATAATTTCTTCGTTATAATTCCGATCGAGACGATTCTTTCCCCAAAATGCTCCAAATTATAAAATTTATTTATTTAAACAAAAATAACACAAAATAAATTATTTTATCTAATTATTTATTATTTTAATATTAAAAGTCAAGTATAAAGGGTATAAAATAATATAAAATAATGCTTATTTGAGGACCTATCTATTTTCCAATCCGATTTTCCTCCTTTTTATTCCTACAGATTCACTACTTCATTATCTAATTATTTATGGCCTCAAAATGGAGAGTTCAAGCTTAGAATTTACCTTCCCATATGAATGATGAACCGACCATGGTCCTTCTCTGGTTCTGGGCACCACAGGCCATCATTGGCCTTCCCTTTGTTCCTAAACACCCTCTGGCACCTTGAGAAACAGTTTCCAAGGGTCAAAAGTGCTCAACCAATCCTAAAACATAATTTACCATTTGTACCTCATCGTTTACCTTCCATCGTTTTCATGGCCACCAAACATGGCAGCCCTCCATTCTCTACTCTTTGAACTTGTCTCACTGTCAGAATCAGTAACCAAGTGATTAGACTGGATTAATACGTGCTTAAACAAACCCCACTGTCGAGTTTCAAAACAGCGTACTGCGTTTAGCCGTCCACCATCGTGCACAACGATGCACTCCACCAGCCCCACCACTCGTCTCAACCTCCCTTCATTCCTCTTCACACATCACAGAAAAGGATGAGGGTCAAATAGATGGAAGGCCTGGGTTCTTGATCACTCTTTTCTCTCTGTTTTTCACTCTGCGTTCCCAGCTCGTGCAACCAAATATCACCGTCCTTAAATTGAACAAAGGCAGCTTACAGGGTTCTACGACCCTCTAAAGAGGGGACATGTGTCCCACATCCATTGGGCACCAATCCCAAGAATAGCCAAGTGTCACAATTGCACTGGCACAGATCCCAATGTGACAATTGACCAATTTACCCCTACCTTGCAAAATTACCATTTTACCCCTCGTACATTAAGACCAATAATTAATTCGTCTGAAGTCCAATGATGATGTGCCGCCTGTCGTTGTACTCAGAGGATCGAGACCTTCCTAACGGTCCTCGAAATGCATGAAAAATACTTGTCGGCTAAAAAGTCAACAATTTGCCACTTTTCAATCAAATTACCAAAATACCCTCGAACTTTCGAACATCATAACTTCTTCCTCGAATGTCGGAATAGGACGTGCCACCTATTTATGAACTCGTGACGTTTCAAACTACGTCACAGTAATAGGTCAAAGTCTGTTTGACCGCCTGAACCAAAAGTCAACCGTTCGCCCAATTCCAAGGGTAAAATTGTCATTTTGCACCGTCCGTTCGAAAGCATCCAACTAATCACCGATTAACTTCACTAATTCCTCATTAACCACTAATCTAATCCCGGTTTCCGGGACGGGTTGTTACAACGTCGCTCTAAGACCTTCTCTGTAAGGCAATTGGAGTCAAAAACCTCTCGGTGGATGCTCATGGCGGCAATGGGGGCATTTGACAAACCCACAAGTTCGGAAGTTAATAAAAAGTTTGCAGAATAAACTTTATACATGAATTCAAAATTCCGTATGAACAAACTTTTTATTTCTTTATTCGAAAAACGGTTGGCAAATCACATATCAATTGCTCAAACCAAGTATTCAATACTAGAATTAAAATACAATCATCAACAATTTCCTACGGCACGGGAGTGAAACAAAACAAAAAATACCAACAGACAAGGAAACGGTAAATCCAAAAAAATATACATCCCTTAAGATTTCCTAAATTCTTAAGCGATTGTGGGTATTTGTGGAACCCAAAATCGCCTGAAAATTGCGGAGCTGCCACGTGACTCATAATTCTCAAAATGCTTAAATTACCCCTGGTAATGGCATTAATGACTTACAAACACCTGCACAGTAAATAATGTATTTCCAACTAAGTACATTATTAAAACGGGTTAATGCCTCAATAGTGTTGATATTCTCTGACAAATAATTGATATTCATAATAATAAACAATTGTTATTAATATTAATTATCATTATTATCATAATTACTATTAAAATTAATTATCATTATTATCATAATTACTATTAAAATTAATTATCATTATTATCATAATTATTATTAACATTAATTATCATTATTATCATAATTACTATTAATGTTGATTATCATTATTATCATAATTATTATTAACATTAATTATCATTATTATCATAATGATCCATTATTATGATTATTAAATAATTTTTAAATATATTATTTAATTACAAATTCAACCGACTAATCAGAACGCTCTGAGACTCTTAAGGCTTCCTTATAATAGCAGAGCTCATTTTAATTCCAAGATAATTCGATTCAATGCTATTTAAACTCTTGAAATTTCTCTTTCAAAGCTGACTTAAGTATTGGAGCGTTCTTGATCGAACCACCCTGTAATGACCCATCCCGAATTCCTAGATTAGATTAGTGACTAATCACGATTAGCGAGGTTAATCGATGATTAGTTAGGCGAAATCGGACGAAGGATGCAAAGTGATTGTTTTTCCCTTGGTCGTGGCAAAACGTTGACTTTTCGATCGGGCGGTCAAACGAACTTTGACCGATGATCGTGACGTAGTTCGTGACGTCACGAGTTCATAGATAGGTGGCACGTTCAATTCCGACGTTCGAGGAAGAAGTTATGACGTTCGGAAGTTCAAGGGCAATTTGGTAATTTTGGTTAAAAGGGGCAAATGTTGACTTTTGGATCGGGAGGTCCGATGGCTGAGCGCCGAGGATCGTTACGTAGATCGGGACGATACGAATCCATAGACAGACGGCATGCTGAAATCGGACTTCGAACGGGAAAGTTATAGGTCACGGAAGGTCGATTTCACTATGCACGTACTTCGAGGCGATGATGATTTGGCAAATTCTGATTGGCTAGATATTTTCAGTGGGTCCCATGGATGAGTGAGAAGTGTCACTCATCCCATTGGTCAATTCCCCTAAAATGTGGATCTAGTTTAATTAAATAATAATATTTGGATTATTTTATAATTAATCTACCTTACATTAAATCCTAACCATCCATTTCAATTTAATCTTTAAATCCACGCCACTCATCTCATCCCTCTCCTTCTCTCATCAGATCAAATCATCTTCATTTCTTCATTTCCTCATAACCCCAAAACCATCCATATTTCCCCATTTTCTTCATTTTTCTTCAAACCCGAAACACACCCTCTCACACACCATCACCCTAGCTCATCTTCATCTATGCTTGTGTGTGAACGTGAGGGAATGAGAGGCTGGATGGTGGCTCACGGCGGTTGGTTCACGGTGGAGAGCCAACCCGTAAGGTGAGTTTTATTCAAAAATTGGAAACTTGGTTTTATTGAATTTTAATCGAACCTAAGGATTGGTTAATGCTTCTGGGGACTTCAGGAGACGAATGGGATTAGTTTTGAGTGCTTGGACGGCCGGGAAGCACGGCGGAGTGAGGTTGCCGCCGCAACCACCATGACCGATCAAGGAGGTATGGCTTTTGTGTTTGTTTTTGGGTTTTTAACGACTAAAGTGATAGGAATGGAGATTAGGAAGCTTTAGGAATTGAAATGGGAAAGAGTGGACTGAAAATAATGGAGTTTAGGAGTTGAACCGGTCCAGACCGGTTCGGCTGGTCCAAAACCAATCAAACCTGGTTCGGCTGGATGTTAGGGACATTGCTACAGTTGCAGGTGATCTCAAGCGCAGGTGCATTCATTGGGCACGTGGGGGCGCGTGTCCCACTGTTTGGGGAAGTGTTTAACATGTGAAATCTTCTATTCGATGTAACGAACATTTTGGGACTGGTTTCGTGTCGATCGGACACCGTCTCGATAATGTTCGGGGCATCAGAAGGTTTCGGATTGAGATTTAAAATAGTTAAAAATTCAGAAAAATTACGGGGCTTCAATGGGAGGTTAATTAAGTAGTTAGTAACCTTCTATTACGATTTGGACAGGTTTGGGAGTCCCGGTGATGACAAGTTTCCCGGTGAGGCTTACGGAACGCAAACCGAGGCGGCAGCATAGGACGGTATGTGAGTGGACCTTGATTTCTAAACTGTGATGCATGCATAAATGTTTTATATGGATTATGAATATGATTCTATGATGTTGATTTGGATGATTGTGAATTATATGGTTTCAAGCTTTACGAGGTGATTTACGTGCTTGCACGTAAATCGAGGTTTTCCGGTTTTACACTGATTTTCTGTACTTATGGTTTTGGATATGATTTCATGAAATGATTTTGGATTTGAAAAGGTAAACTCGGGTTCGAGACCCCTTTGTTTCGGAAACCCTCGGACTCGATGTCCCTTTTAATTACATTCTCGGGCTGGAGGCCCAATTGGTTCTTAAATTGATTTCGGATTTGGAAATATGGAATTGGGCATGAGACCCATTTGATTTACGAAATCGGACACGAGCCCAGTTGGTTTACGATTTGGACCAGAGGTCCAGTTTGTATGTGGATTCGGGCCTAGGGCCCAGTTATGTGTTACAAATGGTTTTTATGGTTCATGACGGTTTATGGGAATCGACATGAACCCTTGAAATGGATTTACGGGTCATGACGATTTATGGGAACCGGCATGAACCCTTGGATAGGTTTTTATGGTTCATGACGGCTTATGGGGGCTGGGCATGAATCCTGGAAAGGTTTAAAGAATGATTTCAAAAGGTTTTTCATTTTCCATCCTTTATATATGATTGTCTACTCCGGGGAGGGTCGTTGGCCTGGGTGGACCCCGGAGTAGTCACGGAGCACTAACTGAGTGGAGTCGTCCCCCAGTTGGGTTCCTTACTCTCAGGATGGGCATGGTTCGTTACCTCCAGGGAGGGTCATTGATCTACGAACATTGACTTGGGTGGACCTTGGAGAGACTTGGGTTTGAGACCCCGGTTAGCACACTCGTAGCTCTATTTTACCATGACAGGTTCTTGAATATGAAATATAATGGATAAACATGATTTCAGTTGGTTTGGGAAATTGTGTTGTATGATGATAAATGGATTTGGGCGGAGATCCCACATATGTTTATGATGGTATGGTTTTCTGTAAATGGTTTTGGGCAGGAGCCCGTGTGACTTGTATTTACTGTGACTTGTATTTACGGAATTTGGGGCTGAGACCCTAATGATGGTTGTTTAAACATATATGTTTGGATAAATGGTTTTACTATGCATGCATGTTTTTTAGTGAAGGGTATAAATTTCTTTATGAAATATGTTTTTATAAACTTTTTATTTTTGTCCACTCACAGTCTTTCTGTTTTTAATACCCTTCAGGTTGAATACGACGCGAACTGTAGCAGAGACCGAGATATCACATACCTCCTCCTGATCCTAGCGTACTCTGATGGCCAGTGTCAGGACCGGCCCCGAATCCTCTGGGATTAACGTGGGACCCGCCTGATCCCGTCTGACACCACATGTCAGACCGGGGAAAATTCCATCTCTGCCCTCGGCGGGGCTATCAGAGTGCATCAGGATCGTAGGAGGAGAGGAGTGATGTCTCGTCTCTGCTACAGCTCGCATCCGCGATCAACCTGAAGGGCATTAAAACACGAAAACTGTGAGTGGACAAAAATAATATTTTCATTAAAAACATTTTCATACAAAGACATTTATGCCCTTCATAAAAGCATATGTATGCATTCAAAACCGTTTATCAAACATTCATAAAATCATTTATCAAACATATCAAAACCTTTCAAGGGTTCATGCCCGGTTCCCATAAACCGTCATGACCCATAAATTCATTTGGGTCATCGACCCGAAATCATAACTCAAACCCGTAGGTCAAATCACTAGGGACTCAGCCCAAATCACGTCACGTGCGGGTCTCAGCCCAAAACCATTCTCAAAATATCACAAACGGGGTCTCCGTCCCAAATCACTTTCACAAATTCAAATACGGGGGTCTCCGCCCCAAATAACTTTCTAAGTCATAAAACACAGGGTCTCCGCCCTCAAATCTCGTATACGGGGTCGCAGCCCCAAATCACTTTCTAATCATAAAACATAGGGTCTCCGCCCTCAAATCACTTTTCCATAAAATCTCATAGGTACTGTCATACGTATAACCCATCCGCGACACTTCCGAGAAGATGCCAACTCGGGGCACACAGCCCCTAGGGAACACATCCCCGATAAATGTCACGATATCAAATCTATACTAGTATGCACACTACTCGGGGTCTCACTCCGAGTCTTCTCCCAGGAATCTCCATCTGGGAGGCTCAATCACTGGATCTAGTCCGAGCTCTCTCTCTCTGGATCTAGTCCACACATCTCTCCTAAATCTGGTCTGGGACCACATCATATCTACTAACCACCACTCTTGGAACGGGATCCCTATGGGGATACCCACTCTGGTCTGTGGATCGTGACTCTCCAGGTCGACGCTGGAGGAGACCATATAAATCATATGGAGGGTTCATTCGTATCTTTTCAAATACTTTCTTTCTTTCTCAAATACATTTCTCAACTGGGTCTTATACCCGATTCATCTCAATAGGATTCCTCGAATCCGATTCAAATTTATTTCACAAGCCTCAGCCTAAATCCTCAGTTCAATAGGGTCACATGCCCGAATACTCATCTCACAAACTGAACTGGGACTCAAGCCCGATACCACGAATAATTGGGCCCTAAGCCCGAACCATAACTCAACAGGACCTCAAGTCCGATTTTACAACCAATAGGACCCTAAGCCCGATATCTCAACTAAATGGGTCTCAGGCCCGATATCATCAATCAACGGGGCATCAAGCCCGATAGTACAACTAACTGGGCCTCAACCCGGATCGTAAACCAACTGGACCCTCGGTCCGATCGTGTAGCTCAAATGGACCCTAGGTCCGATTCCTCGTCAAATCAAATGTACTCCAAGTCCGAGAGTTTATAAATCAATTGGGTCTCACACCCGAGTTCATGTTTCTAAACCCGAAATCCATTTATTAAACCCTCGTTGAAAACCTAGAACGTATATGCATCGTATAAAATCGAAAATCTCGAAATACGTGTAAATACGTAAATCCTAGGCTACCACAAACAAATGCACTCATGGAATCACAAAAAATGTATTAAAACAATTATAAAACATTTATGAATGCATCGAATTCGAAATAAAGGTCCACTCACAGATCGTCCGAAGCCGCGCCTCGATACGCGTGCCATAATCGTCTCCCGGGTCAAACGTCACCTCCGGGATTCCCGAACCTGTCCAAATTAATTTAGAGGGTTACTAACTACCTAAATAACCCCTCACTAAAGTCCCGTAATTTTCTGGAATTTCTAACTATTTTTAAACTCGAACCTAAACCTTTGGACGTCCAGAACTATATCGAAACGATGTTTGATCGACACGAAACCAGTCCCAAAATGTTCGTTACATCGAATAGATGATTTCGTATGTTGAACACATACCCAAAAACCCTAGCACGCGCCCGCACGCGCCCCTGGAAGTTGCCTGCGCGTGGGCTTCACGCGCCGGCTACTATAGATCGTCATCAAGCTCTCGTCGCCGGTCCGGGCCGGCCGATCCGGTCCAACCCCTGCAACTGGACCGGCGTGACCGATCCAGGCCATTTTCTTCCTCTTTTCCGACCCGTTTTCCTCCATTTCAATCCCTAAATTCTTCTTTTCTCATTTCCTATCTAACCCAATCCTTAAAACTAACTAAAACCATCAAAATCTCATGGTTTAATTTTGAACCTCACGGTTCATTTTTCCTGATCAGCCTACACGGCTGCTCAGCCCAAACCACCACCCAAAACCTCCCTAACATCTTCTAACTAACTCATTAACTCCATCCTAATCATCTAAAACAACCTAAAACCTTAAATCGAAATAAAAAGGGAGATTTGGGTAAACCGAGTACCTCTCGGTTTTCAAGGCCGCCGTGCACGGCTGTGGTTCCCTGGCCGGCCACCATGTCCTCTCCATCCTCTCTTCCTTCTCTGGTCTCTCAGTTATGATCACAGGGTTGGGGGTTGGATTTGGGGAGAATGGAAGGATCGGATTGTTTGGGAACAAAGAAAATGAAAATGCACGAGAATGATGGATGCATGAATGCAAAATGATGCCCAGTGGATGAGTGACACTTGTCACTCATCCATTGGTCCGAGGAATAAAAATCTGGGCCCCACTTAAGTCCAAAAGGTCCTCGTCTCGAAATTCATGCAATAGTACTTTCGTACTTCCGTGAACCGTAACTTCTCCGTCGAACGTCCGAATTCGACGTGCCGTCTGTCTATGTTTTCGTATCGTCGTGATCTATATAACGGTGCTCGGCCCTTGGCCATCAGATGTAAGACCCGTGTCCTGTAGTGAACGGTGAACGATCCCACATTCCTGCGAGGGGGGAATGGTCTGGGAAGGGAATGGTGGTGTGCCTTAAAGGTGTAGGCACACACCTATCTAGCATGAGGCCTTTTGGGAGTTCAGTGGCTTTGGGGGGGATTGGAACCCCAAAGTTAAGCGAGTTGAGGCTGGTGCAATTCCATGATGGGTGACTCCCTGGGAAGTTACACCGTGAGCTCCCGAAAACAAAACCGTGAGGGCGAGGCCCAAAGCGGACAATATTGTGCTAGATGAATCGGGATCTGACAGAAGAGGGTCGGGTCCTGACAATTTGGTATCAGAGCTAGACCCCGACCAGGAAGTGTGCTAGCGAGGACGCTGGGCCCTAAGGGGGGTGGATTGTAAGACCCGTTTCCTGTAGTGAACGGTGAACGATCCCACATTCCTGCGAAGGGGGAATGGTCTGGGAAGGGAATGGGTGGTGTGCCTTAAAGGTGTAGGCACACACCTATCTAGCATGAGGCCTTTTGGGAGCTCAGTGGCTTTGGGGGGGATTGGAACCCCAAAGTTAAGCGAGTTGAGGCTGGTGCAATTCCATGATGGGTGACCCCCTGGGAAGTTGCACCGTGAGCTCCCGAAAACAAAACCGTGAGGGCTGAGCCCAAAGCGGACAATATTGTGTTAGATGGGCCGGGTCGTGACAATTTGGTATCAGAGCCAGACCCCGACTGGGAAGTGTGCCAGCGAGGACGCTGGGCCCTAAGGGGGGTGTATTGTAAGACCCGTGTTCTGGAGGAAACGGTGAACAATCCCACATTCCTGCGAGGGGGAATGGTCTGGGAAAGGATGATGGTGTGCCTTAAAAGTGTAGGCACACAGCTATCTCGCGCTAGGCCTTTTGGGAGCTCAAGTGGCTTTGGGGGTTTGGAACCCCAAAGTTAAGCGAGTTGAGGCTAGTGCAATTCCATGATGGGTGACCCCCTGGGAAGTTGCACCATGAGCTCCTGAAAACCAAACCGTGAGGGCGAGGCCCAAATCAGACAATATGGTGCTAGATGAGTCGGGTCTTGACCGAGGAGGGTCGGGTCTTGAAAATTTCGGGAATTATGGGCCACATGGTAGCTCCACATTCTTACGGTGATTTTGGATTCCATAAATGCTCCCACATCGCTTAGGAATTCAGGGAATCCCGAGGGATGTAATTTGTATTGTGGCCCCGATAAATTATATATGTTAGTAGGACTCCACTTGATCTTCAATTTTATTGTACCTCTATCTGAGAGTCTCTGAAGTCGTAGTAAGCTCCACGCTTGTTCGAGAGTCTCTGAAGTCTCTGAAGTCGTAGTAAGCTCCTCGGATGTCGGAATCGAGTGTGCCACCTGTCTATGAACTCGTGACGTCACGAACTACGTCACGGTCATTGGCCCAAGTCCAATTGACCGTCCGAAAGAAAAGTCAAAAATGTGCCCATTCTATGGGCAAAATCGTCATTTCGCCCGAACGTCCGCTAATCCTTATCTAATCCGCGATTAGTCTCGCTAATCCGTCATTAATCCTTAATTAATCCCACTAATTCGGGACGGGTCGTCACATCCCGGGAGGGCAAAGGTGGAAATTTCCCTTGTCTGACACTCCGTGTCAAACTGAATCAGGGTCGTTCCTCGTTAATCCATGGGGGATTGAGGACGGGTTGTCAGGATCCACCCCAGTTCCACCCCGAAAACCGAGGTAAATCCTGCTCCCGTCTGACATCCTGACACAAGGACTAAAGTAAACTCACGAAAAACACCAAAGTACCCAGTCAGACGCAGGAGAAAAATTACACATCCGGAAGTCAAGTCTTACAGAGCATCGTACTAATACACAGAAAAGAAAACGGATAAAATAGATACACGCACAACGAAATTTAACTACTCTCGGACAACTCTCGCATACTCTATGCCTCTGACAATGCCTCGACGTCAAAACCCCTCGCTAGCTCCTCGACCTGGAGGGCAATTTAAAACAGAAGGTGTAAGTGGACCATGAAGAATAAAATAATTTTCGAAATCCATTTCATAATAAAACCAGGGTTTTAGCCCTCCGTTTTGAAATCACATGCATAACCCAGTTATTGAAAACAGTTATAAATCACATAAAGGTCGTCATAAAAACATTTGAAGAATCATCATAAAGCCAGTTATAAAAATCATGTCATAAGCAATATAAAATCGTATCATAAAACATCAGTTTCAATCAATCATTATCCGATCAAACCTGCTGGATCTATCCGAGTCTTTAAACTCCTGAGTCTTTAAACTTAATCCGGGTCTTTAAACCCAATCCGGGTCTTTAAACCCAATCCGGGTTCGTCCCCCGTCAATCATAATATCCGGGTCTTTAAACCCAATAACCAGATCCATCAAATCCAATCAAAACCATTTAAACACCATTTCTAAATCCTCATCCAAGCCCGAATCCAAAATCACCGGTTTGAAGCCCTTCCAGCATCCAGAGCTGTCATTCCGAACCCAAATCCGGAATTCCACTTTTCAACGTTAAAACCAAATCTCGATTTTCGAAATCCGATTTCAAAATCGAAAACTCTTAATCATCAAATCATGTTCCAAAATCCCTTTAGAATCATTAGAAATCATTTGTCATTTGCAATCCCGAAACTATAACTTCATAATCAGAAATCAACCTCTTATCGTAAAACATGCCAAATACGTAGTTTCTCGAAAAACGTGCAATTATGCAAAACCAACATCACATATTCAACAATCACGAAATCACATATAAAACCATAAAACAATTATAGAAAAACAGTTATGCATGCTTGATTTTAGAGAAGGGGTCCACTCACAGTCACCGGCACGTCACTCGCGCCCTGTACGTCCCATACGTTCCTCAGCTTCCTCGGGAGATCCCGATCCTGTCATAAGTCACCAAGTACGTCACTAGCACGTCTACTAAGACTCTCCTAATTTCCTACAAAAATCCCCGGGTCCTAAGCGTAATAAACCGGAACCCTAAACCTTCAACCTCGCAGAACTAACTTCAAACGACGTCCGAATAACCCGAAACTAATTCCATTAGAATCGTTATAACTCCTGGACCAAAAACTATGTTGACCGTTTTCCCACAAACCACCGCACACGCCCCCACGCGCCTGCACACGATCACTGTTCATCATCGTCTACCTCGGGCGAACCGGTCTGAACCGGCGCACCCGGTTCTCCGCTGTACCTGCACCGTTTTTTTCCCTCTCTTCACCAGCCTCTTCGTCCAGTCCTAAGCAACCTAGTCCCCTCACCTTAACACCTCGACTAAACCTCTAACCCGTCATCTTCAACCTCGAAACAAAACCCGAACAGTCCCCTGTTTCGGTTCCCAGCCACTCAGTCACTTCCCCGTCACGGCAACCACCTTAAACGGTTCCTAGGACTTCACTGAGTCTCACCCAACTCACCAAAACTCTCGACTCGTACTCAAAACCCACGACTTTCTCTTTGAAATTTACGGCAAAACAGAGTAATTACAAGGGAACACGAAATTACCTCTGCTCAGGCTGCCGCCGTGAGCTCAGCCGTACGTAAGTAGCTCCTCTCGTCCTCCTCCGTCCTTTGGACGCCACTACCAGCCTGGATTGGTCGAATATGGTAGCACCACCACTCAAATCCCTCTTTGTTTTCTGATTTCCCGTGAACTCACCCTTCCTTCTCACTCACTCACGATCACACAACCCGCTCCAATTCACTCCTCCACTCTCCCTTAACCTCTGTTCACCCTTAACAGCTCACAACACTCACACACCGCCCTTCCTTGCTCGATCCTCACTCTGTCTCTGTTTCTCTCTTGTTTGAACACACACACGAACACATAGCCATATAATTGGAGCCGTGCTCCCTAGAACCAACCAGACCCCTAACACGTGTCACCATCTCAAAGCCCCTCTCACAAGTGCCCCAATCTCAGCTATCCACTTGTCCCAATTCTGTTGCACAACTCCCAATATGCAAAAGACCAAAATGCCCTTCCTTTAAACCAAAATTATGATATTGCTACTACCTTTCTAGACCCGTATCTCGTTCGTCCTAGGTCTGATGAATACGTGTCGCCTGTCGTTGAATTCAGAACGACGAGATCTACCCAACTATCCTAGGTCAACGTGTCAAAACCCGACCGTACGAAAAGTCAACTTCTGCCCCCTAATTTAACCAAATTACGGTAATGCCCCCAACCTTCCGAACATCATAACTTCCTCCTCGGATGTCGGAATCGGGCATGCCACCTGTCTACGGATTCGTGACGTCCCGAACTACGTCACGGTCATCGGTCAAAGTCTATTTGACCGCCCGAACTAAAAGTCAACTATTTGCCCAACAGAAGCAAAATCGTCATTCTACACGAACAGACCTATCGAAACCAGCTAACCACCAATTAAGCTCACTAATCTTTCACTAATCACCGTCTTAACCCTACATTCCAGGATGGGTCGTTACACGGGTCCTGACACACCCCCTAGGTATCGATCTCGAACGAACGATAGCTTACTGTTTGCTGTTTGCAGGGATCTAAGAGACTTTTGAGTGTAAATGACGAATTTAGCTTCAACACATTCCTTAAATATTACAATGTGTACTCTTATTAGTTATAATTTTAACGATATACTAGATTTCCGTTAAAATTTTACTCTCCTTATATACTACTCATGGATGATGGATCCCAGAAGTATGCCTAAGGCTGATGTTAATGTTATTACTAAAGAACAATTGTAGAGCATCAAATTAATTATGGAGTCGGTTAGAGAAAGTACGTAAAATTTAAAATCTAATATCAAGTTTATATGAAATGAGTTTAAATTTTAACTTTGTAAGTTTCAATTGGTTTGATTACGTGTTACGGTCTTCTACTTTTGCAACGCCTCGAAAAATCCAAAAAAATTGTAAAATATTAAAATAATGTGCAAATGACGTTTTTACCCCTGAAGGGATATGGCTAAAAGTTGATTTTTTTTGTTCGGAATACTTGTTGTATATTTTTCTAGTGCCATTGTGTAGGTCTCGGAACGCTGAATCCGTAGACCGGTGGCACGCCGAAAACGGAGCTCGTATGAAGAAGTTATGGGTCTGAGAAGTTTAGGGGCAAAATGGTCATTTGTGACCATAAGGGTAAAATAGTAATTTTATGTGGATTGTGATTAAACGGTGAATGAGATGATTATCACCTCACCTTAAGTGCTGATTCATTTCAGCAAATGACTCATATCTTTTATCAAGTGACAAGTGTCACTTGTTATTGATGATTAGTGGCATGGATTAATTACCTAATTGAAGTTAATAAACATGTGCTTGTTGGGTGAACAGTAATCGTACACGACCAAAATCTTCAAACACTGAACAGAGGACTTCATCCTTCTCCTTAATCGATTTCGGTTGCAACAAGAGAAATTGAGCGCCCAATTAGCTAAATTGAAGAGTGAAAAACCGAAGAGGAACCAAACAAACCTAAGACAACACCCTACTGCCCTTAACCAAAAATCATTCAAAATCTTCATTTTCGAATTTGGATTTCCAGACTGTTTCGTTCCAATTGGACGTGATATTAAGCTTGCTGGGAGCTGAACAACTCGAACCCAATCAATTGGAACAAAAATTGGAGCTGAATTGGGGAAGAACAGGCCCTGCAACTATTTTGAAAAATCGAGCTTAAGTCGAGTTACTTAGAGGTAAAATTTCATGAAATTGATTTCGAATTCGTCTTTATAATAGTCCTATGATGCTTCTGGTATGAACAATTGAAGGAAACAGGTCGATTTGAGGTTAAACCCGAATTAGGATCCAATGAGTGTTCTTCGTGAGTCGAGGCGTTTTATGGTTTAATTGATTCAATTGAAGGTACAGAACTATCAGTTAGATTGGATAGAGACTAATGAGTGAAAGAACGAGATGAATTGAGTGTAAATCGATAGAAAATGAGTCGGGTCTGATCGCGGGTCGCAGACCCGAATACCAGAGAAACGGGCAAGATAGAGACACTGTAGCAGGCACTGTTCACGGCGCGTGGCTATCACGCGCAGCCGCTTGCGGCGGTGCGTGAGGGTGCGTGGCCGGGAATCTGAGGAAGGGTCCAACAACAATTTTGATACTCTCGATGATACGGACCTATTAGCGTTGGTTTCGGGTCAATCGGATATGAACTGAGAGTAGTTTGTATACCTGAGGCGTATAGGTTACGTTTAAAATAATATTATTTTATTTCGACGATTAGAAAATTCGTACAGGAGATTATGTACGAGTTAGTAACCTTATATTACTTGTTTGACAGGCCCGAATACTTCCAGGATATCGGAAGAAAGCGAACAACTCGAAACGGAACAATCTGGACGGTGTGTGAGTGGACTTTTGTTTTCTACCCTAAATGCATGCATATATGTGTTAAATGCCTTATAATATGATTTGAAATGATTTGGTATGATTGATGCTTCGATATGATGATTTCTGGATTTTTGGGAATATTATATTATTTTTGGGAATATTATATTATATTATTTTATATGCTTTTGGGCACGATTTTTGAGAAAATTGTGAAACTGATATTTCGAGCTAAGGCTCGGGGTTTGAACTTGATTTTGACTCGGATTATGAGTCTGGTGTTGGATTTGATGGATTTATGTCATAAATAAGATTGTGATTGCGCAGGTTTGCGTGGATTGATTTATGGATTTGAGAAAAGTATTTTTGGGCTTAAAGCCCAGTTCAAAAATGGTTTTGATATTACATGCAACTGTTTTCACTGGTTTTCGTGATGATGATATATGAGGGCTTTCGGTGTGGAATATGTTTCCCCCGAAATAGACCCTGGAGATAACGCTCGCCTCCGGGATGGAAGTGTTTACCCCGGAGAGGTCACGTAGCACGGGATGTTGTCGTGCAGCCAAATGGAGGCTCGACTCAGACCAGATGTGCTGGATTATATGGAGGTTAGTCAGTGATGTGTTCATGATGACCTGGATTACCGGCTGGTGATGTGTTCACAGCGGCGGATGCTCGGGATTTGAGCGGTCCTTGAGCCTATTGATTTGCACGCGTTGCAGGGATAACGTGACTCTATATTGGACCTGGATTTTGTGTTTTTATTGATGTTTGAGATTTATATTCATATCTTAATTATTTGATTTATAAGTTATGATATGCATGCATGTTTGTGAAAACTGGAGGGTAAGACTATATTTTGATAAATGTATTTCTAAACTTGATTTTTGTCCACTCACACCTTTGATGTTTTATTTGCCCTCCAGGCCAGTGCACAGGTACTGAGGCTCATTTTGAGGCAGAAGAATAAACGGACCGTTGCATACTCAGACACTTTGCAGCGTAGGATTTTGCTCCCTACATGTAAATATTTCCTATGCTCTGTAAACCTGTTGACTAGGTCAACGGTCTCGAAATACTGAACTATCCCTTGTCTGACGATGTTATCGTTTATATGTGTTATATGTATATATTTGAAACTATTTTTGGTATTTTCGAGTTATTGTCAAACGGGAGCAGGATCTGTCACGGTTATCGAGGGATAATCGGGATGGGTCTTGTTAACTTTCTTCTAACTGTTTAGATTAAAATGTTTCATATATTCGCATAAATAACAAACACTATTTAGTATAATTATAACTTTAGATTAAAACTCCAATCTAAATATTTGGTAATTCGGTCATTTGCTTTGTCAAAGAGCTGCACGTTGCACTCAAGTTATAGAGAAAAGGCAAAAGCTGATTCCCAAAATGGATTGAACATAAATATATGAGTAATGCTATTTTGACCCTTTAAATTGACCACATTTAGTGACCATGTTGATGTGACAATCAATGAATTGTATTATTTTAATAAATAAAATTATTCTATATTTATATTAGACCATTCATTGATTGACACATCATGATCACTAAATGTGGTTAATTTAAAGGGCCCAAATAGCATTGCCCTAAATATATATATATATATCTTAATGTTTGGAAACGACAAAAAATAAAATGGTTTTGATGCCAACATAGAAAAGTGAACCCATGGGCTAACCTAACAAATTAAGGTCCCGATTCTCTGTGGGTGGAACACAGGTCCCACTTGAACCCCCAACAACAATTATAGACGATTAGATCGGTCGATTGATTTCGAAAATGATTTAAATTCATAAAATTATCTTATTCATCAAACATTTTGAAAACTTTAAAGTATATTTAAATAAGTGTTTTGAAGTTTTAGTTTAAATGACATCCAAATGATTGGATTTCAAGATCTTGATTGATACTATCATGTCCGGAAACCTCAAATTCAGATTGTTTAATTGTTTAAAATACCTTTGAATTTGAATGGTATTTATTCTTTCATGTTTTGGATTTTGTTTGTGTTGGATTAATTAAGTTGAGCCCAAAATTTATTTCAGACCCAGTTAAAAACCAAGCCTTTTCGGCTAAAAATCCCAAGTCCCAAGTCCATTATTTTTTTATTCTTTTCTTCTTCCTCTGTTTCTCTTATTCTCTTCTCCTCCCTTTTGAACACATCTTCCCTGACCAAGAGACCAAAAACAGAGAACCACCACACACTCATAAGCTTCATTTGATCTAGCCCTCATCATTTGGCCCAGAAGCCCACGGGCTTATGGGCACCCGATAGGCCCGATGACAAAAAGCCCGACCCGGCCCGCATGTTAACGGGCTGGACTTGGGCTTAGGGTATTCAAGCCCGCTAAGCCCGATAGGCCCGAGCCCGATAAAGCCCGATAAGCCCAGCCCGACCCGCCCAGGTAAACCCGACCCATAAGCCCAAAAATATAAAATAATTATAAATTAAGAATTGATACCCAATCCAATTTTGTTACTAGTATCATAGCCAAAAATCCAAAACTCCAACCAAATCTCAACCTAGTGTCATTTAAAAGCCCAATGCCCAAACCAAACCCTAACCCTAAATTCAAAAAAACTCACTAGGTCTCTGGCTCTCTTATCGACCTCCTTATCCTATCTCGGCTTTATGGTCTAAAAGTTAAGTCAATTCTCCAAATCCAATAGTACCCCTCCTTAACTTATTTCAATATTCGGTAATAATATTTAAACTCAACTCACTTTCTTTTTTTTTTTCAATTAGGTAGGTACAAATGGGCTTAGTAGGCCCGGCCCAAGTGGGCTTAGTAGGCCCGGCCCAAGTGGGCTTAGTAGGTCCGACCCAAGTGGCCTTAGTAGGCCCGACTCGTAAAGCCCGATAAAAGCCCGGCCCAAACCCGGTCCGACAAAGGGCATGAGTTTTCATATTAATGATCAAGCCCGCCTGACCCGGCCCGGTATTTTTTAAATTATGAAATAGGTCCGGCCCAAGCCCAAAAATTTTGGGCCGAACTTGCCCCACCCAGCTTAATGACGAGGCCTAATTTGATCGTTGGTCAAGCTTCATTTGTGTTGGATTAATTAAGTTGAGCCCAAAATTTATTTCAGACCCAGTTAAAAACCAAGCATTTTCCGCTAAAAATCCCAAGTCGCAAGTCCATTTATTTTTTTATTCTTTTCTTCTCCCTATGTTTCTCTTATTCTCTTCTCCCTTTCGAACACATCTTCCCTGACCAAGAGACCAAAAACAGAGAACCACCACACACCCATAAGCTTCATTTGATCGTTCGTCAACAATCACTCTCACCATCTACCACCCAAACCCTCAAATTAGAGAACACCAAAATTCTTCGAGCACTCAACTCTCTCCCACACTTCGCACAGCTTTCTCTTGATCTCAGCTTCTTCCTTCAAAACAGAGAGAGCACGTTAGATTTAGTAACCAAGACAGCGAGCCACTTGCTGAAAGAAAACGACGATGAACCAGCGAGCCACTTGCTGAAAGAAAACGACGATGAACCCTGCCCGTCGTCCTCATCTTCTTTGCATCGCCAACCTCTACTTTCTCGAAGAAGAACCGCAAACCACCAAGAAAATGTCCAGCATTCGAAATCGGAAACCAGGGCTTCGGCCACTACCCATCATGATCGTCTCCTCACGAATTCAATGGACTAAGCTGTAAGCCACGAGAACCACTGTGGCCCAAACGGCGAATCAAAATCCGATAAGGACCCGAGAGCCACCCAGAGGGTTTGAGAACAAACGAGATAAAATCAAACCCACTAAGCTTAAGCTTAAGCTTAAGATTAAGATTAACTGTGTTGAGGGTGTCTACTTAGACTGATAGCATGTTGTTTTGGTGTCAGGATAAACGGCGGACGGGACAACCTTGCCGGAAATTGCAGAGCCTTCTCGCTGCTTTTCTTTTTAATGAAACCCAGAGGAAGAGCTGGGAAACCCAGCAAAACACGCAGCTAATACTGCCAGATCTTGACCAAAAAAAATAAATTACCAAAATAGAAGGACATCAGACAAGTAGTTATACAGTGTCAAATCAGAAAAAGGAAAAAGACCACTGAGCACCGGCTGCACTTTAATGGCTTCTCTTTTCTCTCATATCCCCACTTTTATAAATAGTCAATTTCTTTAATTTTTTATAATATTTTTTGGGAACGCACTAAGTCCGACTTAGGATCGTAGTCATTCCCGTCGTTATGACCACTTATTATGTGGTACGGATACATCGGTAGATAAGTGTAGAACATGTCCGCAATTCAATCACCATATTAACTGCCCGTAATAAAACAAAGAAATAATACGCGTACCAAATTCTATATTAAAGGCATGTTTCCTTTCAAATAAGGTGGAAATAGGTAATCAGTGAAAAAAAAAATTGACAAATTAAGTAATTATTTTCATTGAGCTCTACATTTACTAAGTATATAGCATTAGAGCATTTACTATAATCATTTTCAACACCATCAAATATCATTTATTGACCATTTTTATCATGTGGAGCATGTACATCGACGGATAGGCGGCGATGTAACATGCTCATAATTCAATCGCCGCATCAATTGACCATAGTCAAACAAAAAAATAATAGGTGTCCCAATTTTTCATACATTACTTGACGTACTTTTAATTTTCTTTTACAACTACTCAAATAGAAAGAAAATAAATATATAACAAATAAGTTCCTTTCATTGCTTTCAAATTTGATGAAACAAAACAAGCGTTTTGACTCTTTACCTTACTTGACCAACTTTGGTTATTATATTTTTTATATGGATGGTACAATCGGGGCTCATTTGGCGTATTATACTACATTGATTAGATCTTATAACTAGTCAAATTAAAGTTATTTTAAAGGTGAAAATGAATTTATTTTTTCATTTGGAGGGATTGTACGCAGAACGAAACTTACCTCTTATAATCCTACCATTTTAAGGAGACTTTATTGGATAAGTTTTTTTCTATGTATGATCTCTCTAATTCCCTCGCAATGAAAAAGAAACTGACTTTTACTTTCAAAATAATTTTTTTAACACTATTCTTTCTCTACTTCATACTCCTTAGCCTGCATCCCAAATTTCTTCATCTTCTCTTACTTGTCTTTCCAAGATACAATGTCCTTCTTAACATCCTCCAAGTGGAGTTCGGCATGCTTTTCAATGCTTTTTGTGAAGGAAGCTCACTCTTTTTTTTCCACCGCTTTGTTCTTTGACTATGGGAAATGTGATCTTGTCCATTTTCTCTTAGAAATCGATGGTGTCTCTATGATCACTTTATTATGTGGCATGGGGACATTGGCCGATATGTGATGTAACATGTACCCAATTCAACCACCATATTAACTGGCCCTAATAAAACAGATAAATAATCCATGTACCAAAGTTTATATTAAAGACACGTTTACTTACAAATAATAAGGAAATAGGTAATTGGCGAAATAAATAATTATTTTCATTGAGTTCTACATTCACTAAGCGTATAGTATTAGAATCTGTACTAATCCTTAGCAACATCAAGTATCACTATTATTGACCATTTTTATTATGTGGAGCTTGTACATCAACGGATAATAGACGAAATCTGCTCCTGGTTCAAGCACCACATCAATTGACCCGGTTCAAACATAAAAGAAAAATATGCGTATTAAGTTTCATACCACATTTTATATTAATTAATCGAATATTTACTTACAAATATAAAGGAAGTAATTAATTGAAGTAATCGGGGAGGTAAATCAATTTTCATTGAGCCATAAGTTCACTATCCATATAAAATAAGAACATAAATAAAGTAAGAATAATAGTATGCTTTTAAGTATTGGCCCTCCAAGAAAAGAAATTATGGACCCGCCGCTAGTACATATCTCCCTCAGGTCACTTATCCCATTCTTCGTGCTCACTTTTTCTTTCATCCTCCTTGTCTTTCAAAGATATGATGTCCTTCTTAAGTTGCTCCAACACCTTTATGGACTTCAACATGCTCTCCAATACCTTGTTCTTTTTTTGAGTAAGGAAAATGTGAAAGATACTAACAGTTCATAAGAAAATGAAAGCAAGAAACGTAGGGTTTGTCCTAAATGAGGTATGTTGTCTGTTTTCACCACCATATTAACTGGCTCTTACAAAGTAGAGGAGTAATAGGTATATCAAGTTTGAATACCAAATTTGTCATTTTCATTCAGCTTTACGTTTTCTAAGCATATAACAATCGAACCTTTACTAGTTATTTTCATCATCATCAAGTTTCTTTCTTATTTGACTACTTTTATAATGTGGATCAAATTCATCATCTCTCACTCTCATTCTCTCCTTTTCCATGCGAAGACACATTATCACCCAATCTTCCCATCTTGATTTTGTGACCCTTTTGGACCAAAGCGATGTTAGAATCAGCTTCTAGGGACTCTCACGAGCAGGATAAGCTATAGGTTGGAGGTGGAGGACATTGGAAACGTACGGCGTGAGATGAGGAAGGAGACAAAACTTTGGAGGCTTATATCTTGTAATCAATGTAACTTCTCTCAATTATGGTCTTCAATTTCGATTCCTGGGATTGAGTAAATAGATTTTGATATAAAGTTTGTCAAATTTGGTTGAGAAATGAGGGATATATGGAGGTTTGAAATTTCGAGTTTTAATGGAGTTTTTTGACCAACCGATCGCGGCTGCCACGACGACATGGCTTTCTTCTCCGACGAGGAGTGAGTCAGCATGCCATCATAATGATGTCACCAGGTGACATGGGATTAGCTACTGGGCTTCCCCCGCCGCGTGAGAACGTGGGGCACAATTCTCGAGGTGTGGCTGGGCTCATTCGAAAGGTTTTGCCGAGCTGAATTCAATGGTGGTGGTTTCAGGCCAATCAAAGCTCGTTTAGGGGTAGTTTCGGGTATTTTTCTCCTTGGGATGCGTGTTTGAGACGTGTTTACTATTTTGAAGTTTAGGGGGAGTTTATATACGAACTTATGTGGATTGTTAGTGAACCCCGAGTGTTACTTTGATAGGCCAAGACGCTCCGGAGACTACTGAGGAGCATACGACTCGATACTAAGCAATTAGTTGTACTGTGAGTGGACCTTTTGATTAATAATTGTGATGCATGCATATTTAAGTATTTATATGGATTTATGCATGGTTTGGATGGTTATGATTTGAATATATGAAATCTAAATGCTTTCTGGATAAATGTCTAATTTTAGAATATATATTCGGTTGTGGTTTCTGGACACAGGTTTTATGGTGGTTTTGGAAAATCGGATTTTTGACTAGTGCTCTGGTGATAAATGTTTTGGGCTTTTGTGGGTATTTCAAAAGCAAGTTAAAAGGTCTTTTCGATAAGCTGGTTTCTGGTATGGTCATCCTCTTGCGATTGGATCGCTATTCCAGAGTTAGACTCCGATGATTCCCAGGGACGGACTTAGACATGGCCGGAGTTGGAGTCGACACGTGGCGATAAAGTTGGACTCTGAAGGATCTGTGGTTGTCTACGCGTAGCAGAGGGGGAATGCTGGTTGGGCTAGCGAGACAAGGTTTGACTGGTATTGATTGTTGTGCCCAAAGGTTTGCAAAATGGTTTATAACCGGGGATTTCAGGGAAATGTGGGTTGGACCCACAGTTTATATGTGGTACTCATTATTTGACTATACATGCATGTTTTTATAAAACTGAGGGGAAAAGGATTATTTCGGAAAAATGGTTTTCTAAAGGCTTTATTTTTGTCCACTCATAATTTTAATGGTTTCTGGTACCATCCAGGTTGATCTTGGGATGAAGGCTGTATTGAGGCTGATGCATTATTGTGGGACTGCACGCTCTTATTAACCAGAGTTGGGTAAGTCATTTTATTTTGTGTGTAGTGCTCAGTGTATTATTCTTATTATGGGTTTTATATGTGTTTCACACGTGAAGTTTATCTCTTGTCTGACATGATGTTGTATTTATTCAGATTGCGGGTATTTTGGGAATTTTAGAGTGACAGGACCCGTCCCAATCCCACTGGGACCACCCGGGGACGTGCCCCGCTCCCGTCTGACAATGACTCCAAACATAACGAAATTACCCTTAAATAAAACTAAATGCTCAAATAGATAAATAATATGCAACAACATTGTTCAGAGCGATAGCTGTCAGACAAGGGATAGTAAAATAACAAAACATGAGCACAATAGTCAGAGTACATTAGTCTGGTGCTCAACCTACCCACAAGGGGGTGTACAGGTGCACAGCTAACAAACTAAGCCTCTTCCTCCTCCTCCTCCGGGTCCTCCTCTATTTCCGTGTCACGGTATGGAGGATTCAGTAAAACAAGTAAAGAGTAAGTGGGCCAAAAATAACAGTTTATAAATCAATTTCATAATAAAGTAAATCATAAGGTTTTACCCCTCCATTTTCCAAATCTTGCATGCAGTAGAAATATAGTATTATAATGAAATCGTAATCACAGAATCATAATAGTAATCGAAAGGAGAAACTAACACATTAGTGCACTGTAAAACCCAACCCAAATGATGTCACGGTTCTAAGGCTACGCATTGCCACTCAGGGTCTCACACCCAAGACTCTCTAGGTACATCAGTGCCCGGTATCCCGGTCACTACCCGAGGTATACGAACATGCCTTCCTGAGAGTAAGCAGCCCAACGGGGGTCAACTCCACTCAGTCAGGGCCCCGTGACTACTCCAGGGTCCACCCGGGCCAACGACCCTCCCTGGAGGAGACAAGATAGACATGTAGGAAAGTACAGTACAATAACAGTATAGTTTACCCTATGTCCCCCCCCCCCCCCCCCCTCCCCCTGGACATCCCAGAACAAAATCCACATATAATCCAGACGGGTCTCATGGCCAAAACATTTTAATAGAAGATATAAAAGTTCATATAAGACTCATCGAAATCATAAGTGGAAATAGTAAAACAGTTTATGCATGCAAGCTTTTTATAAATCAAACAACTCACTCACGCTCGGTCCTCGCCGCTCAACGATCGCTAAAACCTGTATTAACATATCTGAAAGTCACTAAAGGACCCTATAACTCCAATACCAAGACCCTAGAACAGATCCGCCTCGAATACGCAACCCGGGCACTATTCCTGAGGCTTTAAACCTCATTTTGACTATCTTAACGATCTCCGATCGACACGAAACCACCACCATTGGATCCGTATCGTCGAAACCTTGAAAATGGTGCCGGTCCCACCAAAAATACTATTCACATGCGCCCCCACGCTCCTGGTCAACGCGTGGGTCAACGTTGCTACAGTGCTGCTGACGTCAGCATGCCGTCATCACTGAAACTTGTCAGGTGACACGTGGCACACTCTGGTTGGCCCCTGATCTGACAATCTCTGACAGGATGACGTCATCATGATGTCAGCATGATGACCTCATCACTGCTACAGTATCGGGTCAACCCGTTTACTGGAACCGGGTCGTCGTTGACCCACGGCTTGACCCGTTTCCACAGTCCGTTTCCGGCCACCATTTTCGACGGGGTTCAATCCTATAGAGTCGTCTAGGTATGTTCTATGGTTCTATAACCTTAAAACTAGAAGAAAACCGGTAGAAACTCACCTAGGCTTCGATGAAGATCACAGCCAAAGTCTGGTCGTCTTCTCCGGCTATCCACTCCGGTTATCCACTCCGTCTCAGCCTTCCAAATCGATCCTTATCAGTTCGTCTCTGACCCTAGAGCATGTCCTTAATCAAAGAATCGATCCCTAAATGTTAAAATGGGTTGGTTCGAAACAGGGAACACAAACGGGTCTCTCGGGTTTTGGGCATTACCTCCGTCGTGTCGCCGCCGTGGCCTTCGTCGTCTGTTCAGTCGTGCTCCTGGGGTCCTCAAAGTGTCAACTGGAGCTCCGTTCAAGTCGAGATGGTGAGGAGGTGGGGTTTTGCTCCCTGGATCCGATTCCTCTGTGTTTCGGGTCTGGGGTTGTTCGGGTCTGTGCAGGCCGGGAGGAAGGGTTGTGGCTGCTAGTGGTGCACGGTGGGGTTCTGGGGATGAAGGTGGTGTTGTGGGTGGTTGCTTGGTGGTGTGAGGGTTGCTGGTTCGATCGTTTGGGTTGAGAGAAAATGGGAGAATGTGTTTGCACGGGTTAGGGAGAAATGTGTGTGTTTTGTGTTTTCCCAGAGAGTGATCGTGCAGGGATAGAGAAAAGCAGAAGAAAATGAAGGGTTAGGATTAGTTTGGGCAGGGAGATCAAGGGCTAGGGTTGTTTGAGAGAAAATAAAACATATAAAATTACTTGGATGAGTGACACTTGTCACTCATCCGCTGGATCAGATTGAATTTAGGGTTTGCACGGATTCCCATAATAAATTATTATTTTAATCGTTTGTGCTCGGTTCGTAAATTCCGCTAAAATACGTCTGTGACCATAACTTTTTCATACGAACTCCGATTTCGGCATGCCACCTGTCTACGGACTTGTGACGTCCCAATCTACGTCATAGTGATGGGTCAAAGTCCAAATTATTTATCGGGTCAAAAGTCAAAGTTTCCCCCCATCAGGGGCAAAATAGTCTTTTTACATTAAAATATTAATAAATCCGGTTCGGGTCGTTACATAGAGTGTTTGTGTCATACGAGAACATGTCCTTTCACAAGAATCGAGGGTGATTTCGGGGAGGATCCTGTCATTTTGCCTCCAAGAAAATTAGGAGCATCATTTTACTCAATGTTACCATCATAGTGTATGGTAAAACTTCTAACTTTACTTATTTCTTCCTCCTGAATCATCACTTGAAATCTGTGAAACATCAAAACCTTTATTTCCCAAATACGGAAAAGAATCAAACTTTTCAGAACCCTATACGAAAAATTCGAGTCAATTAATGACCCATAAATTAAAAAAAAATTGAAAATTCATTTTTTTTCTTTGAATTTTTCAATAATCCACGAAAATTTAGAGCTTGTGAATACAAATGATGATGAAATTTGAGAATGAAAAAAAAAGAGTTTGTGAAGTAGAAATGATTAAAAGAATGAAGAAGAGATGATAGAGAAATGGAGAAATAACTAGCGTGAAGCAGCTAACTACAAATAGCTAGTCTTAATAGAAAAGTTAAATTTTAGGTTAAATTTGCCTAGTCTGTTGTATGCCCATTTTGATGTTTCTGAACAAATTTTTTTTAACAACTTGGAACTCAATGAAACGTGGAATTGGGAAATTTTGGGAGAAAAGGAAGATTTTACCCTTAAGTCAAAGAGTTAAGTTTTTTGTCAAAGCCAAAATTTTGACATTTTTCTATGGACCTTATTTGAGAATTTCGAGAAGACTGTTACAAAGGTCTCAAAAATTTGAGTTCATGGACAGACGACACGCCAAAATTGAAGATCGGGAGAAGAAGTTATGGTCAAAATTGTGAAGGACAAAATGATAATTTTGCCACTAAGGGTATTTTGGTCTTTTTGCAAGGACCTAGAGTACCCTAGATGACAGGACCCGTCCCAAATCCCCCCTGGGATTAATGCGGGACATGCCTGCTCCCATCTGACACCAAGTGTCAGACAAGGGATAGTGCCGACTTTAGCCCGTTCGGGGCTTTCAGAGTGCGCTAGGATCGGAGGAGGAGTGTGATGTCTCGGTCTCCGCTACAACCCGCATCCACTATCAACCTGAAGGGCATTAAAACCACGAAAAGCTGTGAGTGGACAAAACAAAAATCTATAAAAATAATTTCATAAAAACAATTTCATAAATAAACGTTTATGCCCTTCACTAAAAAGCATGCATGCATTCGAAAATTCGTTAATTCAATCATCAAATCATTAGGGCCTTAGCCCAAAACCAATCATGTGGGACTCAGCCCAAAACAATACCAGTGGAACTCAGCCCAAAACCAATCCTCGACATCCCTGATGCCTGACATCCCAGATGTCACAATCTATGCCACTGTCACGGTTCCAAGATATGCGTGCTACCCAGCGTCTCAAATCCTAAGTCTCCCTAGAGTCCACCCAAGTCAATGACCCGCAAATCAATGACCCTTCCTGGGGGGAGGTTTTAACCTCTGACAATCCCTGCTCTTGAGTCATTATACGAACTGGTCGCTCCTTGCAATGACCCCACGCAGGCAATGCCCCGTGACTACTCCAGGATACTACGAGACGTCTGGAGGGCATCCATTTGTGAGGATGGTATACGAAAAACCGTTTCAAATCATTCAAAGGGTTATGCTCGGATTTTCCATAAAACCATCATAAATCCATTTCCATTTGGGGTCCCTGACCCAAAATCACATTTATAAATCATCATTGGGCCTCATGCCCGATTCGTAAACCAACTGGGCCCCCAGCCCGATCGTATAACTTAAATGGGCCTTTAGCCCGATTTCTCATTAAATCAAATGGACTCCAAGTCCGATGGTTTCCAACCAAATGGGTCTCATGCCCGATTCCATGTTTCTAAATCCAAAACCTTTCTGTTAAACCCTCATTGAAATACTAACACGTATGAACACCGTATAAAATTGAAAACCTCGAAATACGTGCAAATACGGAAAACCAAATACCAAAAACATATGCACTCAAGGCATTTCAAAACATGTTCATAAACACATAAAAACAGTTATACATGCATCAATTTAGAAAACCAAAGTCCACTCACAGACCGTCCTTGCTGTATGGGCTGCTTAGCAGCTCTCTCCGCCCAAAACCATTCCCTAATCATCCTACCAACCCCCCTAAACACAACCTAATCAACAGATAACCTCCATAACGTCCAAATCACAAAATCCAAAATTCGAATTAAATGGGGTTACGGGTTTACTTGTTTCCCGTGGGTTCCTCCGCCGCCTACGGCAGTCCTACCATCGACCAGCCACCATCATCTCCCCCCTCAGCCTCACTCTCTTGGCCTTACACAGATTTAAAGGGGAAAGGGTCGATTTTGGGTTCATCGGGTTTGGTTGGATGAACACAGACAAAGGGGATAGATATGTATGTATGGGAAATGGTGGGCAATGGATGAATGGCAAGTGTCATTCACCCATTGGACCTGCCCCTAAATAACTGGGCCCACTGAATGAAAAAAGTCATCTTGTCTCGTAATTCGTGTAATAGTTACTCGAAACTTCCGTGAACTATAACTTTCTCGTCGAACGTCCGATTTCGACGTGCAACCTGTCTACGAACTCGTATCGACCCGATCTACGTAACAGTCCTCGGCCCTTGGACATCAGACCTCCCGGGTCAAAAGCTAACTTTTTACCCTCGTTCAAGGCAAAATCGTAATTTCATCCTGAACTTCCGATAATCTTCGGCTAATCCCTGATTAGCCTCACTAATCCATAATTAGTCTTAATTAATCCCAAAAATCAGGGACGAGTTGTTACACTAGAAGGTTCTAAAGTTTTCTTCTCATTTTTTTCATACAACCGACCTAATCCTATGTGTATATATATACTTGGACCTACAGGTAGAAAGTAGAAAAGAAGGATTTGGATTGGGTTCAGTGGGTGTTCACCGAAAGGAAGAAACATGGTGCACCGTGGAGGAAAACTGGGAAATGAGGGAGGAGAGGCTAGGAAAAGAAGAAAGGGAGATGGGGATCGTCTAGGAGAGAAGAGGAAAACCTAGAATTGGTGCGAGAGCTGAGATTTCAATGCCCTGAAAATGGGTCGCGAAGGAATCAGTGAAGTTGGTGGTTTGAGTTCATCATTTGGGGGCCAAGAACTTGGGAAATGAGAAATTGTGTGTGTCCCTGAAGATGATGCGATCATCCTAAGATAGTAAGGGACACGTTTGGACGTAGAAACAGGCTGAGAAGGAAGTAGACGCCATGGTCGTGATGCTTGAAGGTTTGAACTGTAAATTTGAGGTAAGTTCTTTCTAATTCAAAGTTGTAGAACTCTTCTTGGACTGAATACGAGTGTAATAAACGTGGAAGGAGAGAAAACAACTGAAAAATGAGATAATTACACCCGGTTCAGGGTTGCGGGTCAAGATGACCCGGTTGCAGAGAACCGGGTCTGGCGCGAGGTAAGATATGATGAACAGTAGGCGCGTAGCTCCCACGTACAGCCACTTTAGGTGACGCGTGGGATGTATGAGGAGGAATTTCGAGGTGGTGTCAACATGGTTTTTAATGTATTCGATGTTACGAATCCAACGATACAATTTTCGAGGTGATCAGATATCGTCTCGGGCCAGTTTAGGTTGTCTGCAGATTTATGTGTCATTTTAGTTTGCTTAAAAATCACAGAAAATTATGGGATTCATGTATAAGTTAATTAGGGTAGGTAGTGACCCTTCGAGGTGATTTTTGGCAGGAATTGACTTCCTTGGATTTCACGAAAAAACGTGTAGTTCGGGTTTGGTTGTGTGAAAGGTACGTGTGAGTTGACTTTTATTTTATTAAAATAGTATGCATGCATATTTATGTGTTTTAAATTTGTTTCTATATGCTTTGATGGTATGTGGTTGATAGGGATTTTATACGATTTTTGGTAATTTTATATTAAATTATTATTTTATTGCACGTTTTACGAAGTTCGAAAAATTACTTTTTGATTATGACTTCGAATTGGATGTGATTTATGACATGAGATTTTATAATATTGGATTTTGGTGATTCCTATATAATGTTTTGGATGAGTTTTGAATATATGTTTTGATGACATGTTTTACGGTGTTAGTGATTGAGTGGTGTTTTGGGCTAAGGCCCGAGTTTAGATTGTGGACTTCATATTGTGATGTGAGATGAGTATGTGTTGCGCGGTATTTGTGATATGTGATAGGTGGTGATGATTGTGGTGATGACTAAGATTTGAATTCATATTTGGACTGTGTTGTGATGGTTTCATGTTGAGGTGTGTTATGGATATGTGGTTTCTTGGTGTTGGTGATGTGACTTGTGTTGGTGTGTGACGATTCGTGTGTATGATGTGCTGTGGTCATGCCTATTGGTCGGTGAGTCTTGGATGTCGAGCCGTGCTCCTTTCCTGAGAGTGACACAACTCGGATGTCGAGCTGGGCTCATTTCTTGAGTCGGGTCCCATTTGTACGTCTGATAAGTCACAAATTAAGCATCATTTCAATGTTATTTCTTATCCCTTTTACTTATCTTTTGATTATAATCATTCAAACAATAGGAGAAAATGATCTCTTTTGTGAAGTTTGTGAAGATTGCTTAGTTGAGGTTTAAATCATGTTTTACAATTAAATGTGATATTTCCGAGGCTAAATCTTTAAGGACTCATCAAGGACTCATAAAGGGCCTCATCATCTCCCATTTACATGACCAAGATCCACCAAGACCCTAAAAGTCACGGCTTAGCCCTAGAAGCCCACAAAATGCAGTTAAAGGTGTTTTAGAGGGTTTACTTGTGCATCAAGTAACTTTGGACGAATTTTCCTATCTTTCTCAATGAGGAATGACATGGATTGACTTGGATAAGAAGACTTAATTATATTCCTAATCAGATCTTGAAGTTAAAGAGGCAAGAAACAAGGAAAAGGAAGTTTCTTAGAAATGAAGAAACCAGCTTGTACATGGCTAGGGTTAATTAACTTCCCTAGACGCAATTTATCATGTTTCCTTTATTTGAGGGCAATGTAATCTGATTTAGGATAGCATTAAATAAATTCCTAGTCAAAGATAAAGTCAAGAAGTGAAAAGAATGAAGGAAATGGACTCATTGTACAAGAAGGATACAAAAAACGGCTAACTATGGTTTTTCACAAAACTCTGAGGGAGATGTTAGGGCAGGTGTTTGGGGTTATAAATAGATGTTTTCTCATTGTTTTTTAGGGCCGAATTTACCTCTTGAAGGTCCCCAAAACTCTGTCAAAATTCGTACTTCAATCCATGTTCTTAGTTTAGAGTTTTGTAATTTAATTCAAGCACTCTTTATAATTCAAGCATCTTCAAATTCAGCACGTCTACCTTGAGGGAGTTTTCCTTCATCTTTTTTAATCATTGTCCTTTTATTATTTCTTGCTTTATTTATATTTGTGCACATTTTAATTATGTGCTTGTTTTATTCAATAATGTTTGAGTAGTGTAATTAGGGCTAGGGTTACTTGAAGCCCTAGCCATGTTAGTTCGTGTTTGATTTCTGGCTCTTGATTATGATTGCTACAAATGCCTAGATTTGTTGGATTACTGCACTTCATGAACTCAATTTATGCTTATAAGCTTAGCTACCTTATTTGTGTATAATTTTCGATGTAATTGCTTGACGGATCACCTTGATGTTTGTGTTCACCCTGCAATTTATGGCATCACGTTTAAGAGGGGGAATCTTATTCGTAATCTAAACTCATGACTTCCTAGGTCTGCACATCACTTTTCTAGGGACAGTGTAGTGTCATTAAATCTTCTTTATGTTTCATGCATTATCACGCACCATCGGTAATAGTTGTTTAAAGGCGGGCACATCACACTTAAACATGCAATCTAAGCGAAGATAATATGTAACGACCCGTCCCAGAAACTAAAGTTTAGATAGTGATTAAGATGGGATTAGTGAGCTGAATTGGTGGTTAGTTGGTCTCGTTGGGGTCGTTAGGGTAGAATGATGATTTTGCCCCTACTTTGGGCAAAAAGTTGACTTTTAGTTCGTGTAACGACCCGTCCCAAATTCCATGATTAGATTAGTGACTAATCATGATTAGTGAGGTTAATCTATGATTAGTAGATCGAAATCGGACGAACGATGCGAAATGACCGTTTTGCCCCTAATCGTGGCAAAATGTTGACTTTTCAGTCGGGCGGTCAAATGGACTTTGACCAATGACCGTGATGTAGTTCGTGACGTCACGAGTTCATAGACAGGTGGCACGTTCAATTCCGACGTTCGAGGAAGAAGTTATGACGTACGGAAGTTTAGGGGCATTTTGGTAATTTCGGTAAAAAGGGCCAAATAGTTGACTTTTTGACCGGGATGTCCGATGGCCGAGGGCCAATGACCATTACGTAGATAAGGACGATACGAATCCATAGGCAGGCGGCACACTGAAATCGGACTTCGAACGGGAGAGTTATGGGTCACGGAAGTTCGATTTCACTATGCACGAACTTCGAGACGGGGACGATTTGGCTAAATCTGATTTGGGCAGATATTTTGGTGGGTCCCATGGATGAGTGACAAGTGTCACTCATCCTATTGGCTAACTCCCCCAAAATGTGGATCTATATAATAAAATAATATTATTTAATTAATTTTTTAATCAAATCCACCCACCATTCAATCTTGGCCATCCATTTCAATTCATCCTTAAATCCACACCCTCCATCCCATCTCCCTCACATCCGATCAGCCTTCATCCTTCATCATCCTCATCTTTGTTCATCCTCACAACCCGAAACCCCATAACCCCATTTTCTTCATTTTCTTTCAAAAACCGAAACACACACACCCCATCACCATTCATTGCTTGGGTGTGACCGTGAGTGAGTTGAGGGAAGGACAGAGAGGCTGGGACGGCGAGTCACGGCGAGGGACGACGGAGGACACGGCGGAGGAGCTCGACCCGTGAGGTGAAAATATTTAAAAATCCAAGTTTTGTTTTTGTTAGGTTTTAATTGAAACTAATGATTGGGTTGTGCTTCTGGGGAACCTAGGAGAGAAATGGGATTGTTTTTGAAGGTTAGAACGGCCTGGAACAGCCGTGAACGGCGGGAGAAGTCACGGCCGCCATGGTCGAATTGAAGGTACGAGTTTTTGATGTTTTTCTTCCATTTTAATGTCATAGAACCCTAGGTTAGGATTAGAGGAGGAAAATAGGACAAACGGGAGGAGTTTTGGTGGTCGGACGGCGGAGAACCGGTCGGGTCAAGCCGCGGGTCACGGCGACCCGGTTACCGGTATTCGGGTCGACCCGCGGGAGGACAGAGATGACAGGTGACGTCATCATGTCAGGGATGACGTCAGCATTGTCAGATCTGACAATGTCAGCTGACATGTCAGAAAATGGGCCAATAGGAGTACGACACGTGTCTCATGTCAGTGCACAGTCAGCACTGACATGTCAGTGACGTGGCCCAATCAGGGGCTGACACGTGGCACAGACGTGGACCAGTGCCGTGATGACACGTGGCACATGTCGGACTGCAACGTGGCACTGACAGCACAGTGACGTGGACCAATGGGAGCTTGACACGTGGCACCTGTCAGAGTCTGACATGTCAGACCTGACAGCTGTCAGATGACGTCAGCAGGTACTATAGCAGTGTTGACCCAAGCGTTGACCATTTGCGTGGGGGCGCGTGTGAACAGTGTTTTGAGTGTGCCCAGTGTCATTTTAAAGGTTTCGACAATCCGGATCCAATGGCAGTGGTTTCGGGTCGATCAGAGATCATTAAGTTGGTCAAATTGAGGTTTTTCACCTCGGGAAACGTGTACGGGGCACGTTGACTTTTCCAGGAAAGTTTAGGGTTCTTAATATGGACTTGTATAGGTTAGTAGTAACCTTTGGTTATGATTTGGACAGGTCAGGATGACCCAGAGTGGTCGGATTGGCTCAGGAGAGCCGTATGGCACACAAATCGAGGCAGGAGCTCGGACGGTCTGTGAGTGGACCTTGTTTTATAAATTGGTGCATGCATAAATGTTTATTATATGTTTTAAATGCTTGTTTGTAATTCCATGGGTGCATTTGTATGTGGTTACGTATAAGCACGTATTTCGAGGTTTCGACCTTATACGGTGCTTATACGGGTCTGTATCTCTGTATTGATTTAAATGAACTGGATTTGAATTTCAAAAGGATAAACTCGGGTATGAGACCCATTTGGTTTTGTCTCGGGCATATGACCTCAGATTCCGGGCACGGTGCCCAGCTGATGTCCTATGTTCGGGCACGAGACCCAGTCACTTTACGGTTTTGATTTCAGGTCAGGGAACCTTAAATGGATTCCCATGTTCATGACGGTTTATGGGAACCGGCATGAACCCTTGTTATGGTATCGTGGTTCATGACGGTTTATAGAAACCGGCATGAACCTTTGTTGGTTATTACGGTACATGACGGTTTATGGGAACCGGCATGTTACCTCGGTTATGTTATTACGGTACTTGACGGTTTATGGGAACCAGCATGTTACCTTGGTTAGAGATATTATGGATCATGACGGTTCAGGGGAACTGGGCATGGATATTATGTTATGTATATATATGTTCATCTACCTGCCTTTACTTCTATTATCTCCTCTGGGGAGGGTCGTTGGCCTAGGTGGACCCCGGAGTAGTCACGGAGCACCGACTGAGTGGAGTCACCCCCCAGTTGGATTCCTTACTCTCAGGAAGGCTATGGTTATTATTACCTCGAGTAGGATTAGTGGTCTGCGGACATTGACCTTGACTTTGAGAAGACTCGGATTGAGACCCGGGTAGCACGCGCGTAGCTTTGGATATCGTGACAGGATTGGTTGTGTGACTTATATGTATATATATGATATATGATATATGATATGTGGTGTGCACAGGATTTGAGCAGTGGCTCGTGTACTTGGTTTCTTTATGGTTTGGGGCCGAGTCCCTTATGGATTTGGGCAGTGGCCCGTATAGTCGTTTTCATTGTGGTCCTTTCGACCTTGGTTTATATCTGAATTGGGCTTAGTTCACACGTATGGTTCTTTGGTTAAATGGTTTTCCAATGCATGCATGCTTTTTAGTGAAGGGTACAAATGTCTTCTTATTAAATGTTTTTATAAACTCTTGTTTTGTCCACTCACAGTTTTTAATGTTTTGACTGCCCTTCAGGTTGACATCGGATGTGGACTGTAGCAAAGACCGAGATATCACATACCTCCTCCGGATCCTGGCGTACTCTGATAGCCCGGGAGGGCAAAGGTCGGAAATATCCCTTGTCTAACACTCCGTGTCAGACGGGAGCAGGGTCATCCCGCACTAATCCCGGGGGGATTGGGATGGGTCCTGTCAATGTGGTATCAGAGCATAGGATTGCTCATAGGATGCTTATCAGAGCGGGGTTGTCTCTATTCGAGCAACCGTAGAGCTCTTTGAGTGTACGCAGGTCGAGGATGTGATATCTCAAGGAGTTACAGTTCGTGGTCAACCTGATTGTTGGGATGCCGATACGATAGTTAGTAGGACTGTATCGTGGAATGTCTTAGTTGCCTGGGGATTTGTGCAGAGAGAAGCAGATGAAGGGCTGAGATTGGGCCATGTGGGAGAGTATGGAGAGGATTTGTGACATGTGGCAGGTGTGTAGTGGGTTCTGGGGGTTCTCATGTGTGCACGGTCCAAATAATTGGGGTGCAACCGTGCAAGTGTGCGTGGTTGTTCGCAGAGAAAAACGGAAACAGAGAGGGAGCAAATTGAGAGAATTGATCGGTTATGGTGTGTGTGTTGGTGAGTTGTGAGGGTGTGAGAGTGACCAGAGAGGGAGAGTGAGACAGGAAGAAGGTTAGACGGTGTGAAGGCGGTGTGTGAATGAACTGGGAGCTACGGGAAAACCAGGGGTGAAAAGCAGGGAGGTTGTGAGACTCGTGGCGGTGGCGGCCGTGTACGGTGCCAGTGAACTCGAGAGGAGGTGGAGACGACACTGTGGACTCCAGGGAACGCGGCGGTGAGCACGGCGGTGGATGGTTGCAGGTAATTTCTAATCTCTGGGTCTATACTCTGTTTTTCCCGTCGAATTCAAGTTGAAAGTCGTGAGTCACGGGGTTGAATCGAAGCTTATAGGGAGGTCTAGGGGACTCAGGGGAGTCCTAGGAGGTCACTGGTTGTGCTGCCGTGACGGGGGGTGCACGGTGGCGGTTGGCACGACGGAGGGGACTCTGTGTGCTCTCTTTTTGCCGTGAGTTTCAGACGAAAAGTCGACGACTTAGGGAGTGAGTCGAGGGCTTCTGTGAGTTGGGTGTGACTCAATGAGATCCTAGGAAGAGTTTGGGATAGCCACCGTGACGGGAGGTTACTTGGGTGGCCGGAAAGGAAAACAGGGCAGGCTTTGGGTTTTCCTTCGAGCTTGAGTCGACGATGTAGGGGCCGTGTCGAAGTTTGAGGAGTTGGGGAAAGGATAGGGTAGGTCTGGACGAAGCTGAGGGTGAAGAAAGGAGGTGTTTTGGTGCAGGTACGGCGAAGAACCGCTCTCGCCGGTTCAGGTTGCAGGCTACTGGTGCGAATCGGGTTTGCTCGAGGAAGGGGGTGCACTGTAGCTGGCGCGTGAGGGCCACGCGCAGCCACTTTGGGCGGCGCGTGGGGGCGCGTGCGGCAGTGTCCGGTGAAGGTGTCAACATGGTTTTTAGTCTAGATGTTATGACGAGTCTAATGAAAGTGGTTTCGGGTTGTTTGGACGTCGTTTGAGTTTAGTTTCGGGAGGGTGAAAGCTTAGGGTCCCGGTTTCTTACGTTTAGGATTCGGGGATTTTTGAGGGAATTTAGGTGGACCTTTGTAAGTGTGTTAGTAACGTAATTGGGTGGTTATTGACAGGATCGGGAGTCCCCGAGGAAGCCGAGGAACGTACGAGACGTTCAGGACGCGATTGAGGGCTCGGTACTGTGAGTGGACCCCTTCTCTAAACTCGAGCATGCATAACTGTTTTCTATACTTGTTTTATGGTTTTAATCATGATTCTATGCTTATCGAATATGTTTTGTTGGTTTTACATTGTTGCACGTTTTTCGAGGAAATTCGATATTTGGCACGTTTTACGAGAAACATCGATTTCTGAGTAAAATGTCATGTTTTGGGGGTTTTCAAAGGATAAATGGTTTGAATGCTTATAAAGAGATTTTGAAACATGATTTGGTGACCAAAGGATTTTCGGTTTTAGAATCGGATTTCGGAAACGGAATTTGGTTTTAAAGTTGGAAAGTGAATTTCCGGATTTGGGTTCGGGATGCCCGAAGGGCATCAGACCGGTGATTTCAGATTCGGGTTTGGATGTGAATTTGGAAATGGTTTTCAAATGGTTTTGATTGGATTTGCTGGATCTGGATATTGGGTTTAAAGACCCGGATATTGATTGACGGGGGGACGGGCCCGGATTGGGTTTAAAGACCCGGATTGAGTTTAAAGACTCGGGAGTTTAAAGACTCGGATATATTGATATTTCCCCCATAGGCCTGTTGAGTTTAAAGACTCGGGAGTTTAAAGACTCGGATATTATCGAGGCCTGGATTGAGTTTAAAGACTCGGGAGTTTAAAGATTCGGATAGATCCAGCAGGTTTGATCGGAAAATAATGTTTTACGCTATGGTTTTAGGATGCTTGTGATATGATTTCTATAACTGTTTTATAGTGTTTCTGTTTCTTATGATGTGGTTTATGGTGTTCTCGTTTATAACTGTTTTATGAGCTGGGTTATGCATGTGGTTTCAAAACGGAGGGCTAAACCCGGTTTTCTTCTAAATGGTTTTGGAAACTTTTCTTTTATTTATGGTCCACTCACACCTTCTGTTTTTACTGCCCTCCAGGTCGTGGAGCTAGAGTAGGGTTTTGGCGTCGAGGCAGTGTCAGAGGTATAGAAGTTACGAGAGGGATCCCGGAGTATTTTGTTTTCATTTTCGTGTGCGTGTATGTAGTATAATAGTTTTCTTTCTTTTTATTGAGTACTATGCTCTGTAAACTGTTGACTTCGGGATATGTAGTATAAGTTCTCATGCGTCTGACTGTCCATGTGTCAGGGTGTCAGACGGGAGCAGGATTTACCTCGGTTTTCGGGGTGAAACCGGGGTGGGTCCTGGCAATTGGTATCAGAGCATAGGTTTGTCGAGTTTGTTGGGTTTGTTGGTTTGTGAGGTTGTGTTTTAGTTGTTTGACTACTTCTATGCCTCTTTCAGCGTGCGGTTAACGATGCCTCCGAGACGTGGACCCTCTCCACGACCTGAAGAAGAAACGGCGAGGGGAACTGAGAGTACCACGATTGAGCGAGCCCAGCGGCTCGGAGCTACTACTTTTAGTGGTGGGGCTGATAATGAGGAAGCCCAGAGGTGGATTACGAGACTTGAACGGATCTTTGCAGTGATGCGTTTTCCACCGGAGGATCGGGTGTTACTGGCTACATTTTTACTAGACGGTGCGGCGTACGAGTGGTGGTATACCCTCGAGTTGTCTGGTTGGGATGCCCACACTGTGACTTGGGAGACGTTCAGGGAACGATTCCTAGAGCAGTATTACCCTCGTTCTTTCCGAGATGCCAAGGAGGCTGAGTTTCTGCAGCTTCAACAAGGGAATCTGAGTGTGGCTGAGTACAAACGGAAGTTCCAGATGTTGTCTCGGTTTGCTCCTGCGTTTGTGGCTACTGAAGCCGAGAAGTGTCGTAGGTTTGAGTTGGGCCTGCGAGGTGAGATTCGAGCCATAGTGACGGCTGGATCGTTTGCTACCCTCCGAGAGTTGTCGGATGCTGCGGTAAAGGTTGAGGCTAGTTTGCCGGTACGGCGCTGGCAGCCATCGTTTTTTGGAGCTTCGAGCCAGAGGACACCGAAGAGAGGTAAATTCGGTGGAGCATCATCGTCGGGTGATGATCGTTTCGGTAGACCTGGTAGTTTCCAGAGTTCAGGATTTCGGGGTTACCGAGCGCAGCCGACTCCGCAAGCTAGTGCGACGTCTGTTGCGTCGACAGGGCGACCAGGTCTTTCCGGTCGGGATGTTTGTTTCTACTGCGGAGAGCGAGGTCATTTCCGACGTGAGTGTCCACTGTTGCCAAAGGAAGGTGGTGTAGGCCGAGGAGCAACGGAGCCCGGACAGAGTACAGCGTCAGGGACATGGGGCACTAGAGGAGGTGGTGGTGCCACTAGTAGTTCGAGGGGACGTGGTAGAGCGTCGGGATCTCAGGCCCGAGTGTTTTCGATGACTCAGCAGGAGGTTCAGTCGGCACCAAATGCGGGGACAGGTACTTGTATTACCCTTGATTGTGGTGTACCCAGTTTTGTTGTTGGATCCCAGGGAAGCGTGAGTTCCGTGGAAGGGTGACGGAAGGTATAGGAAAGGAGTGACTATAACTGATCGATATGAGGTTATTGAAGGAGAGAACCCACAAGCTAGAGTTTGCCTTTAGGACTTTGTAGATTTATTCCGATAGTGGCCGAAGTAGCAGCTTAGGGAGATAGGTGTTCGCTTGTCTGGGTTAGTATCCGAGTGGGTTCTGGGAAGTGTCAAGGTACTACGTGAGGATGTACTCTATGCCTTCTATTGGGTGTTCTTTATGAGGTATTTTAAAATATCTTTGTTTACTGTTCATAGAGTTTCCCTTGCGTACACCATGCAGTGTAATTGGTAGTTGGGGACGGAGTGAAATACCCAAGGTGGAGATGATAGACAGGAAACCTAGGAGAAGTTGTTGTTAACTTAGTATTGAGTACCGGGTAGGAGATCCTAGTGTCGGGAAGTAGTTGTGGAATTTCGGGGACGAAATTCTTTTTAGGTGGGTAGATTGTAACGACCCGTCCCAGAAACTAAAGTTTAGATAGTGATTAAGATGGGATTAGTGAGCTGAATTGGTGGTTAGTTGGTCTCGTTGGGGTCGTTAGGGTAGAATGACGATTTTGCCCCTAGTTTGGGCAAAAACTTGACTTTTAGTTCGGGTGGTCCAATGGACTTTGACCGGTGACTAGGACGTAGTTTAGGACGTCACAAATCCGTAGACAGGTGGCACGCCCGATTCCGACATCCGATGAGGAAGTTATGATGTTCGGAAGGTTGAGGGTATAACCGTAATTTGGCTAAATTAAGGGGGAAAAGTTGACTTTTTGTATGAACGGGTTTTGGTATGTTGACCTATGACCGTTAGATAAATCTCGTCGTCCTAAGTTTGATGACAGGCGGCACGTGTTCGTCGGACTTACGAGGTGTGAGTTACGGGTCTAAAACGGTAAGGGTAAAACCGTAAAAATTGGATTAAAAGGAGGGGCAGTTTAGTCTTTTAGTTGCATGGGGATTTGTGCAGAGAGAAGCAGATGAAGGGCTGAGATTGGGCCATGTGGGAGAGTATGGAGAGGATTTGTGACATGTGGCAGGTGTGTAGTGGGTTCTGTGGGTTCTCATGTGTGCACGGTCCAAATAATTGGGGTGCAACCGTGCAAGTGTGCGTGGTTGTTCGCAGAGAAAAACGGAAACAGAGAGGGAGCAAATTGAGAGAATTGATCGGTTATGGTGTGTGTGTTGGTGAGTTGTGAGGGTGTGAGAGTGACCAGAGAGGGAGAGTGAGACAGGAAGAAGGTTAGACGGTGTGAAGGCGGTGTGTGAATGAACTGGGAGCTACGGGAAAACCAGGGGTGAAAAGCAGGGAGGTTGTGAGACTCGTGGCGGTGGCGGCCGTGTACGGTGCCAGTGAACTCGAGAGGAGGTGGAGACGACACTGTGGACTCCAGGGAACGCGGCGGTGAGCACGGCGGTGGACGGTTGCAGGTAATTTCTAATCTCTGGGTCTATACTCTGTTTTTCCCGTCGAATTCAAGTTGAAAGTCGTGAGTCACGGGGTTGAATCGAAGCTTATAGGGAGGTTTAGGGGACTCAGGGGAGTCCTAGGAGGTCACTGGTTATGCTGTCGTGCCGGGGGGTGCACGGTGGCGGTTGGCACGACGGAGGGGACTCTGTGTGCTCTCTTTTTGCCGTGAGTTTCAGACGAAAAGTCGACGACTTAGGGAGTGAGTCGAGGGCTTCTGTGAGTTGGGTGTGACTCAATGAGGTCCTAGGAAGAGTTTGGGATAGCCACCGTGACGGGAGGTTACTTGGGTGGCCGGAAAGGAAAACAGGGCAGGCTTTGGGTTTTCCTTCGAGCTTGAGTCGACGATGTAGGGGCCGTGTCGAGGTTTGAGGAGTTGGGGAAAGGATAGGGTAGGTCTGGACGAAGCTGAGGGTGAAGAAATGAGGTGTTTTGGTGCAGGTACGGCGAAGAACCGTTCTCGCCGGTTCAGGTTGCTGGCTACTGGTGCGAACCGGGTTTGCTCGAGGAAGGGGGTGCACTGTAGCTGGCGCGTGAGGGCCACGCGCAGCCACTTTGGGCGGCGCGTGGGGGCGCGTGCGGCAGTGTCCGGTGAAGGTGTCAACATGGTTTTTAGTCTAGATGTTATGACGAGTCTAATGAAAGTGGTTTCGGGTTGTTTGGACGTCGTTTGAGTTTAGTTTCGCGAGGGTGAAAGCTTAGGGTCCCGGTTTCTTACGTTTAGGATTCGGGGATTTTTGAGGGAATTTAGGTGGACCTTTGTAAGTGTGTTAGTAACGTAATTGGGTGGTTATTGACAGGATCGGGAGTTCCCGAGGAAGCCGAGGAACGTACGAGACGTTCAGGACGCGATTGAGGGCTCGGTACTGTGAGTGGACCCCTTCTCTAAACTCGAGCATGCATAACTGTTTTCTATACTTGTTTTATGGTTTTAATCATGATTCTATGCTTATCGAATATCTTTTGTTGGTTGTTGCACGTTTTTCGAGGAAATTCGGTATTTGGCACGTTTTACGAGAAACATCGATTTCTGAGTAAAATGTCATGTTTTGGGGGTTTTCAAAGGATAAATGGTTTGAATGCTTATAAAGGGATTTTGAAACATGATTTGGTGACTAAAGGATTTTCGGTTTTAGAATCGGATTTCGGAAACGGAATTTGGTTTTAAAGTTGGAAAGTGAATTTTCGGATTTGGGTTCGGAATGACGGTTCGGGATGCCCGAAGGGCATCAGACTATTGATTTCGGATTCGGGTTTGGATGTGAATTCGGAAATGATTTTCAAATGGTTTTGATTGGATTTGCTGGATCTGGATATTGGGTTTAAAGACCCGGATATTGATTGACGGGGGACGGGCCCAGATTGGGTTTAAAGACCCGGATTGAGTTTAAAGACTCGGGAGTTTAAAGACTCGGTTATATTGATATTTCCTCCGTAGGCCTGTTGAGTTTAAAGACTCGGGAGTTTAAAGACTCGGATATTATCGAGGCCTGGATTGAGTTTAAAGACTCGGGAGGTTAAAGACTCGGATAGATCCAGCAGGTTTGATCGGAAAATAATGTTTTACGCTATGGTTTTAGGATGCTTGTGATATGATTTCTATAACTGTTTTATAGTGTTTCTGTTTCTTATGATGTGGTTTATGGTGTTCTCGTTTATAACTGTTTTATGAACTGGGTTATGCATGTGGTTTCAAAACGGAGGGCTAAACCCGGTTTTCTTCTAAATGGTTTTGGAAACTTTTCTTTTATTTATGGTCCACTCATACCTTCTGTTTTTACTGCCCTCCAGGTCGTGGAGCTAGAGCAGGGTTTTGGCGTCGAGGCAGCGTCGGAGGCATAGAAGTTACGAGAGGGATCCCGGAGTATTTTGTTTTCATTTCCGTGTGCGTGTATGTAGTATAATAGTTTTCTTTCTTTTTATTGAGTACTATGCTCTGTAAACTGTTGACTTCGGGATATGTAGTATAAGTTCTCCTGCGTCTGACTGTCCATGTGTCAGGGTGTCAGACGGGAGCAGGATTTACCTCGGTTTTCGGGGTGAAACCGGGGTGGGTCCTGACATAATATGTGTGGGGCGAACCTTAGCCTGACCCCTGCACGGGCACTTAATTCATATACATGCATAGTAATCTAATCAAGGAAATTTAACGGAACTATAATTGGTAAATGCGGATAGAAACCCTAGCTCGACTTAGTTAGTTATTATTAGTTAATTTATTTCATTCATAAAACATAACAAACTCCCCATTGCATTTTAATTACTCCACTTAAGTCAATTGAGTTAAACGGAATTGGATATCATTGAGCAAGTCTTCGTGGGATCGACATTTGCTTGCATCTATACTATCTACACGTCTTGTGTACTTGCAAAGTTTATTACACGTAGAGATTTTTCGTAGTACATCTTTTGTGCTTGGTAAAATTTCTATCAACGTCGAACTAGACTCATTTCCTGAGTGGTGTGCCTACCAATAGTGCATTGGTTATGAATGATTGTGTGTGGATTTGTGTGATGATTGAGGTGATTATTGTTGTTTCTTGCATTACGGTCAGTTAGCACATCTTTTGTGCTCTGTAAACAGTTTTTATATGCATGCATAGTTTTAGAAAACGGAGGGTAAAATGTTTATTACAAATTATGTTTTTAAACAATTTATTTTTATCCACTCACATTTTTTTCATGGGTTTTTGAAACCCTCTAGGGTCGTTGCACGAAATTCTGAGCTAAACGTGAGGTAAAGGCATCCCTTGTCTGACAAGCTGAGGGTAATTTTGGTAATATAAATTGCTTGTTAGACGGGGGCAGGGCCCAGACGTAGTTTACGAGACGATTTTCAAGATGAGTCCTATCATTTTTAGTTAAATATGTCCAAAAGTTAAATTTGACTATTGTGATACAGATTACACTTTTGAAATTGAATTTTGAATCCAATTATAAACGACATGTAAAATTATAAAAAAAACATACCATCGAATTATAAAATACCAGTGAATTATAAAAAAATATATTTCAATATGATACCATCAAATTGTTAGAAAATTAATTTATATCTTTGATTTTACTTAAAAATGCTCTAATAAGCAAAATGGATCCAATAAAAAAAAGCAAAAAAAAATACGAGTGAATAATCTAATGGAAATTTGGGTTCCAAATCATGTTTGCTCATTGATCGTGGATTTGAGACATAAAACTTCAAGCATATTACTTTTTGGTTGAAAATTTTAGAATATAGCATATCAATAATAATAAAAAAATTAGTCATTAATTTAAAATTTTAGGCATTACATGTCAATTGAAAAGAAAAAAATTAAAACGAAGAAAAATGGACACTCAATACTCAAATCTCAAATATTGTTTTATTAAGTACATACTCTGTACACATATCTTCTAAGTAGAAGTTGACACAAATCCGTTAAAACCATTAACCGATCCGTTTCAAACCGTTATTTATCAAACAGTTTAGGTTTGACCGGATAAAAGTCAAACGGTTTGAGAATCAAAACCGTTTCGTTAGTAATAGTTTGAATTTGAATTTTTATTTTGAAAATCCTCTAAATCTAAACAGGAACGTTAAGAAATATATTAATTTTTAAATCTATTATTAATACAAAGTAAAATAATAAAAATAAAAAGATATCTAGATATACTCATAAAAGTATATGTATACTCATATAAGAGTATAATAAAAAAATATTAAATAGTAATTTTTTTTTGATAAATTTTAGTATAATGATACTGCTTGCAATTCAATACTTAGTAAGATTAATATATTCTGAAAAAAAACAAGATTAATATATAAAATTTTAAGTATTGATTTGTTTTATATCTTTTTTTTTATTTCTAAATGGTTTTAAACAGTTTCGATCCAAATCGAATCGTTAGTAATGGTTTGGATTGAAACGGTTTTATTTCTAATTTTAAAAAATCTAAATCATATCAAACCGTTAAATTTTTAACAATTTAACTATTATTAATATTCGTATCAAACTATATCGTACCTACCACTATTTCCAAGTCATCGTCCTTCTCATTTCTTCGTGTCTAATATACAAAGTCATCTGTTAAAAAAAATTGTAGAGAGTCATCGTTCTTCCCATTACTTCGTGCCATTGAAAAGTCAGGACTTGGCCCGTCCGTATTAAAATTTAACAACATCAGCAAAATGTCTGAATCGGAACAACAACAACTCATCGAAAAGCTCGATATCTTCAAGATCAAGGGCCGGGACAAACGCGGATGCACCATCATTAGCGTCATCGGAAGAGAAAATATTTTCAGAATTTAAGAATTAGTCGTTCGTGATGTTGTACGTGCACACCGGAGTTCAAAGGTGCAAGAACTTTCCAGGAATATTTGTTGTCTGATCAATCTACGACGCGATCCCAATCGTTGTCAAGCGCAACCTCGAAGTCGTGTATTTTCTCCACCCAGGCATTCAGGCCCGACTATTCTTCGCCACCGTCGACCGTTTCCTCTTCACCGACGAGTAATAATAAATAAATAAATGATTTATTTATTTACTAATTAACTAAGAGAAAAACGCATATTAGCGCTGGTTCATTCTTGTTCCTCATCACACTCAGAACCGCCCCAACCGTCCAATAATCGGCCACAACCATTCCAGAATCGTCCACAATAACCTTCAGATTTTGGATTGTTATACTCTCAATACTTCCAACCATGATTACAGACTTCTATAACCAACCAAACTTCTTCGCCACGTCTGACAACAACCCATCCCATCGGTCGCTCGCACCTAGACTCGACAACGATCAAGATTTTATGGAGCACTCCGATGGTGTGCTTGACTTGGCGCAACAACTACAAGGGTCCTCTCAGGTGGCGCACCATTTCAATGGTGAAATATTTAGCTCTTCTCCTCTATTCAGATAAGTATTTTATTTACTCTCTTTTTGCTAATTATTATTTTGTACAAATTTTATCTTTTGAATAATTTGAGTTAATCATGCACCATGGTTTGATAGTATCAATGTTTGTCTATTTAAAAATTTATTGTTACTCACGATTAACATGTATAGAATTTTCATTCTTGTTCGTTTAATATCCATTGTTTGTTTAGTTATTTGGTGGTATATTTGTAGCCTTATTTGATAAAAATCATTGTGGCATTGTTTATCCACAGGAGACATTTCAAGGTTTTTGTGCAATTTGTTGTGGAATTTTGGTGTCTTGCTTTCTCTGATCTGTTGACTATTATTTCACTTCATTTGTACAATCGATGACATTTTCTTTGGGCTGGAAGTTCTCTTCCACGCTTTCTAGTTTTCTTTGGCATTTTTTTCACATGTTGATTTTGATTACAGGTTCACATGTAGTTGATTTTGTTCCAATTTGTTTGTTTCGTGGTTTTAGGATTTAGCATTCAATAATTTGTTTTCTTTAAGCAAACTATCTACCGTTCTTCTGTTAGTATTACATTTTGCCACTCCCAATATTTTTTTGAACTTCTTACTTTTATGTATGTATTGAAAATAGATTTAATTATTTACTGTAGATTGCACCAGTGGCCTTAATTTCAATGGCTCTCAAGCGATCAGATCTAACACTCTAAGTAGCAGTTGGAGATGAGGCTTGTTATGGGTAGTTTCTTAACTCCAACGAAAGTTTTTTCTCCAAAATATTGTCGATATATGCCGTTATCGAAAATAAAGCAATTATTTCACAACCAGAGATGGTGAACAGCAAGCAATAAGAAGACGCAGATTCTTACTCGACCTTAGGAATGCAGATTGAAGGACCTACTAGTTTTCTGATTTATTTTCCCAACTTATTTCTCCATTTTCACTTTAATTTTTCCTTTGTCTATTAATTGATTTTGTTTACCTTTCTTCCCTTCATTACACCAAGTTCCATGCTATTTAGTTTGGTTTGTATTAGCTTAGATTTATACCTTATTTATTTGTACTCTTACTTTTTTTTCTCTCTTATTTTGATTAATACTCACTTATCTCATTGCTCTATCTATATTATATAAGTTTTCATACCATATTTCATTGTTCTGACAACGATCTTATATCCTATGCAGATCTCTCAATATTGAAAATTAGATTACCACTGTTTTTTTAACTTCCAATGACCTCAAGCTGTTGCACTCTTTTTCCTATACCATGGTTTTTTTCCCATTGGATTTTTCCAGATAAGATTTTCTAATGAGACAGCACGAGCGATAACTTTACATCTTCAGCTGAAGTTCAACAATTAAACTTATTGTTAAGATATTACCTTGTACCCTATTATATATATTTTGCTTTGGTAGGTTTTATCCCTTACTAAATTAATCCAGATCACAATTTTTTTTTTAAATTTTGCTATTTTTTCGTATATTCAAAGTTAGATTTTATAGCGACATTTGTTTCTACGGCGGTACATCTCTTCTATGCCAAAAAAAAAAACATCAGCAAATATAAACCCCGCTGTGTTAAACCCTTCAACCAAACAAAACATTTGCCAAAACTCAGACATAGACCTCCACACTCTCCTTCCCCCTTCATTTTCAAGCCATTTTCTCCGCCAAACAAAACCCTAACTCGAGCCAAGCACACTGAGAAACCGCTTGGTTTGTAACCGGAGCTCCGGTGGCTACCGATGGTGACTTCCAGAGACATCCAAGAGATTGTCTCAGAGCTATCGTCTGATAAAGTCAAGATTCGAGAAGTATCTATCTTCTACTCTCTCGCTGATTTTCTTTTCCCTCCGTTTGGTCCTCTGGAAACGCAATCGCAAGAAATGAAAATGAAATTAATAAACGATAAAACTAATTTGAGAAAAATAGGGGTTCCGATAATGGAATGTGAACTTAGAAGTTTATTGGTAACCAAGACTACTGTGTGCTCTATTAATTGGTTATGATGATTCAATTTGTAAAAAAAAAAATCTTTTTTCAGAAGCTTTTAATTTAACATATGATCCGATTTCAATCCAGCCAAAAGTTTGTTTAGGCTTTCACTCAGAAAATTCTATTTGCAATTTTGTGTTTAAGTAATTATTCTGAACTACATATTTGTCTATTTGACCCTTTTTGCTGCATTCTTCCCTTCCAAGCCCGTATTACTGGTTTGCTATATGAAAATAATTGTATGGTCGATTTTGATGTATATACAGGAAGGGATAAAAGTGTTAAATACATGGTTAGAAGGAGAAAGATCGATTGCGTTCTGTAAATATCTTGGACAGAATACGGCAGAGCTTAAACCAGATGAAATTGCTCACTGTATGTTGAAGATTTCTTCTAGGTTAAATGCAAAATCTCTTGTATTACATAAAAATAGTGAAATGTATTGTTTATATTGTTGTTGCAGCTGAGACCTGGCCTTTTTTGGTTAATTTGCTCATTCGGTGTGCTGAATTGGAGATATCCTCAAGTACTCGGCGACTGCCAAAGTTAATATATGCAAAGACTCTACGGATAGTTGTGCAACAAGCAGAGGATGATAAATTTTCAGGTATTAAAGAGAGTCAAGAGGTTAGGCGTTGAAGTGGTACAGGGGGTTTAGTAATTAAGTATTCCACATCTGATTATGCTTGTTTTCATTATCATTTCAGGCAGGCCGTTGCCTTTGTTACCTGTGGTTAAAAGTCTTTTTAATCATGTATGTAAGGTCATACTCAGTAAGTCTAGCTTTCAATCGGAATATGGGATTGTTCTCCGGCGCCTATTGGCTGTCAAAGATTATCGATTTCACATGAGGGGGCGCATCTATTGCAGTGAGTCAGTGATTTGAACAAATAATCTTGAGCATATGTCTCTTATTGATTGTTATATGACATTTTCCTTGTTGAATTTCTTAACTATTTTTTTCTTTATCAATAAGGCCTGGTGCAAGAATATATAGAGAAGGTAGAAATAAGCTTGCAAGAAAATAATGCTAACCAATATACTCCCAAGGAGGAGGTCTTTCGCTGCATTCTTACACTTCATTCGCTTTTGGAGAATCCTCCTGGAGATTTCCCACATAATATCGGCAAGGTCATTGTTAAAGGCTTTGTCAATATTTTCTCGTACATTAGGTAACACTCTTCCTCTCTCTTTCCTCTGGATGTGGCCTAAAATGTTTTACCTTCCTTCTTAATATTCATGACTTAATATTCATGATGATGGAGTACATGCTTTTTTTTTTTTTTTTTTTTCATTTTCCCCAGAGACGAGGGAAAGATTTCTCGCAAACTTATTGAGTGCATTAATACCTTTCTGTTAAAAGATGGTCCAAATTTGGGTTGTGAGTCCTTGGAGATCCACGATGCTGTGCAAAAATTTGTGTTCCGGTGTTTGCTAACCACCCATGATCGAGCCCTTAAGGTTTTTTTTAATAAAGCATTTCAAAGCAATATTGGCAGCTTACTTAAATGTGTTTGAGTATCCTGAACTGCTAATTGTTTTTGTATATGTACGTGTTTTTTGGTTGCAGGATGCACTTATATTTTATGCAAGGTTACAGCTGAATATGACTAGAGGTTCTACCGATGTGAGTGTTTTGGTACATCAACTTATGGACATAGTTTACAAGGAGCTAGATCAAAGCAATATATCTAATGTTCCTAGGTGGGCTTCTACCTTTGCCTGTCTACCCTGTTTTTTCCCCTCATTTTTGACTTTCATTTCTTTTGTGGTATTACTGATAGAAGTTTATGTTTGTAGCAATAGATGACCATGTAAAACATTCTGCATATGCAGGACTGATGCAGCTAAAGATGACAAGTTTGGAACTTTGAGTAGCTCACATTATGGTTTGGTTGAGCTTGCTGCCACTGTACTTTATCGGGTAACTACTCCAGATAGTCAGTCGACTGCTCTTCCATCTCATTGTGGAACTAGCACAAATTAATATCATCACTATGGTTTTGCAATATTTTTTTAAAATGATTTGAATTTTTTTTCTTTTTGTTTGGATTTGGCATTCTTCAAAGCTTATTTTGAGATTGAAAAATTTCTGCTAGATTTTGTTGGTTTCCTTGAAATTTGGTCATTATGTGTACGTTCAAAACTCTTGTATGTGATGCTTCAATTTTGGCTCAAGTGGTTGAAGGTGGAGTGGGGTTGAGCAGTTCTTAAGTTTCAAGCTTGTTGCTGTTTGCTTGTTTTTTTAAACGAAGTCTTTAAATACCCTGGAGATGGAGACCATTTGTAACACTTATTTTTCCTTCCCTTCCTTTAGGCAGAAGATTCTGGTTGATGGATAATTTCTTTTTTTGCATCTTGTTTCTGTTTATATTCTTTGCAATAAAGTTTTTTTTTCCTATCAAAAGCAGAAAAAAAAATGTGATTTTACTTTTCAGGCTTGTAATAACATGACTAAACCACCATCAACTGAAAAGAGGGTCAAGAGAGAGCATGCTGCTGTCCAATTAAGGGAGGCTCTCATGAAAGGAAAATGGTTATGGTAGGTTTTCTGACTGATTATGTTTTTTGTTTGATTTCCTTGTGTGGTATCTTCTGCACAGGCTTTAGCTAGATGACATAATTCAGTGACAATTATCTATCATCTAATATGGATGATAAATTCAATATGGCACTGATGCTTTTGATGTGCTGGTTTGATGATGGATTCAGGAATGCTTCATTTTGTTGTCTGACTCGTAAGTACCACACACGCATTAATAAGGATCTTTTCATCTACTGGTTCGAGGGCATATGTACAAGCTTTCAAAGGTACTTCTTGTCATATTTTAGTTAGTTATAATTATCTCAGTATTCAGTAATAATCAAACTATTCTTTGGTCTGCTGCCACTTTTCAGTTCTTTTAATATAATTGGAAACAACCTCGGATAACTTTGAGACAAGGAGTTGGATACTACTCGAGTTTTTGTCGATTTTAAACTGGAATCTCCTGTTTAATTGTTGTCTCGAGTGTTATACTTGGTTTTATTCTTAGTCTGACTATAGCATGTGCCATATGCTTGTCCTCAACAAGAAAAATATATATATGTTTGTGTGTATGCAGATTAGTTAAAAAAAGAGAGACTATCCTAGAAATTGTGTGGCTGTTTCGACAAGGTTTGATCTTGTTTACCTCTAGATGAAAGTTACGTGTCTATCTGGCAATAAAATACAGATGTTTCTTGTGTGTATATGCAATTCAGTTGACATTCATTGTTGGGTGTCTATTCACGTCCGTGTAGGCAATTGCTAGATATCTTCTTGAATAAAAGCTCTAAAGCTGAGTGTCTCTGCATGCTTGTTTAGGCAATTGCTTGTGGTCATTTAGTTGGCGCAACTGTAAAATTTTGCACATCTGGGCCACATCAGTTGTGCTCCTGTTACTATACTAAATAAAGTGATAAAGTTGTTTTGTTTGTGCTCATTGCTCATTATTGTACAATGTATTGGAATCTATTTCAGAATTTTGAATGATGCAAATACCGGCCACGATTATGATGGTTTGCTCTGGACCCTGAGGTGCGCGTCTCTCATTTATTATATATGTAAATTTTGTTGAGTGTATAGCTAGTGTCTCTATAACATTTTGACACTGGTGGTACATTTGAATATTGATCTGCCATATACGGTGCTCATTTAACTTTAGTATACTTTATCTCTAAAAACATCTACTGGTTAATAAGATTGATGCCACCTTTCGGTTCTTCCATCCATTTACCTCTCTTTTCGTGCTTGATATGAGCTTATGTTTATATATTTACTTGCATCTAAAGGAGCTTGCAGGAACTCTCTTCGGTGCTGTTGCTTCCAGATGCAAAGCTGAATAAGCCATCAAGCTCCTCTCCCTTGAATGAGGTGCTTATTTTTTTCGCTTATTTTGTTGTAAATATTTTCCTCGTGTTCTTTATTACGTTGCCCATTTGCAAAATTGAGTCTGATCTGTCTAGAGTTTCAACTGAAAGGTTGTTTTTAAGTACCTATGCTGCAGTTAAATGATGTGCAAAAGTACCTTGGACAGAGATGAGTGGAAATTTGAGTTTCTATCCTTTATCCAACTGATGATCCCTGGGCTTGTACCATACCAAGTTTGTTAGTACTGTCTTTAAGGACTTTGTAGATGTCATTAATATGTATGGATTACGGAATAGGTGCTGATAATTCAATGGGTGTTTCTTCTGCTAAAGGATTTTTTTTTTAGTAATGACAAATTCTTGGTAAATGATTCCAACTCTAGTGGTGTTTTGTTTGTTCACATACTATGCGGGATCAAAGGAATCAACTATAGTCTTTCTTACTGCTTTCAATAATACTATTTCCACAAACTGGTAGCTGCATTAACGGAGTTGTTGGACAATATTTCTCAGTTTGATCGTGGTTGGAAAGTAGTGTGGAGTTGCCTGATGCAGGGGTTGCCATTGCTCAGTAATGTAAATGCAGTTGTAAGTTTCAATTCTTTCTATTTGGATATATATATATATATATATATATATATATATTGCCCATCAAAGAGAAATTTATATCATATATTTGGATATATTTTTAGTTAAAAAATATAGCTGGAAAAAAACACTAGGCAGATGTAAGAATTAGAGGAAATTACAATCACCTCACAACTCCCACCAATGAAGCTGAATTAAATTGGGTGGATTAACTTCTCCCTACTAGTATTTTTAACTGAGTTATGGGTATACTATTCTATTTTTCCTCATTGGTTCTTGTATTGGCATATCTGGCACATCATTCATCTCTGTTTTGCTGGAAACTTCTCTGTTTGCCTATAATTTCTGTTTGCAAGAAACTTGAGGTGCTCCAGTCAGCTTCTATTAGTTTTTAACTCGCTGGCCTTTTTCTTGGCATTACCAAAAAATTTTAAAAGACAATTGTCTTGGTTTCAAATACCCGTTAAATGTGTTGGACACTGTCGTTAAATTTTCAAATTTTTGGCACAATCTACCTTGCTGTTCATCATATTCGGAGGCTTTTCAGCGCACATTAAAATATATAGAGCCTGAGTTTGACTGTACAGAAGTAAATTAAACAAGAAGTTTGTAGCATCTTTTGGAGTTTAATTTAGTATGTTGAGAATTCTCAAGTGCATCAGATCTCAATTTACTTTTTAAACATCTGACTTTTCTCAAGATTTTGCTTTGTGTTTCATTTGTGTATCTTTATGCAGGTGGATGCTGCTCTTGTGCTCCTCGGAAACATAAGTGAAAATGTGTGTGACAATGTGTACTGTTTTCTAATACTTCCATGCACGTTGGTATTTTATTATGAAAATGATCTTAGTTCACGCTTTCTTTTCCAGGATCTTATGTACACATGTGTTCCTCAGGATATTTGGGACCTTAAGTTATTCAAACAAATTCCGTCAGTGTAAGTGCATGCGTTGACTTTCATTTAAGTTACTACGGATACTTGACACTTCCTTTGGAATTTGGTGACCTATGTGCGATACTGTTCTTGCAACTTGAGTTGCCTGGAACATCTCCAACCACACGTACGCTTAGTTTGCGAGTTTGACTTTAGTGAAAACGGAGTAAAAAAATTTATTTAGGGAGTTCTCTAAATTTTATGTTACTCCAACTATTTTCCCTAATTCTGAAGTCATAAATGCTATTTTTAGAGCATCATAAATGCTAATAGTATTAGAATATAGTAGGGGGATTAGGAGTCACTCAGAGCTCTCGTTATATTTGGGAGCTTCTAGAGTTCTCCCTATCTAGGAGCTTGATAGCTAACGCGATTGGATTTAGTTTGGGGAATGTTATTTAAATTTGGCTTAGTAGCTCCTTTAGCTAGTCTATTGAAGATACTCTAATTGTGTGATTTCATTTCAGGTCTGTTCTGTACTTTATTTCGTGTTACTTCTCAAAGAAAGTTTCTCAAGTAAGTTAGCTATTTTTTAGCTTTTAGATCGTATATTTTGTCATCCGGTCTCTTATTCAGCTCTGAATAATTATTTTCTTTTGACTGCTTCCTTGTTTGTCATTTTATATTACCATTTGTGACGTAGGACAGATCTGAAACCTACGAATTAGCAAACTCGCGGAAGCAAACTCTAGGAAACCAAACATAAAACTTAAAAGATAGGCCTGGATTCACTCCAGGGGCTTCACGCCCGAAATTGGCTTCACACCAAAATTTGGTTTCGCACCAAAACAGTCTGGATTCACTCCAGGGGCTTCACACCCGAAATTGGCTTCACACCAAAATAATCCTTTCGCAGGAAAATATTCTCAAACTTTATTCATAAACTCATCTCCCTTCCATTGAATTGCAATGGGGTATTTATAGGGAATTAAACAAACTAGAAATCCTGATTAAATTGGAATTGGAAAGAACATTCTAATCCCAGTAGAACATGGGAACATGCCTACTCCTAATTAAAACAGAAAGCAGAGATAAACTAATCCTAATAGAACATGGAAACATGTCTATTCCTTATTAAAACAGAAAACAAAAAATACTAACCCTAAACCCTAAAAGACTAAACTGCCCTTGACCATTCTGCATCAATTTTTTTCATTATTACCTCTACTTTGTATATATGTAACCAGTTTATTTCGTTTAATTTCAAAAAATTCCTTTGATATTGTCTACTTCTATAACCACTTGTTTGGTTATTACTTCTACTCACTGCTGTTTGGACATGCTTATTACTGTGGTGTTTGAATAGATGTAGCTCTAACATGTCTTAGATTTCATTTAATTCTGAATATCCGAAGACATTGTACTTCCGATAACTGGGTCTATTTCATAAAGCTTGAATTAATTTTCTAGTTCCAATATGATATATCTGCTATCTTCATGTTTGTGCAGGGTGATGTTCGAGACATTTTACATCTGAGGAAAAACCTCCTGAGAGCAGTTTTGGGTCAACTTAACTGGATGGTTTGTTCACTTTAATTTTATTTGAAATATGTTGTATTTGTAGACTTGTAGTTCAATAATTTTTGTTTTTGTCAGAAATAGTGTGTTTTGGTATTGTTTACGCACATCTGACATATAAATAGAGGGTTGGTGTTGATTTTTCTGTAATAATGCATTAGTCGAGAAGGGCTTAGTCGAGGATCAGGCCTGTGGTTTAGTGTTGATTCCTCTAGGTACGTACCTAAGCAAGTCCGAAAAGTTGGATTGGGGATGTATGATATAAAGAAATTAAGACCTTTTCTTGTATGCTTTAAAGATCTTATCAAACAAACTAAAGCCTTTGACAGATATCTCCAATTTTTGAAAATGTTAGTTTATTTGGGTAAGCTTTGTATTTCATGCCTCCCACCCTAATGGAATAAAAATTTCATTTATATATATTAAAAAAAAAGAGAGAAGTTTTGTTGCTGATATATGGGATGGAAGTTGTAACTTGCGCACATGTTCTTCTGATGCTTATTTCAAACTTGAATTTCACATAATATTGGTGGCCTAGGCTTTGTATAGCTATGTGGTTACTTTAGGGTTTTTATGGTTTATTCAATTTACCTTTGACCACAAGTAGCTACTGTATTACCTTGATGAAGATGGTGAAAGATATCCATTAGGTTATTCCTTGCGAGCATTTTCGGCACAAAATCTTGTGTATTATGTAAGAGATAAAATGAAATCATTGGGATTTGCCTTTTGCAAAAATCATAGCTGACCAAATTATAAATGTAAGAAAAGTTTTGAGGTTCATAGATAGATGCCTTCAATGGAGTCTCTGTTGGTGTTAGTCCTCCGTTTTGGAGCTCCCATACTTTCAACTTGCTGCACTTTTGTGGTTAGAAGTCATGCAAATGATTACTTATAACTTATTCTCTTTTCCTTCTTGTGTAGGAGTCTTCCATGCTTAATGAGCACTTGGTATTATTGTTACCTGCAGCTGTCTATGCTCTCTGTTCTGGTTGTTCTCCTTTTGCTCAATGGTGTAGAGGATTCCCTTTATCGTACTCTTTTGTAGATGTTACAGTGGCTTTAGACAAGGTATGTGGTAATTGACCTTGGTTTTATTTGGCTTATGAGTACCATCCATACTAGTTGGTATCAATTTGAACTGGAATTAGATTTTCAATTACTGATTGTAGTCAGAAGAGCCTGAGCACAATTGTCTGCAAGGAATATTTGACTGTACTGTGGAAGTTCTCACAAATATTGATCCAGGTCCTAGCGTTGAGGTATTGGCATATTAGTTTATAGGCAACCCACCTATTGTTATTGATTGATTTCCTATGTTTTTGATACTTTATATTCAGGTTGCTTCATCCCAAACACATCTAAGTGTATGGCTTCCTCAGAAGTTAAGGGATCCACTGCTTTTTGAGATGGAGACTCTTATTCTCAGAGCTCTAGGAGACACGGAGATTGGAAAGAGGCCTTTATCTGATGTATTCTTTATATGTGCTCTCTTGTCAAACTTCATCTCTGGTTCAGTCTTGTTGAGGTTTGTTTCATCTATTTATCTACTTTTGTGTTTGACGGTACCATGTTGGTATTTCAATCCCACCAGTTATTGACTTTGTTAGTTAGACAAAATATCTTCTTATTGAAGACAGTGACAAAGGAGACTCCTATTCAGTCTCTCCCTTCAGACGAGACTCCTTCCAGGACTCTCAATCCAATCTGTCAGGATCATTCCGTTCCTTCTAAGTCTCTATCTAGTTAGCTTATACTATTAGCCTACTTATCACTTATCAATAATGTATATGTTTACTCTATAAATAGCATAAGCACGTCACACTATTTGTGTAAGCCTGAATCATATTGTTTCATGGTATTAAGAGCCTACTGATAATACATAGTCCTTAATTTTTTTTTTCTCCTTCTCATCATGTCCTCTCCTTCTGTTTCTCCTCCAACCACCAGCCCAGATGCTTCCCTTTCCAATCTCTCCCATGTCCTTACTGTTCGTCTAGATAGGACCAATTACCCTCTTTGGCTTGCGTAGGTTCTTCCTCTCCTTCGCAGCCGTCAATTGATGTCTTTCATCGATGGCTCCAACCCTTGTCCCCCTTCCTTTCTTCCTGACGATTCTGGGAAACTGACCACCACGGTCAATCCCGCTTTTGATCTCTGGCTTCAGAGGGACCAAATGGTTCTATCTTGGCTCAATGGTTCCCTCAGCCATTCTGTTCTTGCAATAGTGGCTAGTTCTGAGTCTGCTCGTGCCACCTAGGTGGCTCTCGAACGACGTTTTGCCTCTCAGAACCAGCATTGTATCCTCTATCTGCGAAGTGATCTTCTTTGCACTCAACGTGGTGATTCCTCCATCGCTGACTATCTTGATTGTGTCGTTGCTATCGTCGACAACCTTGCTCTCTCTGGTGCCCCTGTTCCGGACACAGACCTCGTGGCGGTTGTCATGAATGTCGGTCCCCTCTATGAGAACACCATTGCTGTTGCTTAGGCCCGTGACACTCCAATCACTTATTCTGACTTGGAGGCTCTCCTACTCTTTGCTGAGCGTCGAATTGCTACTTATCCTTCCTTAGACGGCAATCTCTCTGCCACGGCTGCTTGTACCTTTGGTCGCAGCTCCTCTTCGCGTGGCTTCACCCCTCGTGGGTCTTCTAGTTTTCACGGTGCTCCGCATGGCGATTCTGGCTGTGGGCAATCTCGCGGTGGCTCTGCTCCTCTCTTCTCTGGCTTTTCTTCTCAGCCAGGTCTTCTAGGCGCCGCTGCTACCTCGTCTCAATCCTCTTCTTCGCTGTCGCCTAGGCCTCCCTGCCAGATCTGTGGTCGCACTGGTCATTCTGCTCTGGACTGCCACAACCGCATGAATGCTTCCTATGAAGGCTGTGTTCCTACCCAGTGCCTTCAGCCTCTCGCAGCCACTGCTGCTCCTGGCTACTCCGTTCAACCTTGGCTTCTAGACACTGGGGCTAATTCTCACCTCACTCTAGACTTATCAACTCTCTCCACTTCTCGGGAATACTCTGGCACTGATCAAGTTGGTGGCGTCCTTGGTGGTCCCGGTTTAGGTATCAATCATATTGGTGACTCATCCTTTTTAACTTTTTAACTCCTCATAAACTTTTTTCTCTTCGTAACATTTTACATTGCCCTCTTGCTTCTACCTCTCTTCTTTCTGTTAATCAATTATGTCGTGACAATAATTGTTCGTTTCATTATGATCCTTGGGCTTTTTGGATTCAGGATCTGGCGAGCAGGAAGACGTTTTTTCGAGGCCCGAGTGAGAATGGTCTTTACCCCTTTCGTTTTTCATCACATAAAATCCCTTGTTGGATCATGTTGCTTTGGTTGGTGTTCGTGCTGGTGGCCCCCTTTGGCATTCCCGCCTTGGCCATCCGTCTTCCTCTATTTTAGAATTTTTATTTGCCAAAAAACAATTGTCTATAATTGGTTCCTCAACCAAACAGAAATTTATTTGTCATTCATGCCCTTTGGGCAAAAGTAGTAAATTACCTTTTAATACTTCATCTTCTGTCTTCTTCTCCTCTTGAATTAATTTACTCTGATGTGTGGTGTTCTTTTGTGAAATCTGTTTCTGGTTTTAACTATTATGTCTTATTTGTTGATGACTTTAGTCATTACTCTTGGATTTCCCCTCTCAAACTAAAATCATAAGTATTTTCCCTTTTTGTTGAATTCAAAAATTTGGTCAAAAACCTCTTTAATTCCAAGATTAAACCTTTTCAATCTAATGGTGGTGGTGAATATCTTAATCATGCCTTTAAACAATTTTTTTCTCGACATGGAATTCACCATCGTTATTCGTGTCCCCCACCACTCTGCTTAAAATTGACTTGTTGAACGCAAACATCGACATATTGTTGAAACCGGGCTCACCCTTTTAGCCTATTCCTTTTTGCCCCTTTCTTATTAGGCCGAGGTTATGGCCACAACTGTTTATTTAATTAATCGTCTCCCTACCAAAATCTTTCAATTTCAAAATCTGTATTCTCTCTTGTTTAAAACTGCCCCTAATTACCACTTTTTAAATACTTTCGGCTGTGCTTGTTTTCCTTATCTTTGCCAGTATAATAAACATAAACTTCAATTTCGTTCTATTAAATGTGTTTGCCTCGACTATTCTTTAAATAAAAAAGGCTATCGTTGTTGGACTTATCCACCAAACGAATTTTTGTCTCTCAACATGTTTTATTCAATGAACATTCCTTCCCCTTTGCAGACTCCTCTCTCACGGGCCTCAGATAGCAATCCTCTTCCCCAAGCCCCTTATCCTCCCCTTATCATTACTAGGCCTTCCCTTTATTTCCCACGGCCCAATCCCCTTCCCAATCTTCTTTCCCCGCCGCCCAGCCCCAATCCCTCTCTCCTTTTTCTGTTCCACCTCTGAATCCAAATTTTACTCAGTCTTTTTCTCCCTGTCCCCATTCACGACTGATTCGTCCATCTTCCATTGCCCCTCCTCCATCCATAAAACCCCTGCTCGCCTACAACCGAGACCCACTTCGTCACGCCTGTACCCAGCTCACCAAACCTCTTCCATCCTCTTCCCCTATTACTGTACCTTCGCTGGCGGCCACCACTGCACCTCTGCCCGCGACAACAACCGTGTCTTCCCAGGTAAGTGGTCCTTTTCATTCCATGGTTACTCGAGCCCAAGCTGGGTAGCAATGCCTCTCCTCTCTTTTTGCTCACCTCGCCTCTTTGTTTGTGGCCTTTGATGCTCTTCGTGAGCCCACCTCCTTTGCCCAGGTAGAATGGCATCAAGCCATGGCTGACGAGTTCCTTGCTCTTCACCAAGCTGGAACTTGGACTCTGGTTCTTCCCTCCTCTACCATGAATATCCTTCCCAACAAGTGGGTTTTTCGCATCAAGCAAAATTCTGATGGCTCGATTCAATGTTACAAAGCACGTTTGGTCGCCAATGGATTTCACCAGCAAGGTCTTGATTACGGGGAAACTTTCAGTCCGGTTGTAAATCACTCCACCATTCGTTTGAGTTTGGCTCACTTGGTTAAGTTCAAGTGGAGTGTTCGCAATTGGATGTTCAGAACGCCTTTCTCCATGACACTGATGTTGTCGCAAAGGAGCTTCGAACAAGGGAGGTGGAGACGAAGATCACGAAATAGAGAACGAAACCAGGAGATAGCAGCAGTAGTGTAGGCAAGTTGTCTATACTCAGCTTCAGTGCTGGAACAAGAGACCTCCTTGTTTCTTGGAACTCCAAGAGACCAAGTTTGAACCAACATAGAGACAATAACAGCCAGTGGAACGGCGGCCATCAGGGTCTCCAGCATAATCAGCATCAGAGCAGGCCGTGAGGAAGAGAGTGCCAGATCGGTAAGACAAACCATGATTGGAAGTGCCATGCAGGTAACAGAGAAAACGTTTCACAGCCAGCCAATGGATAGTGGTGGGAGAGTGCATGAATTGGCACACCTGGTTGACAACAAAGGCAAGGTCAAGGCGAGTTAAGGTGAGGTGGTATAGGGCATTCACCACATTGCGGTATTCGGTACCATCAAGAAGAGGATCACCATCCAAGAGACTAAGCCGGGTACGAACAGTAGGGGTATGAGCGGGTTTGGAAGCAGCCATATTGGTGTGATGAAGGAGATCTCACACATACTTGGCCTGAGTGAGGGAGAGACCAGCAGAGGAGCGATGAACTTCCATACCCAGGAAGAAGTGGACATGCCCCATGTCCTTCATTCTGACAGATGACCCAAAACAGAAATCAGAAGCTAAACCCGTGCACTGTCATTCCCTATAATGAGAATGTCATCCACATAAATAAGTAAGTACATACGAAAGCGACCATCGAAGAAGGTAAATAGAGAGGAGTCTGCAAGAGAGGCAGTGAAGCCCAGGTGTTCGAGATGATGGCTGAAGCACTTAAGGCCATACAAGGAATGACGAAGTTTGCAGACATGATGGGGAAACTGAGGATCAGAGAACCCAACCAGTTGGCGTATGTAAACATCTTCAGGGAGATAGCTGCGGAGAAAGGAGACTCCTATTCGGTCTCTCCCTTCAGACGAGACTCTTTCTGGGACTCTCAATCCACTCTGTCATGATCATTCCGATCCTTCTAAGTCTCTATCTAGATAGCTTATACTATTAGCCTAGGACTGTACTTAGTTAGTCTATGTTTACTCTATAAGTAGCACAAGCACGACACACTATTTGTGTAAGCCTGAATCATTTTGTTTCAGACAGCACTTGTAATACGAAGTTTCTTTTGCTACGTAAAATAGTAGACTTCTCACTAGTATGGTTTGATTTAGTCCTTGACTTCACATGCATATGTTCTTAAGATATTAAATTTGTCACCCTTTCATCCTAGAAGTTTAATTGCTGCCGTCGTGCTTTTTCCTTCATCTTTGATAAGTTTAATGGCTATTGTATTGTGGGTTGCATACTTGACAAGTTCAACAATATGCAGCATTCACTGTATGCCTAAAATACTGATTTTGATATTGTTCCTTTATTCCATGCTGTAAAAATTGCAGTGTAAAGCTTTTCGCATTGTCATGAAACTTATACAATTTGCACTCATCGACATTTGACTTTTTCCTGCATATTGTTGGCTATTTTGTACTTTTACTTTGGTATGACTTGTTTATGCCGTACCTTCTTTGGTTTATTCCAGGGAAAGAGAGGAAGCTTCATCATTCCTTTCAAAACTGGGTCACTACTTGTTAGAATTGCTGGATTATGCAGTTAATGTGACCCAAGGAAACTACCGTGGTTTTCTGCCTCTTGTATGCATGGGCTCTGACCTTGTTTCTAATCAAACAAGCTTTGTTGTTTCTTCCTTAAGGAGTTTTGTTTGCTCTCCTATCTTCATTACACGGAAAGATCAATATCATGTGGATGTAGAACTTTATGGTGCCATCATGCAATCGATGGAGAGGCTTTTAAAAGCATTGGCTAATGTGTATGAAGAATACACTAATGGTGAAAGTAGTCATAAGTTTGACGTGACCTTGCAAGACTTATCAGCATCTGATACCCAGATACAAAATTCTTGTTGCTTGGATAGCAATAAAAGTAAGATCGTGGACATGGAGTTGGATGTTAATGAGGATTCAAGAGATGCGGGTGTATTAGCTGCTGGTGGTAAAATTGTCGGTGCTGTATCCTCTTACGTAGGGAAATGGAAGCTGGGCATGATATCCCTTATGACAAATTTTTTCTCAGTTTTACGTGTTACGTGGGATGTTCTGTTTGTACTTCTGTCGAAAGAAAGTGATCAAATGGTAGATTACACACTTCTCTTCTCTACACATTTAGAATTTTGAAATTCAGTCATGTAATAACAATATTCCTTTTGAATTTTTTCTTTATTTCAACTAAGGTGCGGGAAAAATTTCTTCTCAGTCTTTGTCAACATCCATACTGGCCATCTCCTGAAAGTGTTACAGACATGGTAATTATTAACTCCTGAATTTTGTTTAAACATTTTCAAGAAGTGGTTATTGTTTAGTGTCAAAATGGCGCTTGATTAATTAGAGGTTTATACTTTCCTTGTTTGCAGATAAGTTTAATGGAGGAAATGGTTAAGATGCAAGCCAAGCATAAGCTTGACTGTGTTAAGGCATTATCTGCTATTGGTGATTTGCTGGGTACTTTATCATCCTTGGACTCTGTCAAGAAGGATAAACTTGTCATTGTCTCATTAGGGGAAAGAGAATCTGAGAGGGTACTTTCAAACTTTCTGTTCAATCTTACAATAAAGTTGATAATTGTTTGATACAATGTTCCTTATAATGTATAAACATCTTGTCCTTCTATGCACTTAACCAATTCCTTTTATCTATATTACATTTAGAGAGATCCCTCAACTAAGCTTATTTGAGAATTGTGGGACAAAATTCAAATTAGGTTGTATTTTGTATTGTAATGTTTTGCTTAAAGAGATCATCACTGTCCAAGTTACATAACATCTTAAAAACCCTTCCCTTCCATGGTTTTTGCAAAGAGGTAATTATATTCTTTAACTGAATTGCTTCCCTACACCCTTCTTTTTCTTCAGAGCTTGTTGCATCTCAGAGATGTCGTGAATATTGTTGCTAAATGTGATCATCTTGACTGGTTTGGACGTGCCAAGCTAATTGATTGCATATACAACTTTGTTTTACTTTGTCCTCAAATTGGTCAGGTGAATTATTTCTCAATTCCAAACTTCTCCATTGAAGCTCCACCTTTTTCATAATTATATCTGGAATAATGTTCTGATCTTCTTTCCTTCTATTCTTATACTGAATGATTGCTGGGGTGTTATTTTTCCCCAGACACTGGTTGACAGGTTGTTGTTGATGCTCCGAGATCCTGATTATCGAGTTCGGTTTTCCCTGGCTAGACGAATTTGTGTTCTTTTGCAAACATGGGATGGACATGAGGAAGTATTCCACGATATTTGGTGAGTTTGTATTACAACTCTATGCTTATTGGTCAAGTTTTCTTTTTTCAAACTTTTCAACAAATCTTGCCTACCCCACCTTCTTAAATGAAAAAAGGGTGCAACCGACATTAATGATGTGCATCTCGTAGTTTGGATGTTATTTATTATGTGTTCTCTCTTGGGGCTGCAGATGTCGTACTTGTGGTTTATTTCTTCAGTTCTTCTTTTCAAGATGTGAGTTTGGATGGCCAAGTAAAATTTGGATTATTTTAGAGGCAACCTTGCATTAACAGGCTATAATGATTGTTATCTTTATCCTTACTGCCAATATTTCATTTAGTTTATTATTATGGTTGTTGTTTTTCTCCTTTATACATTGGGTATTTTATTTTTTGTTGATGACTCAAAAGTTGGATGTCTTCTACACCATTGGGTTTACTACTGGTGCATCATTTTCTCTAATAAAAACTACACCGTGGGGTGCAAACCTCCCCTTGTAACTTTGTTCGTCACAAGCATTTGTGCTATTTTCATATTGCCAAAAGTATTATAATTTGCTAACATTTGTGCCTGTTATTGTAGTTCCAACTTTGATGTATTGCTAGTGCTATCCTCAAAAGAAAAACTTGTGTCTGCGAATGAAGTTGTAGCCGCTGGTCCACAACCTCGACCCAGAATGGAAACTGCCATTATTACTCTGATGCATCTTGCTTTTCATAGTGAGAAGATAGAGTTCGAGGTATATGCTTTGAGTTTCTTTTACAGGCATGGCCAAATGGCCACGATATGGGAACACAATCAAGAAACACATAGGATAAATAAAAAAATTCCTTTAAAACTACAATATAATTAAACGTCCCCAACCCTAACAAATAGATGCTTTTCAATCCAACCAAACATAAAAAACAATGGGTCCCAACGGCCCAAAACCTAACAATAGATGCTTTCCGGTCCAACCAAATATTAAAAACGATGGGTCCTAAAACTCCATAGAAACTGAAGCTTAAGTAAATGAAATGTGGGTCAATATAAGACAATTATAATGTACGTCTAACAGTCAAGTCCATTATATTATCTGTAGACTTAAATATCTTCTTATAATGCATTTGGGACATATCCATCGTGTTCAATCTTGCTAAGTCATCTCAAATTGTACAGAGTGGCTTATGTTTTATTTATTTTTATTAGATACACTTTATCTGGCTATTCTGCTGCAGCATACCTGTGTTTGTATGGATTGAAGGTGTTAAATGCATCTACAAAAAATAGAATTTACTCTGGGTGTGTGCATTAGTAGACAACATGTCTGATATTCACAAATCAATTAGTCAATTAGCATCAATCTGTCTATAATCTTTCTGTATCTTCTAGGATTCCCAAATCAAGGTGATTTAGGAAATGTCAACCTTTGCTGTAATTTAGAGATATGATTGTTTAGTTTCCTGATATAGTCTTGTATAAGATGTGTATATAAACACCTTTTGATATCAATGTAAAGTAAGCTTAAAAGCATATTTAGTAAATCTTACATGGTATCAGAGCGGGTTGCCCCATGTGTGATGTGCCACGCGCACCCATTGTTGTTCACGTGTAGGCCTTTGGTTTGCCACACGTGAGGGCGCATGTTGGGCTGTGAGTAAGTTGTTCCACATCGGAAAAGTGTTGTGCCCAATTTGTGCTTATATAGGCTTGGGCTATTTCCCCCATTTCCAATTGATTTTGGGGTGAAACCTCAATTTCTACCTGGTATCAGAGGCCCTTAGCTAGCCCTTCCATCTTTGATCCTTCCTTTTTTGTTTCTTCTCCTTTCTTTTGCAAAATGTTTTCCTCCGATGCAGCTTTTTCCGATTCTGCACTACCCAATGTTTCCCATGTCCTCACTATCAAACTTGACCGGACAATCCTCTTTGGTTAGCCCAGCTTCTGCCTGTTCTTCGGAGTCGTCGTTTGCTTGGTTTTGTTGACGGCTCTTTTTCCTGCCCTTCACCATTTCTTTTGGATGACAAGGGCACACTCACCTCTACCCCTAATTCTGACCATGACTCATGGGTCCAGTGTGACCTGTTAGTCCTATCTTGGATTAATGGCTCACTTCATCCCACCATCCTCTCTACTGTCACCAACCTCACCACTGCTCGGGCAACTTGGTTGGCCCTTGAGCGTCATTTTGCCTCTCGCAATTAGAATCGATTGTTGTTGCTTTGTGGGGGGATGTTCCGTACACTTTGCGTTGATCTCTCCATCACCGATTATCTCGACAAAATCAATACTCTTGCCAATTCTTTGGCTCTGTCTGGTTCTCTTATTTCTGATTCTGACCTCATCACCATCATCAAAGTCTTTGGTTGCACTTGTTTTCCATATTTACGTCCTTACAATAATAATAAACTCCAATTACATTTAGCTAAATGTGTCTTCTTAGGTTACTCCTTAGATCATCATGGCTATTGTTTCTTAGAACTTTCTTCTCAGCATGTTTTCTTATCTTGTCATGTCATTTTCGATGAACTCACTTTTCCTTTTGAGACTAGGCTTGCTCGTCCCCTGGGAATGTCTTCCCCGCCTTCAGACCCTCCTCTCATTATCATTGGCCCTCTTGATTTGCCCCTGAACATGCTGCTTCAGCTCCATTCATAGCCCAAACAGATCAGCCAGTGGACCAAACACCCCAGACCATGGCCCAAACAGCCCAGCCTAACCCACCTATTTTGAACCCAATGCCTTCTCTTCAAGTCTACCACCGTTGCCCTCGACCTCAGTCGACTCTGCCCAGCCATCCTACCCAACCGACCTGCGCCCCCAATCTTCCCGAAGCACCACCAACTGCGACGCCTCCCACCAGCCCAATCCAAGTCTATTGGCGTCGCACCACCCCCAACCTCCCAAACCCGGCCGACCCTGACCTGCCCACCTCGCTGTCATCTGAATCACAACCACCCGCTCAGGTCCCGGTCTCCACGCACCCTATGCTCACTCGTGGTAAGGCTAGTCTTCGGAAATACACATTAAATATGCACATACTGCTTTGCTTGAGTCTAATGAACCTGTTGAGCCTACTTGTTTTACCCAGGCACAGAAGTCCGAAGCTTGGTGACGTGCTATGGCAGAGGAATTCGATTCTTTGCAGCTCACTAGTACATGGTCCCTTGTTCCCCGCTCTGCTTTGTTGAATGTCCTCCCCAATAAGTGGGGTTTCCGCAATAAGCGGCACTGATGGTTCCATCCAGCGGTACAAAGCCCGCCTTGTTGCCAATGGTTTCCACCAACAACCGGGCCTAGATTTTGGGGAAACATTCAGCCCTGTGGTAAATCACTCAACCATTCGTCTTGTTTAGGCTCTCTCTGTCCAATTTCGATGGTAGGTTCGCCAACTTGATGTACATAATGCGTTCCTCCATGGTTTCCTAGAAATTGAGGTCTACATGCGCCAGCCTGTAGGTTTGGTTGATTCTCAATTCCCTGATCATATGTGTCGGCTTCGGCGGCCCTTATATGGTCTCAAACATGTACCCCGTGCCTGGTTTCACTATTTTCCTCTCATTTAGAGGATTTGGGTTTCACCTCCTCCCGAGCTGATTACTCCCTGTTCACCTACTACCAGGGTGATGTGCATATTTACCTATTAATCTATGTTGATGACATCTTGATTACAGGTAATGACTCCACTCACATTGATTCCCTTATAGCTGACTTGGGACGCCTCTTCTCTATGAAAGACCTTGGTCCCGTTCATTACTTCTTGGGTATGGAGGTCCAGCTCAACCCTACTGGTCTTTCCCTCACTCAACATTCCTATCTTTGTGATTTGCTTCGCCGGTCTCACATGCTCATGCCAAGCCCGTTTCCACGCCTATTGTTGCTTGCCGCCGCCTTAGCTGCCATGATGGGGATCCTTTGCCTGATGCTACTGAGTACTGCAGTATAGTAGGAGCTTTGAAATACCTCACCCTCACCCGTCCCGACATAGCCTTCGCTGTCAATCTAGTTTGCCAATTCATGCATGAGCCTACCTCTGCTCACTGGATCTCTGTCAAGCGTATCCTTCGCTATCTCAAAGGAACGCTCGGTCTAGGCTTGCTCTACCGTCCTGGCTCACTTGCCTTGAGAGCCTACTTGGATGCTAACTATGCCAGGGACCCAGATGATCATTGGTCCACAGGTGGTTACTGCCTTTACCTTGGCTTTAACTTGGTATCCTGGAGTGCCCAGAAGCAGGGTGGGGTCTCATGTTCTAGCACCAAAGCAGACTGCAAACAACTTTCTTACACCGCTGCTGTTGTCTCCTGGTTTCGTGCCCTGTTCTATGACCTTCGCCTTCCCTTTACTTGTCCTCAGCTGTTCTCTGACAACATCAGCTCCATCTCATTGGCTTCCAATCCAGTCTTACACGCTCGTACTCGTCATGTTGAAGTTGACTACCATTATGTTCGTGAGAAGGTAGTTCGTGGTGAGTTACTCGTGTCTTATGTCTCCACCCTTGACCAGCTGGCGGACATCTTCACCAAAGGCCTCTCTGTCTCCGTTTTCGCTACTTGCTATCCAAGCTGCCTGTTCTTGACCGCCCTGTCAGCTTGCGGGGGTGTATTAGACAACCTATCTGATATTCACAAATCAATTAGTCAATTAGCATCAATTTGTCTATAATCTTTCTATATCTTCTAGGATTCCCAAATCAAGGTGATTTAGGAAATGCCAACCCCTGCTGTAATTTAGAGATATGATTGTTTAGTTTCCTGATATAGTCTTGTATAAGCTGTGTATATAAACACCTTCTGATATCAATGTAAAGTAAGCTTAAAAGCATATTCAGTAAATCTTACATGCATGTGTTTTATTTAATTTCTCTTCTCTGCAGAAAGGTGTTGAAGTGCCTAGTAAGAATACTTAGATTACTTTGAGCGGCTGTTGGGCTGAGAAGTCAGGATTGATTCAAAGATGTTATTGGTCTTTTAAAATTCATTTTTATATATGGATTAAATTTGTTAGTTATGATATTGTATGAAGCTGTTTTTTTGTTATTAATTTGGTAATCTCAATTACAAATGCAGGCTGTATTCATGATATGCGTTGTTTCTGCAATTGATCCTTGTCAAAGGTAAATATAACTGCTCTAAGATGTATGCTATTTTTTGTTTTGTTTCATTGATGCGTAAAGATTTCTGTTTCCATCCTTTTCAGGGAATTGGTCTTTGCAGTACTGGATAATCTATCCAGGAAGCTGCACTATAGTAGTAGGTTCAAGGTAATAATACTTCTCTCCCTGCATTACTTGTATAATAATTATTAGAACTATTAAATATTAATAGTAGTTATTGTTAGAATAATTAGATAATAATGTACTACTACTGCTACCACCACTGTGGGAAGTTACATAAAAAGGGAGAGCAAGGGTGCGGGTATTGAAGTCATTACTATATTCATTTTAATTAGAAGAGGCTACAATGGTCCGAAATAGGGTTTTCTTCATAGTAAGTAGATAGATTATTATTAATAATTTCATTAGCATTTGGTGTAGCAAATGATTTTCACCGCCTACTTGGTATCATGAACAATGATCTTGATGGAGAAACTATCTGATACTGTTTTTAGAAAAGAAACAAGTTTTATTGCAGTACTCGAGTTACTTGGGCAAATAAACATATTGTATGTATTTGGGTTCTAAAATTTCTTTTGCAGTACTTGGACGAGCTAGTAGGACCAATTATCTTCTGTTGGATTGCTTGTGGTGTAAGCCTTGCAGCACTTGTGGAGGTAATGCATTCATCTACCCACTGATACTTTTGAATTTGTTTCAATTGTGTCAATGACCTGCAGAAATGGTAGGTTCCATTAGTCTCCAACAGAATGTAGGGACTCTTGCAAACAGATATCGTAAAACTCTTGCTAACAGATATCGCAAAACTCTTGCAAACAGATATCGCAAAACTCTTGCAAACAGATATCGCAAAACTCTTGCAAACAGATATCGTATCATGTACGACTAATCTTGGTATTTAACATATTTTCTTGCAAATATCATTATTAATGTGGCCTTCCTTTCCTTAATGATTCATTGATTCCTGATATGTACTAGGAGAAAAAACAAAAAAGGTTTTGATTTTGCTGTCATCTTTCTTGAACCCGAACAAGTGAAAGTGAAAAATGTGGTCACCTGTGGGGAATGGTTGTGCTTAGCTTGGCCTTTGAATTCTTTGGGTTTTCCATTTAGAGGCAATCTGTGTTCTTTGAACTTCAAGGGGTTGTTAATGGAAATGTGAGAAAGTGTTGTTCATGGGTGGGAGAACAGGTCCCTTTCTTTAAATGTTAGACTCATTTTTATTTTACTTTTTGAAAGGAAGCATATTTAATTGCTCAAAACAACAAAATTGCTGGCATGGATGGGAAGAAAATCAGTACACACAAAGCTTAAACCAGAAGTTCTTAAGCTAAGCATAATTAAGCTCCCCGATGCTTAACAAAAGGCTCCAGTCCAACCAAATACTCGAAAGTGATAGATCCCTGAACTCCGTAGAAACTAAGACCCATTGAGAAAACAATAGACAGACTTTATCCCTTTAACATCCCGCTCTTGCTGCCTACAGAGTCTTCAAAAATCTTTCTATTTCGCTCCAACCAGATTACCCAGAATCAGACTCATTCTGATTCGGCCAATTTTTCAAATAGGTTTCCTACCTTTGACATATCCATCTACAGATGCCAAGTAGGGTGATAAAAAAATTAAATTGATTGAGAGAATTTTTTTATGGAATGGGAGTGATTAGGGGAGGAGTGCTTATTTAATTACTTGGGGTTTAGTGGAATTCCTTACACAAAGGTGTTTAACTATGGGGAACATACTAATATGGAATAGCTTTCTTATGTAAATGGTTGTGAAGATTCAATGTCGAACAGGATTAAGTGGTGTTCTGTGTTCTGAAGTACTAAGTTAAGTATGATAGTTGGAATCTACCATTGTGGAGCAAATTTCTTTGTCCTTTGAAACTCATGTTTCCTGGTTATTCTACATTCTAAAGGGTCTAAAATTGGGGTGCCTTTTAAAGGAAGCTTGTCAAGGAGAATCATTTTCAGGACTGAATAGTTTTTCATCTTATTCCCGCACTTTGTGCTTTTGTGAGATTAAGTGTAAATATGATAGATGTTTGAATCTTCTCGCACCTCTTAAAATTGGAGAAGGATGTTACAAATTTTGGAATTGTACGTGCTATGCTTGGTGATTCTTGATCTGTTTGACAGATGATATTTTGGTTCTGGTGCTAGGAAGGCGATCATTCTTTGGCAGTTTGTGTTTGGCATTTTTTGGCTTGTTTAGATAGAAAGAAATGATAGAACTTTTGAGGATAAGAGGAGGAGGTGATTTCGTTGCTTAAGCATGTAGGGACACTCCCTTTGGCTTGATTTATTAGGATTGGTAGTTGGTTTAGTTCTGCTGCAAGTTTGTTGTAAGACTCTTAGGTTGATAATTTGCCTCCTTTCTTTATTTGCTTATTTTTAAAATTATTGATTTTAACTGGAAGAGAGTTGCTAAACTACCTTTTTGGTTCTGGTAGTGTAATTTTTCTTTGGTTTACGCATCTAAAGTGAAACCTTTTTTCTTAGTTTACTCTTCTAGTATTTATAAGCTTTTGCATTTAAGACGTGTAATGAAGCTGTGCTGCTCTACTCACAATTCTGTGGTTCCAAACTAGCTTTTTGTATTACCTGGTATTACATTGTCAGACCAAGTGTTGGGTAGGAATATCATTATCCATAAATCTCCCTTCTGAGTAGTCGGCAATTTTGTTTTGCAGATAAGGCAATTATTTGTGTCAGATTCCGAACCTAGTTATTTCATGCAGTATTGCTGCCATTGGCTTCTCCCGGCTCTACTTCTACATGAGGACAGCAGCAATCTCAGTTGGGTTGCTAAGGTAATGACTCTTGAATCTTCTATCTCTTTCCTATTGTTTGGTAACCTGTAATTGCCAACCCTTAATATAGATCGGTTGGCAAGGTAAGATGAACCTAGAATTTTCTTTTCTCCCATTTTTCAGGTAACCTGTAAACTCTTCAACCCCTAAGTAAACTTTTTTCGAATTTTCTTTAGTAAGCTTATTAGCTAGATTATGTGATTATTTCCCTATTTGACCTTAAACTAATAATATCATTTATTATCTGATGTCTACCTTTTTTTAAAATTATTTTCAGTCCGCTCTTTGTATATTCAATGTGCGTTTTTCCTTTTTAGGTTTCTTACAGGGTTATTTTATTCCAGATTGCTTGTCAACCCCTGGACGTTCTGGTGAAAAATCACTTTGTGCAGATATTTTCGGTTTGTATGGGAGTGCATTGCAGTAAGAAATCTGGGTGGGAAAAGGGAGCGAATGTGCTTCAGAATTCAATTTTGCATCTTGCTCAGATATCTGAAAATGAACGGGATAAACTCATCAAGAAATATCTGGTTTGCTACTGCTCCTTGAATCGGTTTAACCACTTTATAGATTTGATGGCAATTTGGGCTGCAAAACTAGTTTTCTTTTCTAGGCTTGATTTATAGGAATTTGTTACCAAACCATGAATTAAGTAGTTGAGGGCAGTGATATTTTGTCAACGGCATAAATCTTGGTGTATAATATATTTTATGATTATACTCTTATATATTTCCATATTATCGAGTAGCGTATCTGTGAAGTCCTGCTTGTTCTGAGATGAATTGTGGTCATGGGTAATTAGGTATCTTCGAACATAAAGTCATGTATAGTATAATCCCTTTGATTTAATTATATTCAACCTTGGGTCTTTTCACCTATTTTTACTCGGTTTTCTGTTTGATGCTCTAATCTCCTAGAGCTGGTAATTTGCCCAGACCATGTCATGTCAGTTTGGCCTCCTCCATGTCGTCATTGTATTTCTCCACACATCTGGGGGCCTGTTGAGAATATAAAATCTCTCATTGGGTATTCTAAAGGTTTCCAATTCGATATAAAAACTCTTAGGCCTCTAAGCTCCTTACCAATTGGTTATGAGTTGATTGCTCTACTTTTCACATATTTAGATTGCACCTTTCATCAGAATAACTGGATGATTTTGTAATTGTTACCTATGCATATTAATAGGTATCTATTGTCAGCCACATTCTGTCACTTGCCTCATCTGCATCAAACCCTGCTGTTCCATTATTTTCACCGGACACAATTGCACGCGCAATTCAGACAGTTGTTGACGGATTTTTGGAGATGTACATTATCTTCTTAGCTTTCTTTGGTATTTTATGTTTATATATAAATATTCTGAATTTAAATGTTTTTTCTTGATCCTGTATGTAGAGAGGAGCATCCTGCAAGTACCTGTGTTGTTGACAAGATTAACATTTTTCGCCCCGATAGGGTCTTCCTGGTAAAAATGCTATTCTGGATGTATCTTTATGCCTGTCATTGGATTTTCCCTTACATTATTGTTTTGTTCAGCTGGCATGTTTAATGCATTTTGTGACATGAAGTGCATTGTGGTTATGCAGTTTATAGTGGAACTGCATTATAAAATTGCAGCGGCAACCCACCATAGGCATACATGTCACCGACTAGCTGGAGTTGAGGTTCTTATAGATATTCTTGGGTATAGAGCTGCTGTTGCAAGCACTTCCAAGTACGTTTACATAATCAGAATCCATCATTGAGCAGTTAGCATTAGGCATTCAGGGAATTCATACGAGCTTCTGATTACTTTGGTATTGATAACTAGATTAGCATTTTTCAAAAAAGAACGCAGATGCCTTTTGCAGATAATAAGTGATGTAAGATTTGATAAGTGGACACTGTTCTTTTGTTGGCCCTATTTTGTCTAATGCAAGAGCCATTGATATGATACTCAAATCTTATTTTTGGATGTGTGTAGTCCTCTTGTCATATATGATGGAAGAGGAAAAGTGATGTTTTCTTCTATAATGCTCTCCTCCTAAGCAGAGAAAACAGTGACAAGTAATTTTGTGAAATTGGAAAATTGGACGTCTTGGACACTGTTTAAGTTCACTAATTTTTGTGATTATTTGATGTGTGATGCAGTTATATTTTCAATTTGGTTGGCCAATTCATTGGTTGCCATGCTTTACAAGATCAATGCTGTCGTATCATTTCTGCATTGCTGAAAACATTTAAAAGTAATCCTTCCAAAGAAATTACCAGTGTTCTGGGCGAGCAACTTCAGGTGTGTTCCTTTACCAACTCTGTTACGTCAATCTTCATTTCTCCCTCAGGGAACACGCCCAGTTTTCTTTCTCCAAAATATAGCCATTTTTAGTATTCTCCTTTATGTTCATGTTGTGTTTTGATGCAGTTTTTAGTGTCAAAGTTGGTGGCATGTTGCATTCCTTCAGAAGTTAAGGGAGAATATGGCAGCAGATCCTCTCAAGTCTTATCTTTGCTTCACCAGCTAACTGTGGATTCTGATCCATCTCTTTATGATTACATCAGAGTAGCATTTCTAGCTTCTCAGCAATGAAGTTTCATCTTTTAAATATTCATAATTTGGTTTTGGTGGAATTATACCTTTTCATTTGTGTAATTTCCCTGTGGTAGGAATTGGAACCCTTCCCTGAAATAGATATCTTTGATGGGATTAGGAAGTTCCATCAGGATTTATGCCAAGCTTACTCTCCAAGAGACCATCTGTTGAAGGTACATATTTCAGTTTCTCGATTAGAATATATAACAGATGGTTCTCCACTTGATTTTTTTAGCATAGTGGTAAACCAACAAAATCTTCATTGTATTTAAATGGAGCATCTTGAGTTCAAATCTCTCATTCTGTAACCTTCCAATTGACATTGAATTCCATGTATTGGCTCTCTATTGGTGCAGAGACTCCCATATATGGTGTGGGAGTATTAATAGCATTCATCCACATTCTAACAGTTTAAGCTTTCAGAAATACTGATAAACCAACAAAGTTTATCAATATAAGTTTACATTGGTTTTTTGTGAAATTCAAATATCAATGAAAATTAATTTCGCTCATTGGATTGATACTGTTGGCTTCTTACAGTTTGTTAAGAGGTCTTCCAACCTTCCGCCAAGACTACTTCTGTGGAGGTGGTTTCCCTTATCCGTCTCTTTTGTTGACTTGTATCATAGGTTGCACTGCTAGTTGTCGGTTGTAGAATGAAATTCCTAATTACTATTCTGGAAAATACTACAATTTTTTTTTTATGAGTTTAAGAAATATTGAATTTTAAAATGTTTCCATTTTTATTCTGGAATTGTAACTCAACCTTATCTTACATTGCTTGTTTGTAATGAAATTCTCTGTGAACTTGGTACGTTCTTGCAGTTTACAAGCCTTGCACAAGAAGCTTCTTTTTGGTGAGACAATTCAAAGTGAAAAGACCGCAGCAGAACTTGTGAAAGATACATTATGGCATTGTGACCATGAAATTATCAATGCTGTTTGGACACTAGTCCGCATGTGTGGCTCAGACGATACGCATACAGTTAGAGTTTTGCTCTCAGATTTCATATCTAGGGTACTTCCACCAGACTAATATTATCTTTTTATCTCTTCTTTTGCATGTTCAGCTCTCAAATAATATTTTTTTCGTTTTATTTTCAAAAAAATGCAGGTTGGTATTGGGGACCCACATTGTGTTGTTTTCCGTCTTCCGGGAAACTCTAGTACCATCCATGTCTGTAAACCTATTAGTCATGACTCTTCTACAGAAGTCAAATTTCAGATGGATACTGGCTTATCTGAAGAAATTGTGGTTGCACTTTTGAAACTTCTGAAGAAGTACCTGATGGATGATTCTGTGAAAATAGTTGATATGACATCTCAAGCTCTTCAGGTGAGTCTTTGGAAGGAAATTTGATTCTGCGCTTCTCTAAAGTCTGTCAGACTTCATTCGATTGTAGTGTTGTCTCCACCACTTCATGTTAATTAATTTGATAACCGGTCGATTTGTTTGTCATTACTCAAATTGTTTAAAAATGTCTATACATTAATCGATTAACTAACTTACTACAGGGTCTATCTATGCTGCTTTGGTCCATTTACATGGATTCCAAAATATTGGTGGCACCAAACTTGAACACTCTTTCTTAGAACCCTCTGTATAATTAATCATAACAGAGGATGTCTGGACCTTTTCCAGAATTTAAGAACAGTTATCATCGTGGTAATCAAGAAATGACTACTTTTGATTGACTATTGTCTAGGAGACTCTAATTACATTTGAACAATGCTGGTTCATTAAAGGGACGACCAAGTAAAATGTAAGGTAAGGTTAAGTTGAGGAGGAGGCAATGTATTTCTAATAATATGAAAACCTTGGAAGGTGAAGTCCAGGGCTTTACCACTACTTTGGATTCAGGAAATATTTGTCCGCGGATGATGTGCAAGGATCCTATGTTTCTATAAGATTTGAAAATATGAGCTTGGAGCACAGTAATAGTCTAATTCTATATGTTTTTGCTATTTGTACTGTTTCATCTTAACAAAAAGCTTAAAGTGCACGGGGTATTAACCTATGTCTCCACTAGTTGAGTATACACCCGGTAGAGTATTACTTGTTGTCCAGCAGCTGTATTTCATATAAACAATACAATTATGTATGCTTCTGATATGTGTACTGTGATTTATAATTTGCTTGTCAAACTATTAAGTCTCTTGTTTGCTTTCCTCTAAACCCCTTCTTTTTCATTTTTGGCTTAATCTCAGAGTTGTGTGTGGTTTGATAATATATATTTTGTTTCCATGGAAACAGGGAATTCTTTCAACTCAAAGGGGTCAAAGTACTCTGTTGTCATTTGATTCTTATGAGAGGTCTCTTATTGAGGTAACTGATACTTTTCTGTTTATACTTATATTATTGTAACATTAATATTGTTTGTGGAATTATGTTTTTTTTATCTGGGTTTAGTATTGTACATGATGTTATTTCAAAAAAACTCTTATAACTTCTGTCCTGTTTTCCAGGTTCACTCAAAGGGTGTCAATGTTAAACTGGTGGAGAAGCTCCTTTTGGATCTGGAAAATAAGTTTAGAGGTAAGCTGCTGGTGCTTTTTGATAATTGTTTATTTGTGGTTAACGTGATGTTCAGAATTTTCTAGGCCAAAAGTTTGGTTATTCAAACTGTTGGGTAAAGGTTGTATTAATAGCACTTAGTTGGGATGTTTTATGCTTTCTGCTTCATGTACCCCTTGGGATCCAAACACTGCATGCATGTCCTTTATTTATCACTGTTCTTAAAGTGTTTCTTTATTTTGCCATATGTGAGTGATTACGTGTGACTTTGAATTTCATGATTACTTGACAAGCTATATCATGCTGATTTATACCTTCTAGTTGGCTATAGTTTGTCACACCTTTTTCTTGGGTTTATATACCCAATGCCTTTGATTCTCGGGAGCAAAAAAGAAAAAAATCCGGGGAGTCAATTTTACTTCTGTTCAATATGTAATGGTATCTTAAATTCATTTCAGCTGAAGCTATTCCATTAGAGAATTCTAGTGTATGGCTGACACTTGGTAAAACTTTCGATAAGTGGATCTGTCCACTTGTCTACTCAGTAATTGGCTATTGCAATGATGTAATTATGAGGTATTATCTTTGATTCCGTTTGTTGTTTAAGGTTTCAATTTCAAATTTCAGGCTTATTCTTTTCTCCCTTTTTCTTCCTCCTTCCAGATTATGTCAGGATATTGTGTTGGCGAAAGCTGAAGTTGCTGAGCTTCTGTTACCAAGTCTCATCGTCAATATTGTTGGAAGGAAGGATATTGATGCTGATCTCCACATTTTAATCTCTTTGAAGGTTGAATCTGGAATCTATTTTCAATTGGATTATGACATTTTTCTTTTTCGATATTTTTATTTATTTCTGCCCTCTGTTTTATAGATTCAAACTATTAGGAGCAGCTAGTTCTCTTTCTGGTGTTTTGTGGAAGGGTGTCATTATATGGGTTGGTGGACTCTTCATAGGAATTTGTTTTAGTTGTCTACTTAATTTTAGTGTAATGTTGTGCTGTGAGACACTATTTCCTGTTTGGGAGTTGGAACTTGTATTTTAAAGAAACTTGGTGTTGGTGTTGTTTAAGTTTTGACGTGGTTGGTACATCTGTATGAGATTGAGAATGAGGGGCAGTGAGTAGACTATTCTTATTCTTTATGCCATTGAGGAGCGTAAAATTAGATTTGATATGATGGTTTTATCTAAATTCATGAATTGATTCAATGTTTTTAACTTAGTCCTCGTTGAGCTATATATTTTTTGAGGTATCCTATGTGAAATCTTTGCAGCTCTGTTTCCCCAGTCTACTGTATCATGTGCTTGAGCGCATAATTGATTTGTTTGGTTGCCTATGTTTCATATGCAGGTTCAGGAATGTATATTTACAGAATCTAATAAGTTAATCAAATCAATTCAGATTTGGTTGAATGCCCTTAATGAACTTCGGTTATGCCATATGATGCAAAGATCTTTGTTGTTGCCATCGAGGGCAGAAATTTCCAAGGTACTATTTGAAACTATTTTGTAGGTGCTCCTACTGGTCCTTTTTAATTTACATCCATTTCAGTAGATGAACAGAATTGCAATAAAAAGATGGGAGAGTACAAGAAACTCCTCTCAACCTACAAAAACAGGACACAAAGCTAGTACATGAAATGTCTCGTGGCCAGCCACGAATGGAAGCAGCAAACAAAAAACAAGAACTTAAGCAGAAACACCCCTTTCCAACTAAGAAGGATTACACTAAGGGGATAGTCAAATATTTGAGGAAGAAGCCCATAGATACTCAAAAAGTCTAATCCTATCCCATAGTGATGCCGAAGTTTCAAATACAAGTAGCAAGATGTCCACTACAATACAAAATACACTTCTACAGCATAATCATTCCTGTTCCCACCAAGAACTCAACTACTACAAATCTTGGAAACGGCTTTGTGTTCCCCTTAACATATTGTGTGACCGCTTTCTTATTTCAATACTACTTTGGATATGAGGGAGAAGCTCAGAATAAGATTGCACTAAAATAAAAGCACCATTAAGATTCTGCTATACTACTTTCTGCTGCTGCCAATTGTGCATCAAGAATAGGAGGTCTAACGGTGTTCCTGTACTGACTTAATTGTACAGGATATATTTCAGATTTCATTCAACTGGTACTTGTTGACAAGAATATTTCACATAGATTGCACTAATCTACTTATTACCTTTTGGGTGTGCAGAGTGCTAAGCCTTCTAGTTATAGCTCTAAATCCCGTTCCACCCCTGGAAAGGCTAGAGATTCTGCTCCTACACTAAGTGCAACTGCAAAGGCAGCATCTTTATGGGACAAGGTATTGTTTTGTGTATAATATTCAAGATATTTATGTTGTCTAATTAGTCTTGTTGAGTTTAAGGCTCTAAACATAGTTTATGAATCATTTTTATTCTTTATATTTTTTCTGATAATTCTTTTATTTTCGCAGGTTTATTGGCTTTCTATTGATTATCTTATTGTTGCCAAGTCAGCAGTTGTGAGTTTCAAACAGTTCGCACTTTTTCCTTTGTTTTATAGTTAAATTTTAAGTCTGGCCAAATTCCTTTCTTTAGTTAAAATCCATATCTCCGATTTACAAGGATGAGTTTTTTTCCCTAGATTTGTGGCTCATACTTTACTGCCGTGATGTATGTGGAACATTGGTGTGAAGAGCATTTCAACAGCCTCACACTGGGGAGCCCTGATTTCTCCCACATTGAAGTGGTTAGTTCCAAAAATAGAGCAGGCTTTGTATTGTTGTTATTAATCATTATTATTATTATTATTGATGATCAATGAGGTGCTATATTGGATCATGCATACAAAGCTGTCTGTTGTAAAAAATTATATTAAACATGGGCGATTCATATAATCGTTCCATATGTGAAGAACCTTTTGTTGTCCTGTGCTATCTTGTCCTTTCTGTTTAATACGATACTTCTTTTGACCTCCTCTTCCTGTGTGGTTGGTCTTTCTGCTGTTCAGTTGCCACATCATATTGAAACACTTGTCGCAGCAGTCACTCAAATCAATGAACCTGACAGCTTATATGGGATCATCCAATCACACAAGGTTAGCAAAAATTACGGTCTTCAACGATGTCTGTTATGTAGATAGGCTTATTATGACTGGGTCGTCTACTTTCATTTGGGTCATCAGATATTATGCTTTGTTGTTTACTTTTTTTCTGGTTTTGTGGTGTTGGAACTGAAAGCTGACCTCTCAAATCATTACCTTTGAGCACGAGGGAGATTGGAGCAAGGCCCTTGAGTATTATGACTTGCAAGTACGTTCTGCTGCCTTAGTACCAGTGGATTCTGGTTCCAGAAACTGTTCACTGGATGAGACTCAACCATCAGATCATTTATCCAATCCCACATTAGAAAATGCGATGAGACAGAGGAAACCTTATAAAGGTCTGATCAGATCTTTGCAGCAGACTGGTTGTATGCATGTTCTGGATTTGTATTGCCAAGGTTTGTCAAATCAGAAGGGACAGGTTCATCATGATCTGGAGTTTACTGAATTGCAGGTTGGCAAGCTTGCTTATTGAAGATGCCCGAGTAATAACATGCTTGGTTTCTGGTTAGCAAATTTATACCATTTTTCTTGATATTTTTTTTATCTATCTCAGTATGAGGCTGCTTGGCGTACTGCAAACTGGGATTTCTCCATACTTTGCGTGGCGGATAATTCTATCTCATCAAGTCTGCACATCAAAAGTGATCATTTTAATGAAAATTTGCATAGGTAAGAGATATTCATGCCATACAGCCGACAACAATATATATATATATATATGTGTGTGTGTGTGTGTGTGTGTGTTTGTGCGCGCACGCTTTGTGGTAGTTTTTAAGTATCTTAAAAGTGCTTGTTTTTGCTTCGTAAAATTCAGTTGTTTGAGGGCGTTGAAAGAGGGAGATTTCAATGAGTTTGATGGAAAGCTGAAATATTCAAAGCAGGTGATATGAGTCTCAACTTTATCTGTACTAGGAGCTAGGCGTTGTAGAACTTTACTTATGTTTGCGCATGTGTCAGGAGCTTGCGTGGTCCCTTTCTCGTGCAAGTGAAGAAAGTACTGAACACATATATTCAGCAATTATTAAGCTCCAGGTAGGCAATACGTATTGTAGGCCGGTGCTCCTTAAGATGTTGAGTTATGGCCTCCATTGCTGGTAAAAAAGTTTATTCATGTATTAATCGTCATCATGAATGACGTTCTGGAATCCAGGCCAGATCTTAATTTGTTGTTGAACTGAGACACTTCCAAGATAATGAATTCTTCTGGATGTTTTGTTTGGTTGGATTATTAGCTTTGATTCTAGTCAATCTGTTATTGCATTGGATGCGATACTTGAAATAGAAGAAATATTTGATTTCTTTTTATTAGAAGCATTCCTTGTGTTTTAATGATGTAAGCTGTCAAATCATTATTCTTGAGTAAACCTTCACATATCATGAGAACAGGGAAAAAAAAGAAGAAGAATTTTTACTTTTTAAATTTATTATCATCCCAAAAATAACTTATTATTTTTCTTATTATTTTTATTTATTAACTTATGTATCTTCGCGCAGATACTTTATCATCTTGGCATGGCTTGGGATTTGCGTTGGACATCACCTCATTTTAGAGAGGGTATAAAGCTTCATCCAGAGAAGGAAGAAGTGAATTCTGAACCTGCAGTCCCTACCATAGATCAGGTATTATTAAGATGGATGAAATAAATTGAGTAACCTTCTTTGGTCTGATGGTGGTGTTCCGTACAATTGGTAAATGGTCCAATGTACTTAATTTATTTCAAGCACTTGCTGAGTGAAAAATGAGTTAACTTTTTTTTATATTTTTCCATAATCATGTTGGAAATGAAAAATATATTGGTAAATGTCAATATATTGGTAAATGGTCCTATTGACATTTCCCAATAGACTAGCTATAGAGGGGTGAGCTATGCTAAACTACCGATCTATAGTCAAAACAGTATTACATCAGAAACGTATTACTGGACAAACAGGTTCAATTGTTCACAAGACCTTTAGTTTAGGGATCTTGGAAAGCATAAAGAGATTGTTTTTCTGTTCAAATCCTTTCTTAGTTTTTGGTTTTTCCACCAATAGGTTATACAATATCTCCTAGCATTTAACTAAATTTGGTCTATATCAAAATTCAGGTCCTTCTTTGTGTAGTAGTAACATGCCAGATTATTGTATCATGTATACATTACATATTAGAAGACAATTTAACTTGATCAATATTTTTTTGCTATTTTTGGGGATTGTTTAACTTTTGTTAAGGTTTCTTCTTAGATAGACATTGGACCATTTGGTGAAATCATCAAGTATGTTGTAGAAGCTACATCCCTGTGATCAATTTTATTCAACTCAGTTCCTGGAGTTATTTATGCATGCAGAAATTTATCTAATGCTAGAAAGAGAATTTATTTTTGGTTTCCTGACATGATAATTTCAATTAGTTGTCTTGGCTGAACGTGGATTGGCATGCCATTTTGGAACGGACACAGTTACACATGAATTTACTAGAGCCTTTTATAGCGTTCAGGCGAGTTCTACTTCAAATATTAAGTTGTAGGGACTCTGTGGTGCAACATCTTCTGCAGTCCACGTCTACCCTCCGTAAGGTATTATCCGAATTTCATATTCGTAAATCATCCACTTAAAACCTATTTCCTGGTATTTTCTGATCTCATTTATCTTTGTTTTACAGGGCTCTAGGTTTTCTCAAGCAGCTGCAGCATTGCACGAGTTTAAGTTACTCTGTGTTGAATCAGGGGAGCAAGGTTCATCGCTATATTGGCTTGGAAGGGTAGAGTTTCTGTAATTCTTACCCTACTTTAACTATAATTAAGAGCTCATATATAAGAGTTTCTCTAGTTAGACCTGTCTTACTCAAATTCATCACTCAAGACATGTTCATTTATTGTGTTTATCTATACATATGTTTCTGTCATCCTTTTTCAAATGTTGAAAATAATACTATGCTAAAGTTTTGTATCATGGCAGCTTCAAGAAGCAAAGCTTTTGCGTGGCCAAGGTCAGCGTGAGATGGCAATCAACCTTGCAAAATATGTGTCAGAGAATTCCCTGTCAAATGAAGAGTCTTCAGATGTTCATCGCTTGGTTGGGAAGTGGCTGGCAGAGACTAGATCTAGCAAGTTATAAAAAATCTCCAGTACTGATTTACTTAATGTCGGATGTGAACAGAAGAAATACTAATTTTTTTTTTCTATATTTCTTTCTGGATTCAAATTCAGCTCGAGAACTATTTTGGAAAGATATTTGAAGCCTGCTGTGTCACTTTCTGAGAAGCAGAAAGCTGCAGACAAGAGGTCCTGGGATAAACAAAGCCGAACGCATTTTCATCTTGCGCACTATGCAGATGCTCTATTTAGGAGTTATGAAGAAAGACTTACATCTAGTGAGTGGAAAGCAGCCATGCGTTTAAGGAAACACAAGGTACTCAAGAATAAATAGAACTAGAACTTAAAGTTGGTCAAATGAAGTTTGGTGTTTGTGAGCTATTTTGTGTACTTGTTTATTTCACAGACAGTGGAACTGGAAGCACTTATTAGGCGACTAAGATGTTCAACAAAGGTTTTTACCAAATCATTTATCCTTATTTTCCATTTTTTTATAATAAGTACTGCAGGGTCATAACCTATCGAGTTTCTTGTCCATGGAATATTCTTTTTCTTCCATATATTTATAGGGGGAGAAGACTGACTACTCGGTCAAAATTCAAGAGTTGCAAAGGCAACTTACAATGGACAAGGAGGAGGCCGAAAAACTGCAGGTAGTTGTTATACCTTAGTTGCTGAATTGTTGTTCAAAATGTGTCCTTTTCACTTGCACGGTGTTGGTGGGGAAATTTGAACAACTAGTGAATAATTTGTGGGGCATATGGATCTAAAATCTGGGTTTTGTAAAATAGTGAGCTTATCTTCTCCAGTACTTAAGTCTGCATTGAATTGTAGAATGTAGTCTACTTTTGACTCTTGTCTTTGTTTTCATTACTTCTTAGGATGACAGGGACAATTTTCTTAGCCTAGCATTGGAGGGATATATGCGCTGTTTGGTTGTTGGTGACAAATATGATGTCCGAGTGGTATGCAACTTACCCTCAACATTTATGTTCAACAGAACATAATCCAGCATTGTAGTTATGCAGTGAATGGTCCTAGAATCCTCTAATTATTCAGATGATTCATGGATCCTAATGTTCATTACTTCTGCATAAGGTTGATTTTTTTTTTTAATTCAATCTGGCAGAAATAATGTGTCTTCCTTGGATTTAGTGGAACTTTTACACAAATAAAAGTTAATGTCATTGATAGATTTTATTGTTGGAGAACTGTGTATAATTCAATTGAAGGACTAACATATGCGCTTTCAGGTATTTCGGCTAGTTTCCCTGTGGTTCTCTCTCTCTTCTAGAAAAAATGTCATAGATAACATGCATACTGCTATTACTGAGGTACATAGTGAACGAGAGTAATATTATTAACCAATGTTTGAAATATGAGGAACCCAATTTTTATAGTTTTATGTAAAACGTAATATATATATATATATATATATATATATATATATGCATGTTTTTGTATACAGACACATTGTTGCGGGCTTGATTTGTAATCCAATATATGTACAGGTTCAGTCTTACAAATTTATCCCTTTAGTGTACCAAATTGCTTCAAGAATGGGTAGCTTAAAAGATTGCCTTGGGCCTCATAATTTTCAGGTTCACATTGAGCTCATTTTCGTATCTCACTTCAGAACTTGGAGAATATTCTGATTATACTATTGAATGTGCAGTTTGAGTTGGTTTCTCTTGTGAAGAAAATGGCTGTTGACCATCCATACCATACTATCTTTCAGGTATGGAAAAATTAATCTTAGGGGTCAACTGGCCTGAAATTCCGTGCAGGTCTCATTTTTGGAGTAATATGCATACAGGGGTTTCATATAAATTGCTATGATAGGTAAAATAGGAAACAAAAACCTTCCATCTCTCATTCCTAATATTTTTTCATAAATACTGCGCTTTATCTTTATATGCTTGGTACTGTGCAAAAGGAGGATAACTCCTCTGGCATAAATATCTTGAGGTGGCTTAATGAAGACCTTCCTTCATACATGAAGGACAAGCTTCGGGTTTGTGTACTTCATCCACCCTGAGCTCTGATTAAGACTTGTCTTTGCCACACTTGGCTGTTTTTTTTTAACTGGAGGGTGAGTGAGTTCATATATTTAGAACCTCTCAATCTGATATAAAATAACAATAATAGGTAATAACAATAGGGTTCAATCGTTATAGATGAACAAACAATAGGATTCATCTATTTTAGAGTCAGGTTACAGCCAACAGTGATATTTTATTAATGCAAATTGAGAAGTGGAATGCAAGCTGGATATGTCTTTGTTCTAAAAGTGTATTTCTCATTGTGAATATGGTCTTCTCTACCTGTTTTATGCATTGAAATACTTTAAATATTTCTCTTCCCATCTGTATTTGCACTAGCTTCTCGCATTGGCAAATGGTGACCGTATCAAGGACAAGCAGCGCAGTAGGAATTCCTTTGTAGTAGATATGGATAAAAAGCTTGCAGCAGAGAATATTTTACAAGAGTTAACATCGTATCACGGAGCTATTATAAATCAAGTATCGCCCATCATTTTCCAGCTCAAGTTGTTTTTCTTAGTTTATTGCCATATCAATGTTAGCTAAAAATGCTATGCATTCTCTTATCAGATGAAACAAATGGTGGAGATCTATATCAAGCTTGCTGAACTAGAAACTAAGAGAGAGGTTAGTAAAAGTTAATATCAAGTTGAGTTGAGCTTTTCTTCTTCGTAGTCATTGAATGATCTTAATTCAACGAATATCAAGTTGAGTTGAGCTTTTCGTCTTCGTCATCATTGAATGATCTTAATTTAACGACCTTACTGCAGTCCTACTAAACAAGATTGTATATTACATTCCTCCATGAAGGAAAAACTTTAAAATGGTTTTGTTTGCTTCTACCTAACTAGATTGTGTCAACAGGATACCAATAAAAAGGTAATGCTACCAAGAGAATTGCGTAATCTTCGACAGCTGGAACTTGTAAGCACAGCACTATTATATTTTGTTAAGGAGTTTGGTAGGAATGTGATGATTTGTACATGAAGTCTTTCCATGTTCATATAACCATGATATTTTAAGAATTGAAGCTTATTCTTGTTTTATTAGAAAATTCCAATTTGAATAGGCTGATTTGGAGGATTTGGCATCTTTTTTTTTTTTTTTTTCTAGACTGGAAGTGGGCTCATTGATCTTGCAATTATTTCTTTAATGATTACTAAATTGCATTTATGATGAAACCTCAGGTGCCTGTTGTGACAGCTAACTTTCCTATTAATCGTAGTTGTCAATATCGTGAAGGCTCATACCCATACTTCAAAGGATTAGGAGATTCAGTTGTGTATGTCTTTGCAATATTATGCCATTCTATTGCAATCTATGGATTTTTTTCAATCTTCTTAGTTTTCACCATAAGAGATGCTAATTCTATTGTATATTGGTGTATATGCAGAGTAATGAATGGCATCAATGCTCCAAAGGTGGTGGAATGCCTAGGTTCTGATGGCTGCAGATACAGACAGCTGGCAAAATCTGGAAATGATGATCTAAGACAAGATGCTGTAAGAGTTTCTACTCGGTGTTTGTATGCTGGCTGAATGTGTGGGTCTGCCAGTGTTTATGTAAATGCATATGTTAATAATTTAATTTTGTATATTAGTTTGTCTTGCCACTATTTCCAGGGGTCAGTAAGTAAAACTCCTATCTTTCTGATTAGGCATGGAAGCATTAGACTCGTATGTTGAAACAAATCATTTAATGTTCTTGTTGTGGACACCTGCCTAAAAATGGTTAGCGAGGATCAGTTTGCTCTCATAGAAAAACTCTGTTCCAGGAATATTTCATAATTCTAAATTTGGCACTCTTGCAACTTATGTTATCTATAGTTGATTACCTGCCACTCTTCTGCGGGATTGGTGCTACGTGTAGTTACATGGAACAGTAGTGATACTACTCCTGTCTGGAGTATCAATTTTTTCTTATAGCCTTTTTTCTTCTGGGAACAAATGCTCCTCTTGTTTTCTTCACGTATATAAGATTTGTTTAATGTATGAATTTACAGGTAATGGAACAATTTTTTGGTCTAGTCAACACCTTTCTACAGAACCACCGGGATACATGGAAAAGAAGATTAAGAGTGCGAACATACAAGGTACCTTCAAACTTTAAAAAAGAAAAAAAGAAAAAAAAAAGGAAAATACGAGATAATCACATTATTATTAAGCACATGGTTAATATGTAATTTGGTGAAAAGAGGAATTAAACCAAATTTATTGTTTCTATGATTGTTCTTGCGCAATGAGGATTTAGTTCCCTTCGCTTTAAAAGGTATTGAAATACTTTTGTATTTGATGATTAAATGTACAGTAGTGGCAGAGTTTTATACAGGTCTAGGCTAGTCTTAACTAGGAAGGAAATAAACTTGTCTAACTAGGAAGGGAATAAACTGTCTAAGTATTTACAATAGGAAGGAATCTGTGCAGATTCCTGGTTGACCTTGGGCCAGCCGATCATGGAGATTGAGATTGATTCTCAATCTCTTTTGATTCGGTTGGATCCTTAATATATGTTGAATTTCATAATCCGTATGTCATTTACAGCCAATATGGCACATATATATACAATATTGATTAAGGAGATAAGACAGAACAGTTCTTATCTCCTTAAATCTACTTTTAACTATGACATGACACCTGTAGGACACCTGTCCTACTGTGGAACTGTGGGTAACTGCCTAAGTGTTAACCAACTAAGGGTTAACTTATCCTAGATATAGAACTATACGGGTCTACCCTAGGTACCAGTGTACAGTGGTCTCTAGGACTAGGTTTACATAGTCTAACATCCCCCCTCAAACTAGGCACCCGAGGGGTGACAAGTTTGGAAGTCAGAGCATGGTGGCGGTTGGTGAAGAGTCCCTTAGTGAATAAGTCAGCCAGCTGGTGAGTGGAAGGAACAAACCAGACTTGATGAGTGCCGGATATGACCCGTTCACGGAGGAAGTGATAATCCAGAGCAATATGCTTTGTCCGGGCATGAAAGACCGGGTTTGTAGACATGTAGCAGGTGCTAAGGTTGTCACAGTGTATCCGGATGGGAATTGGGGGAGGAAAGGTGAGCTCACGGAGGAGGCTGAGAAGCCAAATGCTGTCAGCACAGGTGTAAGCTAGGGCACGGTATTCTGCTTCAGAACTGGAGCGGGACACGGTTTTCTGCTTCTTGGAGCACCATGAGATAAGGGTGGAACCCAGGAAAATGCAGAAACCTGTCACGGAACGTCTGGTGTCTGGGCAGCCTGCCCAATCTGCATCAGAATAAGCTTGGAGTTGAAGGGGGAAGGTGGACCTGTGGATTTGGAGGCCAAGACCGAGTGTTCCCTTGAGATAACGGATTATTCGTTTGACTGCAGTGAGATGAAGATCGGTTGGGCGGCTCATGAACTGAGCGGCATGTTGAACAGCAAAGGAAATATCAGGTCTGGTCCATGTTAAATACAGCAGAGCGCCCACCAGTTGACGGTAGACAGAAGCATCTGGAAGGGGAGTGCCATTGTGTGCTGAGAGAAGCTGTTTAGAGGCCAGGGGTGCAGGTGCAGGTTTACAGTCTAACAAACCAATACGAGTAAGGATATCCGTGGTATACTTGGTTTGGGTGAGATGAAGACCTGCGGCATTGGGAGTGGCTTCAACACCAAGGAAGTAGTGGAGTGGTCCCAAGTCTTTGATGGCAAATTCACGAGCCAAGGTTGCCATGAATGAGGAGAGAGCAGTTGGTGTGGTTCCTGTGAGCAAAATATCATCCACATAAAGCAGTAGAAACATGAGAGTGTCTTTGGTTTTGTAGATGAAGAGGGAGGGATCGGCTCTGCTCTGAGTGAAGCCCTTTTGGAGGAGGAAGGTGCTGAATCGATCAAACCAAGCTCTGGGGGCCTGTTTGAGGCCGTACAGAGCTTTGTGGAGGCGGCAGACATGCTGGGGATGTTGGGGATCAACAAAACCTGGGGGATGTTGCATATAAACCTCTTCTGTTAAGTGGCCATGTAGGAAGGCATTGGTGACATCCATTTGGCGAATGGACCAGCCAAGGGATACAGCAAGGGTAAGTACCACTCGAATGGTTGCTGGTTTGATAACAGGGCTAAAAGTCTCCTGAAAATCAAGGCCTGCCTGTTGGTGAAAGCCCTTGGCTACAAGACGAGCTTTATATCTCTCTAGGGTTCCATCTGCATGGCGTTTAACCTTGAAAACCCATTTGCAGCCAACTGTGTTGGCAGATGGAGGGAGGGGAACAAGGGACCAGGTGTGTTGGCGGATGAGGGCGTCATATTCAGTGGACATGGCTTGGACCCAGTGTTCGTGTTTGGAGGCCTGTTTGTATGTAGAAGGTTCAGGGCTTTCGGTGGCAATAGCAGCATAGATTTGAGGGAGAGGATAACGGGAAACATACAAAAGGTTTTTGGACTTAGAGTTTCCTGATTTGCTACGAGTGGTCATAGGGTGGATATTTCTGGGTGGCAGGTGGACGGGTGGGGCTGGTGGGCAGGAAGGGGATGGGGTTGAGGAAGGGTTTTCTGTTGGAGAAGGAGACCCTTGGGGGTCCGAGGAGTGTGAGAGTCCTGGATTAGGTGTTGGAAGTGGAGAGGGACCGTGTGAAGTGGCTGTTTGTGAGTGAGGGGTAAGATCTGGTGTTGGGCTGGGATGGTTACAAGTTTGGACAGGGAGGAAGGCAAAGTTTTGGGCAGATTGAGGTTTGGTGGGATAGGGAAAGTCGTCTTCATTGAAGATCACATGACGGCTGATATAAACACGCCCAGTGGGGACGTTTAGACAACGATAGCCTTAGTGTTGTGGACTGTAGCCGAGAAAGATACAATGGAGGGACCTGGACTCTAGTTTATGTTTGGTGTAATCCCCAAGATAGGGGAAACATGAGCAGCCAAAGGTTCGTAGAAGAGAATAAGGAGGGGATTTGTGATGGAGGGTGAAATAAGGGGAAGACCATTGGAGGACAGATGTGGGAAGTAGATTGAAGAGAAAAACAGCGGTGGTGATGGCATCAGCCCAATAACAAAACGGGAGACCAGCAGTTTGGAGGAGGGTTCGGCCTACTTCTGAAATGTGGCGATGCTTGCGCTCTGCCAAACCGTTTTGTTGTGGTGTATGGGGGCAGGAGAACCTTTGGTGGATTCCATGCTGGGAACAAAAGTTGTGGAAGGATTGGTTGGCAAATTCTTTGCCACCATCGCTGTGGAACTATTTTATGGTGGTAGAAAACTGTGTGCGGACATATGTGAAGAAACGGGAGAACTGATCAAAGACTTCAGACTTGAACCTTAGGGGAAACACCCATGTGTAACGGGTGAAATCATCCGTGAAGAGTACATAGTAACGAAAACCAGTGACAGAGGGAATAGGGGACATCCAAACATCAGAATGTATTAAATCAAATGCTTTTATTGATGAATGTAGTACAGGGTTAAATGAGTGACGGGTGCTTTTACTAAGTGCACACTGGTTACAAAATGGAACAGAATTTAAATCAACATTAGGGCTGAGGTGATCTTGAGTGACCAGCTTGCGTAAGACAGTAGTAGAGGGATGTCCTAGCCTCTTGTGCCAAAGACTGGATGGGGCAGTGGTGAAGAGAGCCTGCGGGTGGGAAGTAGGGCGGATGGGGTACAGTCCATTGCTACAGGGGCCCTGAAAAAGAATGTGGTTGGTAGTTAGGTCTCGGATGACAAAGTGTGTAGAATAGAAAGTGATACTGACCTGCTGATCTTTGGTGTACTGTGCAACAAAAATGAGGTTCTTTTTAATGGAAAGGACATGAAGAACATCAGAGAGGTGGAAGACATAGTGTTTAGAGGGAAAGTGAACATTACCTGTGTGTGTGATGGGGAGAGTGGTGCCATTACCAACCATGACCTGGTCTCTGGTGGGAAAGGCAGATTGGGAAGGAGTAAGGGGTGTCATGGAGACATGATGGGTTGCACCGGTATCTGGATACCAATTGGGGTCAGCAACTGAGGTCATGTGAAGGCCCACGAAGGCTTGAGAGAGGTCGTGTTCAGGTGTGTTAGAAAGTGAGGGACAATGGGCTGCAACATGGCCAAACCTGTTGCAGGACCAGCATTGAGGGCCTTGTGAGCGGGGTGGGTTGTGAGGAGGTGGGCCAAGGACACCAGAGGTGTTGCGGACTGCAGGGGTACGGCCAGAACCACGGCGGGGAAAGGGCTGTGAACCACGGCCTGGTCTGGACCCACGGTGGTAGTTAGAGCGGTTATGAGAGGGGTAGAACCCGTGAGGAGGTGGGTTGGACTGGACATACAGAGCAGTGGGAGGAGGATTGGAAACATAGGTAGAGGTGGAGATTTGTTGTGCCTCAAAGGAGAGAAGGCGAGCACGCAGGTCTGAAAATGGTGGAAGTGGGGGAAAGTTAAGCATGGCTGTGACTAAGATAGTGTATTCTGGTCCAAGACCACGAAGAACAGCAGTAACAAGATCAGTGGGAGAAAAGGGTTCATTAATCGCTGCAAGAGAGTCAGCGAGGGTTTTGGCATAAGAATGGTATTCAGAAATGGTCTTGGAGCCTTTAGTAAGGGACATCAGTTGGAAGCGGAGGTTGGTTGCATTTGCAAGAGATTGCTGGGAGAAGTTCTGGCGGAGACACTCCCAAATGGCTTTGGAGGTGTTGAGACCAACAACCTGGGACAGAATGGGCTCTGTCAGAGTGGCCCGCAACATACTGATCAAGGTCTGATCAATCTGAAACCATTGATGAAAGGCAGGATTCGGGAGGGCAGTGACAGGGGAGGTTAGGACAGAATCTGAGGTTGCTGAAATGGGAGAAAGAGTCTTCAGGTACTGGGGTTGAGAGAGTAGAAGGAGGAGGAGGGTGGGTTCCATCGATGAACCTCCAGTAATTGTGTCCAATGAGGAAAGGCTTGATTTGGCTTTCCCAAAGAAGGTAATTGGACTCATTTAGTTTAACAGAGACAAGGCTTGAGACATGATTAGGGGAGATTGAGGGGTAGGAGCAGGAATCAGTGGCCATAATTTGAGAGAGAGAGGATCGGTAATGGTGATCAGACTAGGTGCTCTGATACCATGTTGAATTTCATAATCCGTATGTCATTTACAGCCAATATGGCACATATATATACAATATTGATTAAGGAGATAAGACAGAACAGTTCTTATCTCCTTAAATCTACTTTTAACTATGACATGACACCTGTAGGACACCTGTCCTACTGTGGAACTGTGGGTAACTGCCTAAGTGTTAACCAACTAAGGGTTAACTTATCCTAGATATAGAACTACACGGGTGTACCCTAGGTACCAGTGTACAGTGGTCTCTAGGACTAGGTTTACATAGTCTAACACTTTTCATTTGTAAACATTTTCACAGTTTGAAATTTCTGTTGAGTAATCTTCCATGCATGTTGTCAGAACTTATATGATATTTATTTGAAGTATTCATGCTATTAGGATACAGATTTTGGTATTCCAAAAGTGGATAGAAGTCTTAATCTTCTAGTATGGGACTTCAATAGTACTTTCAGGATTTTGTAATAATGCAATTTCATGCACAAAAGTAATGGAAAAAATTGAATTCAATTGTCAACCATTCCTATCGAAAATTGGATTGGCTGCAGAATTTAGCATTTTTTATTTTTTGTGGATATGCATTGGTTAAGAGATTTTTATTCTAAAATGTTTTTTTTGGAAGTTATATGTCATACTCATTGAAACTCCCCGGTGTTCTTTATGATTTAGGTGGTTCCATTTACTCCAAGTGCTGGTGTTCTTGAATGGGTTAATGGCACTGTTCCTCTTGGTGAATATCTTATTGGAAGGTAAGGGGTACCATCTTTTAGAGCGTACATGAGGGTTTATAATGAATGAATATGACTTTTCTAAATTTCTGTTTCATTTTTCAGCACGAGAAATGGAGGTGCACATGGTCGCTACGGAGTGGGAGACTGGTCATTTCTCAAATGCCGAGAACACATGACAAATGCAAGTACCACTACTGACAATTTGTAACAATTGGAAGTCTGTTCTAATCGAAAAAAACTTTTAATTGAAAAGCATCATAAGGGGGAGTGCTCTCCTATTCACTAAACCTAGGAAAGTTTGTCGAAATTTTTTAATACGCTATTTTTTTGTTTTGTATTTGTCTTTTTCGTAAGTGACAGACATATGTCTGAAAACCAAAATTTTTAACTTGTCAGTTTTTTGTACATACGAGGCTTAATATCACTATATGTTGATAGGCAGTGGGTTACAAGTTCAGGGGGGAGAATTGATTGATTAGCCTTTGTTCTTTTTCTTTCCCTGACCGGTCTTATTTGTTTTGTCCATTCAAATCAATCATTAGATCTTTCACTTATGTGTTAGGTTTAATCCTAAAGCTTAACACTGACTTGGATATTTTTGGTTAACAATTATAAGTTGATGATCACAGCGAGTGCAAAAGAAAATGTTGCTAAGCGGATTAAAGTTTATCGCCCACCTCTAAACAAACTTATATAAAATGTTTTGTTCTTTAACAGGGAAAGGACAAGCACAAGGCGTTCAAAGAAGTTTGTGGGAAGTTCAGGTATATCATTTCTGAAGGTGTAGAAAACCTAGTTTTTCGAATATTTAACTGGTTAGCATCTTAATTACAATGACACCTCTTGCAGGCCAGTCATGCATCATTTTTTCTTGGAGAGATTCTTGCAACCAGCTGACTGGTTTGAAAAGAGACTTGCATACACACGAAGTGTCGCTGCTAGTTCAATGGTTAGTGATTTATAGTCATTTTGTGGCGTTGGAGATTGGACATGGTATGAAATATTAGGGAAAGTTTTAATTCCAATAATCAAGCCTGACTTTCTTCTTGAAGAGCAGTTTTTTCATTCAAATGTTGAATTGAAGATTGAGTTAATACTGCTTGGGAGTTATTTTGGTTAATACTCTGGTTATACATTATTGTATTGCAATTGAATATGCATAGTACATCTATTGCTAGCAGCTCCTGGAAGCAAATAAAGGCTATCTTGCTTCTTTTCTTGTCATGGTGTCTTGCTAACCATCCCGATGTATATTTTTAGAACATGAATGTTATATATACTCTCACCTTTTAACTTATGAACCACTTGTCCATAATATGTTTATAGTGTACCAAGGCCTTTACTCAACCATCAGAACCTTTGTTCTGATGACAAAATGGTCCATAATGATCTCTTGAGAATGAATTCTGCTTAATTTCAAGATGACAGTTTGATTGTCTACATGTTGATAATTCTTGAAACTGTTCCATATTCAGGTTGGTTATATAGTTGGCCTTGGAGATCGGCATGCTATGAATATCTTAATTGATCAAACCACGGCAGAAGTTATTCATATAGATCTTGGTGTTGCCTTTGAACAAGGCTTGATGCTTAAAACACCTGAACGGGTTTGTACTTTGTGATTATTCTTCCCCCATCAAAGCTTGTTTGTCTAGCTTACAGACTCCAAAATGGCTTAATGGTTTAATGCCAACAAAAAATTTTACAGATTCCATTCAGACTTACTAGGGACATCGTTGATGGCATGGGTGCGACTGGAGTGGAAGGGGTTTTCAGAAGATGCTGTGAAGAAACTGTTTCTGTTATGAGGACAAATAAAGAAGCGCTATTGACCATAGTTGAAGTATGTTGAGTTCATTTTTGTAAATAATAAATAAAAACTGCAGATCGCTTCTGATGGTGTCCAATGTGATTTTTATGCAGGTTTTTATTCATGATCCACTTTACAAATGGGCTTTATCACCTCTGAAAGCTTTGCAGCGTCAAAAGGTAAGGAAACTTAATATTCTGTTCCCCTTGAGGGTATGCATATGCAATATGAATTGAGGTCTAGTTTGCTAGGAATCTGTATGGGGGATGGTGTAAATCTATATTGAGGAGTTTACAAAACTAGAAAATGTCATATCATATAGTCTGAAAATGAATTTCATATTAGAATGTCATTGGCAACTTCAAAATTATGTTTTGAGGCATCCATCTCGGTTGACATTCTTAAATAATTTAACACTAGCAGCTGTTCAACCCACCTCATGCGTTATTGCTTTCACTGAACTGAATCAATTTCATTTTCTTGTTAAGGAAACGGATGATGACTTGAATTTAAGCTTGGAAGGGTCACAAGAAGAATACGAAGGTAACAAGGATGCTGCGCGTGCATTGATGCGTGTAAAACAGAAACTGGATGGATATGAAGATGGAGAGATGCGAAGCATACATGGACAGGTAATAAATTATTGTATGCCAAAGTTACATTCATCCATGTTCTAATCCGTTAAAAGATATATATGGAAATATTTATTTCAATACATTCATTCAACTTCAGATTCTGTTGTAATACCGAATATAAATTTTCAGGTTCAGCAACTTATACAAGATGCTATCGATTCAGAACGTCTTTGTCAATTGTTTCCTGGTTGGGGGGCATGGTTGTGAATTGTGGTGGATTCCTTGTACCTTGATCTTGTGTTCATTTTTGTACCTTGTATAGGGCGATTTATTGTTGTATCAAGTTTTGTGAGCATTTCCATACTGTTGAGTCTGAACTCTGATATTACACCAGATCTTAGAGATCTGTGTAGTGCTTAGAGATCTCACAATGTAGTACTTAGTGATCCACAATGGAGTGCTGATGCATGCTTAAATTAAGTGCTATGGCAATGAGTTACATAGATTGTGTTTTCTTGGTAAATAGATTTTGTTTCATGTCAAATTTATTTTTTCTTTTGCTCCTGGATTTCATTATATTTTATTCTAATGTCCTAAATTGATGGAAGCATTTATTAATTTGCTGCTCCATCCACTTGGAACTTGGAGGCTATCTTTAACCTTGGACAAACTTTCTACTTACTACCCTTGTACATGGGGATCTTTTATAAAATATTTTATTCCAATGAGAAGGATTTTGAATGAGACAGAATCTGAACATAATCCATCTAAAATCCCTTCCAAAATTCTGTTTTGACATAATGTGATTCATTTTATGTCAAACAATTAGAAGAATGGTGACTGAATATTTAGGGGAATATTTATGGAACTTATTCAAATAATAAAAGCAATTAGTTTGCTAATTAAAATAAGAGCAACACTTGCATCTTTGATGTGCTCCTTTCATCTGTGATTAGTTCTCGAATATTTTTATCCAAATGTGATAATTGAATGGTGATTGTTTACTCATTAGCATGTACCAATTCCCGATTCATCATAAACTTCTTAATTATAATTCGCCAATGATTTTAATAAGCATGGACTATTCGCCAATGATTTTGATAAGTATGGACTATTGAAACATCTCCAATTTTAATTTAATTAATTTTTTGTATAGATGTATTTACATAATAAACTTAAATGGTTACAATTAACACATTTGGATACTAAAATTTGATACTCTTCATCGAAGAATGAGCACATTCCGTATGGAGGAAATAATAAAGGGAAATTGACAAAACTAGGAGGTTTGTAAAAAATATTTGCAAAAATAGGGACCCCTAAAATACATTTACAAATCTAGACACTATGGGTGTGTTTGGTACGCCGTATTACGGTCCGTATAGGCTAAATAATCTAAAACCTGTGTTTGGTACCAGTCGTATTAATTAGTCACCGTATAAATTAATACGGTTGAATATTATTATACGGTCCAGACACGCTAAAATAATACGCTCGAAATTGTCCGTATTAAATAGTCGGATAACTAGTAATCTTGTAAAATATAATAATAATAATAATAATAATAATAATAATAATAATAATAATAAATAGTAATATAATAAAAATAAAATATTAATTTAGTAAATATTAATAATAAAAAGTAATAAAGTAATAAATACTAATAATAAAAAATTAATAATTAATGATATTTTAATAAATAATAATGATAAAATTAAAAATAATTAATTAATAAAAATGTAATAAATAGTAATAATAATAATTATTAAAATAAATAATAATAAAAATAATGACATACATAATTAATATTTAAGATATAAGTATTTCGTCAATTACTATAATATAATCCGGTCAGTATAATATAGTCGGCATTCTAATCCGGAAAGTACCAAATGCCCGACTAAATAATCAGTCTATCCGGTGGACAAATTAGTCTATCCGATTGAAATAGTCAGTACAGTACGGCATACCAAACGAGGCCTATATATCTTATAGTAACTATCCCACTAAGTTTGTTGTCCTTTTTTTTTCCCATTCGAAGAGAACCCATATTTTATCTTCCAAGCCTAGCATCCTTCATTTCGCTCATCGTCTTCCACGCTCAAGAGAGAACCAAGACTTTTTGTTCCAACTTATGTTCGTGCTTGCAATCTTTTGCGCCCATCATCATATATTTGCTCATGTCTTCTCATCACTCTCACTCATCCATAATTTGTGAGTTCAACCCTCATTTTTTTTATATCCATAATTTGTGCCTTAATTATTATTTTGGGTGTTTTGTGCTTTGTGAATTTGGTTAAATGTATGTTAAGCACTCAAAAGATGAAAGCAAATAACTAAATAGGGAGTGAGCAAGGGGTAATTTGAAGGTGTGAGTCTGGAAAAATGAAGTTAGATTGAAGGTAATGGAAGCCCTTTTTGCAGATAGTCCAATAGTTCTATAGTACCCATATAGTGTCCCTATAGTCCAGTAGTCTGATAGTGCCCCTATAGTCTAGTAGTCTTATAGTGCCCCAACAATAATGCAGTTTACTTATAATATTGTAGTGAAGTTAAACTTGAATGTAATAAATATTATTGTATGAAATCTCATGAATGAAATTGGTTGCAATTATGATTTGTTTCAATGGAAAATGATTGAGGTGTGAAAAGAAGTACACGTATGAAAAGGCGATATGAAAGACATTATAATATCAAAGTCTACAACGTTTGGTGAACTTATAAACCGTGTTCACCTGATTGCCCACCCAAACAACCCCGTCGAGCCAAACAACCCCCTCGAATCACTCAGATTAAAGTTCTTAGTTTCTGTAACATCCAACGAATACAAGCACATTTAAATTGTGGATGATTATGGTGTCCTATGCTTAATGTCATATTTGTTATTGGACTTTATATTGTGTACTAGCCATCATTTTTTGAAGTTCTTTGTAATCCATACGTTACCTCAATATTAGATTGGGCCATGTAACTTTAGATTATAACATTGAATGTGTTTAAATTTCAATCAACGATATTCTATGCTTTCTCCCGGATATTTTTTCAGATGATGTTATTTGTTGTCTTCATAGTCTAGTAGTGTCCTTGTAGTATGCTAAGTGTTATTCCTTTGTTTTATCCTGGATTTAATCAGAGGAAGCTACTTGTTGTCCTCATAGTCTGATAGTGTCCTTATAGTCTGTTTAGTGTTATTTCTATGTTTTCTCCTGGATTTTAGTCAAAGAATGATACTTGATGTTTTTATAGTTTTTTAGTGTCCCCATAGTACAGTAAGCACTATTTCTATGTTTTCTCCTGAATTTTAATCAAAAAATGATACTTGTTGTCCTCATAGTCATGTAGTGTCGTCGTAGTCTAGTAAGTTCTATGTTTATATTTTCTCCTGAATTTTAGTCAAAGAATGATACTTGTTGTCATTATAGTCCTGTAGCGTCCTCATAGTCCAGTAAGTGCTATGTCTATATTTTCTTCTGGATTTTATTCAAAGAATGATACTTACTGTCCACATAGTCCAGTAGTGCCCCCATAGTCAAGTAAGTGCTATGTCTATGTTTTCTCCTAAATTTTAGTCAAAGAATGATACTTGTTGTCCTTATAGTCCTATAATGTACCCATAGTCCAGTAAGGGCTATTTATATGTTTTCTCACTCACGCAATGTTATATTTTTCAACAACAATACCAATTAATTGATGGATAAGAAAGAAGGAAAACGAAATCTGACATTAATGATAGTAACTCAATGAGACATGTACCCATATTTAAAAGCATGAAAATAGGTGCCCATTTGACAACAGTAGATTGCAGAACTTATGGTGCCCTAAAAAACATGTAAAGTGTTGATGCCAAAAATGGCACCAACGAGACCGAGAAGACGACGCATAAATATTAAGACACTAGCACGTACGTGGTTCACCCGAATAGGGTTACGTCCACGAGACAAACTTTCCAAGATGGTTATTATTGATAATAATAGTGTTTACATCTTTGTGGCCTTGAGCCATTAAGGGAGATATGGAGAGGATGTCTCCAAATAATGTGGTGGAGTTGTATGAGATCCCCTTACAAATGAGGGGATGCCCTCCTTAAATAGGCAAAGACTAGGGTTTCCATTGCATTATGGGTTTCATATTAGACTTAGGCCTGGCCCAAGTGCGGGGTGAAATCCCGCACGAACAGTAGTCCCCCAAGTCCTCATTGAAGATAGTGTCTTCAATGGGGACTTGAACAATAGACCGAATACGGGCCGAACTAAGTAATTGCTGATCTGGCTCGAACCCAACATGAAGCGACATTCAGCATGAAGTAATACTCAGCTAGAGGCTGTACTCATCGCGAGGCTACTCGGTAAGGGAAGACACTCATCGGAGGCTGCTCAGCTTGAGGTGATCGCTGTATGCGAGGCTGCTCGATGCGAGGGATGCTCGGCTGGAGGCGACCGTTCTGTGCTAGGATGCTCGGCTAGAAAGCGGTCGCTCCGTGCGAGGCGGCTCGGCTAGAGGCAATCCACTCATGGAGGCGGCTCAGCTAGAGATATCATCCATTGCAAAGTAGTTCGACTAGAAGCACTGCTCATCGTGAGTATTAACTCATCGTGAAGTAGGCATTCAATGTGAATTACCGAGGGGCACATGGGTGCAAGCATTGCCATGGGCAAATAGATTAATTGCTCGTGTCGGGCGGCATTTGAATAACTCAGTCATTCCTGGTAACATGACATATTTGTATTGGTTAGTAAACCAAATAATATAATAAGCTCAAATAATATGTATTCGATTTTATGAGCATAGTTGCATGGATCAATCAACATATGTGATACAAAAATATTTAAAATATTAAATAATAAGTTGTGGGTCTAATTGATCACTAAATAAAATAAATAAATGTACATTGGATGCCTTCATGCCATATGGTATGTCAATTCATAAAAAGTCACGTGAAGGGTGAAGAAGCAAATGATTTGTAGGAAAATGCATGCCACATGTCACAATAATACAAACAAGATGTAATAATAATCCATATAATAATATAGTTATATCAATAAGAATAATAATATTGATATGTGTGATGTATTCAATAGATTAGACAATTGCATTGTACAAGCAGTGTGTATTTTCCGTTTCAACAAATGGTTTCCAAAACCCAATGTAAAAACATGTGGTGGCACATAAATCAGAGAGCATTGGATGCCCTTTTAAAAGTCATGGTAAAGGCTAACTAATCAGAGATACATGATTAAATGAATAAAATATTGAAATAAGAAATAAACAAAAAGAAAGGTTCAAGCAACTTATCTCTTTCAAACCTCATCCCCGACTTATCACACACATATCATGGTGGTGGAGAGTTGCAGCAGTGTATGACCAGCGGCAACTTCGAGAAGGGGCTGAGCGTGCAAAGGAGAGGATGTATGCCACCTCCGACGACGATGAACGACCCAGGAGGCGCGGTTGCAGGTCAAACCATCGTGAGCCGAACGGTACAGGAGATGCTGTTGGACGACGACTGGTCACCGTCGAACTGGAGGCAAGATCGAGCCTTGGTGATGTCGCGGTCGCACGTCATGCGGTGGCTACACGGCGGCCAAGATCTGGGTTCTCTCCCGCGATGGTGTAGGCGGAAGTGCCTTCGACGGAGGTGCGGCGACGTGGTGGCGCTGCAGTTCTTCCCCTCATCTCGGTTGGTCTACAGCCCAATGGTGAGTGCTTTGCTTCTTCTGGCAGAGAGAAGTGGGGTAGAAGACCAATGGGGTTGTGGAAAACCGTGACTACGTATTCTCATCTATTTGGAAAATATCAAAATCAAGGCCTATGACTATTGAGTCAGCTTTTGTGAGTGTGGGCGAGGGTTTTTTAACTGTGGGTGTTGACCACAAAGAAGAAATAGATCTCTAGGGCTATTTTGGCAGTGAGCAGATATGAGTTTTTTCTTGGTGTTTATGAATATTCATGGCGTTTCTGCGGGTAAGTAAAAAGAAAAAGGAATCAGACATGGATTTTTGTCGCGATTCCCACAGACGGCGCCAAACTGTTGATGCCAAAAATGGCACCAACGAGACCGAGAAGACGACGCATAAATATTAAGACACTAGCACGTACGTGGTTCACCCGAATAGGGTTACGTCCACGGGACAAACTTTCCGAGATGGTTATTATTGATAATAATAGTGTTTACATCTTTGTGGCCTTGAGCCATTAAGGGAGATATGGAGAGGATGTCTCCAAATAATGTGGTGGAGTTATATGAGATCCCCTTACAAATGAGGGGATGCCCTCCTTAAATAGGCAAAGACTAGGGTTTCCATTGCATTATGGGCTTCATATTAGACTTAGGCCCGGCCCAAGTGCAGGGTGAAATCCCGCACGAACATAAAGAAATGCAGCATCCTATCATCCTACCAATAGTTTCCTTAATAGTCCTGACTACGAGCTTTGACTAGTTGTATGCATCATCCCATCTTCCTACCAATAAGCCTCCCTTCGCAAAGCTTCAACAACCAACTTCAACTTAAATGTTGACACTTTATGTTGGGCACATACAGTTGCAACAAGCTTCCCGGAAACCAAACTGCCCACCATCTTCAAAGCAAACACACCACAAGAAAACCTAAAATAAAACATAACAATGTTAGTGTCATCAATATAGTAATAGGAATCAACAAGGATCATGCGTGCTTCAACTACAAATAACCCATAATAATGGATGCTCAAGTCTTACCCGTCATCCTGTTGTAGAATGTTGTTTTGAACCCTCTTATAGGTCCAAGCCTTTAGGCGATAGGGTGAAAGAGGGTTTTTGACTCATTTCGGAATTGGAAGATCATACAATCCAATCCCATGGAGGATTCGAGGAAGGGTCTTTACAAGCGGTTACATCGTCGCTGCAACTTCTTTCGGGGAGGTTTTTGATAAGCATGAATCAAACACACTAATAGTTCTGTGTTGGAAGTCCAATTCAATAGCCACCCAATGGTCATTCCCAAACATATATGGCAAATAGATGTATCTTTCTAATGTCCAAGGCTCGGCATAACCTACCGGGAAAACACTCAAAATATAGCTTTGTATAACATTCATATTTTGGTAGAGACAAACTAGTTCTAATTCTACTTGTAAAGCCTTCATTCAACTTCCACATGTCTTTCTGTTGAAACACATAGCACATAACAAGGAAAACTATTGTACTAATTTGAATTGACTATGTGCCCAATTATCTAAAAGACATCCCTTAACCACATCAAAATATGGAATAGTTTTATGCTAAATATCTGGTATGGAACAATTTTATACTAAACATCTAGATTCCATCCTAAAATGTAACAAATTTGAGAAAACAAATAAACTTCTACACATAAACACTTAGACATGAGTTCATGGTTTGTATAATCCTACCAAGTAGTCAAATAGCAGCACCCAAGGTTCCCCCAGTTACAATGAGGTCATCTATGATCAAGGCACGCTCCCCTGCTTCTACAGCTCCCACATGCATCTCCATTATATTTGAGCCATGCTCCAATGAGTACTCTTCCAAAATAACATTCCCTGAAGAACCATCAAATTACGAGAATTATATGCCATCTTGATAACTATATTTTATCGAAGACATAAAAAATGACGGTGATGAAAATCCTCGATACAATATCAACACTTACGCATGTAAAGAAGCTAATTTCCTAATGAAATTAATTAATCCAGCTCTTAAATTTAATCGTTGCGTTATTTCTTTTTCTTGTTTTTGGATTCAATGATAGTGGGAGCAAGAATTATACAGATTTCGAACTGACTTCGTCTTTTACGAGTGTCGAATCCAAAACCATAGTACTAGTGGTTTGTCGTGTTATTTTTATAGCAATAACCTAGTTTTGGCATCTGTATTTGTCACTAGGTGGACTTTCACTCCTCTCGACCATTTACTACTCAAATATCAAAACATAACATTACTACAACTAGACCACGTACCCATATAATCCTTTGCATTGAAACAAATCAAAATTGCAACCGATTCCATCCGTGAGATTTCATACAATAACATTTATTACATTCAAGTTTAATTTCACTACAATACTATAAGTAAACTGCATTATTGTTGGGGCACTATAATACTACTGAACTATACGGGCATTATTAGACTACTAGATTATAGGGGCATTATAGGGGTATTATAAAACTATTGGACTATAGGGTTACTATTAGAGTGGAAATTGTAGATCTCAAGATCTGCAAAAATGGCTTCCATTGCCTTAGCTTCAAGATCTCAAAATCTCTTCTTATATAGTGTCTAAATTTGTAAGTGTATTTTAAGAGTTCCTATTTTTATAAATTTTGTTACAAATCCCCTAGTTTTGTCAATTTCCAATAATAAAATTGGTACAATTCGGGAGGACATAAGATCATGTGTCCACCGACCATTTGGATTGGTCAATGAGGTAGAGTTTAATATAAGAAGAGAATTTTGTTGGTGACTTTTTTTCTAGGCTGCGCCGCAGTCATCGTTGGCAATGTCGCGCATGCGCATAAGAGTCTATTGGTGTGATCTCGATCCTGTCGCAGATCCAATTTAATATATATATATATATACACGCCGTTGATTTCTTTGTTGAGGAGAAAGTGTAATACACTAACACTACACAGTATTGGTCGTATTTGTAACAAACCACACGTAATCTATCTTCCTTCACATGCATATCAGAGTGGATACTGGATACTAATACAACAAACAAACTAATATTTTATAATTAATATGTTGTTCGATTAGATTGAATTTGATAATTCACTAAATTTAATGTAGTTTAAATATAAAATTATATACATTTTTATTGTAAAGGATTAGAAGAAATAGAAAGAAGAAAATTTATTCAATTCAATTTTCTTAAAATAATAATATTTAAAAAAGTTAAGTTTTTTTTTATATCTAATTTTATTGATTGAATTCTCTTCTAATGAAAACACATCTATTTTCATATTTAAAATATATTGAATTTAAAGAGTTATTCAATCCAATCATATTCATCAAACATTATACGTCTTTACATTGAATAAGTTTATTTTGTTTTGTGATTTTTCCATAAGTTCATTTTTTTTGTGATATTTCGAGCTCGTTAATATATATATATATATATATATATATATATATATATGAAAATCACTTCAATATTGTTACAATTTTTATAGTTTTTTCATTTCTCTATTAGCATTCTAATTTTCCTTCTCACTTATTATGTATTGAAGTTCGAATGCTTTAAAATTTATTTTGCATACCTTTGGGTACTCAAAATAAATGAAATCTTAATTTTTCTATAGAAAATGAAATATATATATCACGATGGAAAATTTTCACCCATTATCTAAATTTTTTATATATTTTTTTCAACGTTATAATTGTCTACATGATGTACCTGATAGGCCCGGTGGGCAAAAACCCGGCCCGAGAGTTAACGGATTGGACTTGGGCTTAGGGCGTTCAAACCTGATAGACCCGGATCCGGTAAGTCCAACCCGGCCCGCCCATATAAACTCGGCCCGTAAGCCGGAATATATAACCCAAATAACCTAAAGGCGTTAAACTCACCTAAACTTATTTTTTATAATAGCCCTGACAGGATCCACCCCGATTATCGCCTCGATAATCGAGAAGCATCCTGCTCCCGTCTGACAATCGAATCCAAAAGACCGGAAAACTAATTAATATTACAACACACCCATTGTCAGACCAGGGAGATTAAACAAATACATCCGACTGGACGTCAAGTCCACGGTTTCACAGAGCGATATTACAAAACAAGTTAAAGAAACAAGTCCTACTCTGTGAACCAACTACTCCGCAACGGAAAACTTTATGTCTCCGCCTCTGCCTCGGCGCTTGCCCCCGCACTTGTATCATGACTTGGAGGGAATTTAAAACAGCAAAGTGTGAGTGGATCGAAACATAAGTTTTACAGGAAAAACAGTTTTTCCGAAATCAGGTTCGCCCTCCAGTTTTGTAACACGCATGCATAACCAAATATTCAAAATTTGCATATTAACTTTTGAAAACTCTTTTTCCGAACGCATGAAAACGTTACAAAGGATCGCCATAATTCATGTAAAAACCATTTAATAATGCCAGGTTTCAGAAACCGTCATTTTGAAACGTTAATTGCACAAATCAAGTAAACCGTGAATCAATAACCACAATTATGCCGTTGGATCCATCCGAGTCTTTAAACTCAACATTAGGCCTTCCCGGGATATCAACGAGTCTTTAAACTCTAAACATGATTAATAGGCCTCGGGGGTATCACAATAATCGAGTCTTTAAACTCACGAGTCTTTAAACTCAATTCGGGTCTTTAAACCCAATTTTCGGGCCCGCCCCCGTCATCAACATACCGGGTCTTTAAACCCAAAACCAGATCCAACCATTAACCGGGTCTTTAAACCCAAAACCGTTTTTAAACACAATAAACCAGGATTCATCACAACCCGTTTTCCAACATTATTCCGAAAACATTTCTCATCATAACAGGACTTATGTCCGAATTCACATGCAAATTCCAACACATGCAATTTCCAAAAATTACTTCACAATGTGATCAAACATCATAAATCCGAAACATGCATATTCATATCCAGGTACTTCATCAAAATCATCACGCATGCAATAGCAAAAACCGTAATCTCGAAATGCGTGAAATACGATAAATATCTCGAAAAACGTGGAAACATGTAAAACCGATATATCATATCACCATCATAAAATCATAGGTAAAACCATGAGATAAATAAGCAAAATAGTCATGCATGCCCAATTTAGAAATCAAAAGGTCCACTCACGGTTTTAGGACGCGTCAATCGCGTCCCGCGCGCTCCTCCGTAGCTTCGGAAGTGTCCGGGCCTGTAAAAATGTACAAGAAGGGTTACAAACATCCTCAAATAGCTCGTATGATTTTTCCCTAATTTCCTGGATTTTTCGGCGAAATAAACCTTAAGGACCTAAACTTCCGGGCTCCCGAGATTATCCCGAACAACTCGAATCCTAAAGGGAAAATGTTAATTAGACTGAAAGGAACAGTTCCCATGTTGACCGTGATCGGAGATGACATCGCACGCGCCGTCACGCGCCGCCCAAAGTGGCTGCGCGTGAAGGCCACGCGCCAAGCTACAGTGTCATCGTTCTTACCCGGATAGACTGATAAACGGGTCTGTTACCCGCGACTCAACCCGACCAGTTCGAGCTCAATTCTCAATCAATTCCTCTCGTTCTTGATCCTATTATCTTCTCTAACTCATTAATTTCAGGTCTGTGTCGATGACTAACCTCGACTGACACCAAATCGACCCAACTCAAGCTCGAACAGTCGAACAAGTCGACTTCTGGAACTCACCCTACACGGTTCCATTTCCAAATTAATTTCACCAGTAGCATAAAGGGACCCATACGAACACAATAGCACAAAAAATTGAACTCGTCGTTACCTGGAAGTCGTCGTCCTCAAGCTCGAAAATTTTCAGAACCAGGGAGCTCAGTTCTTGGCCAATTCGTGGGTGTCGTCCTTCGAAATCGATGTGGTTGGTTTCCTTTTGCTCCCAGAAGACTAGAACGGCCCTTAGTTTAGCTCGAATGTCCCCACAATTTGATTTTCAATTTTTCCCTCCACTGGTTTTTCCTTCGAACTGGAACTTGGGTTCCCGGGCAAAACGGGCTCCAATCTCAACAACTCTGGCACCGTCGTGTTTCTGTCACTCCCAGAATTCTCCCAATGTGTTTAGTTTTCCCCCAAAGCCCGTAGGAATTGAACTCTGAGTTTCCCCCCAAAAAACTCGAAACTGTTTTCTCACCGTCTCTCTCAACCTCAGCCCACACCTGATGAACCAAATGACCCAAATGAAACCTCTCCTCACTCTCTTACACGGTTGATCGATCAATGTGGCCAGCAACTCGTGGGAGACCAACTGGGGTCTCTGAAAATGGTTTCCCGCACGCACAGAGACCACGGCCAATTCAATCTCCCCCGTGCACTGAGCACTGCCCAAATCGTGCACCAAAGCCACTCAGTCCAGCACCACTACCTCAAACGACATAAACAATCCCTCAGATCAGTCCACTAGGCTTAAACAAATGCACGCTCAACCCACGGCCGCACACTCTGTTTTTCCACGGTGGTGAACAGTACCCCGTGTGAAAAGACCAAAATGCCCCCAGGGCAAAAATTACCAAAATGCCCTCCAATTTCCGTGACCCGTAACTCGGTCATCCGACGTCCGTTTCGCGCGTGCCGCCTGTCGTTGTACTCAGGACGTCGAGACGAACATAACGGTCTTCGAGTCAAATGAATATCAATTGTCAAACAAAAGGTCAACTTTTCCCCTTAATAACGTCCAATTACGATAATGCCCCTGAACTTCCGAACATCATAACTTTCACCCTGTTCGACCGAATCGAACGTGCCACCTGTCTATGAACTCGTGACGTCCCGAACTACGTCACGGTCATCGCTCAACGTCCGTTCGACCTCCCAATCAAAAAGTCAACAAATTGATCACACAAATCACAGGGGTAAAAACGTCATTTTATTCAATATTTTATAATATTACATTTCCAGAACGTCCGGGGCGTTACAAGCCCAAACAACCTAAAGGAACTAAACCCACCCAAGGCCAATACAACCCAAAGCCCAATCCCAACCTAATATAACCCTTTCGGCTTAAAGTAGAAACTCTAACCTTCTTATACAAATTATACAATATAATTACAACTCTTTGGCACTCACAAACACAAAATAACCCTCCTCGTCGCTCACACACATCTCTCTCGCCTCTCAGCTCTGTCTCACTCTCAATTCTCTCTTCAATCTCTCAAATCTCAACTCAAACTCTCATCAACAAAGGCAATCACACTTCCAAAAAGAATATGAAACATTAAAGATTCCATTTGACAAAACGGCCTCAATAGCATTATCTGGAAATAGATTGATTTGCTGCCTAATTAATGAGTAATCAACATTCGACAATTACCTACCTTAAGGCCAATGATACACGAAAAAATAATTGTGTTATTACTTTGATATCATTGATCATTATATTGATAATACTAAGATGAAGTTTTATGTGATGACCCGTCCCGAATATCGGGATTGAATATTAATTAATTATGATTTAGAATGACTAATCGGGGATTAGTTGAGTGAAATCGGACGAAACGTGCAAAATGACCGTTTTGCCCCTAACGTGGGCAAAATGTTGACTTTTAGTTCGGGCGGTCAAATGGACTTTGACCGATGACTGTGACGTAGTTCGGGACGTCACGAGTTCATAGACAGGTGGCACGTTCGATTCCGACAGTCGAGGTGAAAGTTATGGCGTTCGGAAGTTGAGGGGTGTTTTGGTAATTTGGTCATATTAGGGCCAAATGTTGACTTTTTGATCGGGAGGTCCGATGGACGATGGCCAAGGACCGTTACGTAGGTCTCTTCGATACGAATCCAACGACAGGCGGCATGCCGAAATCGGAGATTCGACGACGAAGTTATGGTCACGGAATCGGGCTCGATTAACCGAACGAACCGGGATTAAAATAATATTTTAATATGAATAGTACCCAGTGACTGAACACACTTGGATGAGTGACAAGTGTCACTCATCCCCTAAATTCAGGCATAAAACCAGGATACATGTTTTTAGGGAGACCTCATGATGATGTTTTATTAATTTTTAATTAATTAATTAAACTTAATTTCCATTAATCTCCCATATTTTCTTCAACAGTGTACAACCCACAATTCAGTTTTCTCCCAACCTTCATTCCTTTTCCATTTCTGAACCAGAGAGTGAGCAATTGAGAGATTTTTGAGATTGAATCCAACTGGGTAATCACGAGAGATTGACAGAGTGTTGGGGGCTGGATTTTCGAATTTCAGAAAATTGGGGGGGAAAATTCGAAATGGAAGATTAGAGCCGTGAGGATCGAATTGGAGCTTGGAATTAGCTTCCTGAGATTGTGACGAGTTGTTTCAGATCAAAAACGAGAAGAATTGAGGCCTAATTGGCTCTGAACTGGGTCTGGTAACAGTGAGGAATGTCGAGCTTGAGTCGTGGAGTTTGAGCCATGGATTGATGCAATTGAGTTGGGGAAAGTGTTTAACGGAGTCCATTGAAGCTTCTTGATGAATCAATTTAAGGAAAACGCTTGAAACTGACGACTTTCGAAGATGAACAGTGTTCGGGGTGTTCTTCGAATGTTCATCTTTGATCGTGAGGATTGAGGTAATGTTTCATGTAATTAATGTTACAGAACTCTAATTGAACTTAGGCCGAAACTGATTGAATGTCCAATTGTTGAAATTGGTGTCGAATTGATAGGATTGGAACCGGGTCGTCTCGCGGGTTAAATGGTCCGTTTTACAGACAAACGGGTATGAACGACGACACTGTAGCAGGCGCGTGGGTTTCACGCGCAACCACTCACGGCGGCGCGTGAAGGCGCGTCCGGCCTAGTTTCAAGGTGATGTCAACATGACTTTTGATCCTCTCATTGTAACGAACATTTTGACGTTGGTTTCGAGGAAATCAGATATTGTTTCGATAATGTTTCGCGTATCCGAAGTTTTGTTTTACGAGTTAAATACGTATTTAAATTCCGGAAAAATTGGGGAAAATTATATGATGTATTTTGAGATGTTAGTAACCCTCTATAATGATTTTGGACAGGAGTTGTGATTTCCAGAATTTACGAAAAAACGTGCAGCTCGGAAACGGACCGTTTTGGACGGTGTGTGTGAGTGGACTTTGTTTTCTAACCGTGATGCATGCATATATGATTTTAAATGCCTTATTATGTGATTTTATATGCTTTGGCATGATTTATGTTTCAATCCGGTAATTTCTCGATTTTATGATTATTATATTATTATTTTGGGCGATTTTCGAGAAATTACGAAATTTGGTGAAAATAATGTTTGGACTTGGTTTATGAGTCCGGGATTGAAATTGATCGAAAATAATGTTTGGACTCGGATTATTGAGTCATGGATTGAAAAATGATGTTGTGACTCGGGAATGAGTCAAGGGTCAATTTCGTGAATTTACGTGAAAATGGCAACGGAGGTTGCAACGCATGGATTTGCGTAAAAATGATATGTTAGGCGTGAGAACCCAAGTGAATAGTGATTTTGACTCGGATTTGGAGTCACTTGTGAATTTGTGAAATTAATGATTTATTGTGATTTTATGATTATTTTAATTAGTCTTTCGGGCACGTTTTACGAGGAACGTGCAAATGATGTTTTGGGCTAGGCCCGGAGTCTAAATGATTTCTAAAATGATGTTTTGACTTAGTTGGTAAGTCAATGATGATTTCTGAATTATTTTATTGTTTTAAAAGGTGATTTTAAAGAAGTACGTGTAAATGGTATTTTGGGCTTTGAGACCCAGTCGGAAATGATCTTGACTTTGTATGAAGTCAAGATTTGATTGAAATGTTTTGGGATGTAATTCCCGAGATGGTTTTCATTATGATTATGATATTCCCAGACGGTCGGAGCTTGGGGGGATTACCCAGACGACCGGAGCTTGGGGGATGTGATTGTAGGATCCGGAGTTGATCCTATGGTAGTCAGCTTCTCGGATGAGACTGAGCCTAGATGTACCACTCGGATGGGTCTGAGCCTGGGGATGTGTTTGCCCAGAGGTGACTGAGCCCGAAGGGGGTTGAGCCCAGAGGTGTCTGTTCCCGAGAGAGTGACTGGATATTGGCCTACGCGTAGTGCAGCACTTGTGAGTAGTGCAGTTTGATTGATTGTGCACTTGTGAGTAGTGCAGATGTGAATTGTGATATTTTGTGCACTTGTGAGTAGTGCGGATTGATTGGATTGATATATTTATTGTGCACTGGTGATTAGTGCTGATTGATGTTGTTTGTGATAACGTACTGGTATGGAGTACGGGTTTTTGGTCTTTGTGGCCAGTGATTATGTTTTCCATGTTTTGGCCTGAGAGCCGGGATTTGATGTTTTATAACATGAACTGATTTGATGAACATGAGTTTTTATGGACCATGGGAAAACGTGTTTTGATTTTATTGGTCCACTATTCATACTTGAATGATTTCATACTATTACTCATGTTTTACGATATGCATGCAAGTTTGTGAAAACTGGAGGGTAAGAATGTATTTTGGCAAATGTTTTTATAAGAGATCATTTTTGTCCACTCACACCTTTTCTGTTTTGTGACCCTCTACGCCGTGGTACGACGTTCGGGACTGATCGTGAGGCAGTGGCAGCAGCAGAAATCAGCGCAAACATCCCTTGTCTGGCAAGCACTGAAGGGTAGTTTCGGACCTTTAGTTGACTTGTCAGACGGGAGCAGGACCGGGCACGGTTTTTGACGTCCAGTTGGGACGGGTCCTGTCATTTTACATATTTATATAGTGACTAAAAGAAACAAAATTCTCCCAAAAAATTGATTCATTCACCCATTACTCTGACAACTGACAACTAATATCAAAGATAAACTTATTAACGCGTATGACTACCTATATAATAGGGCTTATCTGACCTTTGTTTCTCTGGGAACCCGATATACTAACAAGGTTGTACGAACAAATAACATTATTCATATTGTTATAAGACTAATAATGAGAGTAAAAAAACTGTCATTGAATTATACATGTCAAGATTGACTCCATTTTCTGATAAAAAAAGATTGACTCCATTTAAGAAAATTTCCGAGTCTTGTAAAATGAATTTAAAACTTTGAACTCAGGCACCTTTCAACAAGGAAAATTTATTTTTTTGGCAAATCCCTTGAGTATCATTTTTTTCGTTATTAATATTTTCATTTCATATTCATATATTTTTTTTGCAACTTTAAAATTTGAAAAATAACTTATTTCTAAAAACTCATTTGCATCCGGCCCTAATAGGCTTAGTAGGTCCGACCCGAAAAGCCCGACCCGATAAAGAGTTTGGACTCTTATATATGTAAGTAAACCCACCCGGTTCAGCCCAACCCGTAATTTTAAATTTTTTTAATAAACTCAGCCCAATCCGACCCAAGTCCAAAAAATTTGGACCGCACTTGCCCGGCCTAATGACGAGGACTAGTTTACATAAAGCCACCTCCCAAATAAATAGATTTATAACTATGCGCTGATAACCGTAATTACTGTATATATAATATATGTATAGAATTTATTAATATTGGAAAGATGATAAACATACTATTATTAATACTAAACAAATGCCAAAGTTGAAATAGTTTGCAATTTTTTCTCGTAAACTACCCTAAATTTCACACCATACAAAATATATAAATAATAGAAATCATTGTTAGGTAATTCAGGATACTGATCGCAATTGTACATGGATGGTCCCAAGATGAAGTAGCTAGGGTGGTCATCATGGTGATGGGCTCACGGTCAGTGTCTGCAGCAAATTGCAAATCATTATATAGATGCACAGTATATGATAGGATGGTCAAATGAGTTTTTTTTGAGAGTGGGGTAAACTCTTATCCTATATGGGTATAAATGGGTTTTATACCCATTCAGACCCTCAATTTTTGAGGGTTTACTCAAACCCTACCCATGACATTTTATATTTATTTTCTCTTTTCAATTTTTTTTTCTTGTGTTTCATTTTGTTTTAAATTCTATTTTTTATACCTTTCAATTTATTTTGCTTTTAATTTTTCTTTTACTTTTTAAATTTTTTTTTTATTTTCTTTTGTCTTCAACTTTTTATTTTTAACTTCTAATATTTTTTCCTTTCAATTTCGTTTGCTTTTTTTTTTTGCTTTTCATTTTTTTTTTCAAATCCACTCAATTTCTAGTAGAGTTTCTGTTACAATCCGTCTTGAAATTTAAAGTGACAATTAGTAAATGACTAATTTACCCTTCTATCCATAATTATCAAAATTTGTCGAGTTGACCAAGACTAGTGAATGAGTTATTTGAGAATTTGACTCCAAAAACTTTCCAATTAAATGAAGAATGAGTAGTAAATGTCGAAATGGAATTCAAAACTTGAAAAAAAAAAACTCATTAAAAATTTTATTATAAACAATTTTTAAGAATTTATAAAACAATTTATAGTTTACTTTGATTTTTTTTAAATAATTTAAAATTAATTATTTAAGTTCTTAAAAAAATTGATGTTAATATAAATTCGTAACATTTTTGTGTATAATTTTTTTGATGAAAGATGAAATAACTGATATTTAATTGAAATAAAATAATTTTAAATAATAATACGTAATAAATAATAATAATAGTAAGAATAGAAAGAAAAAAAAATTAGTAAAGGGAAAAAAGTGTTAAAAATTCATAGATAATTTGAAGAATTGATAAAAAATATACTTTGAATTTAATGGGTATTAAATACCCTCAATACCTATGGGTAAATCCTTACCCTACCCATTAGATGATGGGTAAATTTCTACCCATCTAATTTCTATCCATTTCAACAATTCTCATAAATACACATGCCTATGAATAATTATGCTCATCCCTAATATATGACTACCTGGCTTCAGGTTTGGGATCGACATGGGGAAGCTGATAGTGGGGTCCATAAAGAACCTGATTGACTGCACCCCTAACGAGGTATCCATGGTTTCTTTGACTACCATGATGAATAGTTTAGTTATACTTATAGGACCACCACCTCATCACAACGTACCTCCCGATCCCCTCTTCATCAAAGCCTGCCAATTGCTTTCCACACCATTCATCATTTAAAATAATAATTGGTTCATAACTTCATGTCGTTATCTTATGATATGTACGGCCCGCATTGGAATTTGAAATTCAAACTACCAAACTACAATTATACAACACAAATGATTGTGTACGTCGTAGATATATGACCGCCTAGGTATCTTAATTAATCCAGATAAAAAAAAAGTTATCTTAGAATATCCTAATTATGTATTGTATATGTGTTTCTGGTTACCGACGTAATTGAGATGTGATTACCAATCTAGTTAGGACAATATTCTTTGTTCTGACTTAATTATCGCCTCATAAAATTTATCCAGTCGCATTAATTAATCTTTTCTATGGTGCGTACATAGAAGGGATTTGAATTTCATAGTAAGACTAAATTTGTTGGTTATATTAGAGCATTACAATGTGTGTATATATATATATATGCTTGGATTTGAATAAAATTTGAATGAAGAAAAAAAAAATGAACTTCAAATAATTTTGTACACATGGTCATTTCAAATCCCTTATTAGTATTACATCATTACTTTAAATTCATTCACCCTAGTGTTTATTATAAAAAAAATATATTGTTTTTTTTTTCAATTTTGATGCTCTATCATAAAGTTTTCACAACCTCATGAATTTTTGAATCTCTAGTTTGAATTGAACCTTGACGTTAATGGTAAAATTATCATGATCATGTTCTACATTGACATTTGGATTTGAAAATGAAAAGAAAGAAAGAGACAAAGCTATGCTAAGAATTTAGGAATTTAAGAATAAACTTTTGTCATGAAATATGTTAATAAGTAGTGTCCTTTCCAAAACTTTTGTTTGAGTGAGAGAAGAGAGGGATCGAAGACAAAGCAAAATGTAGTTAAAGACAGATGACATTAAGGGGACAGGTGTTGCAGAAGCTTCGAGCTTGAACCTCAAGATTTCAGATTTCTTCATTAATTTTATATTCTCAATAGTAATTAATAAAGTTAATGAATTAAGGGACACACTTTGAATGTACGTGACGATCTGTCTTTGTATATATATATATATATATATATATATTGGATCCTTTTATATATAAATTTTAGATCGAATATACAAGGCATGCCCCCTTAGTGCAGGGCATGTGCAAAGCACAACAAAAGTAGTATCCAAACCGAAATTATACTCACTTTGCTAGCAAACTGCTTCTGTATACTAATTAATGGTGGATATTTTTTTTAATCAAAATTTAATGGTGGATATATGCTATATAATTACATAGCGTTGCCGTTTATAGTAGTATTTTAAAAAAATATTTATAAGATGGTAACTGATTGCTATATTCTACTCGATTTTGTAAATAGTGATAAATTTGATATATACTTAATTATATTTATTTTGTGATTTAATTTAAATTTCGTTTAAAATAAAATATTGTTGTAGAAATTGAATTTTTCCCAGGCTAGTTAATTACAACGTGTTACATGAACGAAGAGAAACAAAATTTTCGAAAGGGTAATGTTAGGTAAAGGGAGGGCTATTAATTACTAGATATGTACGTGTTTTTTATATGCACTTAATTTACTTATAGTACTTCTTCAATATTGCCCTTATTGAAAAAGAATGGCTTCCTTGTGGATGAAGGGATCAGGTGGTTTTACTCTTTCTCACACTCGCAAAAATTTAAAAATTTCTAGCTATACATATGCATACATCGGTCTTTCATAATAACTGATTATATATTATGAATACGTGTAAGTGATAGTTGTGAGATAATAAAAAAGATTATTTCGACTCAAGATTTCCCGTTAAATAAAACAAATGTATCCTTAAGCATTTAGTTGAATTATGGAACCCTAATTGACCCAAATAAAACTCAATGTATGTGATTGGTAGTATATATATAGTTACAAGTGATCGAAGTGAAAGGTAGGGTACGTACTACGGGGTCCTTGATCACCCAACATGAATATATGTCGGAAATGATTGGTGACTTTCGAAAACACGCATGCAAAGTACGTGGTGGCAAAGTAATCAAAGTAGTTTCTTTAATTGACTCAATCACACAACACCACCCAATCTTAAAAGAGAATAAAAAAAAATTAGAATCATAATAAGATATCATGCATGGAAGTTTAACATAATCATCTCATCATCCGGATCATCTACTCATGAGAATATATAGAAATAATGATCAACCCTTGATAAAGGGATTTCATATTGGAGTGTGAGACAATGTTCCATATCGAAAAAACACAATTTAAATAGTGTCTTAAATAAGCTTAGTCTACTCCTCCACCAATTGATTTTGAGGTGAAACATCAACTTCCACATGGTATCACATGCTTCGGCGCTTGTTAGATTGGAAAATTCACCACATGTGAGGTGCATGTTGGAATATACGGTAACTAACTCTCCCCATTGCCAATTTTTACCAACTAACTCTATTTGCTAGCGATTACGAAGAAAATATTAAGAAAATTACATTTTATTATTATATTTAGGCTATATTTTAAATACTATTTGCTAGTATATATGTATAATCGAGCAGAAGACGATAGAGAATGAAATAATAATGATTAAGAAGGGCAGAGTATTTGTGTTTGTAGGGTGGAATGATCGTGGGCACACAATGCTCCAACATTATTCTCTATATAGATTTATATATGCATGCAGCTAGCTATTAGCTACCACCATATGCATCCTCCATTTGATCTGTGAGAATTTGAAAATATAAAAATTTGGCATTAAAAGGTTGCCGATTTGTAAAATGTGATTGGACATTTATCTCGCCGTTACTAATTAATTTTTGGATGATTTAACTACTTTCATGATATTAAAATGAGTTATCTTATATGTAAGGTCGAATAACCACACATGTCTATACATCACTCAATATGAGTAAAGCTTAACAGCCACTTGTGCTTAATGATATCCAATATAAATTTTCCATGTTTTAGGCTTGAAAATCTACTATGCACCTGTGAGAATGCAAAGTATAAAAGCCAAATATCAGAAAGATGCATAACCTTGTACGTGTTTATAAGAATTGAGGCATCTCCCACCATAATCAATTTATTTTGTAGTGAACCTTCAACTTTCCTCATATTTAATACACTTGTAAATCATAATTTATCGAAATTTCTTTGTGGTACATTATGTACAACAAAATTAATTCGCTAAATTGTGATAGCTTGCGATGCATAATGCATTTAGGGACAAACTTGTTAGCTTGCGATGCATAATGCAGTTAGGGACAAACTTACTTCATGATTAAACAGATGAGCTGTATCACTCCTCAAATTTGAAACAAAGAAATATATATATATATATATATATCATATTTTTAGAGAAAATATAACATCTAAAAATATTTAAAATAATAATTTAAAAAATGAACAACTTACTTCATGATTAAACAGATGAGCTGTATCACTCCTCAAATTTGAAACAAAGAAATATATATATATCATATTTTTAGAGAAAATATAACATCTAAAAATATTTAAAATAATAATTTAAAAAACGAACAACTCTAATAAATAAATAAATATATATATATATATATTAAAACACAATTTAATAAATTAGAAGAATAAAAGGAAAACATACTCCAAAATGAAATGCAAACACGTACTGCATGTTCTTAGAAAATGTGTAAACACGAGTTTGATATAAATGGTTGAACGCTAATGTAACCTAAGAAAATTGTCGCAGACGAAAAAAGAAAAAAAAAAAAAAGAAAAAAAATTGTCGACATTGCATGGATATCAGTTAATTATGAAGTTGATCCAAGTCTAAAAATAAGAATAAACAATAGACATAGCTATACTAACGGGTGACACGTGACTAGGGGGTGGGGTCCTTGGGGAAGAATATATCCTTTGCTTGTAGGAGGAGGGCGAATGCGGGACCCCATACATTTGGGCCCTCAAGTGGAGTGCTCTTTCGGTATGCTTCTTTATCGAGGACCCAAATATTCTCAGTCTACCTCTCTCTCTCAGCTTCTGTCATGTCGCACGCACATACAGTGTCAAGTAAACTGACGGCCGTTTAACTATGACGTACACTCCGTGATCTCTTTCGTAAGTACCATCAACATCCACGGCCCACGTTGTCTAACCACAAAACCCCTGATGCCATCAGGACCGTCGGTTGTTGACACAAGGGTTTTAGTCAAGGCGAGGTAAGGCGTGGGGCCGGTGTTGGGCCTTGTACAGACATGGTGAGGGCCCACTCATGTTGCCACCGACGGTGTTTTCACCGTATCACATCCTCGCTGCAGCAAATTAACTCTCACTGTGTGTAAGCTTAGCAAGCTGCAGCTACTCAAGCTCTCTCTCGCTCGCTCTCTCTCTCTCCCATACTCTCATTATAAAAACCTCCTCCATCTCATCACAACTTCTCATCTTTCCTTCTTCAATAAACCCCCTCTCTCTCTCTCTCTCTCTCTGGTTCGGAGTTGGATTTTGATCTTTTAACTGTTTACGAGCGAATGATTAAAACTTAGAAGCTGAAATGAAAATGGTGAAGCTTGTGTGAAGTGGTTAATAAACTTGTTTTCGTTTTTGGATTCCTGCTGCTCTCAGATTACCTGTGTTTGATTGTTTGATGAGTCATAATTCTTTGCAAATTTGCATGGATTCATCTGACTGGCTACAGGTACGTACGTCTTGATCTTCTTGATCATCTCCAATATTAGCTAACTAACGATTATGAGTAGTAATGGATGAAAATCAAATTCATAAACAAAACAAGTAATGCGATTAGCTAAAAGTATATATATATATATCATCTTCTTTTCCTGCACATTCTCCCGAAGAAGATGAAATAGATGTGAAGCCTCCTCCACATTCTCACATTCTTACATCGGTTCAGAAGTTGAGAAACCTTATAAAAGCTTCTTTCCAATTTTTATTATATTTTTAATTTGGGTATTTCGAGTTCCAATTTATTTTTTTGAAGTCCTTTTGTTCTCACTAATTAGTTTATATATATGGAAGGGAATGAGACACATGTAACGATATGTGTGGCAAGTAGTAGAATCCATACGTACCCTAAGCTGCATTCACCAACATGGGATATATATATATATATACATACCTGATAGTAAATACTAACTTTCTGAATGAATTTTATTAAAATAATGATAAATTTATGTAAAACAAAATTTATTAACATTCGTTTATCGTTCAACATTGTTTGATTGATAATTTGATATGTAGGTTGTGAAAGGACAAAGAATGTGGTAGGGCTATGTGACTCAAATCTCCCAAAATAATTCTTTTTTGTGGATTCTATTAATATTTCAGGGAACAATTCACGAGGAGTCTCCAATGGAGTCATCCTCGCCTTTGTCTGGTGAGATGCTGACGTGCTCAAGGCCGTTGATGGAGAGAAGGCTCCGGCCCCAGCATGACCAAGCCCTAAAGTGCCCAAGGTGTGACTCCACCCACACCAAGTTTTGCTACTACAACAACTACAGCCTCTCTCAGCCCAGGTACTTTTGCAAGACCTGCAGAAGGTACTGGACCAAAGGTGGGACCCTCAGAAACATCCCTGTCGGCGGTGGCTGCAGAAAGAACAAAAAAGTTTCTTCCAAGAAACCCAACGAAAATAATCACAATAATAGTCATGAGCATCAATCACCACTGATGAGCCACCACAATGGAGGAGGAGGAGGAGGAGGAGGATCGTCTGCTTTGTCAATCATGTCTTCTTATCACAACCCGACTGATCTCCACCTTTCATTTCATCATGATCATCATCATCAGATGCAGTTTTCCCACCTCAATAACTTGATGCTTGGGAGTAGTAGTAACCCTAGCAACTCAGCTGGTTTCATGGACAGGTACGGTGGCATTCTTGAGAATAGTAACAACTCGAGGCCCATTGATTTCATGGAGAGCAAATTGGAAGCCATTGTTGGAAATGGTAGGAGTAGTAATAACTATGATTTCATGGGTAGTGCTGATCATTTGGGCATCATGGGCGGCTTAGGAAATAGCATGGGTGGCTCTAGCGGCGGTGCTCATGGGTTAGTCGAGCAGCCAAGCTTTCATCACCCATTTGGATTGATGTCATCATCATCTTCATCCTATGATGGGCAGAATGGTAATTTCATGGACACTTGCCAGAGGTTAATGCTACCGTATGATCATCAACATCAAGCACATCATGAGGATCTTGATCATGAACATCATCAAAATGGAATGGATGATGTGAAGCCAAATGCTAAGCTGTTGTCCCTTGATTGGCAAGACCATGGGAATAAGCAGGAGTCATTTGGGTACCTCAATGGCCTTGGATCATCATGGAACAATGTCATGAACAATTACGGACCCTCCACAACAAACTCTTTAGTCTAAAAAACTAGCTAATTAGAAGTGATTAGTGACTTTAATTAATTAAATTTAAAAACTAGCTAATTAGTATATGGTTTCGATCGATGGAGTCGATGAAGAGGGTTTTAATTTAAGTACGTATTTTTCTTATTTTTTTTGTTTCGATGGGAAGATGGGAGAGTCCAAAAATGAGTACTGCCTGATATATTATCTAATCATCCCAGCTTATTATTATTATTAATGTGGTGCAAAATGTATCATTGGTTTCGTCTTGTGTTTCTTTCTGGTCATCTTTTACTCTTGCTTCTAATTTGTTCTACTCTCAGAATTCAAAGGTGGAGGATTTTGTTGTCATACCGAGGAAGATCATAGTAGCTAGGGACTCTTTTTGGTCTAAAAGACTATAAATGAATTTAGCACTTAATTATATAATGAGTCTTGTTTATCTTTATGGCCGATTAAGAATGATTAAGTTATTATCATAAAGTGTTCTCTGATTAAACTGTCTGCGCGTGGTTGGGACTGCTTGACACATAAAAGGAGGATAGCAAACCAGTGTTTTCAGTGAAAGATAAACAGAAAATAATTGGTTATGCTGGGAATGTTCTGCCAAAAAATACTACAGGAAGAATTCGGGCTCATCTGCCATCCATCTCTTTTTTCAGGTGTAAACAAGAATGGTGAAATTGGCATTTTCTTTTGGTTTTAGTGGCTCCACCTAATGGAGCTGTATTACAAATAAGCATACAAAATAAGCATTGTTACAAATACTACTAGTCAATGTATATGTTTACACTCGAAATTAACCACTACAGGCCTGAAGAAAGATTTTTAAAGAAATTAAAGACCCAATCCAACTTTAGGCCCAAATCCAGCTCGTATCAAACAGCTGGATCATGGGAAGCGCGAACATGATTTACGCAATCACATTGTCACGATGCCGAAACTGTTAGAAGGCGCAAGGGGGATGTGCGACTAAATCGTCGCGAAGTAGATGCAGACATGGACGCACATGTCAACCATCCGCAGTCACATGTCGCCTATACAAGGAGAAGAAGCCCTCTTCTCAAAGAACAACCAACAACTTAATGAAACAAACAAATTGATCAAACTCAATCAATTTCAATAGCTGCAAACTCTTAAAAGTTTTTTGTTGCTCAAAAGCTCGCCTTCGAAGCCCGTCTCTTCGATCCACAATTAAGATTCAATTATCCTCTCAACCCTTCTCAGTTCTTACCCCAAAGAACGCCAAGCTTTCTTTCTAATCTTACTTGCAACCAAGTTCATTTCTGGAGACTTCCCGACCACTATACTTCGTCCCGACATGCTTCCGCAACACGTTTTGAAGGCCACCTAACACCCTCCTCATTTCGACTATACCAAACCAGTCTTTGAGACCCTCAAAATCTCACTCCCCGACATCGTCATGTCTTTTTACTGCTCTGACAACACCTTTGGTAGGATTTCCAATGAATATTCATTCATTTGATGGTCTCTCAACCAAGAACGCCAACCTATGGCTTAGTTTAGAGTTAGTTTATTTCCCGCACATGTAATTCAATTTATCAAGCTTATAATACTTAATCATCTTTATTTTCCAAGTGTTTGCACTCCCCCTCTCCCTTTTTAAAAATCGGTTTTTAAAAATCGGTTTCTTTAAGTCTGACTTTGATAACTGGAATACACCAACCAATGAGTTTTATGACTGCATAAGTCGTAGAACCATCTTCGTGCCTTGGTTCAGTATTCGAACAGTCTAGTTGGAAGAGACTGATCTGTTTAAGTCCCCCCTCTAACTCTGGACTGCATGTTGCGCGCTAACTTGAACATGCTGACATTGAACTTAAACTAGGTGCAAAAGAAAATACCTAAAGTCCTCGAAGGAAACATAGAAAAGAACCGCATAAGTAAGATGCCGCTTGCTTCACTTTCACTACTCGAACGATAATTTATGAGCCACAATTCAGTTATATCAACTTATTCCTATTAATTGAATACACCCCTAAGTGTGTTTACATAGAAACATTCTAAATAATAATTAATAACAGTTATATCAACTTATTCCTATTAATTGATTTTCTTAATTTGAAATTGAGACATTTTTTTACTACGTTTGTAATATATTAATTTATTGAGTTCAATATTAAATTTCGACAAATGAATTATGTGATTTACAAAAAATGGGACACCGGAAGTTAAAATCATCATCGTCACATTGGAAGTTAAAATAGGCCGAGATGCTTAAACCCTTATACCCGCCTACGACCCTGAGACCCGAACCACCTTTGAAGGATTCAGGTTTTAAGAACGGCACAACCTAGTGCAGTCCTCCCACTCCTCGTGAGTCGTGACATCATCCCTCCCACTCTTATTGTTGTCCTCGCGATTTCTCCGGCATCTAATTCACCTGCAGCCGCGAAAGGCGTTGGGCTCTCCGGTTCATATGGTCGCTTTCTCTTCTCAGCTGTCAGGTTTTTCATCTGACTTCCACTTTTCATTTTCTTTGACAGTTAATTTGTTTAGTTCCGGTAAGGGCAATTACTTAATAGAGAAGCACTCAGAGGGCAATATGTTAGAGGTTATAGGCTTCAGTATGGAAGCTTTAGTGGAGGTTTTCATGGGTTGGGTGCCTCTTAATAGATCCGCCCCTGGTTATGAGAAACCCAGAACAGTGTCTAAACGGTCGTACGGAGATTCATCAGCTAATGGGATAAATTGCTATGGTGTAATTTTGGAAAATTTAATAGCTTTTAAGTTCTAGTTTCTAGGAAATTGATTTGTTTTCTATGCGCAGGCCACATGTTTGTAAAAATGCCCATATGAGTTCTTTATCAAGTTTTTGTTCGGTTGCTGCGAATATTTTTCTATGCAAACCGTTCTAATTTATTTTCTGATTGGGAGCTTGTTCTACGGAATTTATTAGTTGAGGTAAATTCTTTTGTAATTTCACTTAATCTTTCTGATGCTTTGTTTGGTTAATGGGAAAATTGGATATATGGAAAATAAAGGAAGGTTTCCAGCTTTGAATTGTTCTTTTTAGGTCATTGGAGTTGGTGTTTGGTCGCTTGGGATCTTGAATAGAAAATAGAAGAATAATAATGAGAATAAAGCACAGTTCTTTCTTTGTTGTTGTACCAAAAGTTATATTGCCCTTTGTTTCACTTTGTATCTATGTTTGCTTATTTCGTTCAGTTTGTGTACTCTTTGGAGCTTAGATTTTTTTGCATCAGAATATGTTCATGGCATATGGTCTGAGTACTTGCATCTGCAATCAATGCATGCTCTACCTGGTTATAACAATTAGGGTGGAAATTCATACCCATTCAGGCCACTCCATTGTAGGAAGGTGCTATCTTTGAAAACAAATAAAGAGAAATCATAAATTTGCTAGAGAGTTGTGATAATTATTGTTACGCATACGATGCTACCTTGCTGAGTCATAGATCCTGATCATGATTAACAGCTTACAACTGTCCTTGTCCTATGTATTTAGTTCTGAATTTGTCTGAAGTAATCATTTTGGATCAGTCTGCACAATGAAGTTATCCTTCCTTTTTTTTCTTTGTTACATCTGTAAGTTGACATGTAGAATGACCTCAGATTTTTAGACTTAACCAGTCTGCCCAATGATAGATTAGTAATGTTGTCAGTGCCTTGAAGTTGAAAGTTCTTTCTTTGCTGATTGAAGTTTCTTCTTTTTCTGTTATATTCTTCCTTTGCTAATTGACGTTTCTTCTTTTTCTTCTCCCAGACAAGTTCCCAACATTGTCCATTCGGTACAAATTGTGCTATATATAAAGGAACCCTTGTTTAGTTACATCCACTGCTGCAAGTACTTGGATTACCCAGATAACAACTTTGTGGGCTATTTTTGTTATATGAGGCATTTTTCTCATTGATCCAGAAGCCATGAGGTTTATTGCGCTTGCCAGATCTTTACGTGCTCATCCCACACTCCCTAAACCAGCTGGTCCTTTGCAGTTTCGATGTTTTCAAGCAGATTTTGTTGCCAGGGATCCCAAGGCCAAGCAGAAAAAGTACAAATATCCGACATTCTATGACCCATATGGCCCTAGACCTCCACCTTCAGACAAAATCATTCAGCTTGCTGAGCGAATTGCAGCCTTGGCCCCTGAGGAACGCTGCCAACTTGGTCCTACCCTTTCCGAGAGGCTAAGGCATCCCAAGCTGCAGCCCATATCAGTAGAAGGCTTGGACTTGGGTTCACAGGGAGGGGCAGCTGGTGGGCCAAAGGCCGAGGAGAAGAAGGTAGAGAAAACTGCGTTTGATGTAAAATTGGAGAAGTTCGAGGCAGCTTTAAAAATCAAGGTGATCAAGGAAGTCAGGAGTTTTACTAGTCTGGGATTGAAGGAGGCCAAAGAACTTGTCGAGAAGGCCCCTTGTGTGCTTAAACAAGGGGTCACCAAAGAGGAAGCAAATGAAATAATTGAGAAAATTAAGGCTGTTGGAGGAGTTGCTGTTATGGAGTAACATTTTTGAGTTGTTTCGTACTCGTTGGTTATGTTGTGTTACTGAAATGATTTGTGTTGTTTCTATTCGAATGTCTAAAGTTCTTTGCCATTTCCAGGATCCGAATCTTGCTTTGTGGATGGATAAACTATTAGTCGTAGCAATTTTTGAAATAGATACGACGATACATTGTGCTTGATCTGTTTCGTCACTTGGAATCTCTTTCACTGTGCTTTAGGTCAAAAAACGGAAAATATCGACCAAAATGCATGTGAAATTGTAGAGAGAGAGAGAGATGTCAATAACCCAAAGCCGAATTAGTAGAAACATGGGAGGTTTTTAACTTCTGGAACAAGAATTCATTTGCCTATGCTCTCTCGTGCAATAAATTACAGAGGTTTTTAATTTTAACATCAAACACCGCCGACGAACTTCATGGAATGAGTCCGTGACTAGATAATCTGCAATTGTGATTAAGAAGAGGAAGATTCACCCATGGAGCTCACCTTCTGCAGGAGGGCTTTAATTTCACACTCCAGCTTGGCTCTCATCTCCGGAGACAGGTTATCGCCCGATTTTTCCAGCATTGATGTCATCATCTGAAGATTCTGCCTTATGAAGTCAAGGGGTGGTTCCTTTCCAGGCACAGCCACAGTTGGAGAGGCAAGGCTAGACAAGCTTGGTTCTGAAACCCTCGGCAGAGATGGAAGAAAGAGCTTGCAATTATCTAGGTTTGCACCAAAAGGGTTGCTTGCCTCTAAACTCCGAAATGCTTCTCCAGCATCAGCATTTTCCATGAACACAACCTGAGCACTACCAGGAACCTGTAACAACTGTGTCTCCGATTCCTTCAAGGGTCCAAACCGACAAAATGTTGAAATTAAATCGTCTTTCGAGGGCATTGGTACTCCTGAAGAAAAGTTCAACAGAAGAGCAGTCCCTAGAGCCTTTTCAGTCACCGGCACTTTGCCATTATTCCCAACCATTTTCATAGCAGCAGCTTCTCCTTTTCTCCTCCTCTTCTTGCGCTCTGGTTTAATTGGAGGTGTAAGGAATTCAGCACTATTTCCATTCAAATCGGGAATACCACCAGCTGGAGGCTTTCGTTCTGCTTTCTGCTTTCTCTTTCTCTTTTTCGGCGCAGGCTTACTTTCAGCGGGAAACAGGCACGACAGAGCTTGAGGAGGAACCCGGAGATCTACCACCAAGGCACCAGGTTTCTCATTGATTAAATTCATATCTGAAAAGCCAGCAGTTTCATTCCCTAATCTCTGTTCAAACTCAAGTTTACCTTCAGAAGCAGCACGGTCGTTAGGGTGATGATCACCAACAGGGCTAGGTAAAAGATTGTTCCCATTCAAATCTGGTAACCCAGTTGTTTGTTTAGTCTGCAGATACACAGGACTTGTTACTTCATCCATCTTACTACTCTTTTGTTTGGGTGTATCCAAGGAATCAGGGGCAAATCCTATATTCACATCTGAAAGGCCAGAAAGGGATCTAGTCTTCAATCTTCCCAAATTTCCTCGTCCCCTTCCCTTTCCCCTTCCTCTTTTCGTGTCTTCCACAGCCGTTGTAGGGCTTTGGCCTAAATTTGGCATGGCAGTTTCTTCATCCTCTGGATGCTTCAAACTAGTCCTTTTCTTTCTTCTCTTCGGTTCAGATTTTGTCTCATTCTGACTGCTACATCCCAACAGGAAAGGTTTATCATCTTCCTGACAAGCCATACTATTTCCATAAATTTCACACATAGATTCGTCATGAAATACCGAAATCCTGAATCTAGAGAGAAACCAGCCAACTGAGTCAAATGTCTTATTTTCATTCAGATATTGGCAGTCGACAGCTGTAGAGTAGATTTCAGAGAGCAACTCAGCAGAAGAGAGATTAGTTAAGTTTGACATATCAGATATGTTACATACACCTGCAAGCCTCTTATACCACTTTCTCCAGAACTTCTCACCACTATACTTAAAGTTAGAAGGCGGCCCATCCATATCCGCAACCAATCCATCATGAGTAGCTTTAAAAAATTTGCCATCGTCCATTTCAGCAGGCAATCCTTTCTGCTCCCAGTTTATGTATGGGTACGATAAGTATCTACTCTTCTTCCGTTCTCTTGACTCAACACCTTTTTCAATCCCTTCATTCTCACCATCACCTTCACCTATACTGAAAGACTTGCTCTCGTGTTCAACTTCAGAATCCCTTTTCTTCTTTCTCTTCCTCGACTTTGGACCTGAGATGAAATGTTTATCAGCTACATTGTTTCCATCAAAAACCTCGAATAAGACTGCATTCTCTTCATTCTTCCTCGAGGTAGTCAAGAACTCTCCATACCCAACCCGAGTGTCAACATTATGGGACTTATAATCAGCACTGTCTTCAGTACCATTTGTGTCCTGGAGTAGATGCAAAGGCAGCTGGCGGTGCCCTGAAGAGTAGTAGAAGGCTGATAATTGACTACGTGTGATAGTAAGATCAAGCATGCCAACCATGGAAACAACCTGTGCAAGATCCTTAAGTCGTGCAAGAAACTCTGGTGGATTAAAATAAGTAACTGAAAATTCACCAAGTCGATCTGATTTGCGATCAGACATTGTAATTCCTTCGTTAGATGCTGCAGCTGCATCACTAACTGACAGGTGATTTTCTTTCGAAACACACATGCAAGTCATATTCAAAGTTACATTCTGACCAAACTCTTCGAGAGCCTTCTCAATGGCTCCAAGGAATATTCTAGCCCTGCTTTGACCCGACATCTGCTCAAAGTACACGTGAAAAGGTTTTAGTTGGTATGGCTTGCACCATGCAACATGAATCATCCCAAAATATCCAACTAGTAGAGAGCCTCCTTGGTCTCGCTTCAAACCAAAATCTGGTGCATGTACTGGATCATAAATTTTCCCAGGCCACCATGTCTGAGTTTTGGTTTTAATCCATACAATATCACCAACAGAAAAATCATAATCCTGATAACCAATACCCTTCTCCTGTTCATCATCTTCAACTTCTTCTACGCTTTCCTTACTTGTGAACCCATGAAAACTTTTTCCATGAAGATCATCTTCAATAACCCCAGATGGAGGGCCACTAAAATCCACAAACAGTGATATACCTTCACCAGAAACTTCTATCTTCTTGCTTGCTGTATCAACCCCATTTGATCCCAATGCTTCGCCTTCATTCATGGCATCATCATCAGTCGTCTTCTGAATTCCATCGTCTTCATTCTCATTACCACCCAACCCTTCTACAATACCACCATCATCACTCATCTCCTCAATTCCATCCTCTTCACTCTCATTACCACCGAAACCCTCTATGTTACCATCATCCTCATCCTCCGTCTCCTGAACTCCATCCTCTCCACTCTCATTACCACCAAAACCCTCTAGGTTACCATAATCATCATCATCAGCCATCTCATGAACTCCATCCTCTTCACTCTCATTACCGCAGAACCCCTCTATGTTACCATTACCATCCTCATCAGCCATCTCCTGAACTCCATCCTCTTCACTTGCATTACCATTGAAATCCTCTATGTTATCATCATCATCAGCTGTCTCCTGAACTCCATCCCCTCGGCTTTCATTAGCCTCTACGTTCATAACATCCTCATCACCCATCCTCTGAATTCCATCATCTTCGCTCTTGTTACCACCCAAACCCTGTAAATTCATGTCATCATCAGCACCCATCTTCTGAATGCCCCCTTCACCCTCATTACTACCCAATTTTCCCAAACTCTCTAAGTTCCCATCTGACTGTGGCTCAATTAAATACACCACACCCTTATCGAACCGCGATGGTTCATAACTCATTTGAACCTCATTTTCCCCACCAACCTCACCATTTATCCAACAAGCCTCCTCAACCCCCTCAAGGTTCACGCAGTTGTTTAACGCACCAGACATGGCATCCACACCCAACCCCAAATCTTCCCCTTTAGTACCATCTACAAGTCCTTTCTCAGCTTCCACCACTTGAGTTGCCACTTCCACAGAGCCAAGTCCAACAGAATTATCAGTAAAATCAACTCTTTTTTCGCTAGCTCCCAAAATGCCAGAAAAAGATTCTAACCCACTACAGTTTTCACTCCACTCTGACAACCCAGAAGCCCCTTCTAGGGTTTTACCACTTGGGTTTTGAGCTTCTAGGGTTTCTGGGGTCTTTGGGCTCTCCATTGTCAACAATTTCCCAAAAAGTCCACTTCTTTTTTGCAAAAACATCAAAGCTGATATAAAAAAAAATCAAAATTCAAAAATTAAAAGAATAAAGACTTCTCCTTTCACTAAGATTTTTGACAAAAACATTCAGAGCCCAGAAAATTACAGCCAAAATAGAGGGCAGGAAGAAAGCGAAAACAAGAATCTAAATTACACTTGAAAACAACAACATCCTTTTCTTCCCATGGAAAATAAAATCAACGCACAAACCAAAATAACTTGAAATAAGGACATGAGAGAATAAATTTACCTCAAGGAGAGGCATGAATGTGAAATTCACATGAGGGCATAGTGTGTGATCGGAGCGGCTCCAGCTGAGAAAAGTTTGAAGCTTGCGAATTATGACGGGTCGGTGTGAGAGGTTGAGAGTTAAAGTTTCTGAGGAATATGAAAAAGGCTAAGAAAACATTTAGGCGAAAGATACGTTTTCTAAGTGAGTAAGTGGAGAGTGAGAAGAGTTCGCATTTAAAGCTTACTTTTTTGTGGTTTCCAGGTTCCAATTACCACGTGAGGGACTTCAGAACAGTTTTCTGTCTCTTTTGGCATCAAATGTCACCTCCAAATATTTATCAATATTCACAAAACATAATTATAGTTTTTTTTTTCCGAAAAAAAACATAATTATAGTTAAAATGTTGAGATATGTTGAAAAACTGAAAAGCTACATGTTAAATACCAACTAACATACATTAATTTAGTGACATTCTTTGTTCGTTGTCGGGAAGATCTCCGAGTCATATTCTTCATTAACAAAATAAAGGGCGAGTTTAAATAATTCGACATCAAAACTTCTGATAGAAACTAATTTCTAATAACCACATATTATTTTATAAGAATTTATCTTCTTCTTATTTGGATTTTGTGGAGAGAGAAAGTATAGAAAAAGAATATAACTATGAATAATATGGAGAATACTGAGAGTACGAACGCTAAAAATTGACCATCCAAAATAATTTTTTTTTTGAAAATCGAATAAAAAAATTACTTCTCAATTATTAATTAAGATCACAAATTGCATATAATTTCACTAAATTTTGAGGATATGATCATAATTCATAAGTTAAAACACAATTTTTTTTTGTTGCTATTCCTTTATTATTCAATCAAAAAAGTTTGTAGAACAAGGTTAATATTGTAGCCGGCCCTCTGATTGGTTGCCTAACTTGACTATTTCTCTCTATAAATTTGATGATGACAATAGACAATGATTTGACTGTAGACCTTCGGTGACAATTTCAATCATTGGATGATACACAACAAAATTCTTCCCTCTCAATGGCCAAATTCTCAATTATAAATCCATATGAGGTGAATTGATGCATTATTACAGCCAATACTTTGGCTCAATCCAGGTAGTATTGGACAATACTTGGATCCTCGTTAATAGGGATGAGATATCCATACTTTTTTATTTGACTCAATAATATTACACAATTTATGTAATTTTTTATTCAACTTAATCAAATATTTATTACAATAAATGAACACGTGATCTCAAATTAATGGAGGTAAGAATGAATCGCATTCTTACTAATAAGTACCTAAATATTATCCATGATTTTTTATCACATTAATTAGGTTTGGATACCCAACAAAATCCTTCCTTCTCAATGGCCAATTTCCAATTATAAATACAGATTGGTACACCATTATGGACAATACTTAAGTCCGAAATAAGTGATAATGAAATTAATAATACATGTTCCTCTATTATGATAAGTATTTTAAAAATAAAAATGGCGCAATATTACTGATCCAAATAAAAAAAATAAAATAAGAACGGTGCATCCTTAATAATGAGTATTGTCCACATTATTAGTAATTTAGTAGTTATGTTGGACTCATATGAACCTCCTTAGGGTCTTGCTAGTAGATTGCCCGTACTGATTACAATTAAAGGCTCACCTTCTCGTATTATACTCTACGTCCTCGTAATAAGCCATGCACGGTTAAGACGAAGAATTTTACAAGTTGTGATTTTGAATGTTATGGAAGAAGGGGGTAAAGAATCCAGCCCTAACTTAATCTTCACAATCGAATTCCTGGACTTGAATTGGCTCAATCCAAATTGCAACTAGCCCTAATTCCAATGGAATCTTCAAACAGATTAAGAGAAAGCGAGGAATGATTTTGCTTCTTGTATTATTGTCAGATGGTTCTCTCTGCTTGCACAAGGCAATTATTAGGTAAACAGGCCACACTCTTCTTCAGCGTTCAGAGTGAGCTACATATACCAAATTTACTTGAATTTAAATACCATAGAAGATTCCGGGTCCTTGTAATATGCATACATTCAAAATCAATCATCTTTGTATCAACTGGCCAAGAGTCGAGTCCAGCCACTGCCGACCATCGGACCCTAAAATGTGATCCAAGTCGGTACCTTTAACTTACAGGTTCATATCGGCAAACACAGTCGTATATGTTGCCTTCGATTAATTTTTCAGCCAACCTTTGATTCTTTACCATTGCAAGCTGCAAAACAAGTTATTTGTATCATGAAAACCCCGGTTTTTCTTCATAAACACCAATTTTTTAAGCCGTCATATTGAGTAAACTAAAGTAGAATTAACGGACAGACACAAACAGAGGCATCCGTAAGATAATGAAAGAAATCTCACCTTTAAAGCATCACATTTGAACTTTGCGTTGAAGTTGGTATGGAGAGCTCTTCCCATCCCTTCCAAGATAATCTGCAACGATGGTAAGTCTCAAGTCAAGTATAATGATTTGAAAAGGTATTTATTTATTTCTTTGGCGTTTATTGTGTTATATAATTGACAAGGATTTTATTGGCTTGAACAAGATTCATACCAGATCGGCTTCTTTGGCAGCAGCAGCTAGCTCAGAGCTAACCTGCCGCAAATCTATGCAAGGACTGCCACAACCATTCTCAACAACCATCAATGGAACCGAAGATGAATTTCCTTTAGAACCATCTAGAGTGCTAACCATTGCATCCACAAGTAAGCCTCCGGCTTCAGCAGCTCTGCGAAGAATGTCGCAATGCTGTTGACAACAAGTATCAGTTTCTTTTTATAAGAATAAAGGTTAAAGACTTAAATCATGCCTGCAGACCAACCTTGGCAGCTTCGGCAACAATTTCAGGAAGCTCCATAGCAGTTACATCATTTAGAGCTGGAAGGGAGTTGGCAACCAAAACAACCTGCAAATACCATCTCATTACAACGTATGCAATTATGAAATCCGCTATTTTGGGCATCCGGTATTTTGTCAATTTGCCCCTGAACTGTATGTCCTTGCCAATTCCCCCATATCATCATATATACTCACAATTCATCCAATTTTGCATCCAAAGAAGTCACATGTCAATCATTAAAATAGTATTTGTTATGTCATGTTTTAGTTATTAATATTATTTGGTACTTTTTCTTTCTTCAAATATGACAAATTAAAGAAAAATAAGACAAAATGTAACAATAAGGGGAAAACTGGCCATTATTAATGATAGTTCAATGGGGAAATTCACTGACATAGAAGTTCAAGAGGAAACTGGCAAAGGGATACAGGTCAGGGGGCAAAGTGGCAAAAGAACCTTGAAAATGAACTTACTTCTGTTCCACGTCGGAGAAGTTCCCTTGCTAGGGGCAGCATACCTAGAATAACATCAGCACCTGAGTTATCAACAAATAGCAAAGCTCTTTTATGTGGAGGAGGTTTCTTATCTCCAGATCCTAACATTCTCTCTTTGAAAACATCAAAATCATCCACCTGTATCAAGATTATAAACTCTCTTACACAAGGATAGCATTAAGAATTAATTTGAAACAATTGGAACCACGCAGGAATTTGGTTTTGAATACCACTTACCCGCCAAGGTCTTTGCATCTTATTGCGACTCATTCTGTAAATTTCAATAATTGTTCCTTTGTGATAGAGATCCACACAGGCACGGGATCCCCAATCAAAAATGTTGGCAGCAAGAACGCCTTCTATAAGGGTAAGCAGTCTTGCTTCCTGCATAAGAAGGTATCAAATGATCACAACAATGGTTCCAAAAGTGTGCGCTATTCATAGTTTTGGAGAAAATTTTGAAGACAAAGATTGAGAGATGAAAGAAATAATATCAGCCCACATCATAATGGAAGTGTACCTCACTCATGCTATCAAGCTCCATCAGCAGATCAGCTAAAACCGCAAGTGATGCCTCATTTTCCCTGTTACATTTGCAAAAGAGAGGGCAGAGTTTTGAATAAAAAGCACCGATTTAAATGGGGTTTCAAACCTTGAAAACTGCATACAAAAAGGCTCTCCTTGTTCTGTTGAGATTTTCCATATTTTTATCATATTCACTTGTCTAACGAATATAGTTGTTAAGCTCAGCACAAATAAACTAGAATCAGATTGAAATCGTATTAAAAGTTCCATGAATTATGTTTAATTACCTTTGTTTTATACTTCTGTAGGCATCAACAAATTGGAACTCCCTCAAGCATTCTTCCCTCAGTTCCAATAAATTGGCCAACCCTAACTTTCCATATGCAGCAGGCTCCTCCATCAACCTATACAGACAGACAGAAATTGTTAAATGGAAGCAAAAAATTCAGTGATCTCGAAGAACATATTATCTAAGAACATCAGGAAACTACAGAAACACATGTAGACTGCACATGTGCATTTTTACTTTCTCGGAGAGCATAGTTACCGTGCCAAGTGAGCAGAAAAGGCACGGGCAAAAGCATCACCCCTTCTTTTAGCATCATCTGTTCCACCTTCACTTGCCACTGCCTACCATATTTTATTCCGAGCTCTTGAAATCATAAATCAATAGTAAAACATTTCTAATATGATTTTCTGTTTCCATAAACATAGGACGAAATGAAATACAAAATGAACACTAAAAAAGTGGAAATGGGCAACGGCACAAACACAAGCGAAGGCCTGAAAGACCGTTCATTTTCAAATCAATGATTGATGAAATTCAAATTTTTAAGATTTTCCACATTTAACCTATAACTTTTGGAAATTTGGTTTCCTATAAAACTTGGGGGAGGAAAAGATAATTTAGTGCTTTGAAACAGATGCTAATGTTTACCTTATCGACGAGGTCAGGAAGATGCTCAGACAGAACAGTGAACCAATACCTGATACACTCCAAATTACCCATAAGAAAACAAAACAGCCATATTTTTTAAATTTTATAATTTAAAAATATCCAAGGAAACAGCAACTAACAGCATGTACTCACTCTAACTCGCTGTGATCTGAAAGATCGATAGTATTAGGTTCGTAACTGCATCAAAAACGAAAATAACATGTATTAAGAATAAAACTACTTGACGTGTAATTCAAGGTGTAAAGAGCACAATAAACTGCCTGCTTCTTCATAATACATTGTCCAAATCTTACGTTTTTGGGTCCATCAATAATGGAAAGACTTCCAGGGTTGGTACTAGATGTAGAACCCCGATGTTCAAAGCACTTGCATCAGAACGCAGAGTGCCTCCTTTGGACGAAGGAACTTCAAAGCCTCCAAGTCCAGTAGTTCCAGGTGGGGCCATTGGTACTGGAGCAGTAATCTCAGTCCCCTTTTGAAGAAATTTCTCCATCCATGAAATCTGCATTCAGTTACTCCAACCCTTAATCTAAAATTTCTTCGACATAGTTCAAAAGGCAACTAGCATTTGTGAAAAGACTAAACTTCATGTATCAAGCATAAAGATAAAACTAACATTTTTCCCTTCTTATAAGAAACGAAAAAATTAACAAGAAGACACAAAGACCTAATCAAATCAAAGCTATCTTACTCAAGAATGATATACAATCTATGGTGAGATCAGTCAGAAATTTAGCTTTTAACTGATCGCTCAACTTGGATTTCTCTCTTTTACAATTTTCCTATTTCGTGGTCGAAAATCTAGCAGCTCTTATGTTAATTCATCTGTAGATTCCAATCCTTTTGCCTCCGAGCGAAGCTGGCCTTTAGACAGAATATATTCCTACAAAATTGCTCCACTAATCTAATCTTCAAAGATGCCACAGTTTTTTGGCTTATGGATCTGGAATAGCATAAAAAGATGTGATTCTAGAGTATTATTGTAGTGGAGTCACTTTTCTAACTTTAACTTGTATGGCTCCCATAAAAAGTAAGGTGAGATATTGAAGGGCATTCTGATAATAAATGCGTTGATACTCATACACAGGCCATATGACATTAAGCTTGCTTGTTCTCTTTTTTTATTTTATTTTATTTTCCGTTTTGTGTGTGGCTGGCATATGCCACTCAACTGGATTCATGGCTTCCCCAAACTAAACAAGAGAAAAACAGACAACCGCAATCCATTAACATCAGGATAAGCAGCTTGAGGTCAGATCTTTCCAACTCTGACAACACTTACCTTCTCATTCAAATCCCCGAGTGGTGGGCCATGAATCTTTCCTCCAGTATATGGTGCGCCCATTGGAAACCTTTCAACTAAATGATGGACCATCAAGTCATCAAGACCATGCTTCTCATAGCTCATAAATGCCCCTAAAGCTCCCAGAAACCCTTCATGTCTCAAGAACATTGCTTGTGCATCTCCTTTTGACCTAAATTAGTTGACAAATTATGGTCAACATGAACTTGACCAAAAAATAATGGAAAACCAGAAAGGGAGGTAAAAAACAAAAGGGAGGCAAATTCATGAGCAACGTAACTAACTTGACCCTTAATTTCATCGAAAGAAAAACTATAAAAGGAGTAAAATTCTAAATATTGATATTCATAAGTAGCAGTACCAGAACTGAACTGCAAAGGAAATAGTGTCCATGGTATAAGCATGACCCCTTATAAAAAAACCTCCGAAAAATATTCTCTTCAGACCAAATCTGAGTGCATTTAGATAAGATATCTGCACAGCATAACAGTCCAATCAAATCTACTAAAATCAGTACATTTTTTGGTTCGCAGATTATATTAAGTTGTCAGAATACTATAGGAAGAAATAGTTACGTAAAATTGAAACAAATAACAAAATAATAATTAAAGAGTAATATGGTAATTTGTGGTGATGGTTAAGTGACTTTTCTTTGAAACAAAAAGTACAGAGAATAGCAACATAGTTATTGTCTTCAGATCTCACATATTTGAATAACGTACAGAAAAAATTGCATTTTCGTAGCATAATCTTGCAATAGCAAAACGCACCTGGCCAATATTATAAGAAATCATTCTCAAGAGAGATAATGATATATCTTCGGGACTGTAATCCTCAAGCTCCTTGTTTTCTGAAATAGCCTTCCCGAAACTAGAAGCAATAGTTGATGCAGAGAGGCCGATCTATCATATGCATTATAAGGGTCTCGTTAGTCACTTCATTAGATAAAGGAAATTTTCTAATTCTTCTTAATCTAATGTCTGGACTAATTTACAGTTTCAAAGTAGTGTCCCAAACCGCAAGAAGATCAAATTAATGCATACCTTTGAGTAATCCATGCCACCGTAAATGTCCCCAACAAGCATGTCTATAGTGCTATTATCTCCTCGTTGACTCAGCTCTAACAACTCGTCAAAACTGATATGGGAATGCATTAGTCAAATACCTGGACAGAATTTCTAGAAAGAGACGAGATTAAAAGCAAGAAAAAATTAATCAGAAGGCCAAAATAACCTTTTGCACTTTGTTAACAGCCTTCCTAATCCCCAATAAGTACCACCACCAACATTTGTTCCACTTACCCGCTGAAATTTTCCATCTCCATCAACCTATAACAACATAGTTACTTGATAAGTAACAAACTACATGAGTCGTCATTAACAGCAAAACATAAAAAAGACTTACCTTGATCATACTAACACCAGAGCCAATATTAACTAGAAGATACGGGAATAATTCATTCTGGTCAATTTGGAAAAACTGTTTCCGACCCTCCATATGTGTGAACGCTTCATGACGAATTGCCTACTAGAATCATGGTAGAACATCTAATTAGCTCTCAGAGGTCTACGATTATCATGGAGAAAAGAAGGCAAAAATGCAGTAATGGACAATTAGTTAGAGGTACTTAATCACATCTCTATTTGGTACCAACCTAATTTATAAAGCTCTCAGTAAGTTATGAACAAGCAATCTCATGGTAATCCCAAATGGTTAAACGATAAGAAAATCTATTCAAAAAGAAATATCTCATTAAGCCACAAGCTTGTTGATTATGTCCCTTCAGACCCAAAAATAAGATTATATACAGTATGCTTCCAAAATAGAACTAGGGCACGTTTTCAAAAGAATGTTCTTTTATCTTTAATACTTGCATGAGAAAACTCCCATATACAAGGTGTACATATGAGCATATGAGAACATCAAATGAACACTGGATCAGAAAAATGGATAGTCTTAATGTCCATGTTGGAAACTAAACAGACAAAAAGAAGCTCATAACATTTCAAAAATAATGCACAAAAAAAGGAGCATACAAATTAATGCATAAGAAAGAATAAAGGTATCCCATATTGACATCCACCTTGAGTAAAAAATTTGCTCCAGCCACTAGACAATTCATTTCGTCTTCTTTGTCAAGACTAACCCCAAGCCTTTCCTTGAAGAGGTCTGCAAACTTGTATGCCCCACCACCTGTGGCCTTCATTCAAGAATCAACTCATAAATATTAGCATGATTCCTAGAAAATAGACATATAAAGGAATCACGAAATACAAACAAGTTTGCGAAGGCATATGTTACCTTGATCACGGCATTTTCATTGGTTGCGGCATCAGGATTCCAGATACGAGCATCCATTCCTATCCACAATTGACATAAGTAAAAGTTCAAGCTTTAATATCATAATTTATTATGATCAGCTACTGAAGAAAATTATTACAAGGGAAAAGTAATTCGGATGAAAATACCACCACGGTGAAGCTGCTTAGAGTAAATGAAGTCTAAGCACTCATTAATCTTGTGGGTCTCAAACTTCACAAAATGAAGCCTCCCACCAAGAATGGGGTAGCTTCTCCTATTGCCATTGGAAACTCCCAATCTCTCCTTCAAAGTTTTCTTCCTTTTATCATCAATTGATTCGCCTTCGTGTCTAGAAAAATATACTAACTTGATGAGAGATCCTGCCAGAAAACCTTTAAAGAATTAAAATTCAGATCTTTATAAACCGAATAAACAACTTTCTCGAACTTACAAGAATGGGAGACATTCAAGAATAAGGAAGGTGGAAGGATGAACATAATGGTCTATGACAAAAATACTTTCAAGTTCGTCTCCAACTAAAAACACCAGCAATTATATCACAAGATTTGGCATAAAACAGGTGACAGCTAAAAAGAGCAGAGAACAAAAAAAAGTCGAAAACACAAACGCAATCCCATGAAGTTAAAGCTAAACTGAAGTACCAAAACCATAACCAACAGAAAAGTTAGAACCCAAAAATCACAGGACTTGTCATACAACAAATGGATCATCCAATTATACCTCCAATGTCTAAAGCCAGATGAGATAAGTCATCAGACTGATTAGGCAGAAGAATAGTGGGGTCCCTCTCTTCAAAATTCCCTTGAATAGCAGCTTTGCTGAGGTCCAGCTGAGGCCGAGAACCCGACCGGTGAATCGAATTTCCGGTTGGAGCCATATCCCTCTCACTTTGACCAACCTCTTCTGTTTTAGCCACTTGGTTTAAACTTTTACTTTTCTCAGTTCCTTCCTCTTTCTCTTTTATACCGTCAATTCCAAGAACTGGGTCCTCAATTAGACTAGCCATTAATCCAAAATCCCCCCAGCTACCACCTCACAACTGTTTCTGTTGGCCTATATGTGACCAATTGTCCTCCTAGTAAGCAAACTTCTAAAAAATATGATCCAAACGAAAATAGAAATTAATCAATGGGTTTATTGTTGAACTTTGAAGCTTATTAAACTAATACAGAAGAAACCCGAGTAACAGAATTCTTGATTGGAGATAAAATTTCTGATTTGTACGGCCCGAAATGAAGATTTTGATGAAACTTGGAAATCATTTACAACACGCGTATAATTAAAGAAAAAAAGAGATGGACCCAGACACTAAAAAAAGTGAAAACTGTAGACTGGTGACCAAATCAAACATATAAAAGTGGTTAGGTGAGGAAGTAGAAGAGAGCTTGTTGAACTGCGTGTGAATCTTAAAAAACAAAAACAAATGCTGACCTTAAAAGTGCGAAACTTTGAATCTGATTGCAATGGGTGTGAAGAGGAATGAAGAGCTGAAGACAGCAACGAAGTAATACGAGGATTTAGGAACGACTGGCCCTTTCTTCGATGTTGTAGAGATTGGGGCAGTCAGCAATGGTTCTCCTCCTGTTTATGATCGGCTTGGTTTGGTCGGTCTCTCTTGTGATTGGCGGGCTCGTGGTGTTGTACTACCCGCATAGGAGCGCGTGAAAGTTACGGTAATTTGGCGCCCCAGTCAAACTTAACTGTGGAAAATGGAAACTTATTTTTTGCTTCTTCTATTTTATTTAATCCATGGGCACGGAGTGAATTCAGACTTGACTGTTGTTGATACCATATCGACCGACCACCCTAGCACAGGACCCACCAGGACAGGAGGGCCATCGACCGATCGCCACCTTCACGGCCTACGGCCCGCCGATCGGCACCAGACTGCAGACCCGTCACTCGGCATCTGACAGTGAACAGACGACAGCTGGCTGCAACAGTCACCTGACCAGTTCTGCCCTACCAACTCCCTGACGGAGGCAGGTTGGGACTCCAGCTGGCGTCTCCCCCGGGTAACTAGGGTTTGTCAGACGACTCACAGCCACAAGGCACAACCTTCTCCAGAACAGTGGCTCACTTACCGGAACAGTAGCCCAACTGCCACAGTTATGACTACTATAAATACCCCAGAACCCTTCACAAAAGTAGGAGACCCAGAACCAATCCAGAGCACTGTATTTACTTGCCCCTCGGCACCCAGATACTAACTTAGGCATCGGAGCCTTTTCGGCCGGCACCACACCGGTGTCTAGTCTTTGCAGGATCCCTGCCGAACCACAACGCCCCCAGCGGGCCCGAGACACCACGCGGCTGGTCCTAGAACCCCCAGCGGGTCTCATCGAGTTGGTCATTTCAGGATCAAACAATTGGCGCTGTCTGTGGGAACTCTGTAAACACCCACTAACTCACATACCGTTGCTTAACCCACTGCCGACGAACAATGTCTGCCGAACGGGATGACGGTGAACTCAACAACACCCCTCAGGGAGATCGCAACCGAATCTGAGCCGGCCTACCTTCCGAGGACATGCTCGAGATGCTGAGGACTCTCCGGTCGGAGGTTACCGAACTCAGAAAAAGCAATGCTGCCATCGAGAGCAGGAACCACGTGTGGGGGGAGCAGCATGGAAGCACCCTGGCCATCCTGCAGTCCACACGCGAGGAGCTGGAGGAGCAGCGGGAGGCAACCAAACGGGCCTTGGCCCCTGCGTCGCGTCGACAGGACTTCGACACCTGCCGACCGGAAGCTCCCAGTCGCTTGCTCTTCCACCAGACCGACCTACCTGGCCTCTCGAGAACGCAGATCTACCGTGACGCTCGCGAACTGTTCGACAGGAGACAGACACAGGCCCCGGCTAACCGTCTGACTTACCCGACTCACGACCCCCGCATCCAAGCGCAACCGCCTCTTCCCTTGCTATCCCAGGGCGCCCGATCACGGTCTGGGTCAGCGCGCCGATCCACACAGCCCCCGCGGCTCTCCATCCAGCCTCAGGGCAGTCCCTCCTTGCCGGTCGGCAGGAACCCACCGGAGGACAATGCCAGCTCGACCACGGCCTCATCCGGGCGGCGACTAGCACAACCCGAGAAGCCCCGAGGCGGCAGCACAAGTCGTCCGATCGGTGACCAACCGATCAGGGCGGATCTGCCCGACCAATCAGACAGGGTGATCCAAGAGCTCCTCTAGCGCGTACGGGAGTTGGAGGCCGCCAGACCCAAGGCTGGGACACTTCCTAGACCCCGGCCCAACATCGGTCCCTTTACGGACCGCATCATGCAGTACCGCCACGAGACGGAGGTCAAACCCTTGAAGATTGCTCTATATAATGGACAGGGCGACCCAGACACCCATATCAATAATTACAACTCGGCGCTCGGCTTCAGAAATATCTCCGACGAGGCACAGTGCTTAATTTTCAGCTCCACCCTCACTGGGGCCGCGCTCAACTAGTTCTATCGCCTGGAACCACAGTCTATCGACTCGTTCGACCGCCTGCACACGGTCTTCTTGAACCAGTTCATGATCCAGACGGATCGACTGCTCACAACCGAGGACTTGGGAACCCTCCGACAGGGAGATAGTGAGCCCCTACGCCAGTACGCCGCTCGTTTCAGCTTGGAATACTCCAAGTGCCACGAGACGGATGACAAGGCCGCCTATCGGGCTTTCCGCAACGGGCTGCGGGAGTCCACCTTCAAGTATCATGCATTCACCCAGGGATGAGACGATTACAATGAGCTCATGCGGCAAGCGGCAATACACGCCAAGGCGAAACACTTCAACTCCCCCCAGGTCGCATCCCAACCTGACGTGAATGGCGCGCGCCCCCTACCTCCCAGCAACCGGCAGGCACAGTTGCCTCCGCCGACCAATAACGCGCACACGGACAACCGATCCGACCTGCATCCCGGTAAGCGGAAGGGAACGTACAACAATGATCATCGCGGGAGGGACAAGTACCACAACAAGGGACAGGGATCAGGCCACCACCAGTCAGGCAAACCCCATACGGGGCCCACCTCAAAGTACGAAACCTATTCCATCCTGAACACCTCCCTCGAGAATGTCTTGATGAACATCGAGGGCACAATCCCCAAGCCACGGGCGCGACTGCCTGGCCCCCGACCGGGCGTCCAATCCAACCTGTATTGCCAATACCACAAGTTCAACGGCCATACCATCGACGAGTGTGTGGCCTTCCGCGACATCGTGGAAGCACTCGTAAGGGAGGGGAAGATCAACCAGTTCCTCAAACATGCACGCCCCGGGCAGGGACTGCCACAGATCAACACGATCAGCGGGGGCCCTACCATCTCTTCCTCCTGCACCTCAAATCGGGCTAAGAAGAACTTCTTGCGCGCCACCACATCCAACCACCAAATATTCAACATCGAGGACGGACGCGCTGCCAAGGTCTCACGGGCGGGATGGACGCCCATCACTTTCTCCGAGGAAGAAGAGCGGGAAGTTATCTTTCCCCACGATGATCCGCTAATCATCCGTGCTCAGATAGCCAATTTCGATGTTGGGCGGATCCTGGTGGACACTAGTAGCTCTGTGAACGTCCTCTTCATGGACACTTTCAACCAGTTGGGCATCAACCCCACAAACCTCACCCGCGCTGGTTCTCCGCTACTCGGCTTCTCAGGCAATCCTATCATGCCCCTTGGCACCATCTCCCTGCCTATCTCCCTAGGGAGCGCGCCTAAGATCGCAACAGCCATCACCACCTTCCTGGTGGTCGATTGCCCCACCGTTTATAACGTCATTTTGGGGAGGGGACTCCTCAACCAGCTCGGCGCCGTCATCTCCACTCGGGCCCTTCTCATAAAGTTTCCGACCATCATGGGCACTGGTCAAGTCCGCGGTAATCAAAAATCCGCCCGCTCATGCTATCAGACCACCTTGACAAAGCTCAACCCATGCGACGAGCGAGAAACCATGACCGTCGCCGAGGCTGCTTACGAGGCCGACCCCGTCAACTCCGAGCTCCTTGAGCAAATACGGGCGGGTCCCCCCGAGGACCCGCGCGACCTCTCCGCCGTCTCGCAGCCGCAACCCGTGGAGGATACAGAGCTGATCACCCTTTGCCCGCGTAACCCCGAGCGGCAAGTGAAAATTGGGAGCACACTCGCCCCCGAAATCAGGACACAACTCATCCAATTCCTTCGGGACAACAACGAGGTTTTTGCTTGGTCCTACGCTGACATGCCTGGCATATCCACGGATGTCATCTGCCACAGGCTTAACATCAGCCCCTCCTTCAAACCAGTCACCCAGAAGCAGCAGAGTTATGATGCAGAGCGACAGCTAGCCATGCAAGAAGAGATCATTCGGCTCAGCACCATCCATTTCGTACGCAAGGCCATTTACGCCACGTGGGTCGCAAACGTCGTACTCGTCAAGAAACCCTCCCGATCCTGGCAGATGTGCATAGACTTCACGGATCTCGACAAAGCCTGCCCGAAGGATAGCTTCCCGCTTCCTAAGATCGATCTCTTGGTCGACGCCACAGCAGGCCACGAACTCCTCAGCTTCATGGATGCGTACTCTAGCTACAACCAAATCAGGATGCACCCCGATGACCAAATCCACACCAGTTTTCGCACTAATTTGGGAGTCTACTGCTACAATGTTATGCCCTTCGGGCTCAAGAACGCCGGTGCCACCTACCAACGGCATGTCAACTTCATGTTCGCAGATCAGATTGGCAAGACCATGGAGGTGTACGTAGATGATATGCTTGTCAAGAGCCGGACGGCTAACGAGCACGTGCCTAACCTGCACAGGATGTTCCAGGTCCTGAAGCAATACAAGATGCGGCTCAACCCCGCCAAATGCGTTTTCGGTGTTCATTCTGGCAAATTCCTCGGTTACATGATCAGCCAACGGGGAATCGAGGCTAACCTCGAGAAAATCAAGGCCATCCTGGACATGAAGCCCCTCACGCACACTCAAGGAAGTCCAAACCCTTACTGTCCGGATCGCCGCCCTCACCCGGTTCATCTCCTGGGCGACAGATAAGTGTTTACCATTCTTCAAGGTCATGAAGACCCAGGGCAGAGACATCAACTGGGACGCGATGTGCGACGCTGCTTTTGAAGCTCTCAAAACTTACATGAGCACCGCACCCCTACTTACCCGACCTACCACTGGGGAACGACTCACCGTCTATCTTTCTGTCTCCACATCTGCTGTCAGCTCCGTCCTCGTCACCAGTCGGGACGGCGCGGAGTTCCCAGTGTACTATGTCAGCAAGGCGTTCCAGGACGCGGAGACCCGGTACAACGACCTAGAGAAGTTGGCCTTTGCCCTCATTGTGACGGCCCGCACATCCGCCCATACTTCCAGGCACACCCCATGTTAGTCCTCACTAACAAACCCCTTCGCCAGGTGCTCCAAAAGCCAGACACTTCGGGGCGGCTCATCAAGTGGGCAGTGGAGCTTAGTGAGTTCGATATCACATTCGCCCCAAGACCAGCGGTCAAAGGACAGGTCATCGCCGACTTCCTTTTCGAATTCACTTACAACACAACGCAGCACATGCCCTACACTCCGGATCCCAGCATTGCGGCCCTGCCGCTCCTATCTGCAAAACGTCAACCCCGTCCACCTTGGACCCCGCCCAACCAATTTGGACTCTTTACATGGACGGATCCTCCTGCCATACCGGCTTTGGCGCTGGCCTCGTACTCAGCACACCCACCCAGGAACGGCTGGAGTACGCGTTGCGTTTGGGTTCCAGGCTTCCAACAACGAAGCCAAGTACGAAGCCCTCCTTGCTGGCCTCCGGTTGGCCACCGACCTCCAAGCGCAACAGCTGCAGGTTTACAGCGACTCCCAGCTCATCGTCCGCCAGATCAACAGCCTCTATAATGCCAAAGACGCCTCCATGACCCGATACTTGGCAAAAGCGCGGTCCCTACTCCGCCACTTCTTCGGCTACGAGGTCATTCAGATACCACGGTCGGACAACAGCCACGCCGATGCCCTGGCCCGCCTGGCCTCCTCCATCGACGACAAGATAGGCCGCTGTGTTCCCGTCGAATTTTTGGCATCCCCGAGCACCACCGAGCAACCAGTCATGCTCGCGACACATGAAGCCTCTTGGATGGATCCCATCGTACGGTACCTCAGTACGGCCGAACTCCCGCCCAACCGTAACGAGGCCCGACGCATCCAGCGCCAATCCACACGGTACACCATGGCACATGGCCACTTATATCGACGAGGATTCGACACCCCCCTCCTCAAATGCCTCCCTACTGATCGGGGCATCGCGGTGCTCCGAGAAATTCACCAGGGAACCTGTGGTAACCACTCCGGACGCAGATCCCTGGCACATAAAGCCTTTCGGCAAGGGTACTACTCGCCCACAATGCGCATCGACGCTATGGCCATCACTCAACGGTGCGTCCCCTGCCAACGGAGCACTCCCGTACCTCATTCTCCCGCTGAGCGCCTCACCCCCATGCTCAGCCCCTGGCCCTTTTCTCAGTGGGGTCTGGACCTGATCGGTCCCATGCCGTGAGGAAAGGGCGGCGTTGAACACGCAATCGTTGCGGTGGACTACTTCACTAAGTGGGTCGAAGCGAAGCCCCTCAAAACGATCACGGCCGCCCAAATCGAGAGCTTTGTCTACCAGAACATCATCTGTCGTTTTGGTATCCCACACACGATCGTTACGGACAATGGCACTCAGTTCGATTCCACCCGTTTCTGACACTTTTGTGACGTCTATGGCATCCAGCTTTGCTTCGCCTCAGTGGCACATCCACAGGCTAACGGACAAGTCAAAGCCATAAACAAGCTCATTAAACACAATCTCCGGGCTCGACTGCATGACACCCCAAAGGGCCAATGGTCCGACCTCTTATCTGATGTTCTCTGGTCCTATCAGACATCCTACCAGACATCAACACAGGAGACACCCTTTGCCTTGACTTTTGGGACCGAAGCTGTCGTACCTGTGGAGATTGGGGAAACCTCATATCGGGTCCTATCCTATGATCCACAAGAGAATGCGGAGCTCCTCAAACAAAATCTCAACTTCGTCGAGGAAAGCCGTGAACAGGCCAATCTCCGCAACATGGCACACAAACAGCGAGTTGCTCGCTACTAAAATTCTCGCGTTCACGGACGTAGTTTCCAGGTCGGTGACTGGGTCCTTCGCAAGGTTAGCTTGGCCACTAAAGAGCGTGCTGATGGGACACTCGGGCCCACATAGGAGGGCCCCTACCTAGTTACTCGAGTTTGTCGACAAGGCACTTATGAGCTTCAGACTCCGGATGGACGTCTGCTTACACACCCGTGGCATGCGGATCATCTCAAGCTATTTTGTACTTAAATATACTTCCCCATGTACACTGCTTTACGTTTTGCTGTAATTCGACTTGACTATCTCCAGTCGAACTTGCCTCTCCGGGCTAATGTTCTTTCAATTCTCTAAGTGATAGTTCAGTCCCTACAAACCAAGTAACCTATTTACCATTGTCGATCGGCACTACCGGTCACACAAACGGCATCTACTTGCCCTGCCGACTGAAGCTCACTTAGCCCAAATAGTCAAGATCAATTAAGCATTCGCTATTACGATTAGATTATTGGTGATCATGTACATTCTGGTTGGGTTTATGCCTATGACCGATCGGTCCTTACTAGTCTAACGCTCCGTGGAACGGCATGCCTACTCATATGGACAAATCCACGAAGTACTCGCCCGTCGGCAGTTCTCATTCAAAAAAAAAAAAAACGAAGTGACTTCGCACGATACAGAGTAGTACATATAATCCCAAATTCATTGATTTCGTTGCCGAACTACAAATTACACGGGGCATTACCCGGATTACAAAAAAAAAACATAATAATACAAAACAAGAGTACAAGGGCACGGTTCACTAACCGTCACCTCCATCCCTCAAACGACCACCACCTCCACCTCCCCTTCCCCCGCTCGGTCCTTCCCCGAAGACTGGAGGGTAAATGATGTATTTTGAAATGTATTTTTAAATGATATTATTTTTGTCCACTAACACCTTTCCTGTTTTTGATGACCCTCCATGTCGTGGCACGAGATTCGGGGCAAATTGAGAGGCGGAGGCATGAGCAGAAATCGATCCAGTCATCCCTTGTCTAATAGGTGCTGAGAGGTAATTTCGGGACTTCAGTTGACTTGTCAGACGGGAGTAGGACCAGCCACAGTTATCAAAGTTCAGTTGGAACGGGTCTTGTCAAATTAGTATCAGAGCATTGGGTTACTGATTTGCCACGCCTCTGAAACACGAGCCTCGTGCGCGACCTGGTGATTAGACGGGATATGAGGGTATCAGAAATCCCTAGAGTGACTATGACCCTGGATTAGGGGTCGAACATTGCATCTTATGTTCTGGTTGTGTTGGACTTGTGTTGGTCCGGATGGTTGTTTACGATATGGTATATGAATGGGCATGTTGGGCCCAGGATACATTTGACCCGAGGATAGGGGGTCGGATGAGTGACCTTTGGATTTTGGATTTTGGATATCGAATGGGACTCAAAGGGAGTCTGAGGTTGGTTGAGTGAGTGTTGGCTGATTGGCCTAGGAGATATGCTCAGACCAACTGAGAGCCATTTATGCCAAGGTGAGTGTATGTCACCTTGGTCGATCAGCTTGCGTAGACCCTCGCACGATGAGGTGGTTTATCAGCCTAGTAGACGCCTTCCAACCGACCAAGGGCTACTTGTGCCAAGATGAGTGTATGTCACCTTGGTTGGTCAGCTTATGTAGACCCTCGCACGATGAGGTGGCTGATCGGCCTAGAAGATGTCCCCATACCAACGAAGGGCCACTTGTGCCAAGGTGATTGTATGTCACCTTGGTCGGTTAGCTTGCGCAAACTCTTGCACGATGAGGTGGCCGATCGGCTTGAGAGATGTCCTCAGACCGATCGAAAGTCACTAGTACCAAGATGAGTGTATGTCACCTTGGTCATTCAGCTTGCGCAGACCCTTGCACAATGAGGTGGCCGATCGGCCTAGAAGATGTCCTCAAACAGACTAAGGGCCACTTGTGCCAAGGTAAGTGTATGTCACCTTGGTCAGTTAGCTTGCGCAGACCCTCACACGATTAGATGATTGATCGGCCTGGGAGATATCCTTAAATCGACCTAGGGCCACTTGTGCCAAGGTGAGTATATGCCACTTTCTTCGGTCAGGTTGCGCAGACCCTCACACGATGAGATGGCCAATCGGCCTAGGAGATGTCCTCAGACCAACTGAGGGCAACTTGTGCCAATGTGAGTGTATGTCACCTTAGTTGGTCAATTTGCACAGACCCTCGCAAAATGAGGTGGCCGATCGGCCTTGGAGATTTCCTCAGACCGACTGAGGGCCACTTGTGCCAATGTGAGTATATGTTACATTGGTTGGTCAGCTTGCGCAGACCCTTACACGATGAGGTGGCTGATCGGCCTAGGAGATGTCCTCACACCGACCGAGGTCCACGTGAGATAGTGCGTATTTAATGCTTGCTGCAATGAGTACAACCGTTGAGTTGATTGAGATCGTGCGTGTAGTTATTACGAGCCGCTTGGGCTGGTCGAATAGGTTATCAACGGTTTTTTGTAACCATGGTTACTTTTGTGGAAAAGTATAAAAATGCTTGAGACAGATTCACTTTTCACCTTTCACTTTGAACGTTTTGAGAGTGATTGAGAGTGACCAAAGGCGATTTCCAGCGTTGATTCACGGTGGTGTGCACGACAATTTCTAGATAAAAAACAAGGTAAGTTGATGTTTCTTCCCTGAATTTGGATTGAGAGTAGGGGTTGAGCAAGAACATTACATGAATAAGCTTGAATGTACATGCCTTGTTGTCTTGATTGGCTAGGTCGGTTAGGTGTTGTGTCTTGCATGTTTCCCTTCTTAGGTGTCTTCCCTTTGTATTTGTAGATGTCGTCTGAAGATTCTTAAGGCATGGACAATCGGTCTGACAATACCTTTGAGGATGAATCAACGGCCAGTTCAGCCGCTTCAAACACTCGATTACGAACTAGTAAATTGACTTCGACTTCTCGTATATCTCGGTCAGAGGTGAATTCGAAGTTGCAGGCTGAGGAGAAGCCGGATCTATATGATGAGCTTGATAGGGCTTTTGAGCAGATGCTTGATAGAACTGTTTCAGTCAGTGGTAAGGCCAAGAAGATGGTGTTGGATGTGGAATCGATCGTTCAGACTGTGATCTTCGAAGGCATACCGGTAGAGTCCCCTCAAGAGAAAGGAAAAAATTTGAAAGGTAAGAACGATGAGGAGGCAACATCTAGGCCGATAATCATGAAGATTGACATAGAGAAGGCCGTAAAAGAGGTTGCCCTAGTGAAGTCAGGGTATTACATCTATCAGCAACTGAGTACGATTAAATGGGATGATGTACAAGCCTTCATGGATGCCTTCCTTATTCCTGATTCGGTGATCATGAGGCTGGTTGGTGAGATAGATATGCCGAGTGATCCTTCTGAACCCTGGACGACCTTTCACCCAGATGTGCTCACCCATGAGGTGACTTTGCCTTTGCATCCCTGGATTCAGAAAATGGTAGCTTATGTAGGGGTGGCCTTCCGCTAGATAAATCACAACACCTTGATTGCTTTAACGGGTGTGTGCACAACCTTTAAGCTGGGCGGGAAAGGTAAGCAGATTTAGGGCCACTTGAACTGTCTATTTCAATTTTAGAGAGACAAGACTAGGTGCGTTTATGTGGAAGCCAAGCATAGGAAGAACATGAGGCCCTTCATCCGGGACATGCCGACTTCTCAAAGAGTTTAGAAGCATTGGTTTGTGCTTGTATCTGGGGAGTGAGAAGGTGCCCATCTAACCGATGGCCATCGGAGGATACCGAGGACTTACTAGTCCAAAGGTGTGGCTATGGGCCTTTTTTGTTGTGCGGTATGTTGAGGCCGGTTAGGGTACACTTGATTTTGTAAATGTCGTTGCTAACATACTTGATTTTCTTTGCAGAGGTTTTCAAGTGTTCGAGCTTGACCGACAAAGAGAAGGCTGATTTCCTTGAACTGTTGGAGAGGTTAGACCGATCAGAGAGGAGTAGATATTTTCTACGACTACCCAGAAACCTTCTGAAGGTTGACTTGCTACCTAAACTTCATAAGTATCTCGACCAGTTTAGCCTTTGAGTTTTTTATGTTGTATTTGATGTGCTAGTGTAGCTAACCATTGTTTGGTCGATCAGCCGTGCTTGACTATATTTTAGCAGTAGCCGAGCAGTGCTTAAAGAGGATAGCAAAAACTCAAGAGATAATAAAGCAGGTCGAGAAGGCCAAGACACAAGCTCAGAAAGCAGTGGCCTCTTCCAAGGTAGACTACCATCAACCTATGAAAGGCAAGGGCATTTCCCAGGTCAAGCCATGGCTGACGCTAACTGGTCTGAGTGTTCAGGCCGAGGGAACGCCAACTTTGGTTGGTGTGGATGCAGCAGCTGGGGATCCCCTACAACCTCTCTTTCAAACTCCTTCGGCCTCGACTAGCTCAAATAAGTCGGGAAGGAACCCAAAGAGGGTAGGGTTGGCTCCTTAGTCTTCATCGATGTTGACGATGTGGTCAAGGAGTGGAGGAGGATGGGGCGAGGCCAGGTTGAGGAAGAAGAGGAAGCTGGCCAATGAGCTAGAGGATAAGGCCCTTAAGAAGAGGCAAGCCGATGTGGAGACCCTCGAGGAAGTGAGGAGGGTCATTTTGCCTAATGAGGTATCTTTGTTGGAAGGCTGAAAGGTCTCCAAGAAGTTGAAGAGGCCCTTGCTTGACTTGGCCATCAAATCCTTCTTCATCAATGCTGAAGGGGTAAGTCAGATCTTGTCAAGACGCATGAAGTGGATGAAAGTTGGAGGCAGTTCACCCTAACCTTGCACCGTTGTCAACTAGATTTCAAGAATACAGTGGCTCAGGGTCTCAGTATGAGTTGGGAGAGATTTTTGAGCTCCAACCGAGGGATTTCGCATACCGATGTGATAATACCATGCATCTTGGTGCTCATGTAAGTGCCTCGGCCTGTCATTTCCAAATGTAGTAGTTTGTTTTTTTTTTACTCCAAATGTATCTTACTTAGTTTGTCGCTTGTGTAGTTTCTTGGTGAGGTTTTCTCAACCTTTTGACATGTCAGCAATGTGCGGTAGCAAGCCCTGGATATGAAGAGGGACATGAGAGCAAGGAAAACATCCTGGCTAACAATCATAGGCTCTTCAACCAGGCTCTCAAGGTAAAGGGTGAGCTTGAGCTCAAGGTGAAAGTATTAGAGCTAAAGGTGGTGGCTCAGGGCGAGGATGCCAAGCTGAAAGAGAAGGTGACAGGTTCCGTCCCAAAAAGAACTTTGATAACCGTACCTAGTGTTGCTTTCGTCTAACAAGTCAACTGAAGTTCCGAAAATACCTTCATCATGTAACGACCCGTCCCTAATTTTTGGGATTAATTAAGATTAAATGAGGATTAGCCTCACTAATCGAGGATTAGTAGAAGATTATCTGACATTCAGGGAAAAATTATGATTTTGTCCCTATACGAGGGCAAAAAGTTGACTTTTGACCCGGAAGGTCTGATGCATGAGGGCCGAGGACCGTTGTGTAGATCGAGTCGATACGATTTCGTAGACAGGCGGCACGTTGAAATCGAACGTCCAATGGGAAAGTTATGTGTCACGGAAAGTCTGAAGTACTATTGCACATTTTACGAGATGGATGGACTTTTGTTTGGAGTGGGCCCTAGATATTTTGGACAGGCCCATTGCTCACCTAACACAGATACATGCACCAACCTACCCTTCTCTGTTTCATTCATCTTCTTCGTTCTTCTGGACCCGAGACACAAACACACCACCACAACCCATCCCAACCCACAAAAACTTTCATCTTTTACTGATAGTATAAACAAAGAAGTGAGAGGGGAGGCTGAGACATGGCCGATGGTGGCCGCGGTGGTGCAAGCACGGCGGTGGAACTACCGTGAGGAATTTTCGGTGGCTAGTCACCGAATTTAATTTCCGGAAAGGTAAGCCCAAACTAGTCCCCTAAACCTAATTTTAAGGTTCCTAAAAGCTAAATGAAGCCCTTAGGGGGTGGTTTTGACCCTTAGATGTGCTCAGACCGGAGGAGGAAATATTAGGCTTTAATGGTTTAAGGAATAATTAAGATTTAGGATTATTTTTTTTCTTCAATTTGATTGCATAGAATAGCTCTTAGGATAAATTAGAGAATATTGGTGGAAAGAAGGAAGAAAATGGACCAAGAAATAGGGGTGAACCGGTTACGCCGGTTCGGCTGGACCGACATTACAGTTGGATCGGTCTGGACTAGTCTGCGTGAGCAAGAAGAAAACTGTGCAGTGGCGCGTGGCTCCCACGAGCAGGGCCTTTGGGCGGCGCGTGGGGCACTGTTTGGAGATGAGGACAACACATCAAATCATCCGTTCGATGTAACGAACATTATAGGACAAGTTTCGAGTCGATCGAACACCGTTTCGAGGTAGTTTTGAGTGTCCAAAGGTTTATGTCCTAGGTAAAATACGTTTAAAAATCCTGAAAAATTAGGGGCCTTTAATGAGAGGTTATAGAAGTTGTTAGTAACCCTTTAGTGTGATTTGGGAGTTCCAGTGAAGGTGATTTGGCCTGGAGAGGCTTATAGCGCGCATATCGAGTTGCAACATGGACGGTCTGTGATTGGAATTTTTTTTGTGAATATGATGCATGCATAAATATTTTATATGTGTATATGAACATGTTTTGAGATTCCATGAGTTCATGTGATTTAAATATAATTTGTTGGGCATTTTCTGAGGAAAATGCGTTAGTGCACGTAGTTCAAGATTTCTGTTTTATATGATGTTTGAGCTTTGGCCGAGTGTGCTATGTGCTTGTATGTTACGTGATTCTGAGGTTTCATGGAGAGGCGTGAAATCGAGGAACTGATTTACGATTTTGAGGATTTCACGGGGATACGTGAAATCAGATTCGGGCGCGAGACCCATTTGAAAGACCCTGACTTAGCGTGAAGTCAGGGATGATTTGAAAGTTTTTTGGAAATGTGAAATGGTTTACTGGTTTTCAGGTTTGGAAATATCTTTCGGGCGTATGACCCAGTTGATTTGAGGTTTGACTTAGAGTACAGTAAAACGTGAGATAAGTCGAGTAGAGACCCAGTTATGAGTTTTACGAACGGTATTTCGGGAATGAGACCTAGTTGTGGATTGGATAGGATTAGGGAAATCCTGTGATGAGAAGTGTCATAAGACACTGGATTTTCGGGCATGAGACCCAGTTGTGGATTTGATAGGATTCGAGGAATCTTGAAATATGAAGTGTCGTAGGACACTGGTTTCCAGGCTGTGACCCATTTGATGATATTTCATGTTTGAGGACCTATGTATGATGATAACATTCAGGTACGTTCCGGGTGTTACGGCGCTCACCTCTGGACTGTGATTTTTCCTTCCGAAGAGGTCACGATGCACAGCCTGTGGTCGAGCAACCGCGAGAAGCAATGACTGAGGGAGGCTCGACTTAGGAGTGTTGATGAGATACTCTGAGATCGATCGGCGATGTGTTCGCGATGATCTTATGAAAGGTCACGACGGGTGATGTGTTCACGACGACATACCAGGATTATGAGCAGTCCTGAGCTATATGCACATGTGCTAGGATGAGAAATGTGACTGATATTTGGATGAGTTCCGATGGGATGTGTTCCCACGTGTTCTATGGATTGGGCAGATGTGCTGTATGAAATTTTCGGTTTTGGGCTGAGACCCATATTTATTTTCTATGATCTGGTTTTGGGCTGAGACCCTACTGAGATGATAGTTTCGATTGAGAAGCAGTTTTCACTGTGTTTTGATTTGGGAAGCAATATGTCTTGCTTCCGAGAAAGGATTTGAAATAAAGTGGTTTTATGATGCATGCATGCTTTTACGGGAAGGGTATAAATGTATTTTTGATATAAATGAGTTTTATAAACTGTTGTTTTGTCCACTCATAGTTTTTATGATTTTAATACCCTTCAGGTTGATAGCGGATGCGGGATGTAGTAAAGATCCAGACATCACATGCCACCAACGATCCTGGTGTACTCTAATGGACCCCGAGCGGGTGACGAGTTTATCCCTGGTCTGACATGCAATGTCAAACGGGAGCAGGCACGTCCCATAATAATGCAGGGGGATTGGGACAGGTCCTATCACAACACTTGCCAGACAAGGGATAACCACATTAATTCCCATGCATTCCTCCGCCTCTCGATCAGCCTCGATCTTTGTGTCACAAACTGGAGGGTTATAAAAAACATAAAAGGTGTGAGTGGACAAAAATAACATCGTTTGAAAATATATTTCAAAATGAACTTTTTTATCCTCCAGTTATAAAACATGCCTGCATAGAGTAAAACACATCAACAAACGGCTCTCAAGCCAAATCACATGAAAACCATCTGGAGATAACCATCAACATCAAAATAGTCACAATGACCATCAACAACAGTACTAGTCATCAGTACTCAAATATCAATCACAATAATCAAACAACACTACTCACAAGTGCATAACATTAGTCACAATATCACAGTACCCGCACTACACGTAGGCAACAATAATAACCCCAAGCATCAGCCGTTTAGGAACACCCCTAGCATACTAATGCTCTGTTTTTTCTTCGCAAATACACACATACACGTACATAAATGTACTCAAACCAAGAATCATCATTATACTTGCCACTAATTGAGCTATTAGAGTGACAGATGTCACACAATTGACATAGTGAGTCACTAATCAGGCTGAATCAGCCATTAACCCATCCAATTTACCATTCTTCCTTTCTTTGAACAATTACCAAACTGCCCCTCACACTTTTAGACCCATAACTTTGCCATCCGAACTCCGATTGACGCATACCACCTGTCTACGGACTCAGCGCCTTGAGACCTACCCAATGGTCAGTAGGTCCAATCCAAAAAATGTCCCGGTCAAAAAGTTAACTTTTAGCCCTCAAAATCAGGGGTAAAATCGTCATTTCTTTCCATTTTTTTCAAACTTCCCTTTTTCAAATATCTGGGTCGTCACATTGGACTTCGATGAGCTGGTTAAAGATCTAGAGGTCTAGCAAGGGGATGGACTATATGTCAAGGATGAAGACCGGGAGGAAGAGGCCAAGCATCGAGTTGGATGAGGATCAAGATGGAGGAAATGCTCAGTAGAGTAGGAAGTTTTTATTTTTATTTTTATGGGAGATGTCCCAAGTTATTCTGAATCGGCCTAGAGCCATGGTGTAACCGAATCTTCACTTTCAATGAATAATTGTTTATGTTTCAAAATAAAAGTGTTTGGTTAACAGTTGAGTAGAAACTATGTGAAATGTGTTTGCCGAGTGTAAGAGACTCGGTTAGGGTAGTAATTGGTTGATCAGATCGATGTGGGAGACCAACATCAAACAAATTTTAAAATGACCCACGTGTTTAGGCTTAAAATTTGAAAAGATGAGTGGAATAGAAATATAAGCTAAACTGATGCTTGGCTGGTCAGTAAAGATGTTGTCGTTTTGGGAGAAGTGTGTTGGCCGAATATAGTTGGATGGGCTGGCCGACTTAGTTTTAGGCCGAGGGGGTTGTAAAACGAAGGAAGGGCGATGCTCGTGTGGATGAGTGCTTGGGGGTGCACGGTTAGGTCAAGCCGAGTGTGCGAGAGTTGGAAAATTTAAGTAATAGTTATGTACCACAATGTGAACAATTTTCATTCATATAGATATGCTAGGTTTCCATGAATGAATACAAAAGTTTGGCCATGAGCCTATCACTTTGCGGTTTTTAACAATGGTTTACCGATAGTAGTACTTGAGGTGGTCCACATTCCATGGGTGTGGGAGTGTTTTTCTGTCTGAGGTTTGTAACTCATAGGTTCACTCTCGGCATACTCTCAATACTGTGTAGGGGCCCTCCCAAGTTGGAACGAATGTCTCGGCCAATCTTTCCCTGGTGGCAAGGTTGACCTTTCGGAGGACCAAGTCCCCCCACTTTGAAACTTTGATGGTGAACGCAAGAGTCGTAGTATCTGGAAACTCATTGCTTGTAGGCTATATTCTTCAGGTTTGTCTGTTAACAGCGTTCCTCCAGGAGGTCAAGGTTTCAGGGTCGTAGGAGGTAACTGGTAGGATGTCTCCCCTACTTCCACTAGGACGATGACCTCCATGCCAAATACCAAGGAAAAAGGGGTCTCGTCTATAGCAGTTTTGTAAGAAGTTTGGTGAGACCAGAGGATGTTATTGATGATGTCTGCCCATTTTCCCTTGTCCTTATCGAGCCGCATCTTGAGGTTGTACTTGATGTTCTTGTTGACAGCTTCAACATGTCCATTGGATTGAGAGTGAGCTGGAGATATGAAGAGTAGTTTGATGCCATATGTGTGATAGAACTCCCTGAAGCGATTGCAGTCGAATTACTTCCCATTATCGATGACGATAGTATACGGAATCCTGAAACGACATATGATGTTTTGGTAAACAAAATTCTCGATCTGAGCTGATGTGATGTTTGCCAAAGGTTTTACCTCGGCTTACTTGGTGAAGTAGACCACGGCCACCACTGCATAGTTAAATTTTCCTTTGCATGCATGCATCTTCCCTATTAGGTCGAGTCCCCACTACGAAAAAGGCCAGGGGTTCATCATGGACGTGAGGTGCTCGGCTGGAAGGTGAGGAATTTGGGCATATCACTAGCACTTGTCACACCTTTGAGTGAGGTCAATAGCATTCGCGAGCTTGGTTGGCCAATAATAGCCCTGACGGAATGCCTTGTGTGACAAGGTTCTTGCTCGGTAATGGTCTCTACATATGCCTTCGTACATTTCTCGGAGGACGTAGCCCCTAATTTTAGTGTTAGGCATTTCAAGAGCAGGGCGGTGAAGCCATGTCTGTAGAGATGATCATGCTGGATGATGTAGCGAACAACTTGTCGTCTAATTTTAATGGCCTCGAGTTTGTCGTCCAGCAGAGAGCTATCATGGAGATATGCCTTGATAGGTTTCATCCAAGATGGACTGGTCTTGATGGTGTACATTGGATATGGTCATGTGCTTGGCCTGTGTTGGACTTCGACCAATACCTTTCGGCCTACCTTCTTGTTGAGAAAGGATGCAAGTCGTGCGAGAGCATCAACATGGTTGTTTTCTAACCAAGGGATCTTCCTGATTTCAAATCCTAGGAAGGCTTGGAGGAGTTTCTTGGTTAGGGCCAAGTAAAGAGTCATGGACTCGTCCTTAGCTTCGAAGTTGTTGTTGATCTGGCTCACGACTAACTGGGAGTCGTTGAATATGCATATGTGCTTGGCCTCCATGTCTTTGGCAACACGTAGGCCAGCCACGAGTGCCTCGTACTCTACCCCGCTGTTGGAAGCCTTAAAGATGAAGTTGAGGGCATACTCGAGCTTGACTTCTTCAGGAGATGTGAGGACTAGGCTGCTCTAGAGCTGCTGTGGTAGGCGGAACCATCGGCGTACAGTGGGATTGAGGATCGATGGTAGATGCCTTGGTTTGTGATGGACCTTCCTTGACAGAAGGTTTTCCTTGGGGAGTGTCCTCTGAAAGCATGCATTGTGTGGACTGGTATGAGTACTCAGTGATGAAATCGGCCACTACCTGTCTCTTCACTACTGTCTTGGCGATGTAAGAGATGTCGAACTCACTGAGCTCGATTGCCCATTTGATTAAGCAGCTAGAGCTGTTTGGCTTCTAAAGGACCTGGCATAGAGGTTTTTTGGTGACGACCTTGATTTCATGTGTTCGGAAGTATGGTCGGAGTCGCCTAGCTGTGACTACCAGGGCAAAAGTAAGCTTCTCGAGGTCAGGCTACCTGGTTTCGGCATCTTGGAAGGCCTTACAACATAATAGACGGGGTGTTCAGCCCCTGCAAATTGGATGATGAAGACGGAGCTCACGACCGAGGCAGATACTGAAAGGTATACGAAAATGTGCTCTATGGTATCTGGTCTGGCTAGGAGTGGTGCCATGCTCATGTACTACTTGAGCTCCACGAATGCCTCGTTGTATCCCTCTGTCCAGTCGATTTTCTTACTCTTGCCCTTCATGGCCTTGAAGAAGGGGGTGCATTCATCCGTAACCTTGGAGATGAAGCGGGTGAGGGCCACTACTCGTTTAGTAAGGCTCTGAATGTCCTTGCGAGTCTGAAGAGGCCGCATGTTGAGGATGTCCTTGATCTTCTTGGGGTTTACCTCGATGCCTCACTAGCTGATTATGTAGCCCAGGAACTTGCTGGATCCCACACCGAATACGCACTTGGTAGGATTGAGGAGCATCATGTACTCCTTCAGGACATTGAACATCTTGGCGAGGTTTGAGATGTGTACTGTAACGACCCGTCCCAAATTTCATGGTTAGATTAGTGACTAATCACGATTAGTGAGGCTAATCCGTGATTAGTAGAGCGAAATCAGACGAGCGATGCGAAATGACCGTTTTGCCTCTGGTGGTGGCAAAACGTTGACTTTTCAATCGGACGGTCAAATGGACTTTGACCGATGACCGTGACGTAGTTCGTGACGTCACGAGATCATAGACAGGTGGCACGTTCAATTCCGACGTTCGAGGAAGAAGTTATGACGTTCGGAAGTTTAGGGGCATTTTGGTAATTTGGGTGAATAGGAGGTCAAAAGTTGACTTTTTGACCGGGAGGTCCGATGGCCGAGGGCCAGAGACCGTTACGTAGATAAGGACGATACGAATCTGTAGACAGGCGGCACGTCGAATTTGGACGTTCGACGGCGAAGTTACGGTTCACAGAAGTTCTCGGTTACTATTCACGACGACACGTTTTGCGAGGACGGTTTGTCTTTAGTGTGGACCCAGATATTTTGGCAGGCCAAGGGATGAGTGACAAGTGTCACCCATCCATTGCCCACCTTCCCACCTACGTGCATCGATCATTCCTTCATTTCAAACACACACACACAAAACTACCCGATCTCACATCCACCATCCTTCCATCTGTGCAACCCAAAACCCATCCATCCTTCATTCAAGCAACCAGGGATGGAAGAGGAGACCGGATGGAGGTGGTTTGGACGGCGGTGAAGGGCTGAGCAGCCCTGGGTACAATCGGAAAAATTGGACCGATTATGGGAGAATTGGACGGACGGGTTTTGTAGCGTTTTTCCTAGTTTTCTTGATTAGGATAGATTAGAAATGAGAAAATAGGAATTTAGGAATTGGAATGGAGGAAATCGGACGAGATTTGAGGGAGTAGGAATGCTGAACCGGTTCCGCCGGTTCAGCACAGTGCCTGGACCGGAAAACCAGGAAAAACCGGTTTTCCTGAGGATGCTGGTGATGAACAGTAACCAGGGTCTTCTAGGGGCTCGTGAGGGCACGTGGTCCATAATTTGGGAAAGTGTTCAACACGGGAAATCTTCTATTCGATTTAACGAAGATTTTGGGACTGGTCTCGTGTCAATCGGACATCGTTTCGATAGTTTTCGGGGTGTCGGAAGGTTTAGGGTCGGTTTAAAAATAGTTAAAAATACGGAAAAATTACGGGGCTTTGGTAGGAGGTTAATTAAGTAGTTAGTAACCTTCTATTACGATTTGGACAGGTTTGAGAGTCCCGGTGACGGTGATCGGCTCGGGGATCCGTATGGCACGCAAATCGGGGCGGCAGCTCGGACGGTCTGTGAGTGGACCTTGTTTTCTAAATTGGTGCATGCATAAATGTTTATTATATGTTTTATTACTTGTTTGATGATGCCATGGGTGCATCTGTATGTGGTTACGTATAAGCACGTATTTCGAGGTTTCAGCCTTATACGGTGCTTATACGGGTCTGTATTTCTTTATTGATTTAAATGAACTGAATTTGGATTTCAAAATGATAAACTCGGGTATGAGACCCATTTGGTTTTGTCTCGGGCATATGACCTCAGATTCCGGGCACGGTGCCCAGTTGGTGTCCTATGTTCGGGTACGAGACCCGGTCACTTTACGGTTTTGATTTCAGGTCAGGGAACCTTAAATGGATTTCCCGGTTCATGACGGTTTATGGGGACCGGCATGAACTCTTAATATGGTATCATGGTTCATGACGGTTTATGGGAACCGGCATGAACCCTTGTTGGTTATTACGGTACATGACGGTTTATGGGAACCGGCATGTTACCTGATTATGGGTATTATGGATTCATGACGGTTCAGGGGAACCGATCATGAATGTTTATGTTATGTATATATATGTTCGTCTACCTTCCTTTACATGTTCTACTATCTCCTCCGGGGAGGGTCGTTGGCCTGGGTGGACCCCGGAGTAGTCACGGAGCACCGACTGAGTGGAGTCACCCCCCAGTTGGGTTCCTTACTCTCAGGAAGGCTATGATTACTATTACCTCGGGTAGGGTCAGTGGTCTGCGAACATTGATCTTGACTTTGAGATGACTCGGATTGAGACCCGGGTAGCGCGCGCGTAGCTTTGGATACCGTGACAGGATTGGTTGTGTGACTTATATATATGTATGTGATGGATATGTGATATATGATATGTGGTGTGTACAGGTGTGCACAGGATTTGAGTAGTGGCTCGTGTACTTGGTTTCTTTATGGTTTGGGGCCGAGTCCTTTATGGATTTGGGTTGTGGCCCGTATGGTCGTTTTTATTGTGGTCCTTTCGACCTTAGTTTATATCTGCTTTGGGCTTAGTCCCACATATGGTTTGTTTTGGATAAATGGTTTTCGAATGCATGCATGCTTTTTAGTGGAGGGTACAAATGTCTTATGAAATGTTTTATAAACTTTTGTTTTGTCCACTCACAGTTTTTAATGTTTTGACTGCCCTTCAGGTTGACATCGGATGTGGACTGTAGCAGAGACCGAGATATCACATGCCTCCTCCGGATCCTGGCGTACTCTGATAGCCCGGGAGGGCAAAGGACGAAAATATCCCTTGTCTGACACTTCGTGTCAGACGGGAGCAGGGTCATCCCGCACTAATCCCGGGGGGATTGGGATGGGTCCTGTCATGTACATCGTCCGTCTTGCTATTGACAAGCATGTTGTCCACGTAAACCTCCATGGTTTTACCGATCTGGTCGGCAAACATGAAGTTGACCAAGCATTGGTAGGTTGCCCCTGCATCCTTTAGGCCAAAAGGCATAGCATTGTAACAGTAGATGCCCATGTTGGTCCTAAAGCTAGTGTAGATTTGATCTTCCGCATTCATGAGAATCTGGTTGTATCCCGAGTATGCATCCATGAAACTGAGGAGTTCGTGAAATGCAATGGCATCTGTAAGCATGTCGATCTTGGGCAAGGGAAAGTTGTCCTTGGGGCATGCCTTTTTTAGATCGGTGAAGTCGATGCACATTGTAACGCCCCGAAAATTCGAAAAACAAAAATTTGGAAAATTTGAGGAAAAATGACGATTTTGCCCCTGAAATTGGGCGAACAGTTGACTTTTTATTCATGCGGTCAAAAGGACTTTGACCGATGACTGTGACGTAGTTCGGGACGTCACGAGTTCATAGACAGGTGGCACGCCCGATTTCGACATTCGAGGAAAAAGTTATGACGTGCGGAAGTATGAGGGCGATTTGGTAAATTGGTCAAAAAGGGGCCATTTGTTGACTTTTTGATCGGGACCATGTTTGGACCTTCCGTAAGTACCATTGGGTAGGTCTTGAGACGCTGAATCCGTAGACAGGCGGCATGCGTCAATTGGGGTTCAGATGAAAATGTTATGGGCGTGAGAAAGTGAAGGGCAAAATGGTAATTTGGTAAAGAGGGGTAAAATGGTAATTTGACTGGGTTTAATTAGTTAGTGCGGCTGATGGCTGATTCAGCCACTTTGATGAGTAGATTAGGTCTTTGAGTGACATCTGTCACCATTAGAGGGGAATTAGTGGCAAAAGGGTGATGAGGATGTTTGCAAATACGTGTTGGTGACTATACACCTGTATACCTTGATCATATACAGCAGGGAGAAACCTGCAAACTTGAAACATTCGAAATTGAAGCAGGCAACAGCTCTCCATGCTCGATTAATTGCGGGTGTTTGAGAGAGGTTGAAGGAGAGATTAAGAAACAAAACAAAGAGGATCGAAAACTGAGCATTTGGGACCTGAATTCATAATCCTTCTCACCTCCCGATTTCGGGTTTTTCAAATCAGTGACCATTTGATCAAATTGATCTTGGATTAAGGTTCTTGGGCTCAAGGCGAGTGGAACCAGATTAAAAAGGAGGAAAATTGACGTTGTTTGGGCTCTGAACAGACTGAGTGACAGAAAAGAACTTTGAGGATTGAGTCGTGGATTTGAGGCCATGGAACCGTGAAATTGATCGTGGAAATATGTTTCTTTGAACTCCACGATGCTTCCTGATGCATCAATTGAAGGAAAACATGGATAATTGATAACGAGTGGATGATGAACAGTAACCGGCTATGCTTCGATGTTCAAACTCGAATCGTGTGGATTCAGGTATGGTTTGATGTTATTGACTTCACATAACCTTAATTCAGTTTCCAACGATGCTAACAGACGTTTGAATTGGTCAAAATGATGTTGAATTGATGGCAATCGAACCGGGTTACCTCGCGGGTCGCAGGACCTGTTTACCAGTCAGACGGGTTGGAACGATAACTGTTCACGACACTGTAGCAGGCGCGTGGCACCCACGCGCAGCCGCTTACGACGGCGCGTGGGGGCACGTGAGGGAGAATCCTGACGTGAGTTCAACATGAAACTTGTCCTATTTAATGTAACGAACATTTTTGGTTTTGATTGCGAGTCGATCGGACGCCGTCTGGATAATGTTTCGAGGGTCTGAAGGTTTGAGTTACTTATTAAATTAATATTAAATTCTCGGAAAATTATGATAAATTAATATGATGATAATTAGGTCCCTAGTGACCCTGAGTAATGATTTTGGATAGGATTCAGGATTCTTGGCAAGTGTCGGAAATTACGGAAACGCGTGCAGCTCAGGAAGCGAGCGGTTTGGACGGTGTGTGAGTGGACGTTTGTTTTATAAACCATGATGCATGCATAGTTAAATGTTTTTCCATGATTGATTGCATAAATTGACTTGCAATGATGTCCTGATGATGTAGCATGATTATGTGTGATTTAATGAATATTTTAATCGGTCTTTCGGGCACATTTTTCGAGGAAATGTGCAAATGGTATTTTGGGCTAGGCCCGGAGTTAAAAAGGTTTCCAAAAGAGTATTTTGACTTAATTGGTGAGTCAAGGATGATTTTTGGGTTATTATAATGTTTTCGATATGATTTTATGGATTTACGTAAAAATGCTATTTGGGCTTGAGTCTCGGTTGGTAACGATTTTGACTTGGTTTGAAGTCAAGGATTTGATTGAGATGTTTTGGGATATGATCCCAGGATGATTTTCATTGTGATTATGGATGCCCAGACAGTCAAAGCTAAGGGTGGTCCCAGACGACCGAAGCTCGGGGATATGATTGTGATTGTTCCCAGGCAGCCGAAGCTCGGGGTGTTCCCAGACAGTTGGTACTCGGGGTGAGATATATTCCCAGATAGCCAAGGCTTGGGGTGTTCCTAGACGGCTAATGCTCGGGGTTATGGCCTACGCGTAGTGCAGATGTGACAGTGTGATGGTGTGCACTTGTGAATAGTGCGGATTGATTGATTGAGTAATTGATTGTGACCTTATGCATAGTACTGTTTGATGTTGATTATGATTACGTACTGGTATTGAGTACGAGTTCTAGTCTGTGTGGCCAGGTGACTATGTTTTCATGTGTTTGGCCTGAGAGCCGGGAATTTGACTTGTTATATGGTTTGGCTGAAAGCCAGTGTTTGTGTTTCATATATTTTCCCTATGCATGCAGGTTTGATAAACTGGAGGGTAAATGATGTCTTTTAAAATGTGTTATAACGAATATATTTTTGTCCACTCACACTTTTCTATTTTTGATGACCCTCCAGGCCGTGGCACAATGTTCGGGGCTGATCTCGAGGCGGAAGCATGAGCGGAAATCAGCGCAGTTATCCCTTGTCTGATAGGTGCTGAAGGATAGTTTCGGGACTTCAGTTGCCTTGTCAGACGGGAGCAGGACTGGGCACGGTTATCGAGGTCTAGTTGAGACGAGTCCTGTCACACATACACCATATGCTAGTGAGTTTCTTGACGAGGACCACGTTGGTGACCCAATCATCATAGATATCCTTCTGGATGAAGTGGATGGTGCTGAACTTGATGATTTCGTCTTGCATGTCCAATTGTCTCTCTACATCGTAGCTCCGCTGCTTCTACGTGATTAGCTTGAAGGAAGGATCGATGGTGAGTCAGTGGCAGATCACGTCGGTGGAAATTCCAGACATGTCTACATAATACCAAGCAAATACCTATGCATTGTCTCAGAGGAACTTGATGAGAGCAGAGCGAATGTTAGGCTTCAGTTTGGATCTAATTCGGACCATGCGATCCGTGTGCTGATCGAAAAAATGGATTGTCTCTGTCTCTTCTAGAAGGCTCTACCTCTTCTGATGATGGCATTTTAGGTCGATGGACAATCGACCACAAGGAAGGTTGTGAGGGTCGTTGCAGTTCGAAGGGCGGTGCTCATGATGATAGGAAGATAAATGATGCCCTTAGGCAAGACGGAGTCTCTAGAGAAACTAATAAGAGGTGTGACCTTACAGTCAAGTTCTTTTTCGTCCATGCCTATCTGCTTGAACGCTTCCCAGAAGAGAACATTGACAGAACTTATAATGTCGACGAGAATTCTGCCGATGTCGAAGTTGGAGAGGTATGTTTGAACAATGAGGGGTCATTGTAACGACCCGTCCCGAATATCGGGATTTAATAATATTTAATTGTGATTTACTAATCTGGGATTAGTTGGGCGATTTCGGACGAATTATGCAAAATGACCGTTTTGCCCCTGAGCGTGGGCAAAACGTTGACTTTTAAATCGGATGGTCAAACGGACTTTGACCGTTGACCGTGACGTCGTTCGAGACGTCACGAGTTCATAGACAGGTGGCACGTTCGATTCCGACGCTCGTGGTGAAAGTTATGATGTACGGAAGTGCAAGGGCATTTTCGTAATTTGGACGATATAAGGGGAAATGTTGACTTTTTGATTGGGAGGACCGATGGCCGGGGGCCAAGGACCATTACGTAGGTATCGTCAATACGAATCCAATGACAGGCGGCACGCATCAATCGGAGTTCGTATGATTGAGTTACGGGTCAGGATGCGTGAGGGGCATTTTGGTAATTTTCTGCACAAGGGCAGAATGGTAATTTGGACTGTGATTTTGAACAGCCGTGAGTTGGAGCCATGATTGAGCTTGATGGATGTCTAGTGCGATCTATCCCTGAATTGTTTAGTATAATTGTAACGTGGGGGAACATTATGAGTGTGTTTATTTGATTAATTAACTGAATTATTTCCTCCATTAATATCTTCAGACTTCTTCAACCGTGAACAACCAAACTTCAATTTTCTTCTACCCTTAATCTCCTCTCTATCCACTGAATTTGTGAACGAAATTGGCGAGAATTGAGACTGGATTGAATTGGGAAAACACGAGGGACTAATTGAGAGCTGGGGGCTGGAATTTCGAAAATTCTGAAATTCGGGGGGAAAATCGAATTGGAAGATTTGGGCCTTGACGATCAAATTGGAGACCAGTTTGAGTCTTCTGGGATTGCCACGATCATTTACGTCGAAAGAACGAAGAGAATTGAGGCCCGTTTGAGGAAGAACAGAACTACTGTAGTTGCAGAAATTTCGAGCTTGAGTCGTGGGATTTGAAGCTTGGATTGATGCAATTGGACTGGGGATTGAGTTCATTATGACCCTACGATGCTAATGGATGCATCAATTGAAAGAATCGATTGACATGGGAGGATTTCGGATGATGAACAGCGATCGGATTGTTCTTCGTGTGATCATCCTTGATCTTAAGGTTTGAGGTATGATTGTGTGTAATTTAGTCCACAGATCCCTAATTGAATCTATTTCGATTCTAATGGACTTTTGAATTGATGGAATCGGTGTCGAATTGCTAGGATTTGGACCGGGTCTTATCGCGGGTTTTTCAACCCGTTTACCAGTCATTCGGGTGAAGGAGATCACTGTGCGGTTACTGTAGCTGGCGCGTGGCTTCCACGCGCAGCCGCTTGAGGCGGCGCGTGGGGGCGCGTGATTGCAAATCCCGAGGTACGGTCAACATGACTTTTAATCTATTCAATGTAACGAACATTTTGGCGTTGGTTTCGTGTCGATCGGATTCCGTTTCGATATTGTTCGGGACGTCCGAAGGTTTTAAATCCAGTTTTAAAATACTTAAAAATTCGGGAAAATTACGGGACTTTGATAGGATGTTAATGAAGGGGTTAGTAACCCTCTAATGTGATTTGGACAGGATTGGGAGTCCCGGTGATAGTGGTGTGGCCCGGGAAGGCCTATGACATGCGTATCGAGACACTCGGTTAAACGGTCTGTGAGTGGACATTGGTTTTATAAATTCGATGCATGCATAACTGTTTCATGATTGTTATAATTATGCTTAAATTATTTACTTTGGATATCGGTGAATTTAAATGATTTCACGCATTTCGAGGCGATTTACGTGTTTGCACGTAAATCGAGATTTTTCTGGATTTGCACTGATTTAAAAAAAAATGTGGTTGGATATGATTTCATGAAACGGTTACGGATTTGATAAAGTGAAATCGGGCCAGGGGCCCAGTTGATTTATGGATCGGGCCAAGGGCCCAATTAACTTATGAATCGGGCCAAGGGCCCAGTGGATTTCTACATGTGATTGCGGGTCGGGGACCCTAAAATGGAATTGAATAAATGTTTTCTAGGTTACATTTTATATATGTTCACATGCTGGAATCAATAAATGGTTTTGATGATATTTCGGTTATGGCACGTTTCACGGTATTTGGGCATTAGACCCGTTTGATGAAACGTAACGATCGGTTCGGATTTTACCGTATACATATATGTTTTGCATGTGGATATCAATAAAATGTATTTGGTATTGCACTGTATAGATCCTTACATATTATATTGTCTCCTCCGGATGAGGTACCCCGGAGAGGTCACGGACGTCTAGTACGTCCAACGTCTATGACGCTAAGCATCGGGGATGCTGTACCCGAACGGGGTTCGGGGATTGAACTCGGAAATTGAGACCCGAGTGGCACGCGTAGCCTTGTGATTGTGACCTTATTGACGTCAGGGACGTCAGACATCAGGGATGTCGGATTGGAGTGTATAGTGCAGTGGCTAAAAATTATGGTTATGGTTTATATTATATGCCTTATGGTTCTTATTACTGGATTTATGAAAGAACTCTTGGATTGACCCTTTGGAATTTGAAACTATGCTTTGGTTTCCGGGCTAAGGCCCTAATGGTTATTTCTCAATAAATATGGGTTTATTGGTTTTTGGTGCATGCATATGATTTTACTGAGGGGCATAAATGTCTTATAAATGTTTTAAGCATACTTGTTTATTTTCGTCCACTCACAGCTTTTGTTTTTAATGCCCTTCAGGTTGATTCCGGATACGACTGCAGCAGAGACTTGAGCATCGCACACCTCCTCCATCGATCCTTACGCACTCTGGAAGCCCGTTTGGGCAATAGCAATCGGTTATCCCTTGTCTGACGCCTCTTGTCAGACGGGAGCACGTCACATTCCATGGTAATCCCGGGGGGATTGGGATGGGTCGTGTCAAGTGGTATCAGAGCAGGTTTTGCTCTTTTGTGCGCGAAGGTCGAGGGTGTGATGTCTCTTTGGGCTGCAGATCCGTTGTCAACCTGATAGATAGTTTTGGGTTTGGATGGTGGATTGGGTGTGTTTGGCCCGATACGCCGTGCATTGATGTGATTCAACCCAAGTGGGGTTGTATACGATTAACTGGTAATGTGGGACCGTCGGTTCGGTCACGTGATGATGGACGGTTGTGCTACTGGGCACAGCCGGGTTCAGGGAACCCCATTTGAATAATGTTATGGAAATACGAAACTCAGTTGAGTATTGGTCTATGTTTTGGACCTTGGTAGTGTTGGCTAATGTTCGGGGTGTTGGTGCATCGGAGTTAGCCGATGACCTTCGTGGTGGAACCCACGATGGAACCCATGTTGAGTTGACGATTGGATTGGGTTTGACGTCTATGCGAGGTCAGGACCGCGGAGTCGGTCAGGTTGTGGATTTTACTGCAGAGGGCAGTTGGGTTCAGTGAAACCCTAGGGTGTGATTTTGGAACCATAATTTATAATTGATGGACTGGAAAAGTGAACTTTAATTGAGAATTTGTGTTGCGACGGGCGGCTGAGGTCGTGGATGACCATGTGGATGACTCTAGTGAGTCTTATGGGTTTCGATCTACGGATATGGGTATGAAATATGGGACCCCGTATTGGATCGAATGTTAGTGTGATGTGTGGATACGGATCTTGACAACGATGACTGTTGTTCGGCAGTTGTGTCGAGATAACTGGCTATCAAGGATATTTAGTGTGGTTTTGACACTTGGGGATGTTCAGGGAACGTCCATTATCCTGATGTGCTGATGGCAAAAATTGTAGGTACCCATAGTCGTGAGGTACGAGTGGTGTTACGGGATCGTCGTTCGGAATGAACGGAGATCCAAGGTAACAACGTTGCACACAGTGTGCTAGCATGGGTGTTCGTGTGCTAGTGTGGATGTTCGTGTGCTATGTAGGGATGTTGGTATGGTGATACCTTTATGCCAATACTAGTATGGATGCCTGTGTGCTGATACTAGTGTTGATGATGGTGCGTTGGTGCTGGTACTAGCGCTGGTGCTGGTGACAGTAGTTGTGATGACGATGAGCCACCAGTTGGGGTGTGACTCTGTCATGATGAACAGATGATTGGTATCTGCGACTCAGTGGTGGTTGAGTCATGGACTAGATGGGATCCAGTGGAGGTTGTGCCGTGTTGGGATGAGTCCCAACAGATATACGATGACATGTGATGAACGGATAAAATGGTATGATTGAAACTTGGGGAATCTAGGGACGATGTTCCCTACGTCATGAGAATCAGTGGATTTGGGGAGTTGTTGTCAACTCCGAGATTGGTAAGATTGTTTACCTCCAATATCCTCAGAGGGTGTAAGGAAGTATTGAAATTGGAAAAGTCGGGAAACCATTCGTGGTATTGAGGTGTGATTGTGAATCACTTGGAACCTGTGGATTGAACCTGTTTAGGTTGTGATGTGAGGCGAAAGCATTTTGGTATGCACATCCAGGCAGAGTTGAGGAAATATCCGTTCGGAATCGGGGTGTGTGCATACATGATTATTGACGGACGTGAGGTCCGAGTAATGAATTGATTTTGGACACGTGGTGGTCCAAGTGAGGTATGGATGTGGGCAGTCCAGTGGTTGGACTTGACATCTCATTGGGAGCATGTCTATTCCCAACATGGTTGGAACTCCCGTTTCGGGGAGAGTTGTGATTGGGAGACGAGTGGAGTGCTCGTTTTCGCATCGGTGATTGGTATTCCGAAGTCATTGGGGTTGACTTCCTATTTCCTGCCGTGGCAGATCATGATTGTTGTTACCAGTACGTTGAGCGTGTGTTGGTTGGTGGACCCATGTTTGGCTTGGGGTCATTAGACACAAGAAGTCGTGTATGATTTGGATTTGGTGGTGAAATGCGTGGTCATCTTTCCGCCAAGGGAAATTTGACGAATGATTCAATTGAGGGTGTAAGACCCTACGATCAGCTTTCAGATGGATTGTTAGCTATGTGAGCATGTGTGGATCCTAGGTGGATCTGATTTGTGATGTTGTCGACTTTGGCCGATGTGACGATCTAGGATCATGATGTTACTTGTCGGGTGACGTAGCGATAGATCTGGATTGTGATCTTGATGATCCAGATGGGTGGAGAGTTTATCACTTTTTCCTTGATTGTGTAAGTTGACGAGACTGAACTTCTTTTCGGAGTGAGTCCATATGGTTGGTGAGTAGGTTTCCGATGTGGTCGGATTTTGTCAACCTTTGACGTGATAGTATTGGGATTGACTTCCCTATGAAGTCAATCGAGTGTTTTGGACAGGCAACCGATAGGTTCGGTTTTGTTACGTCTTGGTGGACGTAAACGAGATTTTGGGTTTTGGAACCGAATTTCTGGGTGACGATTCAGAATTCGATTGCGAAGCTCGAAAATGGATTACTGGATTTGGGTGCGGAATGATTATTCCAATGCTAGCTTACGGAGTAATGATTTCGGATTCGAATTTGGAGATGGAATAAAATTATGATGTCTGGGTTCGAGTTCGGGATTTCTTACGAAATTGCGAATTCGGATTCAGAATTGGAACTAGATGATGGGTGGAGCTCGTTTTTTCTCATGATGGTTTGGGCAAATGTACTCCATTATTGGAACCTGTTTGGCTACGACCTAGGTGGTTGTAGGCGGATTGATGGATTGATGTACGTACAGGGTACGTTGTACGATGATTGATACTGGTTTGGCCGGGTGGTGCCTAATGGCGGTACATGGGATGTACCTGTGGTGTGTGATCAAACGTGATGGTGATCGGCTTGGTTCCGATATCATTTGTTTGGTTGTGATCGTGGACTGGACATTGGATACCGTGCGCTGTGCAGTTTGATCTTGTCGGGTCCAGTGGTTGTATGAGCAGGTGCTCTTAGCCATGGTTGGCTAGTGGAACCCTAGTATTGTGATGTGTGATCACTGCTGGGCTGGTATTCAATGCGTTCCAGTTACACCACTTGACTGAGGGAATTGACGGCATACGTACACTCAGGATGAGTGAATTGGTGGTCTAAGTGACCACGAGTAGCCTTGTGTGACTTGATCACACCGTGATTTCCCAGCGTTTTGGTTCGCTGAGGGAGTCGGCGATTATGGACATTGAGATTATTTTGTGTCGCAGGATTGGGCTTGCCCTACGAATTGAGATCATGTGGTTGATCTTACGCTACATCGAGGGTGATGTAGTACGTGGTGTTGTCACTGACGGACAGATGGTTGGGGCTTTACTAGGGTGGTAAAGCTTTGCGGTGACAGTTTGACTGATGGTGTCAGCATGGACTGACAAATGAGATTTGGTGACTCCCAATAGGAGCAAATGTAAGGATATATTGGCAATGGAAGGGAACCGTTTAGCTGAAGGAGTCAGCTAAATGGTTAGGCGATTTTATCACGGATCAGGTGATCATTTCCACTCCCGGTGGTCGAGTGTTGTTGCTATTATGACGTATGACTATGATGGGATGTCTGGGTACAAACGAGGCTGGTGTTGTCCCAGTATGTGGGTGTACAAGTGTACACAGATGTGTGATCGAATTGTTTTCCACGAGGTGTTTGTGGAATAAGGTTGTTGGTAATTTTGAGGACGAAATTCTTTAAGGAGGGAAGGTTGTAACGACCCCTCCCGAATATCGGGATTTAATAATATTTAATTGTGATTTACTAATCTGGGATTAGTTGGGCGATTTCGGACGAATTGTGCAAAATGACCGTTTTGCCCCTGAGCGTGGGCAAAACGTTGACTTTTAAATCGGATGGTCAAACGGATTTTGACCGTTGACCGTGACGTCGTTCGAGACGTCACGAGTTCATAGACAGGTGGCACGTTCGATTCCGACGCTCGTGGTGAAAGTTATGATGTACGGAAGTGCAAGGGCATTTTCGTAATTTGGACGATATAAGGGGGAAATGTTGACTTTTTGATTGAGAGGACCGATGGCCGGGGGCCAAGGACCGTTACGTAGGTATCGTCAATACGAATCCAATGACAGGCGTCACGCATCAATCGGAGTCCGTATGATTGAGTTACGGGTCAGGATGCGTGAGGGGCATTTTGGTAATTTTCTGCACAAGGGCAGAATGGTAATTTGGACTGTGATTTTGAACAGCCGTGAGTTGGAGCCATGATTGAGCTTGGTGGATGTCTAGTGCGATCTATCCCTGAATTGTTTAGTATAATTGTAACGTGGGGGAACATTATGAGTGTGTTTATTTGATTAATTAACTGAATTATTTCCTCCATTAATCTCTTCAGACTTCTTCAACCGTGAACAACCAAACTTCAATTTTCTTCTACCCTTAATCTCCTCTCTATCCACTGAATTTGTGAACGAAATTGGCGAGAATTGTGACTGGATTGAATTGGGAAAACACGAGGGACTAATTGAGAGCTGGGGGCTGGAATTTCAAAAATTCTGAAATTCGGGGGGAAAATCGAATTGGAAGATTTGGGCCTTGACGATCAAATTGGAGACCAGTTTGAGTCTTCTGGGATTGCCACGATCATTTACGTCGAAAGAACGAAGAGAATTGAGGCCCGTTTGAGGAAGAACAGAACTACTGTAGCTGCAGAAATTTCGAGCTTGAGTCGTGGGATTTGAAGCTTGGATTGATGCAATTGGACTGGGGATTGAGTTCATTATGACCCTACGATGCTAATGGATGCATCAATTGAAAGAATCGATTGACATGGGAGGATTTCGGATGATGAACAGCGATCGGATTGTTCTTCGTGTGATCATCCTTGATCTTAAGGTTTGAGGTATGATTGTGTGTAATTTAGTCCACAGATCCCTAATTGAATCTATTTCGATTCTAATGGACTTTTGAATTGATGGAATCGGTGTCGAATTGCTAGGATTTGGACCGGGTCTTATCGCGGGTTTTTCAACCCGTTTACCAGTCATTCGGGTGAAGGAGATCACTGTGCGGTTACTGTAGCTGGCGCGTGGCTTCCACGCGCAGCCGCTTGAGGCGGCGCGTGGGGGCACGTGATAGCGAATCCCGAGGTACGGTCAACATGACTTTTAATCTATTCAATGTAACGAACATTTTGGCGTTGGTTTCGTGTCGATCGGATTCCGTTTCGATATTGTTCGGGAAGTCCGAAGGTTTTAAATCCAGTTTTAAAATACTTAAAAATTCGGGAAAATTACGGGACTTTGATAGGATGTTAATGAAGGGGTTAGTAATCCTCTAATGTGATTTGGACAGGATTGGGAGTCCCGCTGATAGTGGTGTGGCCCGGGAAGGCCTATGGCATGCGTATCGAGACACTCGGTTAAACGGTCTGTGAGTGGACATTGGTTTTATAAATTCGATGCATGCATAACTGTTTCATGATTGTTATAATTATGCTTAAATTATTTACTTTGGATATCGGTGAATTTAAATGATTTCACGCATTTCGAGGTGATTTACGTGTTTGCACGTAAATCGAGATTTTTCTGGATTTGCACTGATTTAAAAAAAAAAGTGGTTGGATATGATTTCATGAAACGGTTACGGATTTGATAAAGTGAAATCGGGCCAGGGGCCCAGTTGATTTATGGATCGGGCCAAGGGCCCAATTAACTTATGAATCGGGCCAGGGGCCCAGTGGATTTCTACATGTGATTGCGGGTCGGGGACCCTAAAATGGAATTGAATAAATGTTTTCTGGGTTACATTTTATATATGTTCACATGCTGGAATCAATAAATGGTTTTGATGATATTTCGGTTATGGCACGTTTCACGGTATTTGGGCATGAGACCCGTTTGATGAAACGTAACGATCGGTTCGGATTTTACCTATGTATACATATATGTTTTGCATGTGGATATCAATAAAATGTATTTGGTACTGCACTGTATAGATCCTTCCATATTATATTGTCTCCTCCGGATGAGGTACCCCGGAGAGGTCACGGACGTCTAGTACGTCCAGCATCTATGACGCTAAGCATCGGGGATGCTGTACCCGAACGGGGTTCGGGGATTGAACTCGGAAATTGAGACCCGAGTGGCACCCGTAGCCTTGTGATTGTGACCTTATTGACGTCAGGGACGTCAGACATCAGGGATGTCGGATTGGAGTGTATAGTGCAGTGGCTAAAAATTATGGTTATGGTTTATATTATATGCCTTATGGTTCTTATTACTGGATTTATGAAAGAACTCTTGGATTGACCCTTTGGAATTTGAAACTATGCTTTGGTTTCCGGGCTAAGGCCCTAATGGTTATTTCTCAATAAATATGGGTTTATTGGTTTTTGGTGCATGCATATGATTTTACTGAGGGGCATAAATGTCTTATAAATGTTTTAAGCATACTTGTTTATTTTCGTCCACTCACAGCTTTTGTTTTTAATACCCTTGAGGTTGATTCCGGATACGACTGCAGCAGAGACTTGAGCATCGCACACCTCCTCCATCGATCCTTACGCACTCTGGAAGCTCGTTTGGGTAATAGCAATCGGTTATCCCTTGTCTGACGCCTCTTGTTAGACGGGAGCACGTCACATTCCATGGTAATCCCGGGGGGATTGGGATGGGTCGTGTCAGTCATCGTGTGGGAAAACAATGCCTTTCTCTTCCTCCTCAGAGAATGTGATAGCCTCCCAGCCCAATTTGGCGACTCTCTCATGTCGGCTGGCATCGATGCTAAGTACCTGGTGACTGGATTGTGAAGCCCTAAGGAAGCCCTTCTTGGCTCGGTTAGAGGTGATAGGGGAGGAAGGATTTGGCCCTCCGATAATGGTATCGATCTATAGGCGGGCCGGGGCGGCCTGTGCACGTGGTAGGAATTGGTTGAGTCTGCCCACTCGAACAAGCTACTCGACGATGTCCTTGAATGCGATGCATTCCTCAATGGTGTGACAATTGTACTTGTGGAATTGGCAAAAATCCTACTTATTGATGATGGGGCGAAACTTGGGGTTCCTTGGCTTGGCCTTCGGAATCATCTCCTCTATATTAAGCAAGACGTTATCCAGGGTAGTGTTCAAGACGATGTAAGTCTCGATGCATTGCTTTGAGCCAGAATTGTCGCCCACTAGGCCTCGGCCTTCATGGTTGTTGTCACCACGCCTGAAGTTTCGATCATTACGGGTAAATCAGCCTTTCTTGTCATGGTGCTGCCCATCGAAGTTGAGCATCCTCTTCCCCTAGTTTGAGTGATTGCCACCCTGATTTTAGTTGCCTGAGTCGTGGTGACTCTTTGACAGGACCCACCCCGATCCCCTTGGGACCACCCGGGACGTGCCGTGCTCCCGTCTGACACCCGAAATTGAAATATCATAATTACCTTTATTGAAAGTAAAATGCATAAAGAAAATCCATAGTTAGGTCATACATAGCACGCCACACAAATACTCGAATACAAATAGTGTCAGACAAGGGATAGTTTCCGAATACAGTTTATTGAGCACGACTCTAGACACACTACGTGCCAACCTACCCAGCAGTAGGGTTCAGGTGCGCAACGTAAACCTATGCCTCTTCCTCGGGATCCTCCTCCTCTTCCTCGGGATCCTCCTCCACAATAGCACTACCTGGAGGGGTAGTAAAACAACAAGGGTGAGTGGGCCGAAACTCAAGGTTTACAAAATAGTTTACCAATCCGAAAACATATAGAGTTTCCCCTCCTTTTTCCGAAAAGACATGCATTAGTATCATAAACCACAAAATCATATAATCATAAGCAGAATAATATCAACATAATATAATCTTAGTCACTGCACTATACATCCCAACCCTGACATCCCAGATGCCTGACGTCCCAGACGCCCAATAAGGTCACAGTCCCATGGCTACGCGTGCCACCCGGGGTCTCAATCCCGAGTCCAAATCCCGAACCTAGTCCGAGCATGGCATTCAAGATGCCTGACGTCCCAGACGTCCAACAGTAGCAATCCTGCTCCTGAGTCACTCTACGGTCCGGTCCCTCCGTAGAATGACTCCTCACAGGCAATGCGCCGTGACCACTCCGGTGTACCTACATCCGGAGGAGATAGAATCCTAGGGTAGATCAATACAGTGCAGTACCACAGATAATATCGAGATCCATTATACATATACACGACTCAAAACCATTCATAAACAACCAGACGGGTCTCAGGCCCAAACATCGTAATACGTGCCATAAATCATACTCAAGATAAACAGATACTTTTACTTGAATCACATATAGATATAATAGAAAGTAAAACAGTTATGCATGCCGAAGTTTAGTGAAATCAAAGGCCCACTCACAGTACAATCCAGCTGCAATCCCGAGCGTAAAGCCCCGTCCAAGGGTTAAAGTACAATTCCTGTCATGCCCAAAACATACGTAAAGGTCACTTTAAGTCCCTACTAAACAACTAAGAAACCCTAGACTGAAACCGGCCCGGGAAAGCAGTCCGAACACGCTTCCCAAGGCGTCAAACCCTAATTTGACCAACCTAACGATCTCCGATCGACACGAAACCACCGCCATTGGATCTGTATCGTCGAAACCTTGAAAATGGCACTGGTCCCACACAAAATACTGTTCACACGCGCCCCCCACGCGCCGGTCAACCCTCTAGTCAACGGTGCTACAGTGATGCTGACGTCAGCATGACGTCACTGCTGACGTCAGCATGACGTCATCACTGACAGTGTCAGAGGACACGTGTCAACAGCCTATTGGTCCCTGGTCTGACAATATTCTGACATGCTGATGTCATCATGATGTCACTACTGACGTCAGCATGATGACGTCATCAGCTACAGTATCGGGTCTGAGAACCGGGTCACCGCAGACCCACGGTTCAACCCGATCGGTTCTCATCAACCCGACCACCAAAATCGATGGGATTTGTTCCTATGAACTCGTCTAATCATGTTCTATGGCTCTGTATGATTAAAATAGGTTTTTAGGTTCAAGAAACCACCTGAAAATCGACGGGAAACTGGCTGCCGGCTCTGGTTCGTCTTCTCCGGCGAGCCGTCGAACTTCCAGCCACGATCTCTGGTCCAAAATGCTCGTCTAGTTCCCTAGGTTATGTCTCAAAAGCAACCAAATATTTCCAACGTAAAAAACGGACGTTTCGAAACAGGGAAGGAAATCGGTGTCTCTCGGGTTTATGGGCTTACCGCCGCCGTGTCGCCGCCGTGGGCTGCCCAGTCCGGTCCTGAGTCGTCCTATGGTTCCAGTTGACCCATCCCTAAGTTAGTTCGAGTGCAGGGGTGAAGGTTTGGACGGTTTGGTTAGTTGGATAGTTTCAGGTGGTTTGGTTTCCTTCTCGGGTCTGTGGGTTTCCCGGCCGTGCAGGGTGGCCGTGGTGGTGGTGATGGCCGTCTGGGGGTTGCTGGGGGTTTCCTGGTGAGGGAGGTTGGGTGGTGAGCTGCTGGAGTGTTTGGTTCAAAGGGTGAGAGGGTGCACGGGTTAGAGAGAAATGAAAATGTGAGAGTGTGAGTCTGATGAGTTTAAAAATAGCATAGGCATTAGAAACCAACGGCTAGGATTGAGTCTGACTTAAGGATGAAGGATGAGGATTTAAGGGAGTTTAATTAATTAATTAAAGAAATGGCAAACACAGATCCTGGTTTTAGGGGATGATGTGGATGAGGTAGATGATTGACATGTGTCCCTCATCAAGGGTCCAGATTGATTTTGAATAAAGTAACCAGATTTCATTATTTTAATATTATTTTAATTCCGAGTCTCGGTTAGTTCAGTTACGTTCTTGACCATAACTTTTTCGTCGTAAGTCTGATTTCGGCGTGCCGCCTGTCTACGGATTCGTATCGACGAGACCTACGTAACTGTCATTGGCCCTCGTCTGTTGGACTTCCCGGGTCAAAAGTCAACATTTGGCCCCCAAATGGCCAAATTACCAAAATGCCCCTCGACTTCCGAACGTCACAACTTCTTCCTCGAACGTCGGAATCGAACGTGCCACCTGCCTATGAACTCGTGACGTCCTAAACTACGTCACGGTCACGTGTCACAGTCCTAAATACTTCCCGAGGTAAAAGTCAACTTTTCCCCCCCTTAGGGGCAAAACGGTCATTTTATAATAAAATAATAATTACGAAAGTTCGGGTCGTTACAATCTACCCACCTTACAAAAATTTCGTCCTCGAAATTTACTCGAATAAAAACGGGTACTGCTCCCTCATCAAGTCTTCGGGTTCCCACGTCGCTTCCTCGACGTCATGGTGCCTCCATAGCACTTTCACCAACCGAATCGTCTTGTTTCTCAGAACCTTGTTCTTCTGATACAGAATCTGCACTGGTTTCTCCTCAAAGCTCAGATCAGTCATCAGTTCTACTGGTTGTTCCGGCAAGGCATGTGAATCGTCCCGTAGGTACTTCCGTAACATGGATACATGAAAAACATCGTGCACTCTGGCAAGTTCTGGAGGTAATGCCAACCGGTATGCCACTAGTCCAATCCTCTCTAAGATCTCGAACGACCCAAAATAACGTGGACTCAACTTCCCGCGTCGGCCAAAACGGATAATTCCTTTCCAGGGAGATAACTTAAGGAACACAAAATCTCCAACCTCGAATTCGTCGATCCGCATAGCTCTTTTGGCGATCCTGCGCTGCCTTCCATCTTTCCTTGATGATTCGAACTGTTTCCTGAGTCATGTCCATCAAATCCGGTCCTAACGCTGCTCGCTCTCCTACCTCCATCCAGCAGATAGGTGTCTTGCACTGTCGGCCATACAGTGCCTCGTAGGGCGCCATCCCGATACTTTCCTGATAACTTTTGTTGTATGCGAACTCCATCAAAGGCAAATGAGTATCCCACGAATCCTGAAACTGCAGTACACAAGACCTCATCATGTCCTCCAGAGTCTGGATCGTCCTCTCTGACTACCCATCGGTCTGTGGGTGGAACGCTGTACTGAAATGTAAGTTTGTACCCAAGGCGTTCTGCAAACTTCGCCAGAACCTGGAAGTAAAACGCGAATCTCGATCAGACACTATCGACTCCGGCGTACCATGAAGTCGAATGATCTCCTTCACAAACAGCTGCGCCAGTCGGTTTGGCTTAAATGTCTCCTGTACCGGTAAGAAATGAGCTGACTTGGTCAATCGGTCGACAATCACCCAAACTCCATCGAATCCTCTCTGAGTTCTAGGCAATTTGAAGACAAAATCCATGGTAATGTGATCCCACTTCCACTCGGGAATCGGAAGTGGTTGCATAGCTCCATACGGTCTCTGCCGCTCAGCCTTGACCTGCTGACAGGTCAAACATCTGCTTACAAACTCTGCAATATCCTTCTTCATTCATGCCCACCAATAGTGGTCCCGGAGGGTACGGTACATCTTTGTACCTCCCGGATGCATGGCATAAGCCGAACTGAGGGCTTCCTCGAGAATTTCTGACCGTAACCCTGCCACTGCAGGAACACACGAACGGCCCAGTTTCACCAGAGCTCCATCTCGTCGGATAGTAAAGTCCTGCCTCTCATCCGTGTCGACCTCGATCCTGTAGATACAAAGTGTCGGATCCTCCAATTGAGCCTCAATAATCCGATCGACTAGCACAGGTCGTACATGAAAACTGGCCAACAAAGCTCCCTGCTCATCCATTCCCAGCATAACTCCAGCTCTTCGGAGTTCCACTAACAAAGGAAGGTACACCAGCCTCAAGCGTGCAATCAATCTTGCTGACTTCCTGCTGAGTGCGTCTGCCACAACGTTCGCCTTCCCTGGATGATATTCAATCGTACAATCATAGTCCTTGATTAGTTCTAGCCACCGTCGCTGCCTCACATTCAGCTCCTTCTGAGTGAACAAATGCTTTAAACTCTGATGATCGGTGAAGATCCTGCAAGTCACCCCATACAGATAATGTCGCCAGATTTTTAAAGCGTGAACCACCGCTGCCAACTCCAGATCATGCGTAGGGTAGTTCAGTTCATGTGTCTTTAGCTGTCTCGATGCATAAGCGATAACTCTGCCATTCTGCATCAGCACGCAACCCAACCCTTGCAATGATGCGTCACTGTAGACTTCGAACTCTCCACTGTTATCCGGCAAGGCAAGAACAGGTGCGGTAGTTAACCGACGTTTTAATTCCTGATAACTCTGCTCACACCGTTCATCCCAAACAAACTTTACTCCCTTCCTGGTTAAACGAGTCAACGGTGCAGCGATACTAGAGAAGCCCTCAACAAATCTCCGGTAGTATCCTGCCAAACCAACGAAACTCCGTACCTCCGTCACGGTTGTCGGTCTAGCCCAATTTGTCACCGCTTCGGTCTTCTGGGGATCCACACTAATCCCGTCTGCTGACACTACATGTCCCAGAAAACCAATGCTGGTTAGCCAAAACTGACACTTACTCAGCTTGGCGTATAACTGGTTCTGCCTCAGCTTCCCTAACACCGAACGTAAGTGTTTCTCATGAGCCTGAGCACTCCTCGAGTACACAAGGATGTCATCAATGAACACGATCACAAACTTATCCAAATAAGATCGGAAGACCCTATTCATCAGATCCATGAATGCTGCTGGAGCATTCGTCAAGCCGAAAGGCATCACCAGGATTTCATAATGCCCGTATCTGGTCCGAAACGCTGTCTTCGGGACATCCCCCTCAGCAATCTTCAACTGGTGATAACCAGATCGGAAATCAATCTTCGAGAAGTACTGTGCTCTCCGCAGTTGATCAAAGAGATCGTCAATCCTGGGTAAGGGGTACTGGTTCCTTACTGTGACCTTGTTGAGCTGTCGATAATCTACACACAAACGGAGGCTCCCCTCCTTCTTCTTCACAAATAATACCGGTGCTCCCCACGGTGATGTACTCGGTCGGATGAATCCCAAATCCACCAACTCCTGCAATTGGATCTTCAGTTCCCGTAACTCCGCTGGTGCCATCCGATATGGTGCCTGTGATATAGGTCGTGTGCCGGGAAGTAGTTCAATCGTGAACTCAATCTCCCGATGTGGTGGTAAACCAGGCAAATCTTCCGGGAACACATCCGGAAATTCTCGCACCACAGGTATATCATCGGCACCCGAAGTATCACTCTTCGTTGTCACAACATGCGCCAGATAACCCTGGCATCCTTTCTGTAGAAGCTTCGTGGCGGCAAGTGAAGAAATTACTTCAGGTAGCGAACCGTCGCGCTCTCCCTGAAAAGTAACCTCCGGAAAACCCGGACTCCGCAATATCACCCGCCTACTACAACAGTCGATGAGCGAACCGTGCTCAGTCAACCAATCCATTCCCAAGATAACATCAAAGTCATGGATATCCATAAGGATTAGATCAGCTAGCAGATCTACATCCTTCACCCTTACTGGGCATCTCCGGATCACCTGATTCACTATGTACACAACGCCCATCGGTGTACCAACACCCATTTTACTATCCAAGGCTGACACCTCGCGATTTAACATACCCGCACAACTTTTCGAAATAAAAGAATGAGTAGCCCCAGCATCCATTAACACCCGTACAACAATATTTAAGATATGAAGAGTACCTGTAACCACACCAGGGGCTGACCTCGCCTGCTGCTGAGTCACTGCAAAAACACGAGCCCTGGGTCCCGCAGTCTGTCCGCGCCCACGCGCGCCACGCTCAGAACTCTGCCCTCGGCCTCCGTCAGGGTTGGAAGCCGAACTCTGTGTCACACTAACACCTTTAGTCTCGTTGTTCCTTGACAGTAAAGGGAAATCTCGGGCATAGTGGCCCGCTCCTCCACAAGCAAAGCAATTAACTGTCCTCGGTCCATCCCAAGACCCTCCTGATGCACCACTCCAAGCCTGATGCTGTCCAGAACTGAATCTCGATCCGTCCCTCTGAGAGTTCCCATGTCGACCTGACCAGCCACGACCACGTAAAGATGAGGGTGCTCCTCGGTAATTTCCCCCCTTAGAGATCTTTAGGCCGGTTGGTCCAGGATGTGGACGATCCCGGCGCTGCCCCTCGCCTGATGATTGTTGCGCCTGGTGTGCCGCCAGACTAGCCTCGACACGAACTGCAGCGTCGACCATGTCCCTCAGAGTCGCGTAACTAGTAGCCGTCACACTTGCCCGTAACTCTCCTCGGAGTCCCAACTCAAATCTTTGACATTTTTCCTCCTCAGTACTCACAAAAGCTGCGGCAAAACGGGAAAGCTTCCCGAAAGTCTGCTCGTAATCTGCCACTGACATATCTCCCTGTTCCAGCCGCAGGAACTCTGCCTCTCGTGCCATGCGAAATGAACGCGGGTAATACTGATCTAATAATCGGGCACGAAAGACCTCCCATGTGGTGGTGTGAACAGTCCACCCTGACATCTCAAGACCATGCCACCATTGATAAGCCCCGCCTTCCAGTAAGAAGGCCGCCAGTGCCACCCGCTCGCCAGGTGGGCAGTGCATCAGGGTGAAGATTCTTTCCCATTTCACAATCCACTCATGGGCAACCTCGGGGTTTGATCCCCCGCTGAAAGGTGTGGCTCCCAACCTTTGAGCTCGCTCAATGCTAGCACATTCCATCTCTCTCGCGATTTCCTCGTCAGTTCGAGTTTGAGGAATTCTCCTTGGAGGCATAACCCACTGTTAAGAGGCATAGATTAGATACTGACATCTTTTAAACTAAGTACTGACCACTAGTCTAGCATGCTGACCACAACCTAGTGCTCTGATACCAAGTTGACAGGACCCGCCCCGATCCCCCTGGGACCACCCGGGGCGTGCCCTGCTCCCGTCTGACACCCGACATTGAAATATCATAATTACCCTTATTGAAAGTAAAATGCATAAAGAAAATCCATAGTTAGGTCATACATAGCACGCCACACAAATACTCGAATACAAATAGTGTCAGACAAGGGATAGTTTCCGAATACAGTTTATTGAGCACGACTCTAGACACACTACGTGCCAACCTACCCAGCAGTAGGGTTCAGGTGCGCAACGTAAACCTATGCCTCTTCCTCGGGATCCTCCTCCTCTTCCTCGGGATCCTCCTCCACAATAGCACTACCTGGATGGGTAGTAAAACAACAAGGGTGAGTGGGCCGAAACTCAAGGTTTACAAAATAGTTTACCAATCCGAAAACATATAGATTTTCCCCTCCTTTTTCCGAAAAGACATGCATTAGTATCATAAACCACAAAATCATATAATCATAAGCAGAATAATATCAACATAATATAATCTTAGTCACTGCACTATACATCCCAACCCTGACATCCCAGATGCCTGACGTCCCAGACGCCCAATAAGGTCACAGTCCCATGGCTACGCGTGCCACCTGGGGTCTCAATCCCGAGTCCAAATCCCGAACCTAGTCCGAGCATGGCATTCAAGATGCCTGACGTCCCAGACGTCCAACAGTAGCAATCCTGCTCCTGAGTCACTCTACGGTCCGGTCCCTCCGTAGAATGACTCCTCACAGGCAATGCGCCGTGACCACTCCGGTGTACCTACATCCGGAGGAGATAGAATCCTAGGGTAGATCTATACAGTGCAGTACCACAGATAATATCGAGATCCATTATACATATACACGACTCAAAACCATTCATAAACAACCAGACGGATCTCAGGCCCAAACATCGTAATACGTGCCATAAATCATACTCAAGATAAACAGATACTTTTACTTGAATCACATATAGATATAATAGAAAGTAAAACAGTTATGCATGCCGAAGTTTAGTGAAATCAAAGGCCCACTCACAGTACAATCCCGCTGTAATCCCGAGCGTAAAGCCCCGTCCAAGGGTTAAAGTACAATTCCTGTCATGCCCAAAACATACGTAAAGGTCACTTTAAGTCCGTACTAAACAACTAAGAAACTCTAGACTGAAACCGGCCCGGGAAAACCGTCCGAACACGCTTCCCAAGGCGTTAAACCCTAATTTGACCAACCTAACGATCTCCGATCGACACGAAACCACGGCCATTGGATCCGTATCGTCGAAACCTTGAAAATGGCACTGGTCCCACACAAAATACTATTCACACGCGCCCCCCACGCGCCGGTCAACCCTCTAGTCAACGGTGCTACAGTGATGCTGACGTCAGCATGATGTCACTGCTGACGTCAGCATGACGTCATCACTGACAGTGTCAGAGGACACGTGTCAACAGCCTATTGGTCCCTGGTCTGACAATATTCTGACATGCTGATGTCATCATGACGTCACTGCTGACGTCAGCATGATGACGTCATCAGCTACAGTACCGGGTCTGAGAACCGGGTCACCGCAGACCCACGGTTCAACCCGATCGGTTCTCATCAACCCGACCACCAAAATCGATGGGATTTGTTCCTATGAACTCGTCTAATCATGTTCTATGGCTCTGTATGATTAAAACAGGTTTTTAGGTTCAAGAAACCACCTGAAAATCGACGGGAAACTGGCTGCCGGCTCTGGTTCGTCTTCTCCGGCGAGCCGTCGAACTTCCAGCCACGATCTCTGGTCCAAAATGCTCGTCTAGTTCCCTAGGTTATGTCTCAAAAGCAACCAAACATTTCCAACGTCAAAAATGGACGTTTCGAAACAGGGAAGGAAATCGGTGTCTCTCGGGTTTATGGGCTTACCGCCGCTGTGTCGCCGCCGTGGGCTGCCCAGTCCGGTCCTGAGTCGTCCTATGGTTCCAGTTGACCCATCCCTAAGTTAGTTCGAGTGCAGGGGTGAAGGTTTGGACAGTTTGGTTAGTTGGATAGTTTCGGGTGGTTTGGTTTCCTTCTCGGGTCTGTGGGTTTCCCGGCCGTGCAGGGTGGCCGTGGTGGTGGTGATGGCCGTCTGGGGGTTGCTGGGGGTTGCCTGGTGAGGGAGGTTGGGTGGTGAGCTGCTGGAGTGTTTGGTTCGAAGGGTGAGAGGGTGCACGGGTTAGAGAGAAATGAAAATGTGAGAGTGTGAGTCTGATGAGTTTAAAAATAGCATAGGCATTAGAAACCAACGGCTAGGATTGAGTCTGACTTAAGGATGAAGGGTGAGGATTTAAGGGAGTTTAATTAATTAATTAAAGAAATGGCAAACACAGATCCTGGTTTTAGGGGATGATGTGGATGAGGTAGATGAGTGACATGTGTCCCTCATCAAGGGTCCAGATTGATTTTGAATAAAGTAACCAGATTTCATTATTTTAATATTATTTTAATTCCGAGTCTCGGTTAGTTCGGTTACGTTCTTGACCATAACTTTTTCGTCGTAAGTCTGATTTCGGCGTGCCGCCTGTCTACGGATTCGTATCGACGAGACCTACGTAACGGTCATTGGCCCTTGTCTGTTGAACTTCCCGGGTCAAAAGTCAACATTTGGCCCCCAAATGGCCAAATTACCAAAATGCCCCTCGACTTCCGAACGTCACAACTTCTTCCTCGAACGTCGGAATCGAACGTGCCACCTGCCTATGAACTCGTGACGTCCTAAACTACGTCACAGTCACGTGTCATAGTCCTAAATACTTCCCGAGGTAAAAGTCAACTTTTCCCCCCCCTTAGGGGCAAAACGGTCATTTTACAATAAAATAATAATTACGAAAGTTTGGGTCGTTACACTCTTCCCCTGGTTGTTGGTAGAGGGTGCGGGTAGGAAGTGACCTTGGTCCCCTTGGTGGGAGTGTGGACAAATTCGACCTTGGCATGGATGGCAGCCATGCGCATGATTTTGGTGTAGCTCCTTTAATCCTTATTATAGGATGCATACTTGAAAGGAGGTTCCTTGAGTTCGCTACTGAAGGCATTGAAGGCAACCTTGTCGTCTGTGCCCCGACGCCGAGAGTATTCGAGGCTGAATCTCGCGGCATACCCCTAGAGTGTTTCATCCACTCCCTGCCTGATAGAGAAGAGGTCCTCTGTGGAGACGAGCCTGTCTGTCTGAATCATAAATTGGTTTATGAAGGTGGAATGTAAATCCTCGAATGAGTCGATGGTGCTAGGGGGCAGACGATAAAACCAGTTTAGGGTAGTTTTAGTGAGGATGGAACTGAGAATGAGGCACTGGACCTCCTATGTTGCATCCCTATATGCCAAGGTAGATGTGTTGTTGTTCCAGTGGATGATAAGATTTCTTCTTCCTGTGTAAAGAGAGATCTTCAGGGGTTTCACTCCGGATTTGTGTCCGGATCGGAGGATTTGGTCGGAGAAGGGACATGGATTGGCCTTCTTTAAGGATGGCTCATTGCCCTTGTCCTCCCTGGCCTCAAAGGTGTGTATTCTTTTCAGAAGGCTCTTTATATCCTCGATCTGAGATGTTGGCTGACGAGCTTGGCACTTGTTCTGGCTAGTGCTCCGGTTCTGTCTGAGAGGGCCACGAAAGTAGCTCCCTACTATTGAGTCTATCTCGTCCAGCACCTTATGGTTTTCCCGCTAATGATTTTCATGCCTTTGGGTTGTCTGGCGGCCCCTGTTGGTTGCTCGACCAGAGGTTCCAGCAATGGCCTGGCGGTCATGTGAACTGGAATGGTGGCATGGCCTCGTTGTCCTCTGGTTGGATTTCGTAGGTGAGTCTGGTAGGTACGACCTCAACTTGGTGATCTTTTAGAAACTAACGAGCATCCTGGTAGATCTTGGTTCTGGAGGGACCAGGGTTGGAAGGTTGGATGAGGAGTTACCCCGAAGAAGTTGCATTTTCCCTAGGATTTCGCTTTCTAGGTCGATCGGGAGAAATCCTTTCGATCACCAGCTGAATAACATGATGGCGATCGGCCTTATAGTGGTAAGCCTGGGCTCGATTGATCGGCCTAAAAAAACTTTACAATGGCGAGGGTACTTATGACACGACCCATCCCAATCCCCCTAGGATTAACTTGGGATGTGTCATGCTCCCGTCTGACACGAAGTGTCAGACAAGGGATAATACGTACCTCAGCCCATACGGAGCTCCCAGAGCTCGTCAGGATCAGTGGAGGAGTGCGATGTTTCGGTCTCCGCTACAGCCCGCATCCGTGATCAACCTGAAGGGCATTAAAACCATTCAGAACTGTGAGTGGATAAAAATCAATAAATTTATAAAAACACATTTCATAAAGATAAATTATGCCATTCACTAAAAAGTATGCATGCATCGTGAAATCAGTAATCAAAACATTTACTCAATAAACCATTAGGGTCATAGCCCAAAAATCGTAACTCAAAACCACGTGTGGAAACTCAGCCCAAAACTGTAGAATACCAAAATCCGTAAATCCAAAACCAAATGGGTCACTACCCAAATCCATAACCACAAATTCACAAGGACAGAAATACCATTTGATGATCCCAACAATCTATATTTACCATATAACCATCCTCGACATCCCAGATGCCTAGCGTCCCAGACGCTTGACGTCACATACGTCATATCTCACGATAACAAGCAACACGTGCTACCCGGGGTCTCTCCGGGTCAATATCTTTGACATCCTATATGTCTGACGTCCCAGCCGTCTAATCATAGCAGTCCTGCTCCTGAGTCACTATACGGTCTGGTAGCTCCGTATAATGACCCCTCGCAGGCATTGCACCATGACTTCCCCAGTGTCCCAGACATCTAGAGGAGACCATCACATATCCTCGTATCAAGATGGTATATGGAAAGCAGTTTTACAAAGCCATTTCAAAACAACTCAAAGGGCCCTGCCCGAAATCTCCATAAAACATCACAAATCCATTTAGGGTCCCCGACCCAAAATCACGTTTATGAAACATAGGGTCCCAGAACTGAAATCACATTTATAAAACTCAACTGGGCCTCATGCCCAATTTTTTAAACCATTGGGCCCCGGCCCGATCACATGACTCAAAAGGGTCTCAGACCGATTTTGTAAACCAACTGGGCCCCTGGCCCTATCACATAATTCAAATAGGTCTCATACCCGAATTCATCTTTCCAAAACCAAAACCAAACCACAAAATCATTATTGAATTCGCATTCACATAGCAATAGTATAAACTCGTAAACCTTGAAATACGTGTAAATACAAGTTTACCTCAAAATACGTGCAATCGTATAATTCACCAGTGCCATAATCATCATCATAGAAATCACGTATGTAAAACATATAAAATAGTTATGCATGCATTACAGTTTAGAAAACGAAGACCACTCACAGACCGTCCTACGCTGTCACCTCGATACGCGTGCCAAAAGCCCTCCCGGGCCCCATCACTATCACCGGGACTTCCAAACCTGTCCAAACCACACTAGAGGGTTACTAACCTCTTCATTAACCTCCTATTAAAGCCTCGTAATTTTCTCGAATTTTTAACTAATTTTAAATTCGATCCTAAACCTTCGGAAGTCCCGAACAATATCGAAACGGTGTCTGATCGACCCAAAACCAGTCCCAAAATGTTCGTTACATCGAATAGATTAAAAGTCATGTTGACAACATCCCTAAAATGCCCTCCATACGCCCCCACGCGCCTGCCGAAAGCAGCTGCGCGTGAAGCCCACGCGCAGCAACACTGTTCATTGTCAAGCTTGGGTGAACCAGGTTCATCTGGTTTTCCGGTTCGACCGAACCGACGAACCGATCTGGCTGGTTCTCATTCAATATCCAACCATTTTCCATTCTTTTAATTCCTAAAGGTTCCTAATATCCTTCCCTATCGATCCACAACCTTAAAACACAGGAAAAACAAACAAAACCAACCTCCAAGGATCGACAATGGCGACGTCCCTGCAACCTCAACCTGCCGTCCACTCCGGCCACCTTAGTCCTCGAATCCGGCACCAATAGACTCCTCTGAGTCCTAGGAACACAACCCAATCATCAGACCCGATCGAAAAACCTTAAAAATCAACATTCGAATTTTGAACTAAAGCTCACCGTTTTGGGGTTCTCCAGCCACCGTGCACGATGTCCTGCGCTGTGACCACCGTTCGACTCCTCTCCCTTCACTCTCTCACTTCCGTTTAACGTCCCATGTCATTGGTTAAGGTTTGAGAGAGTTTCATTCACGATCACTCATGGGTCCCTGTTTTCTCCATTTCGACCCCCACAGTCACCTAAAACACAACCGATGTTTCCTTCCTTCCCGGTTGCCTCCCACTGTACATTAGTCTCACACACTTACAGTCTCCCTTAGTTAGCCATGGTGACAAATGAAGATGAAGGAAATAGCCATGGTGTTTGTGCAATATGGAGTTCAAGGCTTGGAGAGATAGCCCAGGAAATGGTGATGTTGGTGGAAGAAAATGAAGACCAGATAATATAACTGAATGGTGAGGATGAGAGATAGAGAGGGAAGGATGGCTGAGATTAGAAGATGAACAAATATATATATATATATATATAACAATTATAAAAGCCACCAATGGGACAAGATCCCCACTTTAAGGAGAGTGACCAATGCAATTAGTGACACTTGTCACTCATCCAAGGGTCTCACCAAAATATCTACCATTTCCAATTAATTAATATTAAATTCAAATCCCGAGGCGTAAGTTCCTGATTTCAATCCCGTGACCATAACTTCTCCGTTCGACATTTGATTTCGACGTGCCGCCTGTCTATGGACTCGTGACGTCCCGATCTACGTCACGATCATCCGTCCTCGTACGTTTGACTCCTCGAGCAAAAAATCAACGTTTTACCCAACCCAAGGGCAAAACGGTCATTTTGCACCGTCCGTCCAATTTCGCTCAACTAATCACCGTTTAACCTCACTAATCCTTGATTAGTCACTAATCTAATCCCGGAATTCGGGACGGGTCATTACAACTTGCGCACTGCTCGACCAGAATATGGTTCTTGGCATCAATCTTGGCATTATGAGCTTTTAGCTCGGCCACCTCGCACATTAGGTCATCCAATGTCTATCGGTAGGCATCAGGGACGTTGGCACTTGAGTTCCATTGGAGGAAATGGTGTAGTTGAGCTCTCATTCGTCTCGTTCGTTCGACATGGTGCTAAGAGCGATTCGGGACGGCGGAAGTGATGAATGATAGCGTGGGTGTTGTTTCAAAACTCTCACAGATGGCGCCACAATGTTGATGCAAGAAATGGACCAACTTAGACTCGCCTCACTGAGCACCTTTGGCTGCTCCTTTCGAGGTAGGAACATGGATGAAAAAATCGCTAATTATCGGCAGGCCACGACACATAAGGAGGGGGGGTAAGAAATTGAGCGAACTTTCGACATTTTGTCTTGTTTTAAGCTCATAGATCTCATTATTTGATTAAAACGATCGAAATAGGACCAAGTTTAATGAAAATCATACGTAAAACAAGCGAATTCCACTCGGGTCATGCCGCCGAGTCGAAATATCCAAATGACAAACCCGCGGGAGGTAGGGGGTGACTGTTAAGAGTGTCAGTTTGTATACTTTATATATTAAACCGTTGCTTATATTTTCAATTAAGTTGGGCTAGTTGAGTTGGTTGTGCAGCCCTTCCCCTCAAAAGTTGGGGTCTTGTGTTCAAACCCAGTGTTTTTTTATTTTTTATTCCTTTTTTTTCAAAATTTTAACAATATTTGTCCTTTTTTTCCAATTTTAAATATATTTACTCATTTTATAATTTTTCTTCCATTGAAATTTTGTTATGCTTATTGTTGTGTTTTTAATTATATTAACATTCAATTATAGTAATTCACTTCAATTTATGTTTATGTTTAAAATTTTATATTATTAATCATCGGCAGAACCCTATTATATCATATTATTCATCATATATTTATTATATCAAATCCATTTTATAGTTTTTATTAGTCATATATAACCATCATTGGGTACTTAAGTTTTTCCCAAAGTTTCATTCTAAATTTCCAACTTTTAGACCGAATTTCAGTCATTTTTGTTGACCGTAAACGATATCGATATCGATATTTGGGATGAGATATCCATAAATTTGACTAGCGATATATCCATCAATATTGATATTTTCATCCTTGGGTAGGAAGACTTGCACAGAAAGAGGGTAAGAGCAAAGGGACACTAATGTGGTGCCGGTCTAACAGTTTTCGATGATTAAGTAAGATTAAGTAGGAAGGGCAGTATTGTAATTTAGGCAGCGTGGGGGTAAGATTTTCATTACCTTTTAGAGGAGGATACCCTTATATTTATAATAGCATTAAATTTATTTGTTAGTGTTTGTCGATGTGGGACAAATGTCATGGCCTTTAGGAGCTGACACGTCTCCTGAAGTGGTCCTGGATAGTATTTCTGACATGTCAGTGGGCCTAGTCGACCAGATGTGGTCGGCCTGTAGGTAGGTCGGCCTCTTGCGAACTCATTGGAGTGGCCGACGGAATGGTCAGACCGATCAGATGGTTGGCTAGTCAAATATGATAGGCATGTACTGTTCTGGCTTTGTTGCTGTGACTAGGAAGATGGTTAGAGGGTCATGGCCGACCAAGTGTGTTCAGTTAGCCTTGATTGGTTTGAGTTTGTCTTGTTTGGTTACTAAGGCAGGTCCTCTCAGCCTTTGGTCAGGCCAACCAGTTAAGGTATGAACAAAACATATCTACTTCTGACAAATTCAGGCACTATGTTGAAGTTTTCAATGATCACCTACTTTCAATTTCAACACCAAAATCTTCATGATTCATTACTAATATACTAAAACGTCTGGAGCGTCTGCAATTTTCACGAGCAGTGTTTTAACGCTTCTGCCTTTAATTTTTTTTTTCTTTCCTTTGTAGTGAAAAGTGTAATTACGAATTTGCCCTAGACGCTTCACACCACCACTTGCAACCTCAATGTCTCTTACTCAAGTTCCCACAAAACTTGAAGCCCCATTTTCACATGCTTTCCTCCACATATTGGGCAAAGCTTCTCTTGCACGCTCTCTCAATCTTGGTGATAAATGTTGGTTTCTATCTTTCCCTCAAAAAACTTAAGGCTCACTTTGTGTAAGTCTAATCAAGATGTCTTAGCAATATTTCAAGCTCTACAACTAATTTGAGTTTTTTGAGTTTCTTTTTTAACTATTTGTAAACTCTTGCATGCTAATTTGTTTTTCCAAGGATCGAAGAACGCATTACTCAGTTTGGGAGAAATTGTGAGGTAAAATTTTTGTTTTACAAACAATTCTAACTTTCATTCATGTTGGATGATAATTGATGTTTCAATCAACTCTTGAATGGAACGATTGTCGCGTTTGAAGCAGTACAAATCTAAGGTGCTTTACTACGATTGGAATTCTGATCTTCGAGTGTTTGCTCTTTGTTATTTTGTTAATTGTTGCAATTTAATATTTGTCTTTTTTATTTTGATAAAGTGAATTGGTTTATTATTTAAGAGAAAGATGATGATGAGTAGGTGTTTGCTGATTATTCCACTTGATTCATTCATATCGAGATCATATTTCAGTCGCCCACAACTTCGAGATTCTCAGGTAAAATTTTCAACTTTCTTCTCTCAAATTGTTTCGTTCTAATAGTTCTCTTCGCCCACAGCTTTGTGTTTTCGAACAGTATTAAGGTAATGTTTTCTCTTCCAAATTTATTTTCAATTTCCATTTGATATGAATTTTTCGAGATTCTAGGGAATTTGTGGGCTATTTATTTAATTGTTCTATTGTTTTTCATTTCTGGGATTAGAGAAGATGTTTTTGGGCTTTATCAAATTATGAGCCAAGAATTTTGTCTTTCAATTTCAGTAATTTTTCTCTGGTTTACTAGTACTCTCTGCTCTTCTATTGTGTTCTCTTGCTACATTTGATTTGTTCTTGCAATTGGATGTTCTTTGATTGTGTACATAATAGATTTAATTTAATTTCTTGTCTAATCGTGTAGATGATTTGAAGAACTCTTAGTTTGAATACGTAACATTAGCATATGAAATTTTTGTTCACTCCATATTTGATTTCAAATATGATATTCGTTGATAGATGTTCACATAGTCAAATCCTATGTTTATGTTTAATGATGCATGTGGAGTCAAATCCTATGTTTATGTTTAATAATGCATGTGGCATATCTCTCTACAAAACTAATGTATGTACTTTAAACTCAAACCATAGACATGGTCAAAGCTTATGTTTATGTTTAATTATTAATGCGCGATATCTCTCTATATCTCTAAGTATCAAAGTTATAAACAGAGTGTCGCCACATCCCCCATTTTCCTTGGGGTTAAATTTATTTTGGGGGAATCCTGCTTGATTATAATTTCTATCATATGACGGTACATTTACAGGTTAACTGTAACCAATGTTTCTTGGCTAGCTGTTTCGTGCACACTGAGTTGTTGATTACTCTAGGATAGGCATGGTTTGGGTAATTTCCATATCTTCCAACTCCTGCTATCATGAATTGACCCATTAGTGCTTTTACTTGACATAATAGCGGTAAATGAGAGGAAAATAGAAATTGAAGATAAGCTTATGACTTTGTTGATGTTTAATTTAGGTCCTCAGTTTTAATATGATTTTGCTAATACTTCTTAGATGTAGATATCAGATGGTTTGAATATCATGTTAATTACATGTGTTAAAATAATGGTGTTGGTTTGGTTTTATTTTCCATTTTTTATCATTACCAAGATTAATTTCGGCCACTGGTTTTAACCAAGATCATCTTTTGACTTTAATTGCAGAACATTCTCATTCCTAGGATTTAGAGCTAATCAAGAACTTTAATGGCATCATAAGGGTTTTTCTTTACTTTTTTTCTCATTTTACTGTTGCTATGTAGCTACCATTGTGAGCGACTAAAGATGACGACATTGAGGAAACTTCAAAGTGAGAGAAGGCAAAAGAATGAAGATGTATAACTATCACATGAACATAAATAATTAGTTTCATTTTAAACGCTTCATTAAGTGATTTCATTGATTTATGTTTCAATTAGATTATTCTCATTGATTTTGTGGTTTGTTGGCCTTGCATGTTTATATTTTGGGAAGATTGATGAAAAAGCTGTCGAATGTTTGAAGACCTTTGAGGATTTTGCAGGATAAGCTTTTGGGTTTTAGTGAATTTATATTTGAAATTTATTTCTTTGTTTGCTTCCTTCCAACCAGCTATTGTTTTATTACTTTAATTTGAACTAACATTATTTAAATCAGTAGCCTTAGTATCATGTACTATCTGTGTTTAATGTTTTTTTTATGTACCCATTTTTAGTTTTGATGAGTTTTTTGCATCTTTGGAATCAACTGATTTATTATTATCTAATTTGAACATAACTAACACTTATGAATGCGGGATGCATCTTAATCACTAAGGAAATGAGTAGAATTAATATATTTTGATTTTTTTTATTTGAATGCGTAATACATGGTGATCACAGAGAAAATTGAAGGTTTTCTTTTTTCGGCACTGTTATTAATTTTGACGAGTTTGTTTCAGGGAAATAAATATCGCCGGAATCGACTGATATATCGCGATTTCCGGCTAGCGACACCTAAGAAGGGGGGGGGGGGAAGAAATTAGCCGAAATTTCGACATGATTTCTTGTATTGAACCTACAAATCCTTTTCTGGGATCAAAACGATGAAGATGCACTATTAAATCGTGAAAATCGGACGTAAAACATGGAAGATTAAGTCGAATCATGCCGTCGGGTCGGAAAACCCGGGTGGCAGACCCGACTGGAGGTAGGGATGACTGCTATTTTTCATATTTATATAATTAGCGTTGATTAGTTTACAAACTCACTGGCTAGCAGAGTTGGTTGAGTTTTTGTTTGTCAGTTGGGGGGTCTTTGGTTCGACCCCCCACAAGGCTACAATTGTTTTTTTTCCCTTCCTTTTTTATCCATTTGAATTTATTTTTTCCACTTTTCAACTTGGGTTTTCTTTTTTTTTTTTTTTTTTCATTTTTTGTCCAATTTTAAATATATCAATTACTTCCAATTTTTAAACAAAGTTTGATCTTATTTTTTCATCTTTTTTTTTTTCCAATTTTAAATATATTTAAATTATTTTATTATTTTTCTTATATTCAATTTTTGTATATTTATTGTTATGTTTTTAATATATTAACATTCAATTATAGTAACTCCCTTCAATTTATGTTTATATTTAAGATTTTATATTATTAGTCATCGTCAGAATCATATTACATCATATATTTATTATATCAAAATCATTTTATAGTTTTTATTAGTCATATATAACCATTATTGGGTATTTAAGTTTTTTCCCAAAATTTCATTCTAAATTTCCTAACTTTTAGATCGAATTTCCGTCATTTTTGTTGACCATAAACGATATCAATATTGATACCGATATTTGAAGCGAGATATCCGTAAATTTGACGAGCGATATATCCATCAATATCGATATTTCCTTGGTTTGTTTACTTCTTTGAACTAGTAACATTCTATAAGCTATGAGAAGTCAAACTAAAGAGTTTCCTAGTCAACATCAAAGCAAGGAATTTGAACATAAGGATCCAAATGAAGCTCAAATTCCATGTTCGTGGGCAGTAAAAATCTACAACTGTTTCTTTTTCAAAGTTATATCAAATTTACAGCGTATTTAAAAACCTTTGTTTGTTCATACAACAGCAATCCCACAGAAAGAAAACACACAAAAAAAAAAATAGAAAGTAGGTTTCCACACTCTATCTTGTGGAACCACGATTATTATAACTAGTAGATATCCAAGAGGAAAACTGGGGACGGATAATTTTCATCATCAATTCACATGGGAGAAAACGAATCAAACATTAGCAGCCTTCTCCACAGGAGTTGCTTCTGTACTGCCACAAGGTTTGGTTTGCTTGGTTTGATAGTCTTTAACAGCTGCCTTGATAGCATCCTCGGCGAGCATGCTGCAGTGAAGCTTTACTGGAGGGAGGGAAAGATGCTTCGCGATCTCTCTGCAGGACATTCGAAAAATAGATCAAAACTTAAGCACACATATGAAGTTATATCAATGATTTCCAATAGAACAGATTTGTCTGAAAAAACACGTATACACAAGGGCAAACAAGACATTGAACAGAAAGAGAAGCACAATTGTCGACAATAGGCATCAAATAAGGCTATTTGACAATAAACGACAAGAAATACACAATATAAACCCTCCCTTTAGGGATTGCATAACATTGAAATTCATAAATGAATACTTACCAATCAAAATAGCAAGCATTACCAGTAGCAAGTACTTAGAGAAAGATATTAAATATACGCAGCGAGTAATCACAGATTTCATACAAAGTCCACAAGTTAATATAGGAGAAATGAAACAGCAAACCCAAAATATGCACTCAACTAAATATCGCGACCATCATGTCAAAGATTGTATCATAGACATGAGCTTAAGACACTAGATACAGCATTCCAAAAAGCAGCACTTACGTGTTTTTAATAGTCAAGACTTCTTCCATTTGCCTCCCCTTTACCCATTCAGTAGCTGAAAGATACAAAGGCAGCATAAGACAAAGAAAACCAATTTAATTGATCCAAATGATTGCTTCAGACAAATTCAGAACTAAATACATAGAAACAAGGACAGTTGTAACCTGTTAATCATGATCAGGATCTATGACTCAACAAGGTAGTATCGTATGCTATGAAACAGTAACAATAGTTATTGCAACTCTAGCAAATTTATATAACAATAGTTATTGCAACTCTAGAAAATTTATGATTTCTCTGTGTTCAAAGAAAGCAACTTCCTACAATGGAGCGACCTGAATAGGCATGAATTTCCTCCCGAAGTGCGAACAAATCATGCATGAACCACTATCTAATGCTCATAGTGGCTCGACGCATACGCTCATAAGGTGAAACAAATTATGATACAGAACATCTAAGTTCCAAAGACTACAGCAACTGAACGAACTAAGCAAACGTAGATACAAAGTGAAACAAAGGACAATGAAACTTTTGGTAAAACAAACAACAAAGAACTATACTTTAATCTCATAATTTATACTTTTACTTCCTATTCAAGATCCCAAGCGACCAAACACCGACTCCAGTGACCTAAAAGAAACAATTGAAACCTAGAAACATTCCTCTTTTTTTGTTTCCGTTCTCCATATATCCAATTTTCCCATTAACCACAAACAGAGCATCAGAAGAACTAAGTGAAATTACAAAAGCATTTACTTCAATTAACGAATTCCCTAGAAGTAGAGCAGGCTCCCACTTCCAATTGCAATTAGAAAAGACATTAGAACGGAAAAATCAATAAAATAAAATAAAATTTGTTCTCTTTGTATCACAAAATGTTCTCAGAAACCAAAGAAAAAATTAATACTACATTGAAATATACAGATATGACTAACCGACAGAAGACGAAGCAATGGCAGATCCACATCCAAAGGTCTTGAAGCAAGCATCAACAATCTTTCCCGTGCTGTCATCAACCTTAATCTGGAGCTTCATCACATCGCCACAGGCGGGTGCGCCGACGAGTCCCGTGCCCACCGTCGGATCATTCTTGTCAAACGACCCAACGTTGCGCGGGTTATCGTAGTGGTCGACCACCCTCTCGTGATAGAAACGTGGCAGGCTCAGGACCGCCGGTGACTGAACCTCCTGTGACCCCAGCCGGGCACCTTGAAGAAGTATCTTCGTCGCAAACCTCAACATTCTCACCTTTGTCGTTGATTTTTTGTTCTCCTTCAAAACTCACAGGTGATATTCGATTTTTGTGAACGAGGCAGAGACTGAGATAACTACAACAAAATTAGGGATTGAGATTGTGAATGGCGGTTTTGGGCTAATCAACACGTGGACGGTGGAGACGGGTTCAGGCACAGATGTTAAATGAGTCCTTTTCCCCACATTTCTGGATGAGCAAGTTGCTTCCGTCTATAATTGTTACTCCTCCAAAAAAAAAAATTAACATTTTGGGCTTTCTCTGGCCCAATATGAGATCAAATTCAAAATACCACTTTGGTATTGAAAACGACCAGCCGTTTTTCGTCATGAAGAACCCTAGTTTCCTTTCATCTCTCAAGACTTAAACCATTCCCCAGCATATGAACTCTTTTTTTTTTTATTCAGGGGCAGCAGCGCCCGGACAAGAAAAAAAAACTAAGGAGGAATGACCTTTTCAAAATCTTTGCAGAGCAGGTTGGAGATAAAATGCTGCAGATAGCAGCCGGAGAGATTTCGTAAAGGTGAAGACCAAGATTCAAATTATGGTCCAAAATGGCTAAGAAATCAGCTGCATCTTTCTTTTCACGATATATATGTTTCAGCTCACAATACCAATCGCGTTTTAGAAGGTCTTTACAATCCATAATCAAATTCATAAGTAGATGATAGAGATCTACGAGTTTAAGAACAAGAGCAACAACGCCCTCATATTCACTTTCAACCTCCACCAACCTAATTTCAACCTCCCAAGTGACCTTTAGCCCCATATAAAGACCAAAATAACTCAGTTTCTATAATATCTCCATGACCTAGATTAGCAAAAAAACCCTTTAATCCAATCACCGTGATGATTTCTTAGGATTCCACCTGCACTAATTTTACTAAGACTGTTTCTACAGTTGCCATCAATTCAATTTGCATCAATCACGCAGAGGATGAGACCAATGAATAAGGATAGTTTGTCTCAACAACCTTTGGTAGTAGGTTTGTTTACCTTGTACCAATCCCTAGAAAAACGATGGATAATATTTTGTGGCCAAGGTGGGTGGCTCTTGCGTATTAAAGATGAACTCATTCCTCCATTTCCAGCAAAACCAAAGGGTCGAAGCAAAATTCAAGTATCAGGGAGTGCCAGAAGAGAGACAATAATTAGAATGTAGGTTGATAGATAGCCAGCATTTAAAATCAAGAGCAAATGAGTGAATAACCACATGAGGGGGAGGGGGGACCAATAGCATTCCATATAGCTAGAGCACGAGGGCAGTACCTTAGAAAGTGGTCCAAGTCTTCCTCAGCAGAAGGGCATCTAGGGCAACTTGTATCCATCGAAAAGTCTTTCTTCCAACGTTGAAGGTTAGTCAACAATTTCTCACGGGTAATTGTCCATAGGAAGGTTTTTAATTTAGGAGGAATAATGAGGCCCCATATGAAATCCCACCACCAATATCATGGTTGCCATCATTATCAAATAAAGACAGATAAACATATTTAACAGAGAAAGAACCTGATCTAGTTAAGTCCTAGATGATCGTGTCGCTTCTAGCTTCATCAAGGCTGATATGGTTAGCAAAGATGCGAGCCACCACCTCACTAGGGAGATACTAGTTGAGAAAATTTAGATTCCACCCAGAAGTCAAATAGAACTCCCTAACACACCTATCCAACATAGATGACAGGACCCATCCCAATCCCCCCGGGATTAACGAGGGATGACCCTGCTCCCGTCTGACACGAAGTGTCAGACAAGGGATATTTCCGACCTTTGCCCTCCCGGGCTATCAGAGTACGCCAGGATCCGGAGGAGGTATGTGATATCTCGATCTCTGCTACAGTCCACATCCGCTGTCAACCGGAAGGGTATTAAAAACAGAAAGACTGTGAGTGGACAAAAATAAAGAATTTATAAAAACATTTCCTCAAAGACCTTTATACCCTTCACTAAAAAGCATGCATGCATAGTAAAACCATTTATCCAAACACATAAGTTTAAACAACCATAATTAGGGTCTCAGCCCCAAATTCCGTAAATCCAAGTCATACGGGCTCCTGCCCAAAACCATTTACAGAAAACCATAGTATAGTAAACATATGTGGGATCTCAGCCCAAAACCATTTATCATCATAAAACATAATTTCCCAAACCAATTTAAATCATGTTTATCCCTTATATTCATATCCAGAACCTGTCACGGTAAAATAAAGCTACACGTGTGCTAACCGGGGTCTCAAACCCAAGTCTCTCCAAGGTCCACCCAGGTCAAAGTCCGTAGATCTATGACCCTCCCTGGAGGTAACGAACCATGCCCATCCTGAGAGTAAGGAACCCAACTGGGGGGCGACTCCACTCAGTCAGTGCTCCGTGACTACTCCGGGGTCCACCCAGGCCAACGACCCTCCCCGGAGGAGACAATCATATATAAAGGATGGAATATGAAAAACCTTTTGAAATCATTATTTAAATCTCTCCAGGATTCATGCCCGGCCCCCATAAGCCGTCATGAACCATAAAATCCTTTCATGGGTTCATGCCGGTTCCCATAAACCGTCATGACCCTTAAATCCATTTCAAGGGTTCATGCCGGTTCCCATAAACCGTCATGAACCATAAAAACCATTTGTAATACATAACTGGGCCCTAGGCCCGAATCCACATAGAAACTGGACCTCAAGTCCGAATCGTAAACCAACTGGGCCTTCGACCCGATTCCGTAAATCAAATGGACCTCAAGTCCGAGAATTACCTTTTCAAATCCAAAATCATTTCATGAAATCATATCCAAAACCACAAGAATGGAAAATCAGTGAAAAACCAGAAAACCTCGATTTACGTGCAAGCACGTAAATCGCCTCGAAATACGTGAAACCATATAATTTACAAATATCCAAATCAAACTCATCAAATCACATTCATTATCCTTTTGGAAATTCAAAACCATTTCATTTAGACCAATAAAGACCTACAGCCCCGTATAGGCACCGTATAGGGCCGAAACCTCGAAATACGTGCCTATACGTAACCGCACATCCAAATGCACTCATGGCATCACAAACAAGTATTTAAAACATATAATAAACATTTATGCATGCACCAATTTAGAAAACAAAGTCCACTCACAGATCGTCCGAGCTGCCGCCTCGATTTGCGTGCTATACGGCTCCCCGAGCCGATCACCATTACCGGGACTCCCAAACCTGTTCAAATTTTAATAGAAGCTTAATAACTACTTAATTAACCTCCCATCAAAGCCCCGTAATTTTCTCGAACTTTTAACTATTTTTAAACCGACCCTAAACCTTCCGACACACCGAAAACTATCGAAACGATGTCCGATTGACGCGAGACCAGTCCCAAAATCTCCGTTACATCGAATAGAAGATTTCCCATGTTGAACACTTTCCCAAATTATGGACGACGCGTACTCACGAGCCCCTAGAAGGTCGAAAACACTGTTCATCGGCACTAACCTCCAGCAGACCGGTTTTACTGTTCATGGCCGGTTCACCTGGTTTGGCCGGTCCAACTGGACCGGCGTGACCGGTTCACAGCCCTAGACACCCCATTTTTCATCCTAGTTCTTCCTTTTTGGTTCCTTTCATCATATTTTGATGTTTTCTATCCATTCCAATCCTTAAACGCAACCGAAAACGTCTAAATCCTATGGTTCGATTTTGAACCAAACGGTTCAAGTTTTTCAAAACTCTCCCATGGCTGCCCAGCCATCCCAAGCTTCCTTAAACCTTCCTAACATGTCCCTAGCAACCTAATGGACTCATTAAAACCATTAAAAACTAACCAAAACGCCAAAACCAAATTAAAGGGAGAAAATGGGCTAACCGTGAAATCCTCTCGGGTTTCTCCTTCTTGCCGCCGTCCACGGCGGTTCTGGCTGCCCAGCAACCTCCTCAGTCTCTCACTCACTCTCTAGGCCTCATAGGTGATCATATGGGGTTGGGTTGGATTGGTTTTGGGTTGCACAAAGGAGAGGAAATGAGATCGGGTAAGTGTTTTGTGTTTGGAAGAAAGAATGATCGATGCATGTATGTGAAGGAATGTCCAGTGGATGGGTGACACTTGTCACTCATCCATTGGGCCTCCATTAAATATCTGGGCCCCCATTAAGTCCAAAAGTTAACTTGTTTCGTAATTCGTGCAATAGTGCACTTGAACTTCCGTGAACCGTAACTTCGCCGTCGAATGTCCGAATTCGACGTGCCGCCTGTCTATGGATTCGTATCCTCCTTATCTACGTAATAGTCCTTGGCCCTCGGCCATCGGACATCCCAGTCAAAAAGTCAACATTTAGCTCCTTTTAACTAAAATTACCAAAATGCCCCTAAACTTCCCAACGTCATAACTTCCTCCTCGAACGTCGATATTGAACGTGCCACCTTTCTATGAACTCGTGACGTCACGAACTACGTCACGGTCATCGGTCAAAGTCCAGTTGACCGTCCGAATGAAAAGTCAACGTTTTGCCACCATTAGGGGCAAAACGGTCATTTCGCATCGTTCGTCCGATTTAGCCTAACTAATCACCGATTAACCTCACTAATCGTGATTAGTCACTAATCTAATCTAGGAATTTGGGACGGGTCGTTACAACCTTCCCTCCTTAATTAATTTCGCCCTCGAAATTCCAACCGACCTAATGCTAGCCGTTCTTCCCTCCTTAATTAGTTTCGTTCTCGAAACTCCAATTATCTTGATTCCACATCCACCCCGTGGAAAGTAAGATCGACCTCGAAACTCGTGTACACTCGTACACCTACTAACCAGAACGATACTCGTCTGCAACCAGACGTACCATTAACACTCACGTCGTATCGACTACATTCGACCACGTCGAATGACAGAAGGCGTACGCTCCGAACTGACACCACTTGTCAGATCTACCGTTTCGCTGACACAACCAACTAGAAGGTTCCCTGCTCAACCACTAGCTATCCTGTCGTCTGCTCCCACTGGGAGTCATCAGACCTCACACCGCGATCCACGCTGACACCTCCTACAAACTGTCACCACTTGACAGTCGCCAGTTGATAACTGACACTATACTCACTCGTGATTACAATAACTACCAACTCACTCAACCTGAGTACACGTATACCAACCAAGCTTTTGACTCGACCTGTGTGTAACTAGACCCATTAGAAAACCATGACCCAGTGCACAGTATCCAATGTCCAGTTCACGACCTCGACAAATCCAATGGTATCGGAACCAATCCGACTACCAACACGCTCTCCAACATACCACTGGTATAACCAGAATACCGCTACCAGACACCACAAGTCTGCCCAGTATCGTACCTCGAACAATGTACAAGGTACATACATCTACCCATCAATCAGCTTACCACAACAACAACGACAACACGACCACCTAGGTCGTTGCCAAACACGTTTCTATAATGGAGTTCATCTGTCCAATCCAGAATTAGATAAATCGAAACTCCAACCCATCATCCGTTTCCAAATCTGAATTCGAATCCGCAATTTCGTAAGAAATCCCGAATCCAAACCCAGAAATCATATCCATAATCATGTCCAAATTCGAATCCGAAATCATCATTCCGTAAGCTAGCATTTGGAATAACCATTCCGAACCCAAACCCATAAAAGAAAATCCATTGTCAAGCTCTAGAATCAAATCCTGAATCGTCACCCAGAATCCGATTCCAAAACCCAAATCCAGAAATCCTCTTTCAAGTTCCAAAATCAAATCCTGAATCGTCATCCAGAAATCTGATTCCAAAACTCGAAATATCGTCCACGTCTACCGAGACGCACGATATCCGAACCTATCGGATACCTGCTCCACTGATTACCTCATTACCATCGATTGACTTCATAGGGAAGCCAATCCCAATATCGACACATCTCTAAGACTGACCATATCCGACCACGTCGGAAAACTACTCATCGGACAACTACTCAGGCGAGTAGTAAGCCATATGGGATTTACCTCGAAAAGAAGTTCAGTCCTATCATGCTCCACTCAACATCCAAGTTAGAGTAATAAACTTTCCACCTATCTGGATCATCAAATCACGATCCAGATCCATCACTACGTCACCCGACCATAAACGTCATGATCCAACATCGTCTGCCACCAAGCAGAAAGTGAGAAATCTCAGTCACCTAACTTCGATATACTCAACTCTACCTGATGACCCAAGACAAATCCCGGGTTCACCAACTAGTACACGATCGGCGTACTAGTGGCAACCAACAACATCTACATCATCAACATCATCTACCATCATCAATCATGGTAGAATCTGAGAAGTCACCCAAAACGACTTCGAAATATCCAATACTAATGCGGAAAACCCGCATTCCTCTCGTCACCTCAATCGCAACCTCTCGCAATTCCGAAGTTCCAACAAGATTGGAATAACATACCCGGACATCAACCACGTGTCCATCACCAATTTTACTCTATCCGTGATCCACTCTGGGACCACAGACACCGAACATATGCCCATCACAACGGTGGTCACATCCCGACTCGTAACTCACCGCCATCAAGATCACCGGCACCAACACCAGCGCTAGTACCAGCACCACGCACTATCACCAACACTAGTGTCAGTATCAGCACAAAGTGTCCACACTAGCATCAACAATAACACTAGCACACCATGTGCAAAACTGACAACCCTGGATCTCCGCTCATACCGAGCGACGACCCCGTACCTCTGCTCGAATAGGAGAAACTCTGCCTCCCTCGTGCCCAACTCTGGGTACAGTCACCCTGATAACTCATACGAGAAAAGGAAACGTCACCTGAACGTCACCGATTCCCAACAATCGTAACTACGACCATCCTCGGTATTAGTGCCTGCCACCTACTCGTGCAGACCTAACTACCAGACTTCGTTATATCCAGACTCCGTATCCAACGGAATCAATCGCCCGTACCAACTACTCTGTATCCCACTCAGGGATTCCATCGACAAGTACCAACCCTGATAACTTGTCCAACCAATCACTAACCAGTCGCAACTCGACTAACCCAATGTCGTCTACTAGGTCATCCATAACTTTAGTTGCACCAAACCACAATTGAGTAGCACGACAACCAACTCGGTCTAACTGATAAGTACAATCCCGACTGCGAAGTGCAGTCCCAACACAAGCTGATATGACTAGACCGACTAACGAACCCCAAATCCGAATAGTCGTCAAAGTCACACCATTCACCAACTCACATTTCCGAACCTTACACATCCTACCTTGGGATTCCAAGATCCCACCTAGAGTTCCTCGGAACCCAACTGCGAAAAGCAGTAAAATCAACAATCTGACCGACCCCGCGGTCCGACATCGTAAAGACGTCAATCCAATCCTACCAACAATCCAACTAGGATTCCCCGAATCCGATTGCTAACTTCCGACTGCAGTAAATCCATCTAACTCGACCAAATCCGATCATTCGATGATCACAATTCCTAACCAGTCGTCGGAACCGATCCTACGACATCGTGAAAGACGATCCCAACTAACCGTCTCACGATCCAAACGCTAACGCACGAATGTGTTCACCCTTCGTAGGGTTCCACACTGTCATCCACGACAGAACTATGGAAACCCCGGCATCAAATGCCGAACCAATTCGTTTCTCGATTCAAGCCTACTAACTATCGCACCGGCACCCTAACTATCAGGTTGATCACGAACTGTAGCCCCTTGAGATATCACATCCTCGACCTGCGTACATTCCAAGAGCTACACGGTTGCTCGAATAGAGACAACCCCGCTCTGATAAGCATCCTACGAGCAATCCTATGCTCTGATACCACGTTGACAGGACCCATCCCAATCCCCCCGGGATTAACGAGGGATGACCCTGCTCTCGTCTGACACGAAGTGTCAGACAAGGTATATTTCCGACCTTTGCCCTCCCGGGCTATCAGAGTACGCCAGGATCCGGAGGAGGTATGTGATATCTCGATCTCTGCTATAGTCCACATCCGCTGTCACCCTGAAGGGTATTAAAAACAGAAAGACTGTGAGTGGACAAAAATAAAGAATTTATAAAAACATTTCCTCAAAGACCTTTATACCCTTCACTAAAAAGCATGCATGCATAGTAAAACCATTTATCCAAACACATAAGTTTAAACAACCATAATTAGGGTCTCAGCCCCAAATTCCGTAAATCCAAGTCATACGGGCTCCTGCCCAAAACCATTTACAGAAAACCATAGTATAGTAAACATATGTGGGATCTCAGCCCAAAACCATTTATCATCATAAAACATAATTTCCCAAACCAATTTAAATCATGTTTATCCCTTATATTCATATCCAGAACCTGTCACGGTAAAATAAAGCTACACGTGTGCTAACCGGGGTCTCAAACCCAAGTCTCTCCAGGGTCCACCCAGGTCAAAGTCCGTAGATCTATGACCCTCCCTGGAGGTAACGAACCATGCCCATCCTGAGAGTAAGGAACCCAACTGGGGGGCGACTCCACTCAGTCAGTGCTCCGTGACTACTTCGGGGTCCACCCAGGCCAACGACCCTCCCCGGAGGAGACAATCATATATAAAGGATGGAATATGAAAAACCTTTTGAAATCATTATTTAAATCTCTCCAGGATTCATGCCCGGCCCCCATAAGCCGTCATGAACCATAAAATCCTTTCATGGGTTCATGCCGGTTCCCATAAACCGTCATGACCCTTAAATCCATTTCAAGGGTTCATGCCGGTTCCCATAAACCGTCATGAACCATAAAAACCATTTGTAATACATAACTGGGCCCTAGGCCCGAATCCACATAGAAACTGGACCTCAAATCCGAATCGTAAACCAACTGGGCCTTCGACCCGATTCCGTAAATCAAATGGACCTCAAGTCCGAGAATTACCTTTTCAAATCCAAAATCATTTCATGAAATCATATCCAAAACCACAAGAATGGAAAATCAGTGTAAAACCAGAAAACCTCGATTTACGTGCAAGCACGTAAATCGCCTCGAAATACGTGAAACCATATAATTTACAAATATCCAAATCAAACTCATCAAATCACATTCATTATCCTTTTGGAAATTCAAAACCATTTCATTTAGACCAATAAAGACCTACAGCCCCGTATAGGCACCGTATAGGGCCGAAACCTCGAAATACGTGCCTATACGTAACCGCACATCCAAATGCACTCATGGCATCACAAACAAGTATTTAAAACATATAATAAACATTTATGCATGCACCAATTTAGAAAACAAAGTCCACTCACAGACCGTCCGAGCTGCCGCCTCGATTTGCGTGCTATACGGCTCCCCGAGCCGATCACCATTACCGGGACTCCCAAACCTGTTCAAATTTTAATAGAATCTTAATAACTACTTAATTAACCTCCCATCAAAGCCCCGTAATTTTCTCGAACTTTTAACTATTTTTAAACCGACCCTAAACCTTCCGACACCCCGAAAACTATCGAAACGATGTCCGATTGACGCGAGACCAATCCCAAAATCTTCGTTACATCGAATAGAAGATTTCCCGTGTTGAACACTTTCCCAAATTATGGACGACGCGTCCTCACGAGCCCCTAGAAGGTTGAAAACACTGTTCATCGGCACTAACCTCCAGCAGACCGGTTTTACTGTTCATGGCCGGTTCACCTGGTTTGGCCGGTCCAACTGGACCGGCGTGGCCGGTTCACAGCCCTAGACACCCCATTTTTCATCCTAGTTCTTCCTTTTTGGTTCCTTTCATCATATTTTGATGTTTTCTATCCATTCCAATCCTTAAACGCAACCGAAAACGTCTAAATCCTATGGTTCGATTTTGAACCAAACGGTTCAAGTTTTTCAAAACTCTCCCATGGCTGCCCAGCCATCCCAAGCTTCCTTAAACCTTCCTAACATGTCCCTAGCAACCTAATGGACTCATTAAAACCATTAAAAACTAACCAAAACGCCAAAACCGAATTAAAGGGAGAAAATGGGCTAACCGTGAAATCCTCTCGGGTTTCTCCTTCTTCGGGTTTCTCCTTCTTGCCGCCGTCCACGACGGTTCTGTCTGCCCAGCAACCTCCTCAGTCTCTCACTCACTCTCTAGGCCTCATAGGTGATCATATGGGGTTGGGTTGGATTGGTTTTGGGTTGCACAAAGGAGAGGAAATGAGATCGGGTAAGTGTTTTGTGTTTGGAAGAAAGAATGATCGATGCATGTATGTGAAGGAATGTCCAGCGGATGGGTGACACTTGTCACTCATCCATTGGGCCTCCATTAAATATCTGGGCCCCCACTAAGTCCAAAAGTTAACTTGTTTCGTAATTCGTGCAATAGTGCACTTGAACTTCCGTGAACCGTAACTTCGCCGTCGAATGTCCGAATTCGACGTGCCGCCTGTCTATGGATTCGTATCCTCCTTATCTACGTAATAGTCCTTGGCCCTCGGCCATCGGACATCCCAGTCAAAAATTCAACATTTCGCTCCTTTTAACTAAAATTACCAAAATGCCCCTAAACTTCCCAACGTCATAACTTTCTCCTCGAACGTCGGAATTGAACGTGCCACCTGTCTATGAACTCGTGACGTCACGAACTACGTCACGGTCATCGGTCAAAGTCCATTTGACCGTCCGAATGAAAAGTCAACGTTTTGCCACCATTAGGGGCAAAACGGTCATTTCGCATCGTTCGTCCGATTTAGCCTAACTAATCACCGATTAACCTCACTAATCGTGATTAGTCACTAATCTAATCTAGGAATTTGGGACGGGTCGTTACATAGACGTATCAGGGGAGGGGGACGCACAATCAATAAGAGCTCCACCTCCGAGCCAGTTATCATTCCAAAATTTAACAAGGTTACCAGCACCCACTCTCCACCTAACCCCGTTTTTCAAGATTTTGGCCCCAAAAAAGATACTTCTCCAAGTTGAGGAGCAGTTGATGGAGTGATAGTCCATGGCCTCCATGATATTATAGGACCTTAAATATTTCTTACTTAGCGTCTGAGCCCAGAGCCCTTGGATCATTCTGCAGCAATTTCCAGTCAGTTTTGGCAAGGAAGGCCTGATTCATCCAATGAGTCTTCTTAAGACCCAAACCACCAAACCGTTTAGGTTTACAAATTTTCTCCCAGTTGGCAAGATGAATCTTAGAAGTATCTTTGGAGTGACCCCAGAGGAATTTTCTATTCAACTTATCTAGTCTAACACAGAAAGAAATAGGCAGCTTAGTAGTTTGGATAGCATAGATGGGAATAGCTTCAACATATTGGATGTACACCAACTGTCTTGTGAGAGACAGAGTGTGACTTTTCCAGCTCGCAAGCCTCATTTTAACCTTATCCACAATATTGCTATAGGTTTCCTTAGTCACTCTAGAGTGCAATAAAGGGACGCCAAGATATTTTCCCAAGTTAGAGGTGAGAGGAGAACCACATATACTAGTAATTTCGGAAGCTTTGTGTCTGGAGATGTTGGGAGAACAAAATACCTGAGATTTTTCAAAACTCACATGTTGACCGGAGGCCTCACAGAAGACATCTAGAAAATTCTTTAAAACATGGGCCTGCATCGTACTAGCCTCAGCAAACAAGATCAAATCATTCGCAAAAAGAAGATGGGAAATAGCAAGGCCATCATTAGAGATCTTCACCGGCTTCCATCTTTTCTCAATTACACATTGAATTATAATATGGGAGAGTTTTTCCATGCAGAGAACAAAAATATAGGGTGATAGAGGGTCCCCTTGTCTTATACCACATCCAAGTGTAAAAGAATTGGTGAGCTCACCATTCACAATAACGGTGTAGTTAACTAAGGTAATGCAATGCATAATTAGCTCTGGAAGCTTCCCATTTAAGCCAATCTCTTTAAGCACCTCATTGATATAGTGCCATTGAAATCTATCGCAGGTCTTTGGAGAAGTCAATTTTCCAAGCAATGTAACCCTTCTTGCTTGTAACATGACACACCCCAACCCGGAAAGTCTCATTTATGGAACGAATGTTGAGTTGTGCTAGCCGACATCTAGATGAATAACGTCCAGATGACGAAGTTAAATGAATAAAACAAAGTCATTTTGCCGATCGTGAGAAAGGTAGTTAGTCAAACCGATCTCATTTCACAAATGGCCGAAGTATAGAGCGGGGTCTAATTTAATGATCATACCATTAACTATAATACCTGAAGTACTCGATCATTGTCAACTTCGTCCCATGACTCCGAAGTGAGTGTCAGAGCAGCTACTAAATCTCCTCGATATGCGTGCACATCGACGGTACCGTTCAAAAATCAAGGGTGAGTGAACCCAGATTCTATTTTAGTGTAAAACCATATCTCAAATATGCATATTTTAACACACCCCCCCCCCCCCCCTTTCCCTATTTTTAAGTAAAACCCTTAAACATACTTGCACATAATACGAGAAATATAACATCAATCAATTACTAATAATTTCAATGATGCAATCAAATGAGCCATGCAGAAACCATAAATATGTCACAATATCAACCCACATCATCAATAATCATGAGTTTCCTCAAGGCTCATACTCGGAACATACATTGAGTATCCTTACTCGGTACCACGACCACGTGAAAGGTGGGTGCCTTGCACCATCACCACATGTCCCCTAGAGCTCGGAGAACAAGCTGGCGCACTTTAACTAGTATTACGAGCGGCACAAGTGAACAGTCATGTGGAGGCTAGTCTGTGGCCATACAGACAAGTATGGGCTACTAGTGACACCTAACTGGGTTTTATCTCTATCTCAATCTGATCAATTCTCCGGGGACTCTCACATGCAACGCAATATGTGACTCAATATATACAAATATGCATACTCACCGTATCGTATTACCGTATCTCAGCATGACCGGATAAGCACAATAGATCATATCTCACAATCATAATCATATATCACAAATAGTAGATGGCAAGATATGCATGTTGAACAAATATCAAGTATGTGTAACGATCCGTCCTGAATTCCGGGATTAGATTAGTGACTAATAAAGGATTAGTGAGTTTAATCGATGCTTAATTGAGCGAAATCGGACGGACGGTGTAAAATGACCGTTTTGCCCCTGGTCTTGGGCAAAATGTTGAATTTTGACTCGAGGAGTCAAACGTACGAGGACCGATGATAGTGACGTAGATCGCGACGTCACGAGCCCGTAGACAAATGGCTCGTCGAAATCGGACGTTGAACGGGGAAGTTATGGTCACGGAAAGTGAAACTGGACTATTCACGCATTTTGAGGCATAAATTGTAGGACTAAATATGATTAGCTGATTTAATAATGTGAGACCATTGGATGAGTGACAAATGTCACTCATCCAATTGGCCATCTCCCCCAAGTTGTGGATCTCTTTCTTGATTGATGGGTTTTTGTATTAAAATAATATTATTTTATAATTCCCACTCCTCTCATCTCTTAATCCTCACTGTCTATCCCTATCTCTTCCTCTCATCTCCACCCTTCATTTCCATCATCTTTCATCATCTGACTATCATCATCAAACTTTACCATCTTTCTTTGTTTTTCTTCAAAACCCGAACACCATGAACCATACTCATCCACCACCTCCCCTAAACTTCGTCTAACGTTAGTGGCCCCTAAATGGGATTGTGAGAGGGAAGAGAGACGTTGATGCTAAAGCTGTCAGGGATGAATGTCTTGGACGGTGGTGAAGGCCCGAAGGCAAAACCCATGAGGTACGTTTCTACTTCCAAAATCCATGGTTAGGTTTTAGGGTGTTTTGATCTTTTTGATGGACTGGGACATGATCTAGGGACTTAGATGAGTCTAATGGGACCAGAACCAAGGCTAGAGGTCTGGAGACGACGACGGAGTGCGGTTGCAAGTTGGCCGGTTTTGCTTCGATCGGGAAGGTGAGTTAATGGCCTCCTTTCTATGTTTTTAGTAGTTGAATCGATTGCAAATGATGGGATAAAGAGTTAGGAATTAAAAGGGATGGAAATTGATGAAAAATGAGGGAGAAATGATGATGGACCGGTGACGCTAGTCCGGTTCGGTCGAAACCAGTGAACCAGTTCAGAACCCGGTTCATCAAATGTAGGGAATGAATAGTGCAGGGGCACGTGGCCTTCACACGCAACCCCTTTGGAAGGCGCATGGGGGCGCGTGAGGGGTCTTTTGGGGATGATTTCAACATATGAAATAATCTTTTTGATGTAACGAACATTTTGGGGCTGGTTTCATGTCAATCGGACATCGTTTCGATATAGTTCGGGGTGTCCGAAAATTTAAGATCGAGTTTAAAAATAGTTAAAAATTCGGAAAAATTACGGGACTTCAATGAGAGGTTAATGAGGTAGTTAGTAACCCTCTAGTATGATTTGGACAGGTTTGGGAGTCCCGGTGGCGGTGATTAGCCCGAGGAGGCTTACGGCACGCATATCGAGGCGGCAGCATAGGACGATCTGTGAGTGGACCTTTATTTCTAAATTGTGATGCATGCATAAATGGTTTATATGTTTTATAGATATGATTTCTACCATGATGATTATGGATTGGTGATTTACATGATTTCACGTATTTCAAGGTGATTTACGTATTTGCACGTATATCGAGATTTATGGTTTTGCACTTATTATACGTGATTATGGTTTCGATAATGGTTTAATAAAGTGGTTTTGGATTTGAAAAGGTAACTCAGGCACGAGACCCATTTTTTTTGGAAACCCTTGGACTTGAAGTCCATTTAGTTACGTTATCGGGTCAGAGACCCAATTGGTTTGTGAAGTTGATTTCGGATTTGAAAATATGGAATCGGGCATGAGTCCCATTTGATTTACGAACTCTCGGACTTGGAGTCCATTTGATTTAATAAGGCATCGGGCTGGAGGCCCAGTCAATTTACGAATCGGGCTCAAGGCCCAGTTGGTTTACGAATCGGGCTCGAAGCCCAGTTGGTTTACGAATCGGGCTTGAGGCCCAGTTGGTTTACATGACCGGGCTTGAGGCCAGTTGGTTTACATGATCGGGCTTGAGGTCCAGTTTGTAACGACCCGTCTCGAATTCCAGGATTAAATTAGTGACTAATCGCGATTAGTGAGGCTAATCCGTGATTAGTTGGGTGAAATCGAACGAATGATGCAAAATGACCGTTTTGCCCCTGATCATGGGTAAAATGTTGACTTTTAGTTCAGGCAGTCAAATGGACTTTGACCGATGACCGTGACGTAGTTTGGGATGTCACGAGTTCATAGACAAGTGGCACGTTCAATTCCGACATTCGAGGGAAAAGTTATGACGTTCGGAAGTTTAAGAGCATTTTGGTAATTATGGTTAAAAGGAGGCAAGTAGTTGACTTTTGGACTGGGATGTCCGATGGCCGAGGGTCGAGGACCGTTACGTAGATCGGGATGATACGAATCCATAGACAGGCGGCACGCTGAAATCGGACTTCGAACGGGAAAGTTATGGGTCACGGAAGTTCGACTTCACTATGCACGTACTTCGAGATGATGATGATTTGGCAAAATCTGATTGGGCAGATATTTTTAGTGGGACCTATGGATGAGTGACAAGTGTCACTCATCCCATTGGTCAATATCCTTAAAAAGGGGATCTCACTAATTAAATATTATTATTATTATTATAATCTAATCTTTCCAACACTAAATCTTAGCCCTCCATTCTAATTAATCCCTAAAATCCTCACCATTCATCCATCCCAATCTCCCTCTCATCTCATCAGCTATCATCATTTTCTTTGTCCATCTTCAAACCTGAAACCACCATATTTTCTTCTTCTTCTTTCAAAAGCCCGAAACCACACAAACATCATCACCCTAGCTCATCTTCATCTGTGCTTGTGTGTGAGCGTGAGAGCGTGATAAAGGACTGAGAGACTGAGGACGGTGGCCCACGGCGATGGCCACAGCGGGGAGACTGAAACCGTAAGGTAAAAATATTCAAATTTTAGATATAGATTTCTAGTACGTTTTGATCGATGGTTTTGATTATAAACGGCTTCTGGGGACTTTAGGAGACGAATGAGATTATTTTCGAGGCATAGGACAACCGAGAAGGACGGTGGACGGCGGAGGAAGCCGCCGTCGCCATTATCGACGTATGAAGGTACGGGTTTTGTGGTTTTTCATCGGTTTTTAATGTTTAAAAAGATAAGAAACAAGATTAGGAAGGAATTAGGATTAAAATGGAACGAAATGGGATGAAAATGGATGAGATTGGACGATGAACCGGTCTAGAACCAGTGAACCCGGTTCACTGCGGGTTGAAGATGAAGCTACAGTACCCGGTGTGTGGGCTCACGCGCAGGGGGTTCATCGGGCGCGTGGAGGCGCGTGTCCAATCTTTTGGGAATGTGTTCAACACATGAAATCATCTATTCGATGTAACGAACATTTTGGGAATGGTTTCGTGTCAATCGGCCATCGTTTCGATAGGTTCGGGGTGTCCGAAGGTTTAGGATCGACTTTAAAAATAGTTAAAAATTCTGGAAAATTATGGGGCTTTAGTGGGAGGTTAATTAAGTGGTTAGTAATCTTCTATTACTATTTGAACATGTTTGGGAGTCCCGGTGACGATGATTGGCTCGGAAGAGCCGTATGGCAAGCATATCGAGGCGGCAGCTCAGACGGTCTGTGAGTGGACCTTATTTTCTAAATTGGTGCATGCATAAATGTTTATTATATGTTTTAAATACTTGTTTGTGATGCCATGAGTGCATTTGGATGTGTGGTTACGTATTGACACGTATTTCGAGGTTTCGGCCCTATACGGTGCCAATACGGGTTTGTATGTCTTTATTGGTCTAAATGAAATGGATTTGGAATTCCAAAAGGATAAACTCGGGTATGAGACCCATTTGGTTTTATCTCGGGCATATGACCCTATTGATGTTCTACTGGTCTGAATCGTGGTCGCGGCGAGTGCTATGTGCACGGCGATCGACGATATGACGCTCACCTCCGAACTAGGATATGTTCCTTCCGGAGAGGTCACGATGCATGATTTGTTGTCGGGCAGCCGAGGAAGGCTCGAATTCAGAGTGGTGATGGTTCAGGATATCGATCGGTGATGAGTGCACCATGATCTTGTGGTGGTCGCGTCGGTTGATTCGTTCACGGCGACATACCAGGATTGAGGGCGGTCCTGGATGGATGGTTGCACGCATTACTACGATCGGAGTCATGACTGACCCTTAGATATCGAGCACGATGCCCAGCTGATGTCATATGTTCAGGCAAGAGACCCAGTTACCTTATGGTTATGATTTCGGGTTAGGGACCCTAGATGGATTTCTAAGTTCATGACGGTTTATGGAAACCGGGCATGAACCCTGGAAAGGTTATTGTGGTACATGACGGTTTATGGGAACCGGGCATGAACCCTTAAATGGATATTATAGATCATGATGGTTCAGGGGGACCGGGCATGAATGTTTATGTTATGTATATATATGTATGCATATTTATATACCTTCCTTTACTTGTACTATCTCCTCCGGGGAGGGTCGTTGGTCTGGGTGGACCCCAGAATAGTCACGGAGCACCAACTGAGTGGAGTCACCCCCCAGTTGGGTTCCTTACTCTCAGGAAGGTATGGATCGTAACCTCAGGACGGGTCATTGGTCTAAAGACATTAACCTTGGACTCTGAGAGACTTAGGTTTGAGACCCCGGGTAGCACGCGCGTAGTATTGGAAACCGTGACAGGATTGGTTGTGTGAGTTATATGTATATATGATGTATATGATATGAGATATGAAATATGATGTGTGATGGATACAGGTTTTGGCCAGTGGCCCGTGTACTTGGTTTCTTTATGATTTGGGCTGAGTCCCACATGGATTTGGGTAGTGGCCCGTATGATTGGTTCTTTATGGTTCTTTCAGTTATGGTTTTGGGCTTAGTTCCCACCTATGGTTCATTTGGTTAAACGGTTTTCGAATGCATGCAGGCTTCTTAGCGAAGGGTACAAATGTCTTTCTTATAAAATGTTTTTATAAACTGGTTGTTTTGTCCACTCACAGCTTTTAATGTTTTTACTGCCCTTCAGGTTGACAACGGATATGGACTGTAGCAGAGACCGAGATATCACATACCTCCTCCGGATCCTAGCGTACTCTGATAGCCCGAGAGGGCAAAGGTCGGAAATATCCCTTATCTGACACTTCATGTCAGACGGGAGTAGGGTTATCCCGCGTTAATCTCGAGGGGATTGGGATGGGTCCTGTCACAGTTGGTTACGATATCGAGCATGAGTCCCCTTTATGATTTATAAATGTGATTTCGGGTTCGGAGACCCTAATAGATTTGAATTTGGAATGAATGGATTTCTGGTTTCATGACGGTTTATGGGGACCGGACATGGATCCTTTGAAATGTTTGAAAGGTTTTGAGAATGATTTTGAAATGGTTTTTTGTATACCATTCTTTATTATGGATTGTCTCATCCAGGAAAGGTCGTTGGCCTAGGTGGACCCCGGAGTAGTCACGAAGCACTAACTGAGTGGAGTTGCCCCCATGGGGTACCTTACTCTCAGGAAGGCTTATATGGATTATAACCCCCAAGGAGGGTCAATGATCTGCGGACACTGACCTGGGTGGACCCTAGGGAGACTTGGGATTTGAGACCCCGGGTAGCACGCGTGTAGCTTTGGAAACTGTGACAGGATTGGATATATGATATTTGGTAAACACGATTTCTTGGATGTATGAAATGGTGTTTGTGAATAATAAATGGATTTGGGCAATGATCCACATATTCAGATTTACGGTTTTGGGCTGAGTTCCCACATATGGTTACTATGTTATGAAATTGGGTAAATGGATTTGGGCAGGGGCTCGTATGACTTGAATTTATGAAACTTGGGGCTGAGACCCTAATAATGGTTATTTGAACATGTGGTTTGATAAATGGTTTTCGAATGCATGCATGCTTTTTAGTGAAGGTCATAAATATCTTTATGAAATGTGTTTTTATGAACTTATTGATTTTCATCCACTCACAGTCTTTTCTGGTTTTTAATGCCCTTTAGGTTGATCACAGATGCGAACTGTAGCAGAGACCGAGACATCATACTCTTCCACCGGATCCTAGCACGCTCTGAAAGCCGATCGGGCTGAAGGTTTGAATTATCCCTTGTTTGACACTTCGTGTCAGACGGGATCATGACACATCCCGTGTTAATCTCGGGGGGATTGTGATGGGTCGTGACAGTATGTATGCATCATAAAACGTGTGTGTATAAGTAATATAAAAAAAGTTTAGGGAAATGGGGTCCACTCACACTGGTCGGGGAGTCTGATCACTCGACAAATCAACAAGTCTTAAGCTCCCAACCTGGTCCATCCCTAAGGAGACCATTCAAAAGGGTTAGAATTGCCTTATTTCAATATAAAGGTTTAATCCCCCTAGGAGAAGTCCAAAAATAGATCTTAGAAACACCTAACAAGGGCCTATACAAGTTTAGACAATAGCAAATGGAGAAACTGGGCTTGAGCTGAATGAAGAAAATATAGAAAAGGTAATGATATTTTTTTTTTCTTCTTTATACATATAGCATGGCATTTTTAATTAAGTGGTGTATTAGCTGTTTTACACTACGGCCACTTAAAGGATTCATGTTTAAGAAAAATGATTATGAGTTTATTTACATTTGATATAAGAAATCGATCCAACACAAGAATAGGAAAAGGCATTTTGAGTTGTGTGTTTGATTTGTATTGTAATTTGTAGGACTCTGGAAACCTTTTCCACCTATCATTATATCTGAAAGACATTGTGCTGTTTGCTTTACTTGAATTATTTTGCTGCTCTTTAGCTTACCTAGAGTGTAATTAATTCCCTATATCTCCTAATTTTTCCTCCCTTATGTTTCTTGGGGGGTCAAGCACTTATGCCATGGGATATTAAATTTACAGTTATTTTCTTGGCCTGGGTAACTGGTGTAACGACCCGTCCCAAATTAGGGATTAGTTTAGTAGTTAATCTGAGAATTAGTCGAGAAATCGCGGACGGACGGTGTTAAATGACTGTTTTGCCCCTGGAGTTGGGCGAAAAGTTGACTTTTGACCCGGGTGGTCAATTAGACTTTGACCAGCGTTGACCACACGTGTGGGGGCACGTGAGCGAGAATTTCGAGGTGGAACCAGTGTCATTTGAAGGGTTTAGATGATTCGGATCCAATAGTGGTGATTTTGGGTCGACCAGAGATCGTTAGGTTGGTCAAATCGAGGTTTTTCACCTTGGGAAACGTGTCCGAGACACAACTTTTTCGAGAGTTTTGGGGTTTTATCCTATAGACTTGTCTAGATAGTTAGTGACCTTCGGGTATGATTTGAACAAGATTGGAAGTTCTGGAGATGGTGGATTAGCCTAGGGGAGGCTTATGGCATGCGTATCGAGACGGCAGCCAGGACGATCTGTGAGTGAACATTTGCTTTCAAAATATGATGCATGCCTAACTGTTTTATATGTTTTATGTCTATGCTTTGAATGCCTTGAATACGTATATTTGTGATATTTGGTATTTACATTAGGGGTGGTAATGGGTCGTGTCATGTCCGGTTCGTGTCGTGTCGTGTCATGAATTATGTTTTACCCATTTATGTCCAACCTGAATCCAACCCGTTTAATAATCGTGTCAAGAATGTCCAACTCGAACCCGACCTGTTAATGACCCGCGTAACCCGTGTAACCCATTTAATAAACAGGTCGTACTCAAAACCCAATTAACCTATGACCCATTTAACCCATTTAACCTATTTAACATGTTTAACCTATTTAAATTATAAGATTTAATAGGTATTTAGGTAGGTAAATGGGTAGATATATGAGTTAGTAATGACACGTTTATTAAATGGGTCAATATACGCGTTAACCTGTTAACCTGAAATCTAACCATTTATTAAACGGATTAACATGTCATTATACGAGTTAATAGGTTGACCCGAAACCCACCGGTTTATTAAACGGGTCATATCGAGTTGACCCGAAAATGACCCGAAATTTTAATCGTGCGGGTTAACCCGGATAAATTTCGTGCGGGTTTCAAGTCGTGTATCGAGTCATGTCAAAAATTACCACCCTTAATTTACATATTTGCACGTATTTCGAGGCGTATGGTTTTATGTGGATTTATATGTGCTTGTGTTTTCAATAATGGTTTGATGGAATGGTTTTGGATTTGGAAATATGAATCGGGCATGAGACCCATTTGATTTGGAAACTATCAGACTTGGAGTTCATTTGATTTAATGAGAGATCGGGCTGGAGGCCCATTTGATTTACATGATCGGGCTAAAGGCCCAGTTGGTTATGATATCGGGCATGAGTCCCATTTGTAGTTTATAAATGTGATTTCGGGTTCGGAGACCCTAAATGGATTTGGATTTGAGTACTTGAATTTATGGATTTATGATGGTTTTATGGAAATTTCGGGCATGACCTTTTTGAGATGTTTTGAAATGATTTTATAAAGATATTTTCCATATATCATCCTTATATGAGGATATGTGGATGGTCTCCTTCAGATGTCTGAAAACTAGGGAAGTCACGACGCATTGCCTGCGATGGGTCATTGCACGGAGTGACCAGTGTAACGACCTGTCCCAAATATCGGGATTAAATATTAATTAATTATGGATTTAGAATGACTAATCGGGAATTAGTTGAAAGAATTCAGACGGACGGTGTAAAATGACCGTTTTACTCCTGGTTTTGGGCAAAATATTGACTTTTGACTCGAGGAGTCAAACGTACGAGGACTGATGACCGTGACGTAGATCGGAACGTCACGAGTCCGTAGACGGGTGACAAGTCGAAATCAGACGTCGAACGGAGAAGTTATGGTCACGAGTTACATCTCGAGATTCGCATTAAATGATAATTAAACCTGATTGGCTGATATTTTAATATGGGACCCTTGGATGAGTGACACTTGTCACTTATCCCAATGGTCTTTGCCCCTAAATTGTGGATCTAAATGTGATTGGATGGTTTAAGATTAAAATAACATTATTTTTATTTATTTTATATTTCCCTCACATTTCTCTCTCACCCCTCAGCCGTTCATCTCTCCCAGCCCTCACATCTTCACCCTCCATCATCATGATCCGATCACCTTCATCATACTCATTCTATTTCAAAACCGTGCCCATCATTATCACACAAACACCACCACAAACCTCTCATCTTCATCTGTCACCAAGATTAATTGTGAAGACTGAGAGAGGGGGAGAGAGAGAGAGAGAGAGAGAGAGAGAGAGAGAAAGAGAGTGACCAGGTGGACTAGGACGACACGACTGGACGAGCTGAGCATGGTTGAGACACGTCGGAGGTGAGAAAACTTAAAATCGAGAACCCGTTTGAACCTATTTTTGAAACTTCGATATTTAACGTCTAAGGATTGATTTGGTTGATTGGGTGTGACTCTACGGACCAAGATGAGTTCATTGGACGAGAGTTCGAGGCAAACGGTGGCCTGATTCGACGGATTTTGTGTTCCAGGTGAAACTCTCGATCTTTTTCATGGTTTTCGAGTTCGTAGAACTCTAGATTAGGCTGAGACGTTGACATTGGAAGAAACAGGATCGAAAATGGCTGAGAAACAGGGGTGAACCAACCTCGCTGGTCTGGTCGAATCGGAAACTAGTGAACCGGTTCAGACCGGGTTCGCTGGAGGTTGACGATGAACAGTACCTGTCGCGTGAGCTTCATGCGCAGTTGCTTACGGCGACGCGTGGGGGCGCGTGGGGCACTTTTGGGATATGCGATCAATATATTAAATCATCTTTTCGATGTAACGAACATTTTGGGACTTGTTTTGAGTCGATCGGACATCGTTTCGATATAGTTCAGGATGTTCGTAGGTTTAGGATCGAGTTTAAATACGTTTAAAAATCCCGGAACATTAGGGGGCTTTAATTAGAGGTTATTGAAGTAGTTAGTAACCCTCTAGTATGATTTGGGCAGGTTCGGATATTCAGAGGACAGTGATTTAGCCCGGGGAGGCTTATGACACGCATATCAAGGCGACAACGTAGGACGGTCTGTGAATAGACCTTATTTTCTTAACTTTGATGCATGCATAACTGTTTTATATGTTTTACATATGTGATTTCTATGATGATGATGGTGGTATTGGTGATTTACATATTTGCACGTATTTCGAGATAATTTTCATATTTGTACGTATATCGAGGTATATGGTTTTATACTGTATATCTACGTGATTGTGGTTTTAATAATGGTTCAATGGTATGATTTTGGATTTGGAAATATGGAATCGGGCTTGAGACCCATTTGGTTTACGATCTATCGGACTTGGAGCCCATTTGATTGAATGAGGCATCGGGCCAAGGGCCTAGTTGGTTTACGAAATCGGGCATGAGACCCAATTGTGTTTTATGAATGTGAATTCGGGTCGGGGAACCATAAATAGATTTGGATAAATGGATTTGGATTTGAGAAATCAGATTTGGGGATTACGATGGTTTTATGGAAATCCCGGGCATAGGCTCATTTGAACGGTTTGAGATGATTTATGAAATGTTTTCCATATACCATCCTTATATCTATGGATTGTCTCCTCTAGTCGTCTAGGAAGCTGGAGTGGTCACGGCGTATTTACCTGCGAGGGGTCACTGCACGGAGCGACAGGACCGTATAGTGACTCAGGAGCAGGATTGCTAGACGTCTGGAATGTCAGACATCTGGGATGTCAGAGATTGACACAGGTTGAGACCCCGGGTAGCCCGCGTAGCTTGGACCGTGACATGACATCTGGGACACTAGGCATTTGGGATACCGAGGATTGGTATATAATGGTATTGGATTAAATTGTGATTCATGGCTTTACTGGATTATGTATGTGGATTTCAAATTTATTGTATTTATGAAATGGTATTTCAGTGTTGGTGGTTTTGGGAAATGGCCCACATGATTGGATTTACGATTTTGGGCTGAGTTCCCACATACTTGGATTTATGGTTTTGGGCTAAGGCCCTAATGATTTAATTAAAGTAAATGGTTTGATTATTGGTTTTTCGAATGCATGCATATTTTTTAGTGAAAGGCATAAATGTCTTCTTATGAAATGTGTTTTTATTACACTACTGATTTTCGTCCACTCACAGCTTTTAATGGTTTTAATGCCCTTCAGGTTGATCAGGGATGTGGGCTATAGTAGAGACCGAGACATCGCACTCCTCCACCGATCCTGGCGCTCTCTGGAAGCCCCGGTCGGGCTGAGGTTTTGAGTTATCCTTTGTCTAACACTTCGTGTCAGACGGGAGCATGAAACATCCCGCGATAATCTTAGGGGGATTGGGATGGGTCGTGTCAACCAGACCGTATAATGACTCAGGAGCAGGATTGTTATTATTAGGCGTCTAGGACGTCGGACATCTGGGATGTCACAAATTGACCCGGAGATGCCCCGGTCAGCACGCGTTGCTTAGACCGTGATATGACGTCTGGGACGTTAGGCATCTGGTATCCCGAGGATGTGCATTTGGATTACGGATTATTGGATTTATGAAATGGTATTTATGCGTTTATGGATTTGGGCAGTGGCCCACATGGATTTTGACAGGACCCATCCCAATCCTCGCGGGATTAACTCAGGATGACCCTGCTCCCGTCTGACACGGAGTGTAGGACAAGGGATATTTCCGACCTTTGCCCTCTCAGGCTATCAGAGTACGCCAGGATCCGGAGGAGGTATGTGATATCTCGGTCTCTGCTACAGTCCACATCGTATCCAACCTGAAGGGTATTAAAACCAGAAAGACTGTGAGTGGACAAAAATAAAGAGTTTATAAAACATATTTCATAAAAGACCTTTATACCCTTCACTAAAAAGCATGCATGAATAGTAAAACCATTTATCCAATCACATATGTTAAAACATCCATAATTAGGGTCTCAGCCCCAAATTCTGTAAATACAAGTTATACGGGCTCCTGCCCAAAACCATTTACAGAAAACCATAACATCATAAATATAGGTGGGATCTCAGCCCAAATCCATTTATCATTATAAAACACAAATTCCCAAACCACTTGAAATCAAGTTTATCCATTATATTCATATCCAGAACATGTCACGGTCAAATAAAGCTACACGTGTGCTAACCGGGGTCTCAAACCCAAGTCTCTCCAGGGTCCACCCAGGTCAATGTCCGTAGATCAATGACCCTCCCTGGAGGTAACGAACCATGCCCATCCTGAGAGTAAGGAACCCAACTAGGGGGCGACTCCACTCAGTCAGTGCTCCGTGACTACTCCGGGGTCCACCCAGGCCAACGACCCTCCCCGGAGGAGACAATCATATATAAAGGATGACATATGAAAACCTTTTGAAATCATTCTTGAAACCTTTCCAAGATTCATGCTCGGCCCCTCATAAGCCGTCATGAACAATAAAACCTTTCATGGGTTCATGCCAGTTCCCATAAACCGTCATCACCCGTAAATCCATTTCAAGAGTTCATGCCGGTTCCCATTAACCGTCATGACCCGTAAAAACCATTTGTAATACATAACTGGGCCCTAAGCCCGAATCGACATACAAACTGAACTCCCGGTCCAAATTGTAAACCAATTGGGCCTCCGGCCCGATGCCTCGTTAAATCAACTGGACCTCAAGTTCGAGAGTTCGTAAATCAAGTTTACCTTTTCAAATCCAAAATCATTTTATTAAACCATTTCCAAAACCATAAGAATAGAAAATCAGAGTAAAACCGGAAAACCTCGATTTACGTGCAAGCACGTAAATCACCTCGAAATACGTGAAACCATATAATTCACAAATTCCCAAATCAATATCATATAATCACAATCATAATCCATATAAAACATTTATGCATGCATCACAGTTTCGAAATAAAGTCCACTCACAAACCGTCCGAAGCCGCGCATCGATACGCGTGCCATAATCGTCTCCCGGGTCAATCGTCGTCACCGGGACTCACAAACCTGTTCAAATTCATTTAGAGGGTTACTAATAGCCTCATTAACCTCTCATTGAAGTCCCATAATTTTTCCGATTTTCTAACTATTTTTAAAATCGAACCTAAACCTTCGGGCAGCCCGAAACCTATCGAAACGATGTCCGATCGACTCGAAACCAGTCCCAAAATGTTTGTTACATCAAATAGATGATTTGACATGTTGAAGACTCCCCCAGATTCCCCACCACGCGCTGCAACGCGCCGTCCAAAGGGCCATGCGCGTGGGCTCACGCGCCGGTGAATAGTTCATCTTCCTCAGCGATCGAACCGGGTCTGGCCGGTTCACTGGTTCCCCTGGACCGGCGTGACCGGTACGGCCTGGTTCCTCCCTCAAATCTCGTCCGTTTTGTCCCATTTCAATCCTAAAAATCCTATTTTCAAGTTTCCTATCTAACCCAATCCCTAAACCTAATCAAAACCCCCTAAAATCTATGGTTCAAGTTTGAACCTCACGGTTCATTTTTCCCAAAACCTTCCATGGCTTCCACTGTAATGACCCGTCCCGAATATCGGGATTGAATATTAATTAATCATGATTTAGAATGACTAATCGGGGATTAGTTGAGTGAAATCGGACGAAACGTGCAAAATGACCGTTTTGCCCCTAGCGTGGGCAAAATGTTGACTTTTAGTTCGGGCGGTCAAATGGACTTTGGCCGATGACTGTGACGTAGTTCGGGACGTTACGAGTTCATAGACAGGTGGCACGTTCGATTCCGACATTCGAGGTGAAAGTTATGATGTTCGATAGATGAGGGGTATTTTGGTAATTTGGCATATTAGGGGCCAAATGTTGACTTTTTGATCGGGAGGTCCGATGGACGAGGGCCAAGGACCGTTACGTAGGTCTCGTCGATACGAATCCAACGACAGGCGGCATGCCGAAATCGGAGATTCGACGACGAAGTTATGGTCACGGAATCGGACTCGATTAACCGAACGAACCGGGATTAAAATAATATTTTAATATGAACAGTACCCGGTGACTGTACACATTCGGATGAGTGACAAGTGTCACCCATCCCCTGAAATCTGGTCCATGTTTCCCTCCCAACACCATCATTACAACATCATCATTTATCCTTCATCATTTCCTCCATTTTCTCCTTAATTTTCTCCTTCTTTGTTCTTCTTACCCGTGAGCATTGAGCAGCAGAATTGGAGAGTGTTTGCTGCCATTCCTAACTGGTTTTGAGGGCAAAATCGAGTGTTTGTTGAGACTAACTCAACTGGGTAAACACGGGAGGTTGAGAGTGGCTAAAAACTAGGAATTCGAAATTGGGTTTTTGGGAGGAAAAATCAAATTGGATGAATTGAGCCTTGTTGATCGAAATTGGGTTCAGTTTCTGTCTTCTGGGATTACTACGATCCATTTTGTAGAAGGAACTAAGTGGAATTGAGGTCGAATTGAGGTAGAACTGAGGGAGGAAACTTTCAGAAATCTCGAGGTTGAGTCGAGGGAATTGAGGCTTTGATTGACGAAATTGATGTGGGGATTGTGTTCCTGAAGATCCCACGATGCTTCTGGGTTCACCAATTGAAGGGAAACACTGGAGATTGATGAAGCTCCATGGATGCACAGTGTACGGATGTTCGAGTTTGAGTCGTGGCGTTTGAGCCACGAATTGATGCAATTGAGTTGGGGAAAATACTTACCTGAGTCCATTGAAGCTTACTGGTGAATCAATTGAACGAAATCAAGAAGCTTTGATGGTTTTCGAAGGATGAACAGTGGACGGATGTTCTTCGATTGATCATCTGTGATCGTGAGGTTAGAGGTAATGTTGCTTGTAATTAAGTCCACAGAACCCTAATTAGACTTGAATCGAAACTGACTGAATGTTCAATTGGTGGAATCAATGTCGAATTGACAGAAAACAAACCGGGTCGCCTCGCGGGTTAAATGGCCCGTTTTACAGACAAACGGGTTGGGACGGTGACACTGTAGCAGGCGCGTGGATTTCACGCGCAGCCACTCACGGCGGCGCGTGGGGGCGCGTCCGGCCTAGTCTCAAGGTGAGGTCAACATGACTTTTGATCCTCTCAGTGTAACGAACATTTTGACGTTGATTTCGGTGAAATCGGATATTGTTTCGATAATGTTCCGCGTATCCGAAGTTTTGTATTACGTTAAAAATACGTATTTAAATCCCGGAAAAATTGGGGAAAATTATATGATATATTTTGAGATGTTAGTAACCCTCTATAATGATTTTGGACAGGAGTTGTGATTTCCAGATTTTACGGAAAAACGTGCAGCTCGGAAACGGACCGTTTTGGACGGTGTGTGTGAGTGGACTTTGTTTTCTAACCGTGATGCATGCATATATGATTTAAATGCCTTATTATATGATTTTATATGCTTGGGCATGATTTGTGTTTCAATCCGGTAATTTCTCGGTTTTATGATTATTATATTATTATTTTGGGCGATTTTCGAGAAATTACGAAATTTGGTAAAAATAATGTTTGGACTTGGTTTATGAGTCCGGGATTGAAATTGATTGAAAATAATGTTTGGACTCGGATTATTGAGTCATGGATTGAAAGATGATGTGGTGACTCGGGAATGAGTCGAGGGTCAATTTTGTGGATTTGTGTGAAAATGGCAACGGAGGTTGCAACGCAAGGATTTGCGTGATAATGATATGTTGGGCATGATAACCCAAGTGAATAGTGATTTTGACTCGGTTTTGGAGTCACTTGTGAATTTGATGAAATTAATGATTTTTGTGATTTTATGATTATTTTAATCAGTCCTTTCGGGCACGTTTTACGAGGTACGTACAAATGAGGTTTTGGGCTAGGCCCGGAGTCTAAATGATTTCTAAAATGATGTTTTGACTTGGTTGGTGAGTCAATGATGATTTCCGGATTATTCTATTGATTTAAATGTGATTTTAACGGTTTATGTGTAAAAGGTATTTTGGGCTTGAGACCCAGTTGAGAATGACCTTGACTTGGTATGAAGTCAAGATTTGATTGAAATGTTTTGGGATGTAATTCCCGGGATGGTTTTCATTGCGATTGTGATATTCCCAGACGGTCGGTGCTTGGGGGGATTACCCAGACGACCGGAGCTTGGGGGATGTGATTGTAGGATCGGGAGTTGATCCTATGGTAGTCAGCTTCTCGGATGATACTGAGCCTGGATGTACCACTCGGAGGTGTCTGATCCTGGGGATGTGTTCGCCCAGAGGTGACTGAGCCCGAGGAGGTTGAACCCAGAGGTGTTTATTCCCGAGAGAGTGACTGGATATTGGCCTACGCGTAGTGCAGCACTTGTGAGTAGTACAGTCTGATTGATTGTGCACTTGTGAGTAGTGCAGATGTGATTGGTGATATTTTATGCACTCGTGAGTAGTGCGGATTGATTGGATTGATATATTTATTGTGCACTGGTAAGTAATGCTGATTGGTATTGATTGTGATGATGTACTGGTATTGAGTACGGGTTTTTGGTCCTTGTGGCCAGGTGATTATGTTTTCACATGTTTTGGCCTGAGAGCCGGGATTTGATGTTTTATAACATGAACTAATTTGGTGAACATGAGTGTTATGGACCATGGGAAAATATGTTTTAATTTTATCGGTCACTCATGTTTTACGATATGCATGCAAGTTTGTGAAAACTGGAGGGTAAGATTGTATTTTGATAAATGTTTTTATAAGAGGTCATTTTTGTCCACTCACACCATTTTCTGTTTTGTGACCCTCCAGGCCGTGGTACGACGTTCGGGACTGATCGTGAGGCAGTGACAGCAGCAGAAATCCGCGCAAACATCCCTTGTCTGGCAAGCACTGAAGGGGAGTTTCGGACCTTTAGTTGACTTGTCAGACGGGAGCAGGACCGGGTACGGTTTTTTTGACGTCCAGTTGGGACGGGTCCTGTCATCCACAGCCGTGAAACCCCTTCCAAAACTTCCTCTACACAACCTAAACAACCTAATAAACCTACTCTAAACATCCAAAATCGCCCATAACATCAAATCCAAATAAAAATTGAAAATAGGCTTACCGGGTACTTGCTCGGGTTGATGGTTTCAGCCGTGCACGGCGGCGTCACCTGGCCGGCCACCATCCTCCACCGTACTCTCATTACTCCCCAGTCTCTCCAGTATCATTTGGGGTTAAGGGTTTGGTGTTTGGGTTGCACAGATGAGAGAAATGAGATCGGGAAAATGGGTTTGGGTTTGAAATGAAGAATGATCGATGAAGGGATGGTATGCATGAATGGGAATTAAGGGGCAGTGGATGGGTGACACTTGTCACTCATCCATTAGTCCACTAACAAATATTTGGGCCCCACTTAATTCCAAAAGTATCCCGTCTCGTAAAATGTGCAATAGTATATTCGTACTTCCGTGAACCGTAACTTCTCCGTCGAATGTCCGAATTCGATGTGTCGCCTGTCTACGTATTCGTATCGTCTTTATCTACGTAACAGTCCTCGGCCCTCGGCCATCGGACCTCTCGGTTAAAAAGTCAACATTTTCCCCTTTTTAACCATAATTACCAAAATGCCCCTAAACTTCCGAACGTCATAACTTCTTCCTCGAACGTCGGAATTGAACGTGCCATATGTCTATGAACTCGTGACGTCACGAACTACGTCACGGTCATCGGTCAAAGTCCATTTGACCACCCGAATGAAAATTCAACGTTTTGCCCACGCCTAGGGGCAAAATAGTCATTTCGCATCGTTCGTCCGATTTCACCTAACTAATCACCGATTAACCTCACTAATCGTGATTAGTCACTAATCTAATCTAGGAATTTGGGACGGGTCATTACAACCTTCCCTCCTTAATTAATTTCGTCCTCGAAATTCCAACCGACCTAATTTCAACCGTTCTTCTCTCCTTAATTAGTTCCGTTCTTGAAACACTAACTATCCTGATTCCACAACCACCTCGTGAAAAGTAAAATTGACCTCGAAACACGTGTACACTCGTACACCCACTAACCAGAACAGTACTCGTCTGCAACCAGACGTACCATTAACACTTACGTCGCAGCGACTACACTCGATCACGTCGAATGACAGTAATCATACGTTCCGAATTGACACCACTTGTCAAATCTACCGTTTTCGTTGAGACGAACCACTCGACGGTTCCTTTCTCAATCTCAATCTATCCTGACGTCCTCCCACTGGGAGTCATCAGACCTCACTAACCGATCCACGTTGACACCTTCGACAAACTATCACCACTTGACAGTCGTCAGTCGAAAACTGACACTATACCCACTCGTGGTTACACTAACCACTAACACACTCATCCTGGGTATACATTTACCAACCAAGCATTTCACTCGACTTGTGTGTAACTAGACCCATCAGAAATACCATGACCCAGTGCACAGTATCCAATGTCTAGTTCACGACCTCAACTAATCCGATGGTATTGGAACCAATCCGACTACCAACACGCTCACCAACCTACTATGGGTATAACCTATATCCGTCACCAGGCAAGACAAGTCTGCCCGGTATCGTACCTCGAACAACATACAAGGTACATACAACTACCCATCAATCAGCCTACAACCACCTAGGTCATAGCCAAACACGTTTCAATTTTGGAGTCCATTTGTCCAATCCAGTATTTGACAGATTACAACTCCGACCCATTATCCATTTTTAAATCCGAATCCGAATCCCCAATTTCGTAAGAAATCCCAAATCTAAACCTAGAAATCAAATCCATAATCTTGTCCAAATCTGAGTTCGAAATCATTATTTTGTAAACCAGCATTTGGGATAACCATTCCGAACCCAAATCCATAAAAGGAAATCCACTGTCAAGCTCCAGAATCAAATCCTGAATCGTCACCCAGAATCCGATTCCAAAACCCAAATCCAGAAATCCACTTTCAAGTTCCAAAATCAAATCCTGAATCGTCATCCAGAAATTTGATTCCAAAACCCAAAATTTCGTTCACGTCTACCGAGACGTATATAAACCGAACCTATCGGTTATCTGCTCAACCGACTACCACAATACAATCGATTGACTTAATAGGGAAGTCAATCCCAATATCCACACATCTAAGGCTGACCACATCCGACTACGTCGGAAAACTACTCACCTGAGTAATATACCATAGGGGATTTACCTCGAAAATAAGTTCAGTCCCATCATCCTCAACTCAACACTCAAGTAAGAGTGATAAACTCTCCACCTATCTGGATCATCAAGATCACGATCCAGATCCTTAACGATACCCAAAGCCTAAACCAATTCCCACATCTTAAATACATCAGTCAACGACGAGACTCGTCGAGACTATAGGTTCTCACTGATTACCTCGTATCGATCCTTGTCATTCCACCTAGGAAAATCCAAAGATGATCCAAGACGATGACATCAAAATCCATCCTACATGAATGCAACCAAACTCGCTGCACTCACCACACCACGTAATCCAACATCGTCTGCCACCAAGCAGAAAATGAGAAATCTCAGTCACCTAATTTCGATACACTCATCCCACCCGACGACCCAAGACAAATCCCGGGTCCACCAACCAATACACGATCGGTGTACTAGTGGCAACCAATAACATCTACATCATCAACATCATCTACCATCATCTGCCATGGCAGAAACCTGAGAAGTCACCCAAAATGACTTCAAAATACCCATTACTAATGCGGAAAACCCACATTCCACTCGTCACCTCAATCGCAACCTCTAGCGATTCCGAAGTTCCAACAAGATTGGAAACAACACACTTGGACATCAACCACGTGTCCCTTAACCAATTTAACTCTATCCGTGATCCACTCTCGAACCACAGATACCGAACATATGCCCATCACGACGGATGTGACTCAACGTCATCGCAATCACCGACACTAGCACCAGCACTAGTACCAGTACACCATCAGCTCACACACTAACATTAACACACCGTGTGCAAAACATACAACCCTGGATCTCCACTCATACCGAGCGACGACCCCGTACCTATGCTCGAATAGGAGAAACTCTGCCTCCCTCGTACCCAACAACTCTGGGTACGGTCACCCTGACAACTCATACGAGAAAAGGAAACGCCACCTGAACGTCACAGATTCCCAACAACCGTAACTACAACCATCCTCGGTAGTAGTGCCTGCCACAGACTCGTGTAGACCTAACTACCAGACATCTCGATATCCAGACTCCGCATCCAACGGAATCAACCGCTCGTACCAACTACTCCGTATCTCCGCTCCGGGATTCCATCGATAAGTACCAACCCTGATAACTTGTCCAAATCAAACTTTAACAAGTCGGAACTCGACTAAACCAAATGTCGTCTACCAGGTCATCCACGACCTTAGTTGTACCAACAATCCATCACAACTGAGTAGCACGACAACCAACTATGTCTAACCGATAAGTATAACCTCGACTGCAAAGTGCAGTCCCAACACAGCTGACATGACTAAACCGAATAACGAATGCAAATCCGAATAGTCGTCGAAGTCACACCACTCGCCAACTCACATTTCCGAACCATACACCTAAGTTAGGGTTCCACAATCAAGCATTAGGGTCACTCTGAACCCAACTGCGAAAAGCAGTAAAATCAATAATCTGATCGACTCTGCGGTCCCGACATCGCAAAGATTTCAATCCAATCCTACCGTAAGTCCAACCAGGATTCCTCGAATCCGGCTGCCAACTGCCAGCAGCAATGTAATCCATAACCCGACTGCTCCCAGTAGTAAATCCATCTAACTCAACCAATCCGATCATCGGATGGTCATAACACCGAACTAGTCGTCGGAACCGATCCTACGACATCGTGAAAACGATCCTAACTAACCGTCTCACGATCACAATCTATATGAATACGTTTATCCCTTTGTATGTTCCCACACTGTCATCCACGAAAACACTATGGCAACCCCGGCATCTAGTGTCGAACCAAGACGTTCCACGATTCAATCCTACTAACTATCGTACCGGCACCCGAACATCAGGTTGATAACGAACTGTAGCCATTGAGATATCACATCCTCGACCTGCGTATGGAGTATCGCGCAAAATACGCTCTGGAATTCAGAGTAACATGAGCAACCCTGCTCTGATAAGCAATCCTATGCTCTCATACCACATTAATAGGACCCATCCCAATCCCCCCGGGATTAACGCGGGATGACCCTGCTCCCGTCTGACACGGAGTGTCAGACAAGGGATATTTCCGACCTTTACCCTCCCGGGCTATCAGAGTACGCCAGGATCCGGGGGAGGTATGTGATATCTCGGTCTCTGCTACAGTCCACATCGTATCCAACCTGAAGGGTATTAAAACCATAAAGACTGTGAGTGGACAAAAATAAAGAGTTTATAAAACATATTTCATAAAAGACCTTTATACCCTTCACTAAAAAGCATGCATGCATAGTAAAACCATTTATCCAATCACATATGTTAAAAAATCCATAATTAGGGTCTCAGCCCCAAATTCTGTAAATACAAGTTATACGGGCTCCTGCCCAAAACCATTTACAGAAAACCATAACATCATAAACATAGGTGGGATCTCAGCCCAAATCCATTTATCATCATAAAACACAATTTCCCAAACCACTTGAAATCATGTTTATCCATTATATTCATATCCAGAACCTGTCACGGTAAAATAAAGCTACACGTGTGCTAAACGGGGTCTCAAACCCAAGTCTCTCCAGGGTCCACCCAGGTCAATGTCCGTAGATTAATGACCCTCCATGGAGGTAACGAACCATGCCCATCCTGAGAGTAAGGAACCCAACTAGGGGGCGACTTCACTCAGTCAGTGCTCCGTGACTACTCCGGGGTCCACCCAAGCCAACGACCCTCCCCGGAGGAGACAATCATATATAAAGGATGGCATATGAAAACCTTTTGAAATCATTCTTGAAACCTTTCCAAGATTCATGCCCGGCCCCTCATAAGCCGTCTTGAACCATAAAACCTTTCATGGGTTCATACCGGTTCCCATAAACCGTCATGACCCGTAAATCCATTTCAAGGGTTCATGCCGGTTCCCATAAACCGTCATGACCCGTAAAAACCATTTGTAATACATAACTGGGCCCTAGGCCCGAATCCACATACAAACTGGACCCCCGGTCCGAATTGTAAACCAATTGGGCCTCCGACCCGATGCCTCGTTAAATCAACTGGACCTCAAGTCCGAGAGTTCGTAAATAAAGTTTACTTTTTCAAATCCAAAATCATTTTATTAAACCATTTCCAAAACCATAAGAATGGAAAATCAGAGTAAAATCGGAAAACCTCGATTTACGTGCAAGCACGTAAATCGCTTCGGAAATACGTGAAACCATATAATTCACAAATTCCCAAATCAATATCATATAATCACAATCATAATCCATATAAAACATTTATGCATGCATCACAGTTTAGAAATCAAAGTCCACTCACAGACCGTCCGTAGCCGTGCCTCGATATGCGTGCCATAATCCTCTCCCGGGTCAATCGTCGTCACCGGGACTCCCAAACCTGTCCAAATTCATTTAGAGGGTTAATAATAGCCTCATTAACCTCTCATTGAAGTCCCATAATTTTCCCAATTTTCTAACTATTTTTAAAACCGAACCTAAACCTTCGGACAGCCCGAAACCTATCGAAACGATGTCCGATCGACTCGAAACTAGTCCCAAAATGTTCGTTACATCGAATAGATGATTTGACATGTTGAAGACACCCTCAGATTCCCCCCCACGCGCTGCCACGCGCCGCCCAAAGGACCCTGCGCATGGGCTCACGCGTTGGTGAATAGTTCATCTTCCTCAGCGATCGAACCGGGTCTGGCCGGTTCACTGGTTCCCCTGGACCTGCGTGACCGGTCCGGCCTGGTTCCTCCCTCAAATCTCGTCTGTTTTGCCCCATTTCAATCCTAAAAATCCTATTTTCAAGTTTCCTATCTAACCCAATCCCTAAACCTAATCAAAACCCCCTAAAATCTATGGTTCAAGTTTGAACCTCACGGTTCATTTTTCCTAAAACCTTCCATGGCTTCCACAGCCGTGAAACCCCTTCCAAAACTTCCTCTACACAACCTAAAAAAACCTAATAAACCTACTCTAAACATCCAAAATTGCCCATAACATCAAATCCAAATAAAAATTGAAAATGGGCTTACCGGGTACTTGCTCGGGTTGATGGTTTCAGCCGTGCACGGCGGCGTCACCTGGCCGGCCACCATCCTCCACCATACTCTCATCACTGCCCAGTCTCTCCAGGGTTTAAGGGTTTGGTGTTTGGGTTGCACAGATGAGAGAAATGAGATCGGGAAAATGGGTTTGGGTTTGAAATGAAGAATGATCGATGAAGGGATGGTATGCATGAATGGGAATTAAGGGCTAGTGGATGGGTGACACTTTTCGCTCATCCATTGGTCCACTAATAAATATCTGGGCCCCACTTAATTCCAAAAGTATCTCGTCTTGTAAAACGTGCAATAGTACATTCGTACTTCCGTGAACCGTAATTTCTCCGTCGAATGTCTGAATTTGACGTGCCGCCTGTCTACGTATTTGTATCGTCCTTATCTACGTAACAGTCCTCGGCCCTCGGCCATCGGACCTCTCGGTTAAAAAGTCAACATTTGCCCCTTTTTAACCATAATTACCAAAATGCCCCTAAACTTCCGCACGCCATAACTTCTTCCTCGAACGTCGGAATTGAACGTGCCACATGCCTATGAACTCGTGACGTCACAAACTACGTCACGGTCATCGGTCAAAGTCCATTTGACCGCCCGAATGAAAATTCAACGTTTTGCCCACGCCTAGGGGAAAAACGGTCATTTCGCATCGTTCGTCCGATTTCGCCTAACTAATCACCGATTAACCTCACTAATCGTGATTAGTCACTAATCTAATCTAGGAATTTGGGACGGATCGTTACAGATTTGGATTTACGGTTTTGTGCTGAGTTCCCACACTTGGTTGATTTTGTGGTTTTGGGTGAAGGCCCTAATGATTTGAGTAAGGAAATGACTTTGGTTTTATAAACAGTTTTTTACTATATTTGAATTAACTATTTTTCGTATGCATGCACAGTTTTAAGTGAAGGGCATAAATGTCTTTTCTAAAATGTATTTTATTAAATTATTTATTTTCATCCACTCACAACTTTTATGGTTTTTAATGCCCTTCGTGTCGTACGTGGGTTAGACAGGAGAATGGCACATCTCGCGTAATTTTGAGGGGATTGGGATGGGTCGTGTCAACTAGTATATTGATATCTATTGGCATACTCAATAGACAAGTAGACTATATTTGGAGTCCTAATAATAATAATGAAATTTTTCTAGATTGATGCTCATGTTTGTAGTGTTAGGGATCTTGCTTTCACTCACAAAAGACCATCAAGGTTTGGTTTGTATGGAGAGGACAATAATATTTCATGATTTTTTCAACACAAATGAAATTCTGAAATCTTAAAGCAAGTAAATAAAATTTTACTTACTAATGTTGCAGGTGAAAATTGGTCATATGGCTACTGTTTTGTCAAAGGCATACAAATCACCAGTAGTGGATACCATACAATCTCTTCCGCAATATCAACATGTAACTCAATTCTAAAAAAAAATAGTTCCTTTAGTTCCAAGCCACAAAATGAATATAGATTGGAATCTCAACATCTGATATCATTATATCTAATACATGTTTCCTATTTCACAGATTATTCTTTGTTCTGCTATGAAGCCTTTTCGTCGGAAAAAGAAGGATTCAACTGTAACAGAGGTGTTATAATACCCGGTCTTGGAAGCAAGAACGGTGAGCAAGACCCATGAGCTTGAGAAGTAAGAACGGTGAGTAAGACCAGTGAGCTTGGAAAGGTAAGATCGGTGAACAATCCCACATTGCTCAGGTGAGCAATCCCACATTGCTCGGGGAGGGAAAGGTGAAATGTCTTATATGTGTGGGCACGTATCTATCTAACAAAAGGCTTTTTTGGGAGCTCACTGGATTTGGATTCCTTGGGAACTCCAAAGTTAAGCAAGTTGAGGCTGGTGCAATCCCATGATGGGTGACTTACTGAGAAGTTGCACGTGAGCTCCCAAAAACAAAACCGTGACGGCTGGGCCCAAAGAGGAAAATATTGTGTTAGATAGGCCGGGTGGTGACAGAATGGTATTAGAGCCAGAACCTGACTGGAAGTGTGCCAGAGAGGACGTTGGGTCTTAAGGGGGTGGATTGTAATACCCGGTCTTGGAAGTAAGAATGGTGAGCAAGACTCGTGAGCTTGGAAAAGTAAGATTGGTGAACAATCCCATTTCGCTCAGGGAGGGAAATGTGAAGTGCCTTATATGTGTGGGCACATATCTATTTAACACAAGGCCTTTTGGGAGCTCACTGGCTTTGGATTCCTTGGGAACTCCAAAGTTAAGTGAGTTGAGGCTGGTGTAATCCCATGATGGGTGACTTACTGGGAAGTTGCACTTGAGCTCTCGAAAACAAAATTGTGAGGGATGTGTCCAAAACGGACAATATTGTGTTAGATGGGCCGGGTCGTGATAGGTGTGCTTCTGAGTCATTGTTTGAAGACAAAAGAATATAATGGAAGCATGTAAAAATCATGTTACTGATTTCACAACTTGTCACTTATTTTGCAGCTAAATAAATCTTACATAGAATTTTAGATCAAATTGGGTTATTGCTTGGTATGCTTTATGGTATATAGTTTGATGGTTCTTTAATCAAGCTTGGTATATTCAATGGTATGTGTTTTTGGTTCAGATGTTAGGATTTTGTATGGAAATGTGGTTGGGTTCAGTTGGTTGGGAACTTGGGATTCTGCGTTTATGTAGTGTTATTGAAGCATATATAGTTTGAAGATGGATAGCTTAGGTGATGTGGTTGACATTGTTAGAACTGGTGGTGATGGTGCAAACACAGTAGACATTTCAACATGAGCTTCCATTTTGTTTTGCCTCCTTGTACACAACCTAATTTTTGAATATGAAATACAATAATGCAATAATGTTTGAATGTGAAATACAATAGTTTATTATACATGATTATAAAATATATAAGACAAAATGAAATACAATAATGAAAATTTAAATTACTCTATTCTCTATGAAGTTGCCATAGGTATTTCACTAGGTCTGATTAGAGTGTAGAATGACCTTCTCTATCTCTGATGCAATGATGATTTTCAAAGAACTCCAAAGAGCCTGCATCAAAGTGATTCACATCAACTAGCTCCATGTAAACATAATTGATCCAGCCATCGCTTTCCACAAGCTGCATGTCAATCTAAAATTCAAGAGATATAGAAGCCTAGGAAAGTTTTTTTTTAATGTTGTCTTCTATATTCGAGATCCTTGTATTTGAATTCTCAATAAAATTGTCAAATATTTCTGAATTTACACAAACACATATGTACGTTATACACAATTTGCAAGACTTCCTCCAAGAAGTACTCAAATCAATCCAAAGCTTTCCTATAAGAAGCACCTAAATCATTCCACTAGGAAACACTTCAAACCTTTCTCTCGAAAGCATTCGAGTCTTATTCAGGGAACAACTAAACATTCCTTCAAGAATCTAAGAATTCACCATACGAAGCATCTAAACCTTCGCCATACGAAGCATCTAAGCCTTCGTTATATGAAGCATCTAAGTCTTCGCCATACGAAGCATCTCTGCCATGCGAAGCATCTAAGCCTTTGTCATTCGAAACACTTCTAAGTCTTCACCATGCGAAGCACCTAAGTCTTCGCCCTGCAAAGTACCTAAGTCTTCGCCTTGTAAAGTACCTAAACCGTAGCCATGTAAAGTATCTAAACCTTTGTCATGCAAAGTACCTAAGTCTTCACCTCAGATTGAGCTGACCAAGGGCCACCCCAGTCTCTGAACCATGTGATTTAACCAAGGGTTCAGGGGGAACCACAACTCATTCGTGTACAGCTTGGGCTAGATAAGGGCATACCCCAAATGAGGATTGCTCGGCACCTCCGTGGGACCGACCACCCTCAACTCCATGTTGAACGGAATTTTCCAAGACTATCAGAACCTCTCTACGGTCGACTTCATCTCCTTTCTTATGAGCTCATCGACATGGAACTTGGCCTTCTTTATAGGAACAATGGTCGAGATCTCTTCCTCAGGGGCCTCCTCGATCGGCATATCTATCACCCTTGTCAGGTCCTTATCCCGACTACACGTCGTCCTCACATCACAGAAGCCCCTAGACGGCTCTCCAACTATCTGAGCAACCTCTTCATTGCCCTCAGACCGACCCTACGTCGATACGCTAGTCTGATCGCCCCGACTGGGCTTCTGGTTAATCTTCCCACTATTGCTAATTTCCACCGACACACTTCTTCCCACCCAAAATGATGCATCAGACTGGTCGTCGCCAACATAATCCTGAATCTCGTTGGACTCACTATCTCGGTTGGACATCGGAGCAATCTATGAATAGAAAGAAATAGTTTCTACCATGGACCACCATGCTCCTCAGATCGAACCAATGTCTGACCTTCCAGTTCATCCACGAAACTGAACTTTAATCGAAAAAGGAAGGCAAAAAAGACACACCTTGTTTTTACACGGCGCTCATCCTTACTAGAAATCGCACCACCGCACACTATGTCGCAACCAAGGATGAAAATATCGATATCGACGAATATATCGCTAGTCAAATTTACGGATATCTCACTCCAAATATCGATATCAATATCAATATGGTTTACGGTTAACAAAAATGACGGAAATTCGATCTAAAAGTTGGAAATTTGGAAAAAACTTAAGTACCCAATGATGGTTATATAGGACTAATAAAAACTATAAAATGACTTTGATATAATAAATATATGATGAATAATATGATATAATAGGGTTCTACCGATGACTAGTAATATAAAAATATAAACATAAACATAAATTGAAGTGAATTACTATAATTGAATGTTAATATAATTAAAAACAAACCTCCCCCCAGGGAGGGTCATTGATCTGTGGGTCATTGACCTGGGTGGACCTTGGAGAGACTTGGGATTTAAGACCCCGGGTAGCACACGTAGCTTGGAACCGTGATAGGATTGATTGTCACGTCTCGGATGTCAGGCATTAGGGATGTCGAGGATCGGTTTTTGGGCTAAGACCCACGTGATTTGATTTGGGCTGAGTCCCTACTGATTTTGGTTTTGGGCTGAGTCCCACTGGTATTGTTTTGGGCAGTGGCCCTTATGATTGGTTTGATTCACGGTTTGGGCTAAGGCCCTAACGGTTTCATTTTGATAAATGGTTTTCGAATGCATGCATTCTTTTTAGTGAAGGGCATAAGTAAATAACTTTTCGTGAAATTGTTTTATTAAATTATTTGTTTTGTCCACTCACAGCTTTTCGTGGTTTTTAATGCCCTTCAGGTTGATCGCGGATGCGGGCTGTAGCGGAGACCGAGACATCACACTCCTCCTCTAGATCCTAGCGCACTCTGGAAGCGCCGGTGGGGCTAAAATCGGATTTTTTCCTTGTCTGACACTTCGTGTTAGACGAGATCAGTCACGTCCTGCGTAAAAATAAGCATAAAAAAATTTGAATGGAAGAAAAATTATAAAATGAGTAAATATATTTAAAATTAGAAAAAATGAAAAAAAAAATTAGAGTCAATCTTTGTTCAAAATAAGGAATAAATGATCAATATAGTTCAAAATAAGGAATAAATGATCAATATAGTTCAAAATAAGGAATAAATGAAGAAAAAAAAGCAAGCAGCATATGCTGCAAGAGGGGTTGAACCCAGGTGCAGGCTGTGCAGCTGCTTTAATGAAAACAAGCCAAACCAACTCAACTAACAAGCCCAATTGCAAATTTAAGTAAGCAAATAATATATAAAGCACACATACTAACATAGAAACAGTCTTCTTCCTCCTCGCGCGGGTCTGCAATTAGGGTTTTTTGACCCGCGCGGTATGACCTGACTGTAACTCAATTGTTTTACGTCCCATTTTCATGAAATTTGTTCCTATCTCAATCATTTTAAGAGATCGATGAGCTTAAAATAAGGAAAAATTTCAATATTTCGCTCAATTTCTTTCCCCATTCTTACTTGCCGCTGGCCAAAATTTTCGACATATCAACCGATATATCGGCGATATTGTCGATATTTTCATCATTGGTCACACCGATCCTTGTAAAAAATCACCTTGATGGAGGAGAAATTTCCCAAAAGTAAAAGCGTGAAAAATGAAAGTAAAAAACCCTTCTCACTTTTCCCTACTATTTATAAGGGCGTTTCGACATATGAAAGGTCGCCTTAGTAAAAACCCAACATTTATTACCATCGCCACCTGTCACACTCACACTAATCTCACGCGTCCCTACGTACAACCGTTAGGAACCCAGAAGGGCTGGAAACCCAAACTGCATCGACCGAGCCACACATTTGGCGACCTCTAACCCTGCCCTGCAAACACCGACCAGCTCACACGCCTTCTAGCAGACTACGACACTATCAGATCAGACTGCGACACTACGAGGTCAGACCACACCCGCCCACCCAGTGAAAGCACGTTAGTCAGTGTCCCCCTTGTCCACCGACTAGTCCGAATCACTTCATACCAACTAGACATGCCGCTCGGTACACTCCCTCTCCTGGGGGACTTGGGGACTAGAGGTATAACCTCGGTCAAGAACTTGGGGGACTTATGTTGATAACATATCAGTCCAAACTTATTTGGGCCCAATACCTCTAGCCCAACACACTCTTATGAAGCTCAAGAGGCCCAAGTCCACATTGATGAACAAACCCTAGCAAGGGCTAACCAGCACAAACACGTGGACAGACTCCTTCTGTCCATCATCAGAACACGTGTCAGCCTCACAATGAATGCATTTTCTCCCTCATCGGATGAACATAATTATTATTACTCTCACGCCCATACAAAAAGAGTAATTTTCTATATAAAGGTAAATAAGTATTTACTATTCACAACTATTTTATTAATTACTATTCACCACTCACTCCTTATATACAGACATCACTAACTTGGATGTCAGAGTACCCTTAGACTGGTACCACACTGGTGTCTACCTCTGATCGACGATCAGTTACTCTATTTTGAATTTTTGACAGGACAGTCTAAAGACACGTGACTAAGCAGGATTCATCTCTAAATTGGTATATTTTGTGCATCAATACCATGGAGATGGAGAAAGATTAATATATGCTTGCATCATTTTGTATGGAGTAAGGCATGGCGATACTCATTTTGAAGTAAAATATTGCAGTAAAGTATAGCCTTTCCTTTCCTCTTGCGTCCACAAATTGAAGGATAACATTGTTATAAAAGGCACTCCATATTCAGCAACCAATGGAATTCTCTCTTTAATGGGTCTGGTGGATATGCACCTGGATTTAAATCCATATAATAATGTAATTCACTAAAAAGGCAAAAAATATAAAGTCATTTATAGTGGTTTACCTAAAAGAAAATACATGCATCGTAGTATATTTTCATACCATTTTTTTATTATCAATTAATTGTCTTTATATATGAATTATAATAAAAAAACGTTTATTTTCTAAACACCATGTCAAGATTATCTCTGTAGAACTCAACAAAATTGAAAATCGTTTATTCATTTATATATATATATCTCAAAGAAATCAATTTTTTCTGTAAGAATTTAAGATCCTGATCATGATGAATCATCTATTTAGTTAATAAAAATGAGTAATTATATATTCTTCAATTTTATTGAATTTTTACGTAAATGATATTAAAATGATAATTTAATTAGAAGTCAAAAGGTTTCGATTATTTTATATATAACGAAAATTATATTAATTAAATTATTACAAACCCTTCATGTATGGTAAAAAGAATTGATCAACTTTAATTAGTTCCGTACAAGATACTATATTTTAAATTCAGAAATTTATATCATATGTAAAATATTATTTATGTGATAGATTTTTGCGTTTAATAAAATAAAGGTCGGTCGGCCGACGCCAATAGTTCTAGTCTCCAAGTGAGTAGAAAAGTGTAGAACCGTTGGTGACATACCCTTCGTTTATTTGCAAAATTTAATTTTATAATAGGTAGCCTTCATATGAAATTTTTAATAATATTATTTAAAAATGGGTAATGAGATTAATTAAGGGAGGTGTTAATGATTTCTATTACCTATTTTAATTTTTTATATTTCAAAATTGCCTTATAACTTTTATAATAATTACAAAATTCAGCATAAAAGAAAATATATATAGTTATAAATTATTATAACTCAAATTGCTTCACAAGGCTTCTTGAGATGATGTGGGGGCACTCCCGAGGTAAGACCTTCATACCAAGGGCAATTCAGCATAAAAGAAGAACACTTTATTTAATTTTCAATGAATCGAATCTTTCATGAGAGGGAGATAAGAAGAGAATGAGATGTTAAGAAAGCTGCAAAAAAAAGATAGTATTTTAGTAATCAATTAATTTTTATACTGATTGATAATGGTTAGTAAACAATAACAATAGAAATCATTCACATTAATATTTTGAATATATCGTTAGTAAACACTTTAATGAGAGTGATTATCCATTTATCCGATTACTCACTTCTCTGATTGTCTACTTCTCTGATTACATACTATTCTTATTCTTAAGAAGTAAATGTGACCTTGTTCTCTTTATAGGTGTTAAGGTTCCTAATTCTCTCATTTTATCCTAACAAAAATAAGAATATATCTATTATCGATATTTTAAAAACTTTATCAATATCCATAATTATTATACAAAATATATATATATATATATATATATATATATTTGCATTTTAATTATAAATGATGGTGTAATGACTGATAGTCAACGTAGGAACCTCCCAGTCAAAATATTTTTCGTATTAGTGATGTTCTAATTTGATGTGTCGATTTTTATGATCGCACATTTATATACGACTGAATATATGCATCTTAGGTTATTCACTTAGCTTGAAATCTTGCTATAGACACAAGGCATCTACACTCCTTATAAGTATATGGTATTTCATTATCAACACTTCACTAGTTTAAATATTCTATTCATTATGCAAAGTTTTTTTTTTTTTTGGTATATATTGAATTTTTTTCACATAAAATTATATTAAATTCACTCTTTAGATCTTGGTTTGGGTTTAGATTGTATCATTTTCCCCTCCTCTTTTTCTATTTTCACACATTTATATATGACTGAATATATGCATCTTGGGTTATTCACTTTGTAAGATTAAATCTTTAGGAATCTAACCTACAAGTTCAACTTAGTCTCTAAAATCACAACAACATACAAAACAATCAATCTAAAATGATTTGAGTAAAGGAAACATATATGAGGAAAACATGATTCTGCCAAGTGCCAAAATTGGTCTTTTCCTCTCTATCAATAATCACTAATGCCCTCTTTTTTGTTCACTATGTATAAGCACTCAATAGAAAGTGTGATTATTGTGAGAACATGGATATAATTATATAGAGCTCTAAAGTATAATTACTTCATATTAAGGGATCGCCAAAACTTGTGTTACAAGGTAATAATCTTCTCATTCATATTATTTTATAATCAGAATGTCTCTATAATAAGATTCTATTGATTTGTGTGTAACGAAGATAAGCAATATAACTTAAGCTACACTCAAAATCGCACATCCTCCCACTTAAGTGCATGTAGTTTGAGTTTGTAACTTAACTTATATACACAATTTAAGAGTGATCACTGAATCCAACAAATGCTTTAAGATAAGCTTTCTCATAACATGCCACAATTTTGTGTAACAATGAACCAGAAAACACATGTTGTTACTTTAGCACTAATTGTCTTATAACCACAGCATTAACTAGAACATCACAATGACATAACTGAATTAGCATATAAACTAAAGAGTTATAATCAACTAATGCTTCCCCACACTTAGCTTGAAATCTTGCTACAGACACGAGGCATCTACTCTACAAATGTCACAATCGATTAGAATGAGTATAAATTTTCAAACTCCTTAATTACAGTATATGGTATATCGATCAATAGGTATCATTATGATCAGCACTTCATATTCTATTCATTACGCAAAATTTATTTTTTTCCAGTAAAAGTATATTAAATTCACTCTTAATTATTAAGGAAAATTATGTTAGAGGCTTCGGATACTGCAGTAGGTAGTGTTAAATCAAAATCTTGCTGAAAAATAAAAATATCACACAGCTCCGTTGGGGTTTACAACTGGCTGTAACACAGCTCCCATCTAAGCTAAATTTGACCTAAATTTATAAATAGTTTCAAATTTCAATGTATATTATTCCATGTTTATATTTGTGTATTATAATTTTCCTTCTTTGTTTTCTATCTTTACCATACATTTCAGATCTTGGATTAGCTTTAGATTGTATCGTTGCCCCTTCCTTCTTGAGTATAATTCATTATATATATATATATATATAGAGAGAGAGAGAGAGAGAGAGAGAGAGAGAGAGAGAGAGAGGTTGGAATCATATAGATAGTACAAGCATATATGCATTAGCATTATGCAACCAATAATATTGTAACCACAGATATGATGTGCATGGACAGTGAGAGAACAATGTGCGACTTCGATCCCAGTAGGAATCTAGTTCTATTCTACTTGGAGCAAGAAAATTAATAATACATCCACAATAAAAATATTTATAAGATATCAATATAAATATCACATTGTTAATATTCGTACGGATAAATGTAAAATTAAAAATACATCATATTAAAATAATGTTAATAATATATATCGACAAATAGAATTTGAAACAGATATTTAAAATGTAGTAAAAAAGTGAAGGTGGAAGTGTGGAACATATATCAATTAGGAGTGAGATTATCAACTCTAACAAACTATATACACATAATCATATCTATAGGTGACGTCATTAATTTAACTTTTAATCAACTGTTTATGAGTATAGATCAATATATAATTATTGGATCAACATGCGCGCGTCTCTATCCTCGTTGTGCCTAGGCATTAGTACGTGTATGTGCTAAAGAGAAAATCACATATGATTCTTAAATCCTAATCAAGCACCGGACCGGGTGCCAAGAATCCAGATTCGGACAAGAAATGTACGTTCGTAAACTTTAATGAGGGAATTGTTGATCTGAAAATGCTGAAATTTAATAAGTGCTGGTATTATTTTTGAATTGATAATATTACAACCTGTTCTATTTATTAATCATTTGGTCGTCAAGTTTGGTTGTCCGTTAACGTTGTTCAAGTGGATTTTCTTGGTCGGGATGTGTCATGTAATTAAAGGGTTATATTCACTGATGAAAATATCACTGGAATCGGCGATATATCGGGCGATATATCGCTAATTTCGGCCACCGGCAGAGATAGAGGGGGTGAACCTATGTCTTCCCCCAAAATTGTCGATATCGACGATTTTGGGAGCAAACAACCGAACAAGCAAGTCAAAATCGATGCATAACCACCGAAATCAAGCAAAAAAGGAAATCGTACGAAATAAATCACGGATTGAACATAAACAAAAGGAAATCACGGATTCAATCAAACATGATTCATAGATTCATCAATAATGTTCACGGACGAAGAGAATAATTAAAAAAAAAAACAAAATACCCAAGTTGACGGACGGACTCACCACTTCAAGCATAAATTGGGGGCGAAGTCGCGAAGAAACGAAGAACAAACACGAACCCAGCCCACCACTGAGCTGCCGACGTCGACCCGAAGCCATACGAACCCTCTCTGCAACCAGATTTCCCGGTTCTCCACTTCGCACGACTCGTCGGAGGACGACTGACGGCCACATCTCCAGCCCTCTCTCGTCTCCTCTGTCTCGCCCTCACCATCACCGGTCACCGTCTCGCCCTCGCCCTCACTGTCACCAGTCGCCCCTCTCCTTTTCCCCAATTTGCCCCAAATCGATTTTGCCCCAAATCGATTATATCGAATTATCAACTGAGGAAGACGACTTCGCTTTGAGTAAATAATGAATATAAGGAACAAAACGCGCGTTTCGTTCCTTTTATTTTCTAACCCTTTTTTTTTTATTATTTACATATTTTTTTTAATTATTTATTTGTCATAATAAAATATATTATTTATTATTAATTTTGTTTTTTTAACCCCAAATAGAAAAAATAGATTAAGCCTTAATTTTTTTTTCAAAATATGTATTAAAATAGATTAAGCCTTAATATGTATTAAAATAGATATAGCCTTAATATGTATTAAAATAGATTAAGCCTTAATATGTATTAAAATAGATTAAGCTTTAATATGTATTAAAATAGATTAAGCATTAATTTTTTTTTTCACAATATGTATTAAAATAGATTAAGCCTTAATTTTTTTTTTCAAAATATGTATTAAAATAGATTAAGCCTTAATATGTATTAAAATAGATTAAGCTTTAATATGTATTAAAATATATTAAGCCTTAATATGTATTAAAATAGATTAAGCCTTAATATGTATTAAAATAGATTAAGCCTTAATTTTTTTTTTCACAATATGTATTAAAATAGATTAAGCCTTAACATTTTTCATAATTTAAAATAGATTAAGCCTTAATATGTATTAAAATAGATTAAGCTTTAATATGTATTAAATAGATTAAGCTTTAATTTTTTTTCACAATATGTATTAAAATAGATTAAGCCTTAATTTTTTTTTTCAAAATATGTATTAAAATAGATATAGCCTTAATATGTATTAAAATAGATTAAGCTTTAATATGTATTAAAATATATTAAGCCTTAATATGTATTAAAATAGATTAAGCCTTAATATGTATTAAAATAGATTAAACCTTAATTGTTTTTTCACAATATGTATTAAAATAGATTAAGCCTTAATATGTATTAAAATAGATTAAGCCTTAACATTTTTCATAATAAAATATATCATTTTTGATTTACTAATATATCATTTATTAGTAATGTATGTTTTAATATAAAATATGGTTTAATTCATATATTTGGTAATATTTGTTTTAATTTAGAATATGTATTAAAATTATGAATTTATGTGTCTTTGTTCCTTAATTATGAATATGTATTAAAAAAATGAAGCCTTAAACGTTTTTTTTCAAAATTCAAAATGTATTATTAGGTAATTCATATATTCCTTAATTATGAATGTATGTTTTAATATGAATATGGGGTAATTCATATATTTGGTAATATTTGTTTTAATTTATAATATATGTTTTATTTTAGAATATATATTAAAATTATGAATATATGTGTATATGCTCCTTAATTTTTTATCATCATCAAAGTCTAACTTAGAATATATGTTTTAATTGAAATAATTTTATTATTATTTGTCAACAGATCTACAAATTTGTGTCAAAATTCAAATTCCAAAACTCACAAACAAGTGAATCAACTCACAAGAACATTCAGAGAAGTTGAGAACAGAGAAAAGAAAAAGATTTGAGAGAAAACCGAAATTGGGGCAAACGGCAAACCTCCCTCGATGGGTCGCCCCGACCTCGAAGCACCATCCTCCTCAAAACTTCCGTCGACGACCGAACCGCTAGTCGTCTCTCCTCTCTCAGTCTCGCCGTCCCTTTCGACGACCACCTCTGAGGTCTCACGCAGTCTCACCGTCTCACAGCCACAGCTCCAACGCCCGCCTGTCTTGTTTGCCCCTTCCTTCCACACAGAAACAAGATCGATCGATCTCTCTGACTGAAACCAACCCAACAACCCACCTTTAAGCAAATGAAACGAAATGCTCCGTTTTGTTTAATTTTAGTTTTTTTTTTGGGGGTCAAAATGGGATTTTTGTTTTCCTTTTTAATTTCTTATTTAACCTTTTGTGTTCATAATTTTAAATAGGAAGTAAAATATATTTTAGTAATATATGTTGTATTTTAGAATATATATTTTAATATAGAACATATATTTAATTTAGAATACATATTTAATTTGAAAAAAGGTTTAACTCACATATTTAGAATATATGTTTTAATTTAGAATTTATATGTCAATTTAGAACATATATTTTAATTTATAATTCCTTGTTTAATCCAAAAAAAAGTTAAGCCTTAAATATCTTTTTTTTTTTGTCAAAATTCCAAATTTATTATTCGCCTCAATATATTTACTTATATATGTTTTAGTATAAAATATGGCTTAGGATTCAATATTTGTTTTAATTTAGAATATATGTTGTATTTTAGAATATATATTTTAATATAGAACATATATTTAATTTAGAATACCTATTTAATTTCAAAAAAGGCTTAACTCACATATTTAGAATATATGTTTTAATTTAGAATTTATATGTCAATTTAGAACATATACTTTGATTTATAATACCTTGTTTAAATATTTTTAATGCAATATTATCAATAAAGTTATGTTTTAATTTAAGTTTATTTTTAAGATTTTATACTGTTAGTGGTCGGCAGATCTATATTCTATCATATGATTCATCATATATTTATTATATAAAAGTCATTTTTATAGTTTTTATTAGTCCTATATAACCATTATTGGGTACTCAGCTTTTCCCAAAGTTTCATTCCAAATTTCCGTCGTTTGGACCCAATTTCCGTCATTTTTGTTGACCGTAAACGATATCGATATTGATATCGATATTTGGGGCGAGATATCCGTAAATTCGGCGAGCGATATATACGTCGATATCGATATTTTCATCCTTGGTTATATTGCTATATATTGTCTTAAATAAAGAAGCCTAATTTTGGGCATTTTCGTGGTTGTATTAAGTTAGATTGAAGAACTCATCAAATTTATTGTCTATTGGAATTAAAAGGGAAATATTTTTCATTAGGAGATGATAGCCGATCAGATTTTTTATTATTATAGGAAATTGAAGAATTTTTAAAAAATATCCATACAATATGTTATTGAAGTTCGAATTTAAGATCAATTGTCTACAAATTAACAGTAAGTTAACAGTAGAATCAATTGAATTAAACCCACTTGATATAATCGATTAGATATTAAAATATACATATATATAATCCAATTAAAATAGTAAAATAAAAAATAATAATTTTTTTAATAAAAAAAACATTAATTTTCACTTTTAGTATATACTTCGCCAGACAATAATATAATGTAAGACTTCTCATATAATTTATAGAGAATAATATCCTAAATTATAGTATTAAGTGACACTTTTATAATAAATTAAATATAATAAATAGTACAATTGAATTGAATGCGCTAGTTTGTTCCTAAATTCTATCGTTTTCAGTGGCTGATCTTTTTAATTGTACGAGCAGAAAAGATCTCTCAGTTAGCACGACTATGTTTGTCCTCCCTTCGCACCTCAACAGTTCACACCCACATATTATTCAGTTGAAACCCATCATGAAATATCAGACCCCAAATACACCCCATTCCTGTTATTCAGTTTCCCTCAAGTCAAGTGCGTGGTCAGTAATTTGAAACAAAAACTTAATTCTTTAAAAACATATCTCACTTGCCAGAAGAAACAAATATCTTTTCTTTAAAAGCAATGACAATAGATTAATTTCATTGTTGAAGTGAAAAATAAATTTTCTTGTAAATTTTTTAAGGAAAATATTTCTATTTCAAAATTAGTCTTTAAAACACAAAGCTTTAGATGTTAGCCATATAATTCACTTGATTGAAAACACAGCATAAACACATATACACCCATATCTCTTGATGCCATCGAATTTGGTATGTGAGGATGATTGTCACAAGGGAGGATGCCAAGCCTCTTCTTCTCACTGTCGAACAATAACATAATGCTAGATGGGTTAATAAGTCTGGTTTTGGTGGTGTTCGAATGCAAAAGGACCTTCACTTATATATATATGTTGCAAATCTTAGAGAGTTTGCCCATAAAATGACTCAATACGGTATTTTAAGTCTTAAAATTTAAGTCATCTATCCACTAAATTTAAGTCATCTATCCACTATTGCTTAATAATGCAGTAAATTGTAAATTATATATTATTGCACAAATAATCTAAGAGTCCGGGTTAAATTTACAAATCAAATCCTTATCAAAATCAAATCAATATAGTTATTGACTAAAAAAAATCAAATCTAGATTGGAATTACTTCCAACATTATAATCATTGAGTCTTCTGTTAGGTGTGAATTGTGACCGAGTACAATATCAAAATTTAAAGACAATGCCTTTTTCAACTATAAAGTATGTGTATTTGATAAATTGTCGCATTTAGAAGGTGAATTTCTTAGTTCGCCTAATTGGTAAGAGTTCAAAACTCGCTATGGATTTTGTTGCCCCCGAGTAGGAATTAGTCCCGTCTTTGGCTGTGAGACCACCTTGTGGTATTAAAAAAGAAAAGAAAAGTTACAATTTTTAAACTCTACAAAAAACAAATGTAAATGATGGAGAAAAAAATGTTTAAATTTCATTATTTAAGAACTCTACCAAACAATGTAAATGTAAGTGTAAACAGAGTAGGGGGATTTTATTATTATTGGCCATTTATAGAAACTTTTTCCAATTAAATGGACCGTTTATTTACTTTTGAATATTTATTATATTTCCCACTGCCATCGCTCCCAGCTCATCATGTAGTTTGTTTTTATACCCCAGTGCCCAGAGCGCGTTATATATCTAGTCACCACACACCATCTCACATTCTCACTCACGGGAAAATCCTTTCATTGCTGCGTTTGTTTTGCAAAAAACTCTCCCATTCTCTCTTTCTTTCTCTCACAAGTCAATAGCGGATTTTCTTGGTTTTTTTTTTCTGGGTGCATTGGAGTCTCAGTCTCTCCACTTCTTTATATATAAATTAAAGCTGCTGTTTCAGGTGATGTGGATGCAAGCCTGCAAGCTTAAATATTATCTGTGAATTCTGAATTTAGTGTCTATATTTATTTTCTTCTCTTTTGCTCCAAAGGGTCTTTATTGAATAATGTAATCTCGAGTAAAGTTCTCATCTTGGTTCTCATTGCTGTTTCGTTGATGCCCATTCGCTCAATAGTGTTCTGAATCACTTCCAGGTTAATTTCACTCATGGGGTCTCGCTAATCTTGCTGCATATATAGAAGGCCCGTTGCTCAGTTTCTCTGAATTTCTAGTCTTTTTATTGTTAGTATTTTCTTGTGTTTTGTGAATGCCCATTTTGCTTCAAATTGCTCTAAGCCACTGAAAAATGCAGTTTGTGATAATGGGTTTTCGCTAATTTGCTTGTTCTGCTCTCAGAACATCAAAATCTGGAGCTTTAATGTGATATTTTCCAGTTAAAGCTGGTAAATTTACACCAAATATCTGGTATTTCAACATCTCTGTGCATCTGGTCTCTATAGGAGGTCTTAAGGAGAGGTGATGAATGTAAGCTGTGTCAAAATTTACCGCTAGTTTAATTCTGAGCATATGGAAGGTGCTTGCTCATTTCGTTAATTTTGAACTTAATTTACCACTACCAAAGAGTTCCATTCACTGATCCTCCACTCCTCTAAGATAGTGAATTTAGGTATATAAGTTTACTGATTGATTCTTTTGTTCTTCTTAGGCATCGATACCACATTCTTAATTGATTCCTTGAAATGTAAATTTCACACACTGTTTGTTCATTTCTATATGGACCTCATTAAGGGTCTATCATACCTAAAACATTCAATGAATCAATATTCTTCTTTGGTGTTTGTTTTTCTTCTTCAAAACCCTATGATGACCAGTAAATCTTTCTTTCTCTGCCCATAGTTTTGCACCTATGACTATGCTAATGCAAACTTAGAAAACCATATTGACCTCTTGAGCCCCTTGCAATTTGGATCAGAACTTTATCAATTTACTCATCACTGGTTGCCCTAGTTACTTGCCACTCAAACAAGAATTAAAGAATTTCTCAGTTCCTTCTTGTTCCGAAAGTATTGGGAGTTATTATGGAAGAAACATTCGTTCCCTTTCGCGGAATAAAGAATGATCTCAAAGGGAGACTTCTGTGCTACAAACAGGATTGGACTGGTGGTTTACGAGCGGGTATCAGGTTTGTGATCCTCTTATTTATCATTTTTATATCGAAAATAAATACTTTTATGTCCCGGTTAAAAGTAATCTAATAAGGATGACAGTTTAGCAGATTTTCTTTTTTCCCAAACATAAGATTTTATATTGCCACCTACGAAGTTATACTGATCATCGTCTTATTTCATTTAGGATCTTGGCCCCAACAACATACATATTCTTTGCTTCCGCAATTCCAGTTATATCTTTTGGGGAGCAACTGGAGAGAAATACAAGTACTTCGAACCAGTCTTTTTTATTTTCCCTCTCCTTTGATTGTCAGTGTCCTCTTAAAGTTTCTATTTTGGTAGTAATTTTCTAACGAGTGCTGTATGTGTTTATATTTACAGATGGAGCCTTGACTGCAGTACAGACTCTTGCATCAACATCACTTTGTGGTGTTATCCACTCAATTGTTGGAGGACAGCCCCTGCTCATACTAGGGGTGGCAGAGCCAACAGTATTGATGTATACATTCATGTTCAACTTTGCTAAGGACCGGAAGGATTTGGGGCAGGAACTCTTTCTAGCCTGGACTGGATGGTATATCTAGACACAATGGACACCTTAACATTCCAAAGGAATTGACTTTTTTGATGAAACTAAATTTTTTTCCTGCATAATTGGTATATAGGGTATGTGTGTGGACAGCCCTTTTGCTCTTCTTGCTGGCCGTTCTGGGAGCATGCTCTATTATCAATAGGTTTACGCGTATTGCTGGAGAATTGTTTGGTCTTCTAATTGCAATGCTTTTTATGCAGCAGGCTATAAGGGTGAGTTTGCTTATAGTCCTCCATTCTTAGTTTATCAATTTGACGTTGGATATGAGAATTTGTAACTTTTTGAGATTTAATTATAAAAAGTATAAAAACATAAAAAGATTCAGAGATTACACCTACCGTTAATTTTTTTTTTAATCCTAAACTCAGCACATGAACGTCTTCTACAGGGCCTTGTGGAGGAATTTGGCATACCCGGGAGAGAAAATCCTAATCAGACAGCATTCCATTCTTCTTGGCGGTTTGGAAATGGAATGTTTGCATTAGTCCTGTCGTTTGGCCTTCTTTTAACTGCATTGAGAAGCCGCAAAGCTAGATCCTGGCGTTATGGAACAGGTATGCAGTACTTGCTTTCAAGCTCATATAAAAAGTTGCAATATCAAGTCATATTAATGCAAGTCTGTTTGTCTTTTTTAATTGGCATTCTGAGAAAGTTAACCATATATCTTAGTGCCTTTTCTCTCTTCCAAATTTAACCATATCTACAGGTTGGCTACGGGGATTTATTGCGGATTATGGAGTTCCATTTATGGTTCTTGTTTGGACTGCTGTATCTTACATACCAGTTAATGATGTCCCAAAAGGAATCCCAAGACGGCTTTTCAGTCCAAATCCATGGTCTCCTGGTGCATACTCAAATTGGACAGTTATCAAGGTGGGCATTGTAGTGACCCTTACAATAGCATTTATTTGATCTTAAAGAGCCAAATTTATGCTCGCTTGCTTGCCTTTTAATCATGGCTTGGAACTCATGCTTTTTAATTTGTGCAGGAGATGATGAATGTACCTCCGTTATATATAGTTGGAGCTTTTATACCGGCAACTATGATTGCTGTGCTTTACTACTTTGATCATAGTGTTGCATCTCAACTTGCGCAACAGAAGGAATTTAATCTAAAGAAACCAGCTTCCTACCACTATGACCTTCTCCTTCTGGGTTTTCTGGTAAGCTGTTTTCAGATCAGCTGTTGACAGAGGCTTTACCTACTTATATATCATGAAAGTTCTCCACTAAATTCTGAATTTATTCACTTCCAGGTGATATTATGTGGGCTTCTTGGCATTCCCCCTTCCAATGGAGTAATTCCACAATCTCCAATGCATACGAAAAGCTTAGCTACTTTAAAACATCAGGTATCTATAGTTTCCTGGGGAGTGACAGATAATATTATAACATAACTGGCTTCGCTCAGTCAATATTATATTCTGATTTGAAACTTAACACCTTTGCGTCCACATTTCCTGCATTTTATTGTGATTTGAAATCCACTTAGTAGAATGTATCCGTTCTTTTCTTTGGAATAGCTTTTGCGGAATAAGCTTGTATTAACAGCACGGAATAGCATTCGCCAAAATTCCAGCTTGAGTCAATTATACCGGAGCATGCAAGAAGCATACAATGGAATGCAGACTCCACTAGTCTATCAACATCCACCTGCTTTGGTAAATCCATTTACACATTGTCACTGAATGAAAATTTACTTCTTTTACTCTTGCATTGCTAAAATTTGGGCTTCAAACAGGGATTAAAAGAGCTGAAAGAATCCACAGTCCAGTTGGCCTCAAGTGCTGGATACATTGATGCCCCTGTTGATGAGACGGTTTTTGATGTAGATAAGGATGTTGATGATCTTTTGCCTATTGAAGTAAAGGAGCAACGCCTCAGCAATCTGCTTCAAGCATTGATGGCTGGTGGTTGTGTAGCTGCAATGCCTGTTTTGAAGAAAATCCCAACATCTGTTCTTTGGGGTTATTTTGCTTTCATGGCTATTGAAAGCTTGCCCGGAAATCAATTTTGGGAGAGGATATTGTTTCTTTTCACTGCTCCAAGCCGAAGATACAAGTAAGTTGACCGCTTTCCCTTGTAATTTCCACAAATTATGTTTGAAAAATTGTTAAATGGTAACATAATCATGTAACTTGCTAGGGTGCTCGAGAAGCAGCATGGAACCTTTCTTGAGACTGTGCCTTTCAAAACAATTTCCACCTTCACCTTGTTCCAGACGGCTTACTTGCTTATGTGTTTTGGCTTAACTTGGATCCCAATTGCTGGGGTGCTTTTCCCATTGTTGATCATGCTTCTAGTCCCAGCTCGGCAGTATTTGCTCCCTAAATTTTTCAAAAGAGCTCACCTTCAAGACCTGGATGCTGCAGAATATGAGGAAGCCCCTTCCATTGGTTTCAACATACCCTTTGAAGTAAGTTATTTAAATCCTTCTGTCACTTCAAATAGATGTTTAAGCACCTCTCCCTCTCACATGTCACATTTGAAAAAAATTGTGAACATCCCAAGTCCTATATCATGATAATAGACCACTAGTGGACCTTCCCACTTGAGCCGGACTTGCACCCTAAATATAATTTGGATATCATAAAGTTAGAAACTTTTAAGTCCTTGCATTCTGAAAGGAAAGAAATTAAGTGCTTAAGGAAAAAGTCTTTATTAGTTTCTCCTTTTGAATTTGTGTAGTGATACGGATGCTTTGTATGCATGACAGGATCAGGATCTTCAGTCAAGAACCACTAACATTGATGGTGGAGAGATGCTTGATGAAGTCATAACAAGAAGCCGTGGTGAGATCCGCCACATTCACAGTCCCAAGCTACCAAGTTTGACCCCTACTTCACAAGAAGGTATAAAACCTGCTCATAGCCCACGGATGTCACCGAGACTACACAGCCCCCGTATAAGTGAACTGAGAGGAGAAAAAAGCCCCGGTGAGGGACTTGAGATGATGCAGACTCCTTGCTCTGGGGCATCTACCCCCAGACAAAGCACGCGTGGCTCTTTGAACTAAAAATCCGAAAACTGTGAGACTGGTGAGATTGTTTTTCGCAATGTGCTCGAGAGGTCATGCAGTAGTCATGTACTAAGTTCATTGCGACTCAGTGCCGTGTTGTAGTTGTGTGTTTCTAACCTTCCATAGTGTATGTTGTGCGTCAGTGTTACTCTTTCTTGTTTCTTCCATATGTAATGGGCAAAGAAGTTGATTTACCATAATCGAAAAGCTTTAATTACAAATATGATTTTCTTACTTAACCTAAACATGAATTATTTCTGGCTTATCTACCTTTAATATTTCCCAAAGCTTTCCTCACTGTCTGACTTGTGGAAATGTAGTAGCGTAGTATTTTAGATAATTTCGGAATTTCAAGATTTTGGGTATGACGAAGTCGGAAAATTTCTCATCCGGAATCAGGATTTTTTCTATCCAACTTGCACTGTAAATGTGGGAACTTCATCAAGCCATCATATTTGCGTATCTCCTATTTCACTTTTGACAAATAATTTCTATTCGTCTGCAAGTATTGTTGTGTTTGTGACGCTGGATGATGTTGTCTGTACTAAGATTCTTTCGAGTGTTCCCAGAATCTTTTTTTTTTGTGCTTGTCATGCATGCCACTATGATTTTAGCATGCTCTTGTCTGCCACTTCCAACGCTCAAACACTTGATTGGTATATATATATATATATATATAGGATAGGAAACAGATTACATAATCAGGTAGGATGCTGCATTAACTCGTCTGGTGGAATGCATGCTTAATCTCCACTATATATCCTCAGTTTCCCACTGTTTTAGAATCGTTTCTTTATTAAAAATCCGCTTGTCTTTTACTCTGTTTTATGGTGTACTGATTTAGACTGTTAACCAATTTTTGGGGACCCCAGCATTGGAGCAGCACTCTACCAAACTAAAACTAGATTTTCCCATCAAGTTGTTATTGTTTGTTGTTCAAAGGGTCACTTTCCAGCAGCTAAAATCCATTAACATATAAACTAGTGACACGGTGGATTTATGTCTCTCTATCTATCTAATCATGTCATCACTGACTTTACTAAGTGTAACAGCATAAGGCATCACTCAGTTCCGAATCAGAGAAGATCCATATTTCAGAACTTATCTTTAGTAAATGAAATTCGAACTCAGATATATGAAGAGATTGTATTGATTTTAATTAGTATCCATAATTGATTTTATAATTGTCTTACTGGAACAGCACAAGGCATCATCAACTCTTCACTTCCGAAATTACTTACGTAGTGCGAATTCATATTCAGATGTATAGGAGAATGCATTCATTCTGATTGGCCTAATTATATAGGGAACCGAAGTTATATTCTTACGTTTGACAAGGTTCAAACCTTCAAATGGCATTTTGGGCTCATTGGCGTTTTGGTAAAGCTTGTTGGACTGGTCCTGGTTTGGGGTCTTTGTTCATGAGCCTTTAGGCTTGTGTTGACGCTAACGCTCCATTCAGTTGCAAGGGACCAGGAACTCATGGTTGAGAGCCGAGATGTACACATAATATTTGGTGAGTGAGATTGAATCATTTATTAAATTTTATACATTAAATAAATTAGATAACATAAAACAAAAACTAAATCCCCTCAAGTCAAATAGTAGCATGAGAAAATATTTTTTCATTTATGCCTACTTACTTTGATTTCCTGAAAATTAGAAACATCACATTTCCAATCAACAAACAATACCTTAATACATTATGTAAAGAAAGAGATAAGGAATTTATAAAACACCTGGACAACTAAGTCTTTTTTCGTCGACCAAATACTATTCTTAGTGTTGACGTCAAGACAACTTAAATTTGACCCCAAATTTGTTTTTTGTACCACATTCATTTCCGGGTACCCTTTTGTTTGCTTTGGTTCAAGACTTCAATTGCACATTACCCTTTTACTGAAAAAGGAAAAATTTTACTCTAAAGAAAAAGACAAAAGAGTTTATTTTTACTGTTCTGTGAAACGACTTGCGTTTTGAAGAGAAAACAACAGTGCAGTGTCAATTGAACCTGAAGAGCCAGAAGGAGCAGAGAAAGAAGTGAATGGTGGAAGAAGCCAGCAATGAGGCCAGAGATTGTGTTGTTTGGAGACTGAATTACAGAGCAATCCTTCCGATTAGGTGGCTGGGGTGCTGCTCTAGCTGATACGTACTCTCGCAAGGTCTTTCTCTGTCTCTGTCTCAAGTTAAATTTTTTAATGTAAAATGTAAATTGTAAAATGTTGCTCATTCTGGGGACGGTGGTAGGCTGATGTAAAAGTTCGTGGATATGGCGGCTACAACACCCGATGGGCAATTTTCTTGCTGCAACACCTCTTCCCTTTGGTACATTTTCTGTTCCTCATTCTCTATAAATTGCTCTTCATCTGTAAAAACTAAAGAGCTTGGCTGGTATGATGACGATGGCATTGTGAATACGTGGTTTTTTTTACCATTGATTTTTTGTAAATTCAATTGGGTTTTTGTTTTCTTTTGATTACAGGCTTCGTTATGCATTTGGTATTAAAAATTCAATGCCTTTGAACATATTTTTTCATTTCCCTTTTTGTGATTGTTGGTTGCATCTACTTGGCATGTATGTTAATCTCATGATTAAGTAATTTTACTGATAAAGAGGAGTGAATGGTGCTAAGGGAGAAAGAAAGAAACTTGTTTATCACCACAAAACATTGTGTCATATCGAAAACTTTTAGTTGTGTTGCACTGCAAGTTATCATGTTGAAATTTCATAATAAGTTTGTAAAAGGAAACAAAATAGTCAATGATCTGATTACGATCTAATTAGGAGCAGTTGTAGGATCAAATTGTAATCAGCACAAATAGGTTATGTTTACCTAGAATAGCTTCTCCTTTACTTGTATAAAACACATGCCTTTGTATACGGTTTGAAATACATTATACAAATCTTATTCTTCATATATTTTCACATGGTATCAGAGCATCAAGACTTGTGACTCTGAAAACCCACCTACCTTCCGCTATAGACACCCACAAACTATTAAGCACACCACCATGGCTGAACCACAACGCACAGATTCAATAATCCTCCCAATTCAACAAGTCACAGATTCAACGACTCTCACCAATTCGTCAACCATATCTGATCCTCTCGTTTTGCACCATTCCGACACACCGGGGCTCACCCTTGCCAACGCACCCCTCAAAGGAAATAACTATGGACAATGGAGTCGCTCGGTGCGTCTCAGTCTCAGTGCCAAGAATAAACTTGGACTAATCGATGGGTCTATCAAGGCACCATCATCTTCTGATGCCAAATTTCCTCTGTGGCAGCGTTGCAACGACATGGTATTGTCATGGCTCCTACACTCCATTCATCCCGACATTGCTAGCAGTGTCCTCTATTCTGACACAGCAGCCGCCGTTTGGAACGATCTCAAAGACCGATTTTCCCAGAGCAACGACTCCAGGATCTACCAAATTCGACAAGAAATTGTCGAATGTCGTCAAGGACAACAATCTGTCTCCATATACTATACCACACTCAAAGCACTTTGGGATGAATTGTCCACTTATCATGAACCCCTCATTTGTGACTGTGAGGGCTTGAAAAAGCTTGCAGATCGTGAGGAAAAGGAGAAGGTCATGCAATTTCTAATGGGATTAAATGATTCTTACTCCACTGTTCGTGGCTCCATTTTGATGATGAATCCTATTCCTGATACACGAAGAGTCCATGGGTTAATTCTCCAACATGAGAGACAGATGGAAGTGGCAAGTCGCCGAGAAAATCCATCTTATTCTCACGCTATGCAGACTTCGCGTGCTCCGGCGACCACAAGCTTTTTCCGCCCCTACAAACCCTCCAAATGCTCTCACTGTGGCCAAGAGGGTCATTCAGTCGATCATTGCTATTACATCATTGGATTTCCAGTGGGACACAAATGGCATGGGAAGAATGTGCAACCCAAGAATAAGAAGCCACCTGCTCACAATGACAAGAGGGCTGCTGCTCACAATGTAGAGTTGGAAACACCTCCTACCAAGGGTCCAACAGCTTCTGCTACTGGAGGCCCCATCTTCACAGCCGAGCAATACAATCAACTCCTTGCTATGCTTCACAATAAGAACGGTAATACTCAGCCGTTTGCAAATGCGACAGGTATATTTTTCCCCACTTGCAATACTGCACATCATGATTCGCATTCTACCTTACACTGGATTGTGGATAGTGGGGCAACAGATCACATATCTCGTCTAACACCCACGCATTATACTCATATTGGGACTCAACATAATTTTGTTGGTTTGCCTAATGGCGAGCACGTTGCCATTGAAAATATAGGATCTATGCGCCTGACACCAGATTTGTCTCTTGATGGGGTCCTACATGTGCCCAAATTTCGTGTGAACTTATTGTCTGTGAGTAAATTAACTCGAGCATTGAATTGTATGGTGACATTTTATCCGGATTTTTGTGTTGTGCAGGACGTGGAAACGAAGAGGATGATTGGCCTGGGCAAGCATTTTGATGGGCTCTACTATCTTACGCCACAACAAAATCCCCACCTAGCTAATCATATTCACCGTACCTCGGATCTCTGGCATCAACGCCTTGGGCACCCTTCCTCTGCTCCTCTCCATTTTTTATCCAAAGTAATTCCCAATATTATGTTTGATTCTACTCATGTTTGTGATGTCTGTCCTCGTGCAAAGCAAACACGCTTGCCTTTTACTCATAGTTCAATAAAATCTACCGCACCTTTTGATCTCATCCATTGTGATATATGGGGCCCACATAAAATTCCTACACACTCTGGGGCACCATATTTTTTAACTATTGTGGATGATTTTACTCGCTTCACATGGATTCATCTTATGCGTTTTAAGTCTGACACACAAACCTTGTTAAAATCTTTTTTTTCTTGGGTCAAAACACAATTTAATCATGACATCAAAGTTCTCCGTGCTGATAACGGTGGTGAATTCATCTCCATGCGTTCTTTTTTGGATAGTCATGGTACCATTTTTCACCACACTTGTGCTTACACACCGCAACAAAACGGGGTTGTTGAACGCAAACACCGCCATCTTTTGAATGTTGCTCGAGCCTTACGTTTTCAAGCTAATGTTCCTTTGAAATTTTGGGGGGAAAGTCTTCAAACTGCTTCTTATCTCATCAATCGCCTCCCTACACCCTTACTTGCCCATAAATCCCCTTATGAACTGTTGCACGGGGTTCAACCTACCTATTCTCACCTCCGGGTTTTTGGGTGTTTATGCTATGCTACGAATCTCACTCCTCTTCACAAATTTGATACTCGTGCGCGTCGTTGTTTATTTTTAGGATATCCCCTTGGTCAGAAGGGTTACCTCGTCTATGATCTTGATAACCACAAAATTGTTACTTCACGTGATGTTCTATTTCATGAACACACGTTTCCTTTTGCTCACTTACCCTGTGAAGACCAACAAGACCTCCCAGTTTTACCTATCCCACATGCTGATCCACACATAGCTGGGCCCAATTTTTTGGAACCATCCCACACTCATTCCAGCCCACACACCGACCCCCCTTTAGCTGTTACACCTCCAGACCTACTGTCCTCACCGTCCAGATCTTCCATCATCACTCCAGACCCTCCTCTCGATCTCCCTGTGTCGTCTTCACAAGACCCAACCGATCCATCACATACCCCAGCTCTCCCAGCCATCCCTTCACCCAATCTGGACACTATTGCAACCGGCACTCATCTTCCTCTTCGTCGTTCCAGCAGACCCTCCCATCCACCGCCTCATTTTAAACATTACCAGGCCCATCATGCGGCTCTGCTCTTGCCTGGTCTTCCCTCTTCTTCTACGTCCGGCACCCGGTATCCCCTCCATCGGTATGTCTCTTACACTAAATTATCTCATGCCCACCGTACTTTTGTTTCCAACATTTCTCACTTGGTTGAACCAGCAAATTATGCACAGGCAAGTCAGGATCCCAAATGGCTTGCTGCCATGAGTTCTGAGATCACGGCCCTTGAAGACAACCGTACTTGGTCTCTTGTCCCTCTGCCCTTGGGTCATCGCCCCATTGGGTGCAAGTGGGTCTACAAGATCAAGTATCACTCGGATGGCACCATCGAGCGCTACAAAGCTCGACTCGTCGCAAAGGGGTTTACACAACGCGAGGGCATCGATTACAAGGAGACTTTTGCTCCCGTGGCCAAATTGATCACCGTACGTTGCTTGTTATCCATTGCTGCCGTTTACGATTGGCCTTTACATCAAATGGATGTACAAAATGCTTTTTTACATGGGGATTTGCTAGAGGAGGTTTACATGTTACCACCTCCTGGTTATTGTCGACCGGGGGAGCAGATGGTTTGTCGACTCCACAAATCATTATACGGTCTTAAACAAGCCTCACGCACTTGGTTTCGTCAGTTCTCTTCTGCCATTCAAGACATTGGTTTCCAACAGTCTCGAGCTGATTACTCGTTGTTCACTTTGGTTCGTGGAAACTCTATTACTGTGATATTACTGTATGTTGATGACATGATCATTACAGGAAATGATGAGCAGGAAATTCGGAATCTCAAGCAGTTTCTCAATGGATGTTTTCGGATTAAAGATCTTGGACAATTAAAATATTTTCTTGGTGTGGAAGTTGCACGCTCTAAAGACGGGATTTCAATTTGTCAACGGAAGTACACTCTAGACATATTGGAGGAAGTTGGTTTTCTTGGAGTGAAGCCCACTAAAGTCCCCATGGAACCTGAGTTGGTACTAACGACAACAGGTAGTGATGCCCTCAAGGAACCAGCCCAATATCGCCGATTAATTGGAAAATTAATCTACCTCACCATCACCAGGCCAGAGATTACATATGCAGTGAATACTTTGAGTCAGTTCATACAAGAACCCAAGCTACACCACCTCAAGGCAGCACGTCACCTTCTTCAATACCTAAAGAACGCACCTGGGCAAGGCTTACTGTTTTCTACAACAAGTCAGCTAAGTTTGGTTGGTTATTGTGATGCCGATTGGGCCAAGTGTCCTATGACACGACGATCAGTGACAGGATATTGCATTTTCCTTGGAAACTCACTCGTGTCCTGGAAGAGTAAGAAGCAAGTCACGGTGTCTAGATCATCAGCCGAAGCAGAATACCGTTCGATGGCTGCAGCCACTTGTGAACTTACTTGGTTAAGATATTTGTTGAGAGATTTACGAGTACCACATTCTGGGCCAGCAAGATTGTTTTGCGACAATCAAGCAGCCTTACATATTGCTGCGAATCCGGTGTACCATGAGAGAACCAAGCATATCGAGCTAGATTGTCACACAGTTCGTGAAAAGATCCAAAAGGGTGAAATCAAGACAGCTTATGTGCCAACAGGACATCAGAAAGCTGACATCTTTACAAAACCGCTAAGGGCACCCATCTTTCATACGCATCTCAGCAAGTTGGGTATAATTAACATCCATACTCCAACTTGAGGGGGAGTGTAAAAGGAAACAAAATAGTCAATGATCTGATTACGATCTAATTAGGAGCAGTTGTAGGATCAAATTGTAATCAGCACAAATAGGTTATGTTTACCTAGAATAGCTTCTCCTTTACTTGTATAAAACACATGCCTTTGTATACGGTTTGAAATACATTATACAAATCTTATTCTTCATATATTTTCACAAAGTTAAGTCTAAGAGGGAAGAAAACCGCCCTCATTGTGTGATTAAAGGATAGCAATTGATTGAAATGCAATGTTTATGAAAGTGACTGTCCCATATGAATGTGCAGGATTCTAAAAAGCCTCCTATTGCTGCTGCCACAATCTTCTTTGGGGCCAATGATGCGGCTGTCTTAGGGGGAACAAGTGAAAGACAACATGTTCCAGTCGAAGAGTACAAGGAAAATCTCAGAAAAATTGTTCTTCATATGAAGGTTCAAATTTTTTTTCTGTTAATGCATAAACTGACATCCTAGTATTTCCATTTTAGTCTATTTTTTCATTGTATGATAGTTTCTATTCAAAACTTGTCTAAGAGAGTCCAAAAATAAGATATTAGATTCTGGTGGGTAATGATTTGACCTACACATCTTGTTGTATGTACTGATTTTGATTGCAGGAGTCGTCTCCCACCATTTTGATTGTGCTTATAACTCCGCCACCTGTTGATGAGGAGGGGCGTAATGAATTTGCACGGTATGATTATTATCTATTTCATTTCAAGATTAATATATACACTGTTTTGTTTTTTCTTTTCACCATGTTTATGTGATTAAAACCTATACTGATTTCATAGCTTCAATGCCACTCTGGTCCCTTTACTATCTCCATCATCTTCATCCGTCTGGGACAAATCTACCCACCAAAAACCTGTTCTGCACCACTGACGTTAATGCTCCTAAAGTTTCACAACTATATATATGATCATTAGTTCATTACTAGTTCCCAGTGATGCCATTATGCAGATCTTTATATGGCAAGGATGCTAGGGAACTGCCAGAACGGTTGAATGAAGTAACGGGAGTTTATGCAAAGAAGTGCATTGAGGTAGCTGGGGAAATGGGTCTCCGCTACATCAATCTATGGTCCAAGTTGCAGGAAATGGAGGGTTGGCAGAAGAAATTTCTCAGGTTTGCCATTTTTGAAAGCTTCATCAACTTGGATCTCATTTATCAACATGGTTTTAATAACGCATGGTGAAAACATGGCTTATACACAATTTTCTTTAACTTTGATCTGATTCATTGACATGGTTCATTAGTTAGGATATTGAATGGTTCTTTGAGCTTCGGTTTTAGGTTTTTAAGTGTCAAATGGTTCAAAGTTTGATACTTAAAACCTAAATTGAACTGATTAGCCCATCCGAAGCCACAAAGTAAAGTCCACATCATAAAACAATCAACCGTTCAACCGTGTGAATAACAAATTTTAAAAAAGGCTTCCGGTTTTACTACAGCGAGAAAGACAACTGGATTAATACCTGAGAAATGATCAGATGAAGATCATTTTCTTTCGATAGTTTTCTTCGGATTGATACCTCTGATCAACTTTGAGATTATTAGACTTAGGATCTAAATTACACAAATATAATGTATTGTGATTTAGTCCCGGAAACATATAGTTACCTCTTCTTAAGTGTCGACAGTGTAAGAGATTGAATTAACATTTCTGAATCTATTTGTTTTGTTTCCATTGCAGCGACGGGTTGCATCTAACACCAGAAGGCAATGCTGTCGTGCACCAAGAAGTTGTAAGAGTTTTCAGCGAAGCCTGGCTTTCTGCCGAAGAAATGCCTCTTGATTTTCCTCACCACTCGGAAATCGATGGCAAGAACCCTCAAGAAGCGTTCCAGAACCGCATATAACACAATGGGCTTTGTTTACTATTCTTTAAGGTTTCCGAGTTTTCACTCATGCTTGTATTGATATTTACCCCAGAACACATAGATGTTTATTTTGTTCCTTGTTTGGTTGATTACAATGTATACAACATCTTCAAGTAGATATGTACGGCACAGTATTAATTTAAAATCTCTACACCTTCCAACGACACATATTAGAATGCTAACTAAAAGATCATAAGAACACCAATGTCATTGTACAGCAGCCGAGGAAGGGGGTCCAGTGGGGTCTTGGCTCCCTCTCACATATACATATTTAATCTTTTTATATATAATAGTATAAAATATTTTATTTAAATAAATTTAAAATTAGTTATATTCTAAGAAAATATTTCTACTTTCCCTTAAATTTTTATTTTTATTAAATAAATCAATTAATTAATTATCGCACATTTAAACTCATTGTTTATAATTTCTTTTATTGGCTCCCTCTCTAGGGTTTTGGGTTTTGGGTTTTGGGTTAAGTGTTCAGAGTTTTGGGGTTAGGGTTTAGATTTAAGGGTTTGAATCTAATCCGAATTAAGGGGATTTTGATATTTTGATTTTCCAACCTCGATTGCTACCTGCTTTTGATATTAATGGGATTTTAAATATTGTATTTTTAGTGCTAAATCGATGTTAAGACCCCAATTTATCTCTTCATCTTAAACTGATGTCCTCGATGTTTCCTATTATTCTTCTTGACACACTATATTTGAACCTTCATTCTAATTGAATCACAAGTGATTATATATGGATGTTGCAATTGTTTGTTATTAGTATTGGCTTGATGTTAACAATGTTTCTGTCTTTTCATCTTAAATTGATGTTTTCTCAATGTTTCTCTTATACTTCTGTTAATATATAAGTTTCTAGTTAATCATAGTTATAATGTCTCATTCTCTCAATATTGCTTCTCGATATCATATCTGATACATAGTTTGAGGACAAATTCATCCACCAAACTTGTGCCTCTTGGCACTACACAGCAAGGCCAAATGCGCCCAGGAACACCTCCAGATCGAGAGGAAAAACAAAAACTAACCACTATGCCCAAAGGCAGATCACAGGTAAGGCAAGGCAAGCCCATAAATAGCATGCACCAAAAGGAAAACAGCAAAATTACACATTCAGAAATGTTCCAATTCAGATAAAGAGGTCCTAAACACAACGGAACAAAGCTTGGATCGAATCATAGATGTTGATGCAAGAAATGGATCAACCTAGTCTTGCCTCGCTGATCTTCCTTCGTTGCTCCTCTCGGGGTATTGTGGCCTGCACAGGAAGAGGGTAAATACCAAGGGACACCGGTATAGTGTCGGCCTAACAGTCTCCGATGCTTAAGTCAGTTTTAAGTGGGAGTGTTTACTGTAGCAGTTTAGGCAGCGTGATGGCAAGATTATCATTACCTTTTGGAGGGGGATGCCCTTATATTTATAGCAGCATTGAATGTGTTTGTTGGTGTTTGTCAATATGGGATAAATGCTGCTGTCTTTAGGAGTTGTCAGGTGTCTTGTGGTGGTCCTGGATAACATTTATGACTTGCCAGTAGGCCTGACCGACCAAATCTGTTTTTCTTAGGTCGTCCTGAGTTTTGTTGGCATGATCCGAGGCTTGTCTGGGGGCCGGCAGAGCAGACATGAGTCAGATCAATTTGGACCTTAATCAGGTCGACTAGTTTAGGTATGAACAATAGAGATAATAGACTCGAGAACCACACCAAAGGGTTTCTTAGAATTCCCAAATAACCGGCTGTTTCGTTCAAGCTAAATATGGTACAAGTTCACAACCGAAGCTAACCTCTTAGCAACCTGGGCCAAATTCTTCGCTTTCCACAACACAACAATCCTAAGAATGGGATCAGACCAAGAGTGCAAGGACTACCAAGAACCTGCAATAGACAATACTCAAGATCAAATTACAAGCAGAAAAAACACAGCGAAAGCAGATGGGCATGAGACTCATCGTCTCTACCACACAGAACACACAAAGGGGAACAATGAGAAAAGTGCCCAATCCAATCCAAGGTAGTAAGTTTTGCCTGAATCGCAAGCCAAAGAACAAAACTAGTCCGAGGAATCATTCCAGTAAACCTGACAACATGGGACCAACGACAAGCAGGCTCCTCACTCCTAATTCGATTCCACATAGAAGCTGCTGAGAATTGGCCATCAGAAGAAGCAAATCCACCCAAAGCTATCAGGATAAGCAGGACTAACCTGGCATGAGTTAGAAGCCACATCAATTAGCCTAATCTCATTATTATTCAACAACGGCCAGTTCCAAATAATAATGAGATAAAGCTAGAGTATTGTCTATTGTTGTTTTATTAGTATTGGACTGATGTTATAATGTCCCATTCTTCCGATGTTACTTTCCGATGAAACTTCTCGATATCATATATGATACATCGTTTGCCTTTAACTCTCAATCCCAATATTTGAACTTTAGTTTGATTGAATCACAAGTCATTATGGATGCAAGCATGTGTTTCTTTTTTTGCATGCATTCAAAATCTTCCAAATTATTATTATTATTTTTTCATTCAAAATCTTCCAAATTATTATTATTATTATTATTATTATTATTATTATTATTATTATTATTATTATTATTATTATTTTCATTCAAAATCTTCCAAATTATTATTATTATTTTTTTAATTTTTTGTTTCAATCAGTCCAAATGAATTCTTTCAAGTAGGTCAATATGCATTCAAAAAGAGGGTATATTAATGACACCAAACCTACGTAATTTGAAATTCTCTAGTTATGTACACCCAACAAAAAATACAAGCTAGAGTGACATACCAAGCCGTAGTCTCGTAGGCCAAAATTAGTAGGAGGAGGCCTCTTTCGTGGAAGACCCTTTTTGCTTTCACCTTTCCTGTCGAGCAAATTTGAAGGCCAAATTAGGAATTTGGTGGTTTGCTATTTCTGTGTCATAAAATAATAAGTGAGGATTTACAGCAGCTGCAGCCTGCAGGTAGAGATTAGTCCGCCACGGTCCCCATCCTCCCTCCCTCCCCCGAAATATTTTCAACAGTGCAATACGAATAAGATCGAATATAAAGATTTCTCTCGAAACTCTAGCATTACATAATTTAAAATGTTTCTAATTATTCATAATATTTACATAGCCCTGTCTTATTAAAATTTAGGGCATGTTCATTTAGAGGTAATGAGAATCAAATCAAATTGAAAGAATATTTCTATTATAAAGAATTCATGCGTTTACTTGCGTATTTAAATTTTTTTTAATAGGTGCGTCTTATTTGAAATCCTCAATGTCATTATCCCAAAATGCACTAGTAAAAAATATAACAATATTTGTCGCGAAAAGCCAAAATTTGCCGACTAAAGTCTTCTGCAGCGAAAATATTTGTCTCGACTTTTGTCAGTAAAAACTCGCTAACAAAGATCTTTCGCGACAAAGTTTCAACATTTGCCGCCTAAAAATTTCTTTCGCGGCAAACTTTCCGCGACACATTATTTGTCTGCATTTCACGGCGAAATTTGATTTGCCAGGAAAACATTTCTCTCCCGGTAAATGTATTTGTCGCCGTAGCTATTATATCTTGGCAAAACATATTTGCCACCATAACAGATCTATCATGACAAATATGTTTGTCACAATAGGACATGCACGAACATGAAGAAGCCATATACCGACAAACATCTTTGTCGCCATAGGTTGTCTTTCACGACAAATCTATTTTTCCGCGATAGGTTGTCTTTGGCGACAAATCTATTTTGCCGCGATAAAGTATCTATAGTGAGAAATATATTTGTCGCGATAAAACTTCTATGGCAAACATCTTTGTCGCCTAAGATTTATCTCATAACAAAAATACACCTTAACTATTACAAGATTTCAACTTTTAAATGCAATAATAGTACCTGATTTATGGAAAGTCACAACAATTATAGAAAACGTAATATTTATATAAATTAATAACATAGCATACAAAATAAGTACGTAGTAGCTAAATTTCTAAATGTCCAAAATAAGTACGTAGTAGCTAATTAAGTTTCTGAATGTCAAACTATGTTCTACCTGTGCATGGAAAATAGACTATCCTAGGGAGCTTTGACCATCATTCTCACCGTGTTCATCAGTCGATGGTACTTCAAAATCAACTGCTGGTGCTTCAAACCCCGGGACTCTTGACATATTTTGTACTAGTTGTTGGAGATACAACCGCATATGTGCAAGTTTCTTGTTAGCGACCTCTTGAGATGCCTTTGCAACTGTCAACTCATCCTTCAAATTGTTAACCTTCGTTTGCAAGTGTTGAGTAGTTGCTGAAGATTGAGAGCTTCCAATCTCACGGATACGTCCATATCCCATACCACGTATCTGTGATCCTGGCTTCTTTCCAAGTACGTCAATCAAAATATTAAGGCCAACATTAGGATCATCTACATGTATCTCATCCAATGGAGTATCCTCAGGATATTCTTTTGCTGCCTCCTGGAGATAATCATTCTTTTTTGCTAACATCTCATCCTTCAAATGAAACCGACATAAAAACACATGTTATATACAATATACAATCATATAACCAAGTTTATATAAGTGAAATAATATTCTAACAAAGTTTATACAATCAAAAAACATGTTGGACATCAAAGTTGTTTTTACAATCCTATTGCTATTCCCATGCTTGGATTCTTAGGTATTAGTTTCCCTAGTTTCTAATGGTGTCCCAATTGTGGCTGAGTCGAAAGACATAATTTATTCAATTAGCATTAAATATGGTTGGAGAAAGAGTTCGTAATGAATAGGTTTCACACATTCAACTAGGGTATTGTTATGATGCATCAAGTAAGTACTTCTAAACAATGAACGAACGCTACATTTGATTGAAGAAGTTCAAATTAAAAAAGTGCATCTCATGCATGTCGTGATGACGGGAGGAAATCTAGACTAAGGCTAAGACCACTTATCAACTAAGGCTTAACTAGAAACAGCTAACACTATCCCTTCCAAAACACCACAGCTAACACTTATCACAATTGGCCATTTATCTTTACCAAAATGTTGATGCATGCTAAGTTCACCTAAGCAAAATCAATTTCAATTATCTTCTTGTTTCATTCATCTTCTAAATATAGTACTAAGTATAACTAGAAGCCAACAAGTGTACTAAACTTTACCCAAAAAGTTATTAAAGAAATACTTACATATTTAGCTTTGGCCTTGTCATTGCTCCATTGCTTGGCTTTCCCAGAATATGCTTTGCCATAAGTGTCTATCCCCAAAAATTTTGAACCTTCCTAATGTGATATAGTATCATTTCAAATAAATTAAATGTACCATATAAGTTATAACAAGATAATATGTTTAGTATAAAATTACTATATTACCGATGCACACTCCATTGCTATGTGTGTGAAAGATTTTGAACCAGCATGATGCTCTATCTCCTTATGACCTCGGTTCGATGTATTGGCCACAGATGCTTTCTGCACAGTTGCATGACTAATGAGTTCATTAGCATTAAGAGATAACTTTTCTATATAATACATACAATGAAATATGACTACCAAAAACCCCGATGATTGAAAATGGTCACACAGAAATTTCCACTGGTGTTCGCCATCCCTTTGTACCATCTCCAATGATGGGTTAGCTAATGCTTCCGCCTTTGTTGGAAAAATCTTAAAGTACTTGTTCAATTCGTGCTTGAAGTCTCTAAACCTCCTAGCCATGAGATCGTTGACATATTTTTTAATCTTTGGGCCCTTCAAGTCTATGTCAAAATTGACCTACAACCAATTTGAAACAAAGTGTCAACGAAAGCCAAACACAATCCAAACAAAAGCCAATGCTTTGTATTGGTTATTGTGATAATTGATTAATCCTACATGTCTAAATGAAAAGTAATGAACTTTTTCCCTAGAATCGTGACACGGAATGGAAAATGAAGTTACGAAATGGAGTTGATGACAAGTAATTTACTCATAGTGATTTCGCCCATAAGGGTGCTCCTTATATCAGGATTGATCTTTGTCCAATATGCTTTATTCATAACACAACTCGTTCGGATAATTGCACCGATGTCATGGGACAGCAAGCTTGAGATCTCTGAACTCACAGGCCTATTAAAAATAGGATGAAATTCAACATGAATCTTCTTTTTGGTGGTGCGGACTATTCGGCTTGTCTTGATTGCCTCACAAGCCCCTCTAACTCCTGGTGTAAGTATTGGTTGCTCTCCATCTGTTAGGGTTGGAAGACGACCAACACCTGTCATTTTGCAATAAGAAAATAGCACACATTCCTAAAGTGAACCAAAATTTAATGAGTACAGAAGGCGCATATAAAATAGAAGTTAGGTGCACTTTCTGCAACCTACCATTAGGTTCAGGTCCACCCGCATTCCTCTCATCATCAGTAACATTATCATTAGTCATTTTATTATTCTAAAAATGAACATAATAAGTAAGTAAGACATGATTTTCTTACTAGGTAGCCTACGGTCACGCGAGCAACAACTTGCCCTCATAGGTCCTGAAGAAGGCTGCATGGGTGCAGAAGAATCCTCCCTTTGGCATTCATCTTGAGTCGGAAGGGGCCTTCTTGTAGGTTGCGGCTGAGTTAGCTTGGGGCTTCTTGTAGGTGGAGGCTGAGTAGGCGAGGGGCTTCTCGTAGGTTGAGGCTAGTCGGTGAAGGACTTCTTGTAGGTCAAGGCTGATTACAGACAACAACAGTATGAGGCCTTTTGGTAGGCTGAGCGGGAGAAACCATAGGAGTAGGTTGGCTACAAACAGTAGACCGATTCGTTGACATCGCTTTCTGAGTAGCTGATCGAGTCTGTAACAACTTTTTCCTTGTAATGAAACTCATCTGCAAATTAAAAAAAAAATATTACTTACTATATCAATCAGAACTAAACATAAACATTACAAGAAAATTTTTACCAATTTGTATAAATAAATTTGTTAGTGCTTTGGCATAATTCCTAGCAATAGAAGTCGCTGTCCTCATCACTATGCAAACTATCTGCCTCATCACTAGGAAGACTATCTTCCTCATCAGTATGAAGACTATCTTCCTCATCAATATGAGGACTATCTTCCTCATAATCTTCAACGATAAATTCCCCTCTATCAATTGGGCCAAGAGTGCCAAGATCAATATGTATAGCATCAATCTCTATTGGCGCAACACCTTCTCTATGTAAAGGTGTATGTATGACATCAACATTATCAAGCTGAATGGGACTATGAATGTCTGATGATAAATTCTGTTGGTATGCCCCATCATCATCGCTATCATCATCTTTACAATTTCCCATTTCTGGGACGTTCCAAATGTTTCTATGTTCAATATGCTCCACCACTTTCCAACCACCACCAGCCTTTAGATCGTCCAAATAAAACACTTGTTTAGCTTGGGTTGCTAGGATATAAGGATCATGTTCATACCATTGAGTATGTGTATCCACGAATGTTAGCTTATAATCACGCTTTATACTCCCAGCCCTTGCAGGATCTGTATTAAACCATTGACATTTAAACAACACAACCCTATAACGTTGTCTATATAACACTTCAACTACACTTGTCAACTTGCCATAGAAATCAATCTCGGAGGTCCCATAGCTTCCTGGCACAAAGACACCGTTATTCTGGGTTGTCAAATTATCATCACGTGTGGAGATCATAAACTTAACTCCATTTACAACACATCCTTGGTAAGTTTCAACTCTAACAGGGCCCCTCGATAACTCAAATAACGCATCGCTAAACTGTGGGGAATTCCCCTCCTGTAATTTTCTCATCTGCCAAGGAAAACAATTGTTATTTGTCGTTTTCTAGTTAAACAATTGTGACGAGCAATCAACATAAAATTATGATCTTTGCTTACTTGTTCTTGAAACCAAACCGGAAATGAATTCTTGTGCCTTTCTACAACATTCTCATCATTCTCACGCCTTATCAATGCCTCATGCTCCCTGCATTATTAATCAGTGGACCTATTATATGTGCAAATGTTGTAATAATTAAACTTATAGAAATAATAAACCATATAGAGTTCACTTACTTTGGGAATGTTGATATCTCTTCGCAATTATTCAATATATACCACTGAGCTACTTCATTATCAAGATTTGTCCATCCAATGCTCTTCTTACTCATAAATAGACGTGCATTTTGAGCAAAGACAGAAAGTTTATCATCTCGTGCATCTCCATCGTTGTTTCTATCAGGTCTATTGAAACACATTTCCACATTACCAAGGTATAATGAACAATACATAAGCGATTCATTTGTAATGTATGCTTCAATTAATGACCCTTCCGGACGAGCCCTATTTCGCACAAAGCCTTTATACTTACCTAACATTCTGGAAGACAAAAAATAATGTGAGTTTTTCCTGCAATAATTTTCCAAAAGTAACCTTCAACACAATGAAATATAATTAATTAAAAAGAGCAATAGTTAGTACCTTTCAATAGGATACATCCATTGAGCTCCAACTGGCCCACCAAGCTTTGCTTCATGAGGTAGATACACCATCAAGTGAACCATGATATCAAAGAATGAGAGGGGGAGGGGGGTGTAACGACCCGTCCCGAAAGTCGAAATTAGATTAGTGATTAGTGTCGGATTAGCAAAGATAATCAGTGATTAGTTGGATACTTTTGGAAGATTGGTGCAGAATGACGATTTTGCCCTTGGAATGGATAAAATGTTGACTTTTAGTTTGGACGGTCAATTGGGCATTGACCGATGACCATGACGTATTTCGGGACGTCACGAGTCTGTAGACAGGTGGCTTGCCCGATTCCGACATCCGAGGAGGAAGTTATGATGTTCGGAAGATTGAGGGCACTTTCGTAATTTGGTTAAAAAGGAGGAATTTGTTGACTTTTTGCACGACAAGTTTTCTTCACGCAAACTGAGGACCGTTAGGTAGGTCTTGACGTCCTGAGTACAACGACAGGCGACACACCTTTATCGGACATCGGACGAGTGAGATATGGTTCTAGAAAGGTGAAGGGTAAAATGGTAATTTGGATTTACAGGGGCATTTTGGTCTTTTTACACCTTGGGAAGTGTGCCAATCAGATAAGGACATGTGGACAGTGTTTAGTGGATATTTTGGGCTGGTCCACTAGGTGTTTGACACCTAGTTACATTCCAGTGGCTTCTAGCCACTTTCACGGGTTCCATTTAAATTGTTTGGGTGGGTTTAACCATGCAACTGAGAACAGAGACTGAGACTGAGAGGAGAAATCGATCAGTTCCAGGGTGTGTGAGTTTTGGTGATCAAGTGAGTGTGAGCAGAAAGACGTTGAGAGGCTGGTGAGTGTTTCTGGGTGAGTGTTGAGTGAGGAAAAAACTGGGAATGGTGGGAAAAACAGTAAAAACAGAGGAGTTCTTCATGCACGGCTGAGAGCCTTATCGATCAAACCCATCGAAGTTGAGGTGTGGTGGTGTTCAGAGGACCAGAGGAGTGCTTTTGGGGACCCTGAGATCCACGGCGGAGCTCACGGCGGTGAGCAGACAGACGGTAAGGTTTCGGTCCTCTGTTTTCCCGTTTCGGTTCAAATTGAAAGTCGTGGGTTTTGGAGCTTAGTTGAGCCATTCTTTCGATTCTAATAGGTGTAGGAAGTTCCTAGTAATTTGAAGAGTAGAACCAGTGGCTGAGAAGACGACGGGTGGCCGGAAAACCGTGACTGGGAAGTTCAGAGTTTGGGTTCGAGTTTGACATGTATAGATTAGGACCTTATTTCACGATATTGTTAAGTAGAACAGTCACAAATTGAAGGACGAAACTCAGGGAATCAAAAGGGTTGAAAACGAATTGGATTTGAGTGAGAACTGGCCTCGTCGGCTCGGTTCGACCGGACCGGTCTGGACCGGTTTGAACCGGGTTGGCTGGAGGTAGGAGACGATGAACAGTGCAAGCGCGTGGCTCCCACGCGCAGCCCCTTTGGGCGGCGCGTAAGGGTGCGTGGGGACTGTTCTGGGGAAACGTTCAACACGGTTTTTACTCTAATCGATGTAACGAACATTTTAGGACAAGTTTCGTATCGATCGGACACCGTTTCGTGTTAGTTATGAGTATTCGAAGGTTTAGGGGTTCGTTTAATTACGTTTAAAAATCTAGAAAAATTGGGGAAAATAGGGTAAGTTTAAATGAAGTGTTTGTGACCCGGATTGGTGACTGTTGACAGGTCGGGATGTAAAACCCGTGTCCTGGAGGGAACGGTGAACAATCCCACATTCCTGCGAGGGGGAATGGTCTGGGAGAGGATGGTGGTGTGCCTTAAAGGTGTAGGCACACACCTATCTAGCATGAGGCCTTTTGGGAGCTCAGTGGCTTTGGGGGGGATTGGAACCCCAAAGTTAAGCGAGTTAAGGCTGGTGCAATTCCAGATGGGTGACCCCCTGGGAAGTTGCACCGTGAGCTCCCAAAAACAAAACCTTGAGGGCGCAGGCTTGCCGTTGTGTATTGTTGTGGCCCAAAGAGGAAAATATCGTGCTAGATGAGTCGGGACCTAACCGAGGAGGGTCGGGTCCTGACAATTTGGTATCAGAGCCAGACCCCGACCAGGTAGTGTGCCAGCGAGGACGCTGGGCCCTAAGAGGGGTGGATTGTAAGACCCGTGTCTTGGAGGGAACGGTGAACAATCCCACATTCCTACGAGGGGGAATGGTCTGGGAGAGGATGGTGGTGTGCCTTAAAGGTGTAGGCACACACCTATCTAGCATGAGGCCTTTTGGGAGCTCAGTGGCTTTGGGGGGGATTGGAACCCCAAAGTTAAGCGAGTTGAGGCTGGTGCAATTCCAGATGGTGTATTGTTGTGGCCCAAAGAGGAAAATATCGTGCTAGATGAGTAGGGACCTAACCGAGGAGGGTCGGGTCCTGACACGGGATATCCCTGAGGCAACCGAGGAACGTACGGGACGCGAGTGACGTGCCCGGAAACATGAGTGGACTTTTCTTTTCTAACTGAGCATGCATAATTGTTTTTATCTACTTGTTTTATGTTTTCAATATGATTTCATGATTATTGATTATTATATGCATGTTTTACGTACTTGCACGTTTTTCGAGATATTTACGTATTTCGGCACGTTTTACGAGATATGTTTTGTTTATGATTCTGATGCCATGATTTTGGGACTTAAATCTATAACTGGTTTTTAATAATTATAAATGAGTTTCGAAACCTGATTTACTAATCAAGGTTTTCGGTTTTAGAATCAGATTTCGGAAAATCGAGATTTGGTTTTAAAGCTTGAAAAAGGGATTTCCGGATTTGGGTTCGGAATAACGGTTCTGAATGCCGGCATGGCTTCGGAATAGTAATTTTGAATTCGGGTTTGAATATGGATTTAGAAATGGTTTTCAAATGGTTTGGATTGGATTTGCTGGATTTGGTTATTGGGTTTAAAAACCCGGATTATGTTATAACGGGGGCGGGCCCGGATTGGGTTTAACGACCCGGATTGAGTTTAAAGACTCAGATATTATGATTTTCCCCCGTAGGCCTGTTGAGTTTAAAGACTCGGAAGTTTAAAGACTCGGATTATATTTGAGGCCTGGATTGAGTTTAAAGACTCGGGAGTTTAAAGATCCGGATAGATCCAGTAGGTTTGATCGGATGCTGATATTTGGTATTTTCATGTTTTGATGATAAGGTTTCCATATGATTTATATTGTTGTTTTCAGATACTGGGTTATGCATGCATGTTTTTAAAACAGAGGGCAAAATCCTGGTTGGTTTATTAAACTGTTTTTGAAACTCTTATTTATTTTTAGTCCACTCACACTTTTCTGGTTTTTAAATTCCCTCCAGGTCGTGGTGCTAGCGTTGGGGCTAACGTTGAGGCAGAGGCAGAGACATAGAGTTTTCCGTTACGAGTTTTCCCGTTGCGCGTGTAGCCAAATTTTAGTAGGATTTCTGTCTTACCCTGTACTGTACTATGCTCTGTATGACTGTTAACTAGTTGGATTTTAATTTCTCCCTGGTCTGACAATGTAATTATTGTGAGTTTTGTGAGGTGTTTTTGGTCTTTTGGTGTTGGGTTGTCAGATGGGAGCATGGTTCTTCCCGATTATCGGGGTGATAATCGGGGTGGGTCCTGTCAGGGGGGGGGGGGGAATATTTGTTCAAATTGGCATAAAGTGTACACAATCTCATTGCCCAACCTATTCATATCTGACTCGCACACCATCTTAGCGCATAACTGCTGAAAAAAAAACTTGACAGCTGAATGATAGGTTCAACCACACTATTAGGTAAATATTTTCTAATTCCAACAGGAAGTAGCCGCTGCAACAAGACATGCCAATTGTGGCTTTTCAAGCCTGAAATTTTTCCTTTATCAAGTTTAATATTTTTGGATATGTTGGCTGCATGTCCATCCGGATATTTGACAGATTTCAAAAATTGAAAAAATTCTTTCCGTTCGTCTGGATGAACAGTATAAGCAACGTATTTCTTTTTATACTTGTTCCCCATCCGTTCTAACCATAAGTGGCTCCTAATGCCCAAGTCTTGCAGATCTTGTCGAGCCTTCACTGTATCCTTAGATTTTCCCTCTATGCCTAGAATGGTCCCCACCAAACTATCACTAACATTCTTCTCTACGTGCATCACATCTAGCATATGCCTGATTCTAAGCTTGGACCAGTACTCTAACTTAAAAAAAAAAAATGCTCTTTTTGTTCCAATTCAGCTCATCTTGTGTTCGCTTTCTGTTCCTATCCGGGTTGTCAGGATGTTTACCAATCTGACCAAAGTGTTGATTGTTCAATTGATCCAAAATGTTTTCACCTGAGAATTCTCTAGGTCTTGCATTTACCTCTATATTTCCATCAAAAACATCTTTGTTCTGGCGCCATGGATGATCCCATGGCAAAAAACGTTGGTGTCCCAAGTAACAAACTTTCCCACTGAACCATTGGGAACTTATGTCCTCATTACAAACCGAGCATGCCTTATAACCTTTTGTGCTCCATCCAGATAGATTCCCATGTACTGGAAAGTCGTTAATGGTCCACATCACTACTGCACGAAGATTAAATACTGAATTAGATGCTCTATCATATGTCTGCACACCATGTTCCCATAACTCCTTGAGCTCGTCAATTAATGGTCTCAAGTAAACATCAATACCAGGTGCACGAGGCCTGGGAATTAATAAAGTCAGCGTTGAGAATTCCTTCCTCATGCACCTCGAAGGAGGCAAATTATAAGGTACCACGATAACATGCCACATGCTGTAGGATGTGGTCAAATTCCCGAATGGATTAAATCCGTCGGTTGCAAGCCCTAGCCTAACATTTCGAGACTCCATTGCAAAATCTGGGTACATTCGGTCAAGCTCCTTCCAAGCTTCTCCATCAGTTGGATGCCTCATGAGATCGTCATCAACTCGACCATCCTTGTGCCATCTCATATCACTGGCAGTGTGCATAGACATGTACAATCTCTGCAATCTTGGTTTAAGTGGTAAATAACGCAAGACCTTTTGAGGAATCTTTTTTTTATTGTCATCACCCTTGTATTTGTACATGGGCTCATTACATACGGGACATTTATCCAACCCTTCATTTTCCTTGTAGTACAAAACATAATCATATTGACATGCATGGATTTTTTCATACCCCATTCCAAGGTTTTTTAGAACTTTTTTTTGCTTGATGATGCGACGGAGGTAGAAGATTATCTTTAGGGAGCATCCTTTTCAATATTCCCATCAAGTGATCAAAACATCTATTTGACATCAAGTACAATACTTTACAATGCATTAACTCAACTACCGCTGTTAAAACTGAGAATTCTTCACAACCAGGATACAGTTCTTGTTGAGCTTTTTCCAATAACTTTTTATATTTGATAGACTCCTCCCAATGCATATTGCATGACCGATCATCTTCCAAATTAGCATCTCTATATTCATTAACTAAGTTGTTATCTTCTTGCAAGACATCATGACCATGATGTTGAGATGCGTAGGGGTACAAATTGTTGATTATCCTCATCACATCATCATTACCATTGCCTATATCATCATTAGGTGGCACCACCGATCGATCAATGAACGAACGTGAACCATATTCTATTTGTTCACCATGGTGAATCCATGTCGTATAACTATAGGACATCCCATATCTAATTAAGTGCATTCAGACCTCACCAACTAACTTCCAATATCTATTGCTACATTTTCGGCATGGACATCTAGTTTGATTACGACTATTGACAAGATTCCTTACAACTTCAAAAAATGCATCAATTCCATCAATGTATTCCTTACTAAATATTTCAGAATTTTGTATCCACTGCTTCTCCATGGACCAACGAAAGCCTATCAAACGATGAATCCAAAACTTATGTCTAGAAGGAGTTTATTTAAAATCAAATAAACTAATGCTACTAACACAAAACATTCATAGTGCACAAAATCACTTCCAAGTGTAACTAGTTTAAGTAAACTAAATTAAAATTAGAATTAGATAACACTAACAATCTCAACTCACCTTGGGGATGCGAATATTACACTAGTAATTAAGGATTTGAGATTAGTCCGGTCTTCCCTGTAACCAATGGAAGTAGTTGGATTAAAATACTATTCAACATTTATGAATATGCATCACAGAGATTAGTCAGGTCATCCCTGCTGTATTCAGCATTGTTCCAAAAAAAAAACCTAATAAGTATTATTGTTACTATATCTACAGTGAAAACGAACATGTACATGACATTTTTTTTTTCGAAACCATGTAACAATTTTGTATAGTTTGGGCATATGAAAGGAATTGCACTATGTAATGGTTTGGCATAGAGTCATGAATTTGGTCATACTCTAAGAAAGAAAAGAAGTTGAAGCTTATTGAAACCGGTCACCATTATTAACCAGAAGAAGAACAGAAATGGAAACATGTTGAAACAACCAAACCATCCAAGTCCCGAGAGCATTATGTGCCCCATGTGTCTTTACTCTTTCCTACGTATGAAGGAATTCAATTTTGTTTGTTTCATTGTGTTAAATTCAAACACCGTTGAAAAAAATGAAAATCTGACCCCGCTTGTTTCAAATGAGGGTTTGGTCTGTCCAGTTATTTTAAAAATTTGAAGTAAGTTTGTTACATATGATCCAACACCAATTACCAAAGCTTCTGGCTTGCTCAAAAGTCTTTAATATGAAACAAATCATCAATCTTCTAGAGCTTTGTTGAATTTATTCACACACGAGTTCAAAAAAATTTACAACTTTTTTGTTTTTTTAAGTCATTCTCGTGCATGCCTTTGTAACACCTCGAACTCTCATTATCATATTATTGACAATTTTGATTTGTATATTCTTTATTTTTCTTTTTTGGTAGGTTTTATGATGATGCAATGTCGTCTTGTTGTTTAAGTCGTTTATATGTTATGTTAGAATTAAGATTAATTATGATAGGACCCATCCTAATCCCCCCGGGATTAACTCGGGATGACCCTGCTCCCGTCTGACACGAAGTGTCAAACAAGGGATATTTCTGACCTTTGCCCTCTCGGGCTATCAGAGTACGCCAGGATCCAGAGGAGGTATGTGATATCTCGGTCTCTGCTACAGTCCACATCCGCTGTCAACCTGAAAGGCAGTCAAAACATTAAAAGCTATGAGTGGACAAAACAAGGAGTTTATAAAAACATTTTAACGAAAGACATTTGTACCCTTCACTAAAAAGCATGCATGCATTCGAAAACCATTTATCAAACTGTTCATTAGGGCCATAGCCCAAAATCGTAAATGAAACCGAATACACGGGCCACTGCCCAAATCCATGAAGATACCAACCATACGGGCCACTGCCCAAATCCATACGGGACTCAGCCCAAAACCTGTATACATCACACATCATATATCGTACCCATCACATATCATATATCATATATACATATAATCACACAACCAATCCTGTCACGGTTTCCAAAGCTACCCGCGTGCTACCCGGGGTCTCAAACCCAAGTCTCTCAGAGTGCAAGGTCAATGTCCGTAGACCAATGACCCCCCCTGAGGTTACGATCTATGCCTTTCTGAGAGTAAGGAACCCAACTGGGGGGCGACTCCACTCAGTCGGTGCTCCGTGACTACTCTGGGGTCCACCCAGGCCAACGACCCTCACCGGAGGAGATAATAGAAGTAAAGGAAGGTATATGAATACATATATATACATAACATAAACATTCATTCCCGGTCCCCCTGAACCGTCATGATTTATAACATCCATTTAAGAGTTCATGCCCGGTTCCCATAAACCGTCATGTACCACAATAACCTTTCCAGGGTTCATGCCGGTTCCCATAAACCGGCATAAACTTGGAAATCCATCTAGTGTCCCTGACCCATATCATAACCGTAAATTAAAATTGGGTCTCGTGACAGAACACATGACATCAGCTGGGCATCGTGCCCGATATCTCAGGGCCAGTCACCACTCCGATCGTAGTGATGCGTGCAACCATCCATCCAGGACCGCCCTCAATCCTGGTATGTCACCGTGAATGAATCAACTGAAGCGACCACCACAAGATCGTGGTGCACTGATCACCGATCGATATCCTGAACCGTCAGCACTCTGAAGTCGAGCCTCCCTCGGCTACCCGACAACGAATCGTGCGTCGTGACCTCTCCGGAAGGAACATAACCCAGTCTGGAGGCGAGCGTCGTATCGTCGGTCGTCGAGCACATAGTACCTGCCGCGACCACGATTCAGACCTGAAGGCCATCAATAGGGTCATATGCTCGAGACAAAACGAAATGGGTCTCATACCCGAGTTTATTCTTTTGGAAATCCAAATCCATTTCATTTAGATCATCAAAGAAGTACAAACCAGTATAGGCACCGTATAAGGTCGAAACCTCGAAATACGTGCCAATACGTAACCACACATCCAAATGCACTCATGGCATAAAAAAAGTATTTAAAACATATAATAAACATTTATGCATGCACCAATTTAGAAAAAAAAGGTCCACTCACAGACCTTCCGAGCTGCCGCCTCGATATGCGTGCCATACGGCTCTCCCGAGCCAATCACCGTCACCGGGACTCCCAAACCTGTCCAAATTGTATCGAAGGTTACTAACTACTTAAATAACCTCCCACTAAGCCTGGTAATTTTCTAGAATTTTTAACTATTTTTAATCTCCATCCGAAACCTTCTGAGACCCCGAAATATATCGAAACGATGTCCAATCGACACGAAACCAGTCCCAAAATGTTCGTTACATCGAATAGATGATTTCACGTGTTGAAGACATTCCCAAATAGTCCCTCACATGCTCCCACATGCCCAGAGAAGGTGATGCACGTGAGATCACGCGCGCACTGTTCAATATCTTCCCAAATGGCCGAACCGGGTTTTTCCTGCACCTTAACCGGTCTGGACCGGCGTGACTGGTCCACTGGTTTTCCTCCTCCATTTTGGTCCGATTCCCTTCCTAATCAATCCTACAATCTTCCTTACATCCTAATGAATCTAAATATAGGAATTAAAACATCAAAAACCTATAAAAACCATTGAACCCGATTACCCCCTTTTCGGTCCAATATTCCAGTTTATCCCTCAGGCTTCCCCAGCCTCAAACCATTATCAAAGTCATCCTATTACCTTACTAATAACTCATTAAGCTCATTAAAATTGATTAAAACCATCCCTAATGATTAAACCAAAAGAAAAATGAAGATGAGACAAAACCGATACCTATCGGGTTTTCCTCCTCCACGCCGCCGTGGACGACGGTTCAGGCTTCCAGCAGCCTCCTCTCAGTCCTCAGTCTCTCGCTGTCTCATCCTCAAGTTGAATCCAGTGGAAGGAAATGGTTTGGGTTGCACAGAGATGAAGGAATGAAATGAGATCGGGTTTGGTTTTGAGAAAACAAAGGAGATGTTGATGCATGAATGTATATGGGTGGCCTGTGGATGGGTGACACTTGTCACTCATCCATTGGGTAGGAATTAAATATCTGGGGCCCACTAGGATCCAAAATTTAAATCATTTCGTAAAACGTGCAATAGTTCCCTTGAACTTTCGTGAACCGTAACTTCGCAGTCGAACGTCCGAATTTGACGTGCCACCTGTCTACGGATTCGTATCGTTCCGATCTACGTAACGGTCTTTGGCCTTCGGCCATCTGACCTCCCAATCCGAAAGTCAACTATTTGTCCCTTTTAACCAAAATTATCAAATTGCCCTTAACCTTCCGAACGTCATAACTTCTTCCTCGAATGTCGGAATTGAACGTGTCACCTGTCTATGAACTCGTGACGTCCCGGATTACGTCACGATCATCGGTCAAAGTCCATTTAACCGCCCGAACAAAAAGTCAATGTTTTACCCATTCTAGGGGTAAAACGGTCATTTTGCATCGTTCGTTCGATTTCACGCAACTGATCACCGATTAACCTCACTAATCATGATTAGTCACTAATCTAATCCCGGATTTCGGGACGGGTCGTTACAACCTTCCCTCCTTAATTAATTTCATCCTCAAAATTCCAACCGTTCTTTCCTCCTTAATTAGTTCCATTCTCGAAATTCCAACTATCCTGGTTCCATATCCACCTCGTGGAAGCAAAACCAATCTTATCTCATGTGTACACTCGTACACCCAATAGCCAATACAGTCTGCACCCAGACGTACCACTAATACTCACGTCGTATCGACTACGTTTGACCGCGTCGAATGACAATAATTGTACGTTCCGAACTGACACCACTTGTCAGTATCAGAGCAGCCTGAGTATCCTATGAGCTAACCACTTGTCAGATCTACCATTTCGTTGACACAAACAACTCAAAGGTTTCCTTGCTCCATCACTAATCTATCCTGATGTCTGCTCTCACTAGGAGTCACTAGACCTTACACAACGATCCACGTTGACACATCCGAAAAACTATCACCACTTGACAGTCGTTAGTCGAAAACTGACACTATAACCACTTGTGGTTATACTAACCACCAACTCACTCAACCTGAGTATACGTATACCAACAAACACTCGACCTGTGTGTAACTAGACCCCCCAGAATCACTATAACCCAGTGCACAGTATCCAATGTCCAGTTCATATACGCGACTCATCCAATGGTATCGGAACTAAGCCGAATACCAACACATTCACCAACGTACCACTGGTATATCTATATACCGTCACCAGGCACGACAAGCCTGCCTAGTATCGTACCTCGAATAACGTACAAGGTACATACATCTATGCATCAACCAGACTACAACAACAACGACGACAATCTAAGTCGTAGCCAAACACGTTTCAATTCGGGAATCCATCTGTCAAATCCAGTATTTGACAGATCAAAACTCCAACCCATTATCCATTTCCAAATCCGAATCCGAAATCATCATTCCGTAAGCTAGCATCAGAAATGACCATTCCGAACCCAAATCCATAAATCCACTTTCAAGTTCCAAAATCGAATCCTGAATTGTCATCCACAAATCCGATTCCAAAACCTGAAATCTCATTCTCGTCTACCGAGACGCACCAATTCCGAATCTATCAGTTACCCGCTCAAACGATTACCACAATACAATCGATTAACTTCATAGGGAAGCCAATCATAATATCCGCACATCTCTAAGGCTGAAAAAATCTGACCTCGTTGGACACTTACTCACCCGAGTAATATACCATACGGGATTCACTTCGAAAAGAAGTTCAGTCCCAACATCCACATAGCCAAAAAGCCATGAGACATCGTCGACACCTCGATTTACGTAACTACCGTTTCACACCGAATTGACTTCGAAAGGAAGTCATCCCAACATTCTTGGATTCAAATATCCAAGTAAGAGTAATAAACTCTCCACCTATCTGGATTATCAAGATCACGATCCAAATCCATCACTACGTCACCCGACCACGAACGTCACGATCCCCGATTGTCACGCCGCCCAAAGTCCTCAACATCAAAATCTCGATCCACCTAGGATCCCCACAAGCTCACTCAGCTAACAATCCACCTGAAATTCGATCATAGGGTCTTACACCCTCTTGAATCCTTTGTCAGTCACATCACTCCTCAACCATTTTCCACATCTAAACCGATCAGTCAACGACGAGACACGCCGAGACTGTGGGTTCTCACTGATTACCTCGTATCGATCCTTGGCATTCCACTGGGTAAAATCAAGGATGATCCAAGACGATGACATCAAAACTCATCCTACGTGAATGCAACCAAAACTTGTTGCACACACCACGCCACGTAATCCAACATCGTCTGTAACCAAGCAGAAAGTGAGAAATCTCAACTACCTAACTCTGAAATACTAAACTCCTCATGATGACCCAAGATAAATCCCGGGTTCACCAACCAATACACGACCAATGTAATGGTGACACAACCATCTTCTACCACATCCTACATCACCTGCCATAGCAGAACCTGAGAAGTCGCCCTAATGACTTCAAAATACCCATTACCAATGCAGAAAATCCGCATTCCACTTGTCACCACAATCGCAATCTCTCTCGATTCCGAAGTTCCAACCATATCAGAACCAACACACTCGGACATCACCATGTGTCCAACACCAGTCTACCTCTATCCGTGATCTACTGTCGGACCACAGTTACCGAACACATGCCCATCTCGACAGAATCACATCCCGACTCGTGACTCATCGTCATCACAATCACCGGCACTAGCACCAGCACTAGTACCAGCACCAATGCACTATATCAGCACACATTACCATCACCTGCACTAACCCCAGCATCAGCACTAGCTCACACACTAACATTAGCACATACTAACATCAATAACAGCACACGGTGTGCAAAACTGACAACCCTTGATCTCCGCTCATACCGAACGATGATCCCGTACCTCAACTCATATTGGAGAAACTCTGTCTCCCTCGTACCCAATAACTCTGGGTACACTTACCCTGACATCTCATATGAGAAAAAGAAACGTACCCCGATTCCCAACAACCGTAACTACAACCACTCTCGGTAGTAGTGCCTGCCACAGACTCGTGCAGACCTAAACATCAGACATCGCTATCGAGACTCCGCATCCAACAGAATCAACCGCACGTACAACTACTCTGTATCCCCACTCCGGGATTCCATCAACAAGTACCAACCCTGGTAACCTATCCAACCAAACTCTAACCAGTCGTAACTTGACTTAACCAATGTCGTCTACCAGGTCGTCCATGACCTTAGCTGCACCAACTATCCATCACAACTAAAGCAGCACGACAACCAGCTACGTCTAACTGATAAGTACAACCCTGACTGCAGAGTGCAGTCCCATCACTAAAGCTGACATGACTAGACCTGACATGACCGACGGTCGGTCTCGACTTTGAAAAGTCGTCAAACTCAAACTACTCGCCAACTCACCTTTTCGAACCATACACCTTACCTTAGGATTCCACAATCACACTCTAGGGTTTCTCTGAACCCAACTGCAGAAGGCAGTATAATCCACAATTTTGACCAACCACGTGGTCTTGACATCGAAAAGACGTCAATCCAATCATACCGTCAATCCAACCAGGATTCCTCGAATCCGACTGCTCCCATCAGTATAGCCACCAACTCAACAAGATCCGACCATCGATGGTCATAATTCCCAACCAGTCGTCGGAACCGATCCTACGACATCGTGAAAGACGATCCCAACTAACCATCACACGATCATAACTCCAAAATACTATTACGTTTATCCTTTCGTAGCGTCCCACACTGCCAACCTCGATAGAACTATGGTGACCCTGGCATCGAGTGCCGAACCAAGACATTCCACGAGTCAAACCTACTAACTATCGTACCGGCATCCTAACTATCAGGTTGATAACGAACTGCAGCCCATTGAGACATCACATCCTCGACATGTGCATTACTCCAAGAGCTCCACGGATGCTCGAATATTGACAACCCCCGCTCTGATACCGATGCTCTGATACCACGCTGACAGGAACCATCCCAATCCCCCCGGGATTAACGCGGGATGACCCTGCTCCCGTCTGACACGAAGTGTCTGACAAGGGATATTTCTGACCTTTGCCCTCTCAGGCTATCAGAGTATGCCAGGATCCAGAGGAGGTATGTGATATTTCGGTCTCTGCTACAGCCCACATCCGCTGTCAACTTGAAGGGAAGTCAAAACATTAAAAGCTGTGAGTGGACAAAACAAGGAGTTTATAAAAACATTTTAACGAAAGACATTTGTACCCTTCACTAAAAAACATGCATGCATTCGAAAACCATTATCAAACCGTTCAGTAGGGCCTTAGCCCAAAATCATAAATGAAACCGAATACACGGGCCACTACCCAAATCCATGAAGATACCAACCATACGGGCCACTGCCTAAATCCATACGGGACTCACCCCAAAACCTGTATACATCACACATCATATATCGTACCCATCACATATCATATATCATACATACATATAATCACACAACCAATCATGTCACGGTTTCCAAAGCTACGCGCATCCTACCCGGGGTCTCAAACCCAAGTCTGTCAGAGTGCAAGGTCAATGTCCGTATACCAATGACCCGCCCTGAGGTTACGATCTATGCCTTTCTGAGAGTAAGGAACCCAACTGGGGGGCGAGTCCACTCAGTCGGTGCTCCGTGACTACTCCGGAGTCCACCCAGGCCAAAGACCCTCCCCGGAGGAGATAATAGAAGTAAAGGAAGGTATATGAATACATATATATACATAACATAAACATTCATGCCCGGTCCCCCTGAACCGTCATGATCTATAACATCCATTTAAGGGTTCATGCCCGGTTCCCATAAACCGTCATGTACCACAATAACCTTTCCAGGGTTCATGCCAGTTCCCATAAACTGACATAAACTTGGAAATCCATCTAGGATCCCTGACCCGAAATCATAACCGTAAAGTAAAAATGGGTCTCGTGCCTGAACATATGACATCAGCTGGGCATCGTGCCTGATATCTCAGGGCCAGTCACGACTCCGAGCGTAGCGATACGTGCAACCATCCATCCAAGACCGCCCTCAATCCTGGTATGTCGCCGTGAACGAATCAACCGACGCGACCACCACAAGATCGTGGTGCACTCATCACCGATCGATATCCCAAATAGTCAGTACTCCGAAGTCGAGCCTCCCTTGGCTACTTGACAACGAATCGTGCGTCGTGACCTCTTCGGAAGGAACATATCCCAGTCCGAAGGCGAGCGTCGTATCGTCAGTCGCCGTGCACATAGCACCTACCGCGACCACGATTCAGACCCGAAGGCCATCAATATGGTCATATTCTCGAGACAAAACAAAATGGGTCTCATACCCGAGTTTATCCTTTTGGAAATCCAAATCCATTTCATTTAGACCATCAAAGAAGTACAAACCCGTATAGGCACCGTATAATGTTGAAACCTCGAAATACGTTCCAATACGTAACCACACATCCAAATGCACTCATGGTATCACAAACAAGTATTTAAAACATATAATAAACATTTATGCATGCACCAATTTAGAAAAAAAGGTCCACTCACAGAACGTCCGAGCTGCCGCCTCTATATGCATGTCATACGGCTCTCCCGAGCCAATCACCATCACTGGGACTCTCAAACCTGTCCAAATTGTAATAGAAGGTTACTAACTACTTAAATAACTTCCCACTAAAGCCCCATAATTTTATGGAATTTTTAACTATTTTTAATCTCGATCCTAAACTTTCGGACACGAGACTTCCCAAATGGCCGAACCGGGTTTTTCCTGCACCTGAACCGGTTTGGACCATCGTGACCGGTCCACTGGTTTTCCTCCTCCATTTTGGTCTGATTTCCTTCCTAATCAATCCTACAATATTCCTTACATCCCTATGAATCTAAATATAGGAATTAAAACATAAAAAACCTATAAAAACCATTGAACCCGATTACCCCCTTTTCGGTCCAATATTCCAGTTTATCCCTCGGGCTTCCCCAGCCTCAAACCATTATCAAAGTCATCCTATTACCTTCCTAATAACTCATTAAGCTCATTAAAATCAATTAAAACCATCCCTAATGATTAAACCAAAAGAAAAATGAAGATGAGACAAAACCGATACCTATTGGGTTTTCCTCCTCCACGCCGCCGTGGACGGCGGTTCAGGCTTCCAGCAGCCTCCTCTCAGTCCTCAGTCTCTCACTGTCTCATCCTCAAGTTGAATCCAGTGGAAGGAAATGGTTTGGGTTGCACATAGATGAAGGAATGAAATGAGATCGGGTTTGGTTTTGAGAAAACAAAGGAGATGTCGATGCATGAATGTATATGTGTGGCCTGTGGATGGGTGACACTTGTCACTCATCCATTGGACAGGGATTAAATATATGGGGCGCACTAGGATCCAAAAGTTAAATCGTTTCGTAAAACGTGCAATAGTTCCCTTGAACTTTCGTGAACAGTAACTTCGCAGTCGAACGTCCGAATTCGACGTGCCGCCTATCTACGGATTCGTATCGTCCTGATCTACTTAACGGTATTTGGCCTTCTGCCATCGGACCTCCCAGTCCGAAAGTCAACTATTTGCCCTTTTTAACCAAAATTACCAAATTGCCCTTAACCTTCTGAACGTCATAACTTCTTCCTCGAATGTTGGAATTGAACGTGCCACCTGTCTATGAACTCGTGACGTCCCAGACTACGTCATGGTCATCGGTCAAAGTCCATTTGACCGCCCGAACAAAAGGTCAACGTTTTACCCATTCTAGGGGCAAAACGGTCACTTTGCATCGTTCGTCCGATTTCGCCCAACTAATCACCGATTAATCTCACTAATCGTGATTAGTCACTAATATAATCCCGGATTTCGAGACGTGCGTTAAAAATTATGCGAAGAATTAAAATTATTTATGCGAAGAATTAATCAAACTTCTCAACTTCTCAAAGAAACCAATGTTTCACAATAAGCTTAAGCATCATAAACCAACTATACAATATTCCAAAATATTTATATATGACAAGTTATGAATGAATGAAAATAAAATAGGATGCTTCCCTTGAAATCAAGTAAGCAATCACAGTTTAAACTTATAAACAAAATTGAATTAACAAGAAATATTGGAAGGAAGTTGAATCATTGAGAGTGCATGACAATGAAGGTGAACTTTTCTAAAAATGATAGCGTCTCCTATCTTTGAGGTCTCTAATATATGGAACATAAAAACTCATTAAACAGTGAAAGAGATACACGGTTATAAAGTTCAGTAAAAAAAAAACAGTTTATTTGTCTTGGGCCATACTATTTCGAGCTTTAATTTCTAAATCTATACAACTCCATTGTTCACTAAATTTTCAAAATCTATAGATCGCTAGATAAGCTTTAATTTGATATAAAGAACATATAAATCCTTTAGGAATTGGAAGAGGTACAAAGTTTGAAATTTGAGTAAAAAACATGACATTGATACGCGAGACAAGCTTAATCCTCGGAAGTTACTTATGATATTGCCATGGAAAAGGCTAACAAAGTACTTAGAGAACCCAACAAGAGACAACGCAAGCAAAACCTAAAGCATAGATACGCGAGACACAATGATAGTTTGGTGGGACCATTCTAGGAGCTATGTTGGGTTTTAGGCATATATGGGAACCAAATCATACTTGTATGGGAACCAAATCATATACTACTCTAAGATCATAGCATAAACTACTTGTATAGGAACCAAATCATCCCAGCTCATATCTGGAACCAAACCTACTTGTTTGGGGTTGTTATCAACAAATCATCCATTTTAAGATCCTCAACTATGCACTGCTCAAATCATCCATATAATATGCATAGACGAAGAAACAAACAAGGAAGAATGAAGCACAAATAACCGAATTATATATGTACACAAAATTTGATTGGCTAAAAAAAGAGGTAGCAATGTGCTTACTAGTAGTAAGAGCTGTGTTGGTTCTCTTGCTGCTTCCTTGCTTATTATTCCCACTAAGCTTATTTTGCATCCAACCGAAAAGCTGCAATATTCAAACAAAACCAAAACCAAGTTTACCTCTATCAATGGTGTTAAGATGTACAACGTTACCTCCAGTAATTATGTTTTAGGTTATGCAAGATGTTTGAACATTTAAATTTATTAGTTTAAATGTGTAACAATACCTAATGCTGTGTAATTTTGTATGGATAATAGAATCCATGAAGATTTCCTATAGAAAGATCATATCTATAAGAAATTCGTAACTTTGGTAATGTACGGTTCATTTTTCTTAGTAGTAAGTTTACATATCCATTTCTCAGGGGGGTATAATCTGCAACCAGCTCTAAACATGAGACAATGTTCATGTAAAGCAATGTAATTATCCTATAAATATAAGTGTAATAGAGTTATTATTATTGGATTAGTTTTAAACAAACTTAGGTATTATTGTTAGATTAGATATAGCCTAGCTGTAATAGAGTTATTATGATCTGTGGAGGTTGTTTGGATTAGTATCCTATATCAATATAAGTCTAACGCAATCTAATTATCATAACATTCAATAAAAGTATAAGTGTAAACAATCTCATCACTGGTCGCATCCTCAAATATCCATCTATATCTTTTCTATCCAAAAAAACCCAGTAACACATAACAAAAAGAAGAATACCCACAATACATAACAAAACATTGAGTTCAAAAACTAATAAAGCAAGTAGACACCATTTCCATTCACGTTCCATTAACAAAGAGCATAAATAGAAACCTTGGAATCTGAAAACTGTAATGCTTTCCATATTTTGCATGTAGATAAATTGAACGATCAGCACATAAAAATGAAAGGTTTGAATAATCATCAGCCAAAACCTAGATGAGTTACAAAGAGTTGAGTCAGTGATGTTTTGAGCATCATGAAAACATCTTGAAAAAAACAGAATAATAACTTATCAGCATGATATGATCTTGTCCGGTATTTAACTTTACATTTAGAATTAAAAAATACCATTCAGAAGGCAACTGTCCTGGATCAAGGGAAAACTAAGGGAGCACTTACTATATCAAATAGTTTTTAACTTATGAGGAGTTCTACAGTTGCTTAAGAAAAATACAAATGCACTTAAAGTATTGTTTACTAATTATAAAACAAACCATTGTGAGATCAATTAATTACATTCAACGATAAGAAATGAGAAAATTCAACAATAAAATACAGAGAAAACCAGCAGACTCTGAACACTAATCACCATAGGGCATGGAAATCAATAATCTCTAAATCCAAGTGTCTTTCAAACTTGAGTGAAAGCTCCCTCAGCTCAAAAACTTTGACTTGTGGCGGGTAAATACATGAGTTTCAATAACAAAAGCCAGAATTGGAACATGTTTAAATGTCGTTACCTTATTGCACACACACGAAATACATGTGAATAGACATTTGATACAAAACCCTTTTTTATTGTTGAAAAAGAAAGTATCAAACCAGACACAAAATAAAGTAAATCTTAAAAGCATCTCATGCAATTAAGAACTCCCCATCAGGAGTTGCCTTGAATTTAGTTGTTGCAGTTTCAAATCTCAGGTTCTGGATCAAGTCCACCCTGTGCATATAATCTGACGAATAAAACGCAAGAAAGACCTCCCATTAGATAATGTGACCGCTAAAGATTTTCTCTATCGGTTAAATAAATTCGAGACATGTTCATCTTCAACTGATTCTCAAAATATATCCTTTTTTAACAAAATGATGAAACTTTATGTCATAAAAGAAATTGTACAGTGAAGAGGACAAATTATCTACCAGGTACAGAAGAGAAGAGAACATTAATTCAAACGACGCATAGCTTGCATAAAAATTAAAATTCATCATGGAACTATCACTTTCATTCTAGAATAATATTGGATAAAGTTTGTTCCAGAACAAGGATGAAATATATGCTGATACTCCAGTATATCCCCTTATACTAGATAGAGATGTGTTCCTAAAGGATGAAGCCAGGATGACACATCCAGCACTAAACTCCTCAATCAAACCCAGAGAGCATGCCCTCACCACCTACCTACTAAGGTCATTAGCAACTAATGTAAAAGAAATTTCCTACTCTAGGCCTCCCTCAATGATGAATGAAAAATTAGTAGAGCTCCAACAGGCTCAAACACCGACAATAAAATGAGAAATGAGCAAATTCAACAATAAAATGCAGAGAAAACTAGCAGACTCTGAACACTAATCACCATAGGGCATGAATAATATTCAAATATTTTGATGCGGAAATTTCAAATGGCGAAGCTAAACTACCTGAAAATCAATAATCTCTTAATACAAGTGCCTTTCAAACTTGAGACCCTCAGCACAAAAACTTTGACTTGTGGCGGGTAAATGCCTGAGTTTCAATAATAAAAGCCAGAATTGGAGCATGTTTAAATGCCGTTACCTTATTGGACACACAAAAAATACATGTGAATAGACATTTGATACAAAATCCCTTTTGATTGTTGAAAAAGAAAGTATCAAACCAGACACAAAATAAAGTAAATCTTAAAATGTAACGACCCATCCTGGAATTCGGGATTAGATTAGTAACTAATCATGATTATCGGGGTTAATCGGTGATTAGTTGGGCAAAATCGGATGAACGATGCAAAATGACCGTTTTGCCCCTAGTCGTGGGTAAAACGTTGACTTTTTATTCGGACGGTCAAATGGAATTTGGCCGATGGCCGTGACATAGTTTGGGATGTCACGAGTCTATAGATAGGTGGCACGTTCGATTCCGACGTTCGCGGAAAAAGTTATGACATTCGGAAGTTCAAGGGCATTTCCGTAATTTGGACGATTAGGGGAAAATGTTGACTTTTTGATTGACAACTAATTTTCACACGACTCGAGGACCGTTAGGTAGGTCTCGATGCCTTGAGTACAACGACAGGCGGCACGTCAAACGGAAGACGGGTGACCAAGTTACGGGTCACGGAAGATGAGGGGCATTTTGGTAATTTTTCAACAGGAGGGCATTTTGGTCATTTTACAGGGCTGTTACTGTTTAATGGCCGTTGGAAACAGAGCCGCACCACCGTGCTTGGTGGTTCTGATCCAGCCTTGTTTTGTTTATTCAGGTTAGTGGCTGGGTATGGTGAGTTGTTTATTCAATTTGTGGCAGTGGAAAACATTTTTGAATGGACTGAAACCACACAGGGCACGGGCAAGTTTAAAAATTCATGTTGGGGTCTGTTTGCGGGAAACAAATTTCACAGAGAAATCAGATGGATTCCCACGGGTTGTTGCCGCACAATTCGATTACCAGAGTGTTGAGGGTTGTTGGGTTTCATTTTCGAACCAGAGAGAGAGCTGAGAGTTGAGAGAAACTGACAGGGAAGAAAAACCAGAAAAATGGAGGGAAAATTCGAAGGTTGAGTTTTGAGGTGAGTTGAGCTAAACAGTGAGTGGGATTAGTCTTCTGAGTCCATTTCAAACACAACCGTGCAAAAATCGAAGGAGGTGGAGCACTGGTTGGCCGGGAACCTGAGTTCCAGTTTCAGAGGATTTTCAGTGCTGTGGACGACTACTTCCAGGTAACGGTTCGTTCAATTGGTTAGATGTGTTGGTTCGTTTGGGTCCCTATATGCTACCTGTGAAGTTAATTTGAGTTTGGTTTAGAAACCATGGAGTTTGGGTGATCAACCCGTTTGGTTGATCACGGGTCAACGGTCATATTAAGGGATGGTTGAGGTTGATTATTGACACAGAACTTTAATTAGATGGTTAATGAATGTTTTAGGATAAAAAACGGAAGCAATCAAGCATTAATTGAAGGGTAATTGATCGGGTCGAACACACGGGTTGCAGACCCGTATTGCAGGAAACGGGTGAAGGAGGAGACACTGTAGCAGGCGCGTGGGTGTCACGCGCAGCCACTCACGGCGGCGCGTGACGACACGTGGGACAGTTTTTCAAGGTGAGTTCAAAATGACTTTTATCCTATACAATGTAACGAACATTTTAGCGTTGGTTTCGAATTTATCGAACACCGTTTCGATGTTGTTCCGAGGGTCCGAAGGTTTACGTTACGTTTTTAATTAAAGATTAATTCCCAGAAAATTATGGGAAATTAGTATATTGTTCCTTGAGTTCTTAATGACGCTAAAGTATGTTCTCGGATAGGATTTGAGATACTTGGAAAATGGAGGGAATTACGAGATCGCGTGCGGCGCGAAACCGAGCACTAAAGACGGTGTGTGAGTGGACGTTGCTTTCAAAATTTAATGCATGCATAAATATTTCTATGATTTCTATGGTTATGATTATGATTTGTGATGATTTCAATTTTCGTATTTATACGTATTTTGATATGCATACGAAATTACACGTATTTCGAGACTATGGTTCCCCTTATGTTTTAATGATGGTTTAATGAATGATATTATGTGATTTGTGCTTATTATGATTTTAAGGATGTTTAATTATGATTGTGAGTGCGATTTACGGTGTTGACACAGATTTCGAGAATGTCACGGTTTTGCACGTTTTATGAGATTTGAGTATGTTGTGGTTTGACCATGATTTTGGTGATTTGATTGTGGTTTTGATGTCTTGACCTGGAGATTTGAAATATGAGGTGTTTTCAAGGATTTAAAACGGATTTTCAAAAAGGTGATTTTGGACTTGATGCTCGGGGCATAAAAGTAATTTTGATGAACGAGATTTCAGTTTTCGGAAGTTTGAAAATGGATTCTTGGTTTGGGTTCGGGATGATGTTTCCGGATGCCGGCTTACGGAATCATTATTGTGAATTCGAATTCGGGAATGGGTAATGGTTGATAAAAGTGATTTGATCTGATTATACATGCCCCGTGTTTAATGATGAATGATTTTGTTTTGTGAAGTAAGATTTTGGGGATTTGAAGTGGAAATTCAGACGTGAGTTCTGTTATGACAAAAATGTGTTTTCGAATTGGATTTGGAATTTGGATCACGATGGATCCCGAGTTTTGTTGTGATTTACAACTGTTTTGGGTTTAAAGAACCGTTGAAAACTGTTTTGGGTTTAAAGTCCCGGTGCTATTGCTGGAGCACGTTTTGAGTTTAAAGACTCGGTTAATTGATGACGGGGACGGGCCCGAAATTGGGTTTAAAGACCCGGATTGAGTTTAAAGACTCATGAGTTTAAAGACTCGGATATTGTAATACCCCCCGAGGCCTATTGATTATGTTCTGAGTTTAAAGACTCGTTGATATCCCGGGAATGCCTGATTATGCGCATGGTTTTGAGTTTAAAGACTCGGGCGCACTTGATATCCAGCAAAATGATTGACTTGTGATTTATTGTTAATTTCTGATGTTTCGGTTGAGTTGGGCAGTGGCCCAGTTTACATGGGTGATGGATTTGGATTATGTTGTATACTTGGATCTTGATTTCATGGTTTTGGGCTGAGGCCCTGTGTTTATAATTGCGGGCTAAGGCCCGCAGGTTAAGAAAAGGAAAATGATTTTGATTTCATGCACTGTTTTTCTTATGTTGAAAATGTAACCGATTGCGAAATGATTTTTGTATGCATGCATTGGTTTTACGTGGAGGGTAAAAACGTCTTTCAGTAACTGTTTTATAAACCGATTTATTTTTTTGTCCACTCACACCTTTTGGTTTTTATTGACCCTCCAGGTCGTGGCTCGTTGGTCAAGGCTGATCGAGAGGCGGAGGTATGAGTAAGTACGTGTGGCTATCCCTGGTCTGGCAAGTACTGAGGGTAACTTGGGAATTTCAGTCGTCTTGTCAGACGGAAGCAGGACCGGGCACGGTTAACAATGCCCTTTTCGGGGGCGGTCCTGTCATAAAAGCATCTAATGCAATTAAGAACTCCTCATCAGGAGTTGCCTTGACTTTAGTTGTTGCAGTTTCAAATCTCAGGTTCTTGATCAAGTCCACCCTTTGCATATAATCTGACGAATAAAAAGCAAGAAAGACCTCACATTGGATGATGTGACCGCTAAAGATTTTCTCTATCGGTTAAATAAATTCGAGACATGTTCATCTTCAACTGATTCTCAAAATATATCCTTTTTTAACAAAATGATGAAACTTTATGTCATAAGATAAATTGTACAATGAAGAGGACAAATTATCTACCAGGTACAGAAGAGAAGAGAACATTAATTCAAACGACGCATAGCTTGCTTAAAAATTAAAATTCATCATGGCACTATCACTTTCATTCTAGAATAATATTGGATAAAGTTTGTTCCAGAACAAGGATGAAATATATGCTGATACTCCAGTATATCCTCTTATACTAGATAGAGATGTGTTCCTAAAGGAGGAAGCCAGGATGACACATCCAACACTATGTCAGGACCGGCCCCGAATCCCCTGGGATTAACGTGGGACCCGCCTGATCCCGTCTGACACGAAGTGTCAGACCAGGAAAAATTCCACCTCTAGCCCTCGTCGGGGCTGTCAGAGTGCGTCAGGATCGTAGGAGGAGGGGAGTGATGTCTCGTCTCTGCTACAGCCCGCATCCGCAATCAACCTGAAGGGCATTAAAACACTAAAACTGTGAGTGGACAATTTAAACATTTTCATTAAAATCATTTTCACAGGAAGACCTTTATACCCTTCATAAAAACATACTCATGCATTCCAAAAATCGTTTAGTAAAACATTCATAAAATCATTCAAGATTTCATGCCCGGTTCCCATAAACCGTCATGACCCACAAACACCTTTCAAAGGTTCATGCCGGTTCCCATAAACCGTCATGAACCATAAATCCATTTGGGTCCTCGACCCGAAATCACAATTTAAAACCCGTAGGTCAAATCAATAGGGACTCAGCCCAAATCACATCAAGTACTGGGTCTCCGCCCCCAAATCATTTCTAAAACATCGAATACGGGGTCTCTGCCCCAAATCACTTTCTAAGTCATAAAACACAGGGTCTCCGCCCTCAAATCTTGTATACGGGGTCGCAGCCCCAAATCACTTTCTAAATCATAAAACCCGGGGTCTCTGCCCCCAATTCACTTTCCAAAAAACCTCATACGTATAAACATACGTATAACCCATCCGCAGCACTTCCGAGAAGATGCCAGCTCGGGGCACACAGCCCCTAAGGAACACATCCCCGAAATAGTCACGATGTCAAATCTATACTAGTGTGCACACTACTCGGGGTCTCACTCCGAGTCTTCTCCCAGGAATCTCCATCTGGGAGGCTCAATCACTGGATCTAGTCCGAGCTCTCTCTCTGGATCTAGTCCACACATCTCTCCGGAATCTGGTCCGGGACCACATCATAATAAGTAATCACCACTCCTGGAACGGGATCCCTATGGGGATACCCATTCTGGTCTGTGGATCGTGACTCTCCAGGTTGACGTCTGGAGGAGACCATATAATCTATATAGAGGGTTCATAATCATTTTCAAATACTTTCTTTCTTTCTTCCTCAAATCACTTTTCAACTGGGTCTCATACCCGATTCGTCTCAATGGGATTCCTCGAATCCGATTCAAATCTATTTCACAGGCCTCGGCCTAAATCCTCAGTTCAACAGGGTCTCATGCCCAAATTCTCATTTCACAAATCGAACTGGGACTCAAGCCCGATGTTACAATCAACTGGGCATCGTGCCCGATACCACAACTAACTGGGCCCTAAGCCCGAAACCATAAACCAACGGGACCTCACGTCCGATTTCACAACCAACGGGGCCTTAAGCCCGGTATCTCAACTAAATGGGTCTCAGGCCCGATATCATAAATCAACGGGACATCAAGCCCGATAGTAACACTAACTGGGCCTCAAACCCGAATCGTAAACCAACTGGGCCCCCGGCCCGATCGTATCACACAAATGGACCCTCTGTCCGATTCCTCATCAAATCAAATGGACTCCAAGTCCGAGAGTTCGTAAATCAAATGGGACTCATGCCCGATTTCATATTTCTAAATCCGAAATCCATTCATTAAACGTTCGTTGAAAACTTAGAACGTATAAGCATCGTATAAAATCGGAAATCTCGAAATACGTGCAAATACATAAATCCTAGGCTACCACAAAGAATTTTCACTCATGGCAACACAAAACATGTATTAAAAGCATTTATAAACATTTATGCATGCATCAATTTCGAAGGAAGGGTCCACTCACAGACCGTCTGAAGCCGCGCCTCAATACGCGTGCCATAATCGTCTCCTGGGTCAAACATCGCCTCCGGGATTCCCGAACCTGTCCAAATTAAATTAGAGGGTTACTAACTACCTAAATAACCCCTCACTAAAGTCCCGTAATTTTCTGGAATTTCTAACTATTTTTAAACGCGAACCTAAACCTTCGGTCAGCCCGAACTATATCGAAACGATGTCCGATTGACACGAGACCAGTCCCAAAATGTTCGTTACATTGAATAGATGATTTCGTATGTTGAAAACTTCCCCAAATTATGGCCCACGCGCTCCGAGAAGGCCCAAAACACTGTTCATCATCACCAACCTCCAGCAGACCGGTTTTACAGTGCTGGACCGGTTCACCTAGTTTGGCCGGTCCAACTCGACCGGCGTGACCGGTTCACGGCCCTAGACACCCCATTTTTTTATCCTACTTCTTCCTTTTTGATTCCTTTCTTCCTATTTTGATGTTTTCTATCCATTCCAATCCTTAAACACAACCGAAAACGTCTAAATCCCTTCGTTTGATTTTGAACCAAACGGTTCAAGTTTTCCAAAACCTCCCATGGCTTCCACAGCCGTCCAACCACCACACAAACATTCTTAATACCTTCCTAACAACCTAAAAACCACTTCCTAATCACCCAAAACAGCCCATAATGCAAGAATAAAAAAATATGGGAAAAATGGGCCTAACCGTGAAACATGTTCGGGTTCAAGGCTCCACCGCCGTGCACGGCGGCCCAGCCACCATCCTCTGCTTCCTCAGCCTCTCTCTCACTCTCTGGGTCTCAGTTATGATCACAGGGTTGGAGGTTTGGGTTTGGGGGAAATGGTTTGATCGGTTTTGTTTGGGAACAAAGAAAACGATCGATGAAAAATGCAAGGGAAGGAGATGCATGTATGTAATCATGCTGGGCAATGGATGAGTGACACTTGTCACTCATCCATTGGGCCAGAAGCAAAATATCTGGGCCCACTTAAGTCCAAAAGTAACCCGTTTTGTAATTCGTGCAATAGTACTTTCGTCCTTCCGTGAACCGTAACTTCTCCGTCGAACGTCCAATTTTGACGTGCCGCCTGTCTACGGATTCGTATAGTCCTCATCTACGTAACGGTCCTCGACCCTCGGCCATTGGACATCCCAGGTCAAAAGTCAACTATTTGCCCCATTTAACTAAAATTACCAAATTGCCCCTTAACTTCCGAATGTCATAACTTCCTCCTCGAACGTCGGAATTGAACGTGCCTCCTGTCTATGAACTCGTGACTTCACGAACTACGTCACAGTCATCGGTCAAAGTCCATTTGACTGCCTGAATGAAAAGTCAACGATTTGCCCATTTCAGGGGCAAAATCGTCATTTCGCCCGAACGTCTGCTAATCCTCGTTTAATCCGTGATTAGTCTCGCTTATCCGTCATTAATTCTTAATTAATCCTGCTAATTCAGGACGGGTCGTCACAACTAAACTCCTCAATCAAACCCAGAGAGCATGCCCTCACCACCTACCTACTAAGGTCATTAGCAACTAATGTAAAAAGCTCCAACAGACTCAAACACCGACACACCCGACAACCCCGCCCCCGCCGCCCCCCCCCCCCCCCCCCCGCCGTCCATACTTCCTTCCTTCAGCGGGCCTTGAGAAATTAAGCATAAATGCAAGAATTGACCGAATCATGAGCCAAAATTTGATTCCAAAAATAGAGTGCAGGAATGCAGGGATTCAATAGAAACTTAGCTGAGAAAATTTGATCGGAAAAGTTTAAAGGAGGAGAGAGGAACCTTCTTGCGGAGACCAGAGGTTCCAGGCTTTTGGGCACCGAAAGGCTTAGTCTTGACCCGTTTACTCATAATGGAAGAGGGATGTGACACCGCCCGAACAGTGCTTCCCTGGCTTAAAGGATGGAACTCCAGCGCACTTATTGAGCTAGCCAATCGTATACTGGGGTGCTCCCCGCCGGTTGTTGGAACAACGCGAGCCGGGCCTCGATTAAGACTTCTCTCTGGAGTACAAAATGTAAGATGGAGGATGCTAGGTATTGGAAAATTCTCTCTGGAGCGAGATTGGAAAATTCTCTCTGGAGGATGCTAGGTATTGGAAAATTCTCTCTGGAGTACAAAATGTTTTTTTTTTCCTCCCTCGCCTATGAATGCATTTTGACATGCTTTTATTCTGTTTCATTACTCGCGACCGAAATGTAACATTATATTATTCACATTTTACGTCCTTTAATAAGAGTATAAAACAATTTACTCTCAAGTTTGACCTTCTTTGACCATATGCTAATTAAAAAAAAAAAGAAAAAGAGTAAATAACATAGCATAACTGCCACTACAATACTTAAGAGCTTAAATTAATGGTTTTAATTGTCGTAAGAAGAATTTCCAACAAATTGAAGAAAAATTAAGACGATTGTTATTGACACTTTAAAATTCATTGTGGGCACTTCTACAAATAAGACGAAGCAACCCTGACCATTAGACGAAGCAAAATCAATGGCCAAGATCTAGCTATATAATAAATGCTTTTCCTTTCCCACTTATTAAGTACATAAGAGTGTGTAGTTGCCCACTTCATTTTGCTTAACATCTCTAAAATGGAGCTTAACAAGCTGAGGGAAAACCTTGCATCCCAAGTTCCATTGCTTGTGCCCGAAGACTACATGAAACCCTACAACATGAAAGACGAGTTTCCCTTAGAAGCATCTTCATCTTCAAAGGGAAACTGCAATTACCTCCAAGATTTTCACCATCTTGATTATCAATTTCATGTGACTGCCTCCTCACCGAATCCCATTTTCGCAGTCCAAACCTCATGTTTTGATCCTTACAATGACACAGCTTACAGTACTTACGAAAGCTCAAATTCAGACGTTAATTTCTATGAGTGTAAGCCTCTTCTTAATGTTGATCATCAAAGCAATGGGGACCATGGACAAGTCTTGGACAATTTTCAAAATAACAACTTTGTCAACGGGTCAGGGTATCTGAATTTCCCAGCTCATAGATCAAATCCATTTGATCAAATCATGGCTTCATCATCTCATAGGGGACAAACTAATTTCCTGCCGTTGGATTGCCAGGATATAAAACCCATGAATTTTTCGGTGCCAGATGAAGTCTCTTGCATAAATAATGTAGCAGATCAAAATGGGTACTATAATAAATTTAGGTTCGATGGTAAAAGCAGATTGTCTCTTGCATGAATTTTCTTAGCTGAGAAAATTTGATCGGAAAAGTTTAAAGGAGGAGAGAGGAACCTTCTTGCGGAGACCAGAGGTTCCAGGCTTTTGGGCACCGAAAGGCTTAGTCTTGACCCGTTTACTCATAATGGAAGAGGGATGTGACACCGCCCGAACAGTGCTTCCCTGGCTTAAAGGATGGAACTCCAGCGCACTTATTGAGCTAGCCAATCGTATACTGGGGTGCTCCCCGCCGGTTGTTGGAACAACGCGAGCCGGGCCTCGATTAAGACTTCTCTCTGGAGTACAAAATGTAAGATGGAGGATGCTAGGTATTGGAAAATTCTCTCTGGAGCGAGATTGGAATTGATCGATAGGGTGGGCTTGGGGAAGCTTCTCTCTGGAGTGAAGATGGAGGTGCGCGCTGCACAAAGATCAGATGGAGATGTTTCGCGTTGGGCAAAATTTGTCCCCAATAAAACCCTAAAATGATGTCGTTTCAACATCTTTTTAATACATTTGCTGGGAAACTCTAATTTTTCCAGGAGAGGCTCGAAATTTTTGGCGGGAACTTATCCCGCTCTGTTTTTTCCGGAATAAATTGTGAGCATATAATTAAATCTAAAATTATTTTTTGGGAAAATACTTCGCGAGAAAATAATTTGCCGCCATAGACCCCTTGTTTGTCGCCTAAACTATAGAGTGAAAACTGTAATAGCCGGTTGAACCTTTCCTGGCAAATTATAAATTTTGTCACGATAGTCTCTCTCGCGACAAATTTGTGCTTTGCCGCGAAATGTTTTGCCGCAAAAGCTATCAATTCTTGTAGGGATGGATAATGAGATTAGCTCGCGGAGACATCAATGCCAAGCGTTCTTAAATATATGGTGAATGTCATCATGAAGTATATCATGAAATGCCCATTTTTCCTAAGTGGTTTTATTGAGGAAATGAGTACGCAGTAGCAGCACGTACGTGCAAGGGAGAATCATGATACTGACTCTGATTTTGGGTCAGATCGAGCCTGCAGCATTTGGCAGAGAATGATCCCATCAGATAGAAAAATAAAGGTCATTTTAGTAATCAATTGATTTTTATGGGATGGGAGTGGTTAGGGGAGGAGAGCTTATTGAGGTACTTGAGCTATCTTATATATATGTACATGGATGGTTGTGAAGACTCACTCTTGAACAGGATTTAAGTGGTGTTTATGTGTTTTGAAGTAGTACTAAGAGACTAATCAATATGATGGTTGGAATTCGACGATTGTGGAGCAAATTTCTTTGTCTTTGAAACTCATGTTTCACGGTTATCCTACAATATTCTAAACTCTGAAGGTTCTAATAAAACTGGGGTGCCTTGAAGAATCATTTTCAGGAGCGAATATGGGGTTTTTGAGGCATTGCTAGCTGCACTGAGGTTGAGTCATGAGTGTAAATATATTATAAACTTTTGAATTTCCTCTCATCTCTTCAATTTGGAGGACATGCATTAATTATACGTGTTTGAGATTGTGCGTGCTATGCATCATGCTGGTGGTTGTTGATCCTTAATTTTGGCAGATGATATTTAATTTGTTGAGTTAATTATGGGTTTTTGTTTGGAATGCTTTTTATAAGAACCATTTTTTTTTCCTCTTTGTTTCTTGTGTTGTGATGTTTAAAGAAATACGGTAAGAAAGATGAAGAAGAAACATAGAAAGAAAGTAGATAAAATTAAAAATAAAAAACAAACAAAATGCTTCCATTAGTCGATCATTGTGTTTTTGTCAGACAATTGCATCACATCAATGGATTCTGCAAAGATGAGGTTTTATTTTTGAATGATTTTGAATATAATTTGCACTAAAATGCAACTCCCACACAATTTTTGAAGCCACCTTAGCAAACTATTGTGTGACTTGCTACAATATAGCCAAGTGTTGGACATATATGAACATCTTTTTTGGTCATAGAATCATCTCCAAGTTCAAACTCATAAAAAATTACGAGGACTGGCCGACTGGGGTTTATATTAGTGTCAAAACCATTATTAATTATTATTCAGACCAAAAAAAAAACATTATTATTTTTTTGTCAAATAACCATTTTTGTTTTTGGGTATGGTATATCACGGCTTAATTTGGGAAGTTTTCAAATTCGAACCAATGTTTTTTAATTTTTTGCACATAATTTGGAAGATTGAATGAATAAAATATACGTGAAAATGACTTGAAATTTCATATTTGACCAATATGTATATATATATATATATAAATATTTATATATTATGAATGTTCCGTATGGTATGACATAATATTCAAGATGTTGGAATCAAGACCGTATCGGTTTATGACCAATTCGATATGGTTTGTTCTGCCAATGCCAAAATTTGACACAAAATCATCATCATATATATGATATGACTTTAGTTTTTTCAGTTTCATATAGTCAAGAAATTGTATTCTACTCACATATCTTGTGCTGGAAGGGTTGGAAACCAGTGGCAGACCTATTGAGAGGACAGTCAAGGTCACGTTTTATCTTTATATATGTTAGGAGCTTAAAAATGAACCAAGGCTAGGTTAACCTAGTTGGCTTTGCGGCTGGCTCCTTTTTATGTAATTATTCTATATTTTGTCATTTTCTTTCCATTTTTTAATAATTTTTTTCCTATTTTATTAATTTTTTTTTTCAATTTTGAATATATTTAGACTTATTTTAGCATTTTTTTCTTACAATCTTTGAATCAAATTTGGTAATATTTTATCATTTTCTTCAATTTTTGAATAAATGTTGATGAATTTATTTTATCCTTCAATTTTTTTTTTAAAAAAAAAACTTAATGAAATTAAGTCTTCTTCCAATTTTTGAATAAAGTGGGCTTTATTTCATCAATTTTCTTGCAATTTTTGAATAAAATTGGGGTTTGAATAAAATTGCCCCAATTTTATCGTATTCGTCAATTTTTGATGAATTTAGTTTACCTTTCAATTTTTCTAAAAAACTAGATGAATTTAGCTCATCCAACTTTGAATTTCTGGATCGTCCGGAAACCAATTATATTAATCTCTCTTACTCCTTTTATTAAGGTTGAAATTTCTATGTGTTTTTTTCTTCCTTCAAATTTAATCAAATTACAGTTGCAGCATGAGGGCGCAATAAAATGTTTAGCGTTATGTAAACAGTTAGCATTAACAATGGCGATTAATTAGTTCTAATAAATTTTGAAATGCTTTTTATTCTGTTTCATTGCTCACGACCAAAATTTAACATTAAATATTGCATTTAACGATTTACTAAATTAACTTCATTAATAAGAGTATAAACAATTTACTCTCAAGTTGACCTTCTTTGACCATATGCGAAAAGATAAAAAAATGAGAAAAAGTAAATAATATAGCATAACTGCCATCACAATACTTGAGAGAGCTTCAATTAATATATGGTTTTAATTGAAAAGAATATGCAAAAAAAAAAAAAAAAAGATTGCATGTTATTGACATTCTAAAAAGTCATCAGACTCGTAATTTTTTCTTTAAAATTTTACTAAGTCAATTGCGGATTTATTTAAGAGTGGAAATAACAAGACGGAGAAAAATTCAAGACTAGTAGAAAATACGCTATTACAGTCTAGGTATGTAATTTAGCTATGGGAAGCAACCCTGACCATTAGATGAAGCGAAATCAATGGCCAAGATCTAACTACATAATAAATGTTTTTTTTTTCCTCCCTCGCCTATGAATGCATTTTGACATGCTTTTATTCTGTTTCATTACTCGCGACCGAAATGTAACATTATATTATTCACATTTTACGTCCTTTAATAAGAGTATAAAACAATTTACTCTCAAGTTTGACCTTCTTTGACCATATGCTAATTAAAAAAAAAAGAAAAAGAGTAAATAACATAGCATAACTGCCACTACAATACTTAAGAGCTTAAATTAATGGTTTTAATTGTCGTAAGAAGAATTTCCAACAAATTGAAGAAAAATTAAGACGATTGTTATTGACACTTTAAAATTCATTGTGGGCACTTCTACAAATAAGACGAAGCAACCCTGACCATTAGACGAAGCAAAATCAATGGCCAAGATCTAGCTATATAATAAATGCTTTTCCTTTCCCACTTATTAAGTACATAAGAGTGTGTAGTTGCCCACTTCATTTTGCTTAACATCTCTAAAATGGAGCTTAACAAGCTGAGGGAAAACCTTGCATCCCAAGTTCCATTGCTTGTGCCCGAAGACTACATGAAACCCTACAACATGAAAGACGAGTTTCCCTTAGAAGCATCTTCATCTTCAAAGGGAAACTGCAATTACCTCCAAGATTTTCACCATCTTGATTATCAATTTCATGTGACTGCCTCCTCACCGAATCCCATTTTCGCAGTCCAAACCTCATGTTTTGATCCTTACAATGACACAGCTTACAGTACTTACGAAAGCTCAAATTCAGACGTTAATTTCTATGAGTGTAAGCCTCTTCTTAATGTTGATCATCAAAGCAATGGGGACCATGGACAAGTCTTGGACAATTTTCAAAATAACAACTTTGTCAACGGGTCAGGGTATCTGAATTTCCCAGCTCATAGATCAAATCCATTTGATCAAATCATGGCTTCATCATCTCATAGGGGACAAACTAATTTCCTGCCGTTGGATTGCCAGGATATAAAACCCATGAATTTTTCGGTGCCAGATGAAGTCTCTTGCATAAATAATGTAGCAGATCAAAATGGGTACTATAATAAATTTAGGTTCGATGGTAAAAGCAGATTGTCTCTTGCATGAATTTTCTTAGCTGAGAAAATTTGATCGGAAAAGTTTAAAGGAGGAGAGAGGAACCTTCTTGCGGAGACCAGAGGTTCCAGGCTTTTGGGCACCGAAAGGCTTAGTCTTGACCCGTTTACTCATAATGGAAGAGGGATGTGACACCGCCCGAACAGTGCTTCCCTGGCTTAAAGGATGGAACTCCAGCGCACTTATTGAGCTAGCCAATCGTATACTGGGGTGCTCCCCGCCGGTTGTTGGAACAACGCGAGCCGGGCCTCGATTAAGACTTCTCTCTGGAGTACAAAATGTAAGATGGAGGATGCTAGGTATTGGAAAATTCTCTCTGGAGCGAGATTGGAATTGATCGATAGGGTGGGCTTGGGGAAGCTTCTCTCTGGAGTGAAGATGGAGGTGCGCGCTGCACAAAGATCAGATGGAGATGTTTCGCGTTGGGCAAAATTTGTCCCCAATAAAACCCTAAAATGATGTCGTTTCAACATCTTTTTAATACATTTGCTGGGAAACTCTAATTTTTCCAGGAGAGGCTCGAAATTTTTGGCGGGAACTTATCCCGCTCTGTTTTTTCCGGAATAAATTGTGAGCATATAATTAAATCTAAAATTATTTTTTGGGAAAATACTTCGCGAGAAAATAATTTGCCGCCATAGACCCCTTGTTTGTCGCCTAAACTATAGAGTGAAAACTGTAATAGCCGGTTGAACCTTTCCTGGCAAATTATAAATTTTGTCACGATAGTCTCTCTCGCGACAAATTTGTGCTTTGCCGCGAAATGTTTTGCCGCAAAAGCTATCAATTCTTGTAGGGATGGATAATGAGATTAGCTCGCGGAGACATCAATGCCAAGCGTTCTTAAATATATGGTGAATGTCATCATGAAGTATATCATGAAATGCCCATTTTTCCTAAGTGGTTTTATTGAGGAAATGAGTACGCAGTAGCAGCACGTACGTGCAAGGGAGAATCATGATACTGACTCTGATTTTGGGTCAGATCGAGCCTGCAGCATTTGGCAGAGAATGATCCCATCAGATAGAAAAATAAAGGTCATTTTAGTAATCAATTGATTTTTATGGGATGGGAGTGGTTAGGGGAGGAGAGCTTATTGAGGTACTTGAGCTATCTTATATATATGTACATGGATGGTTGTGAAGACTCACTCTTGAACAGGATTTAAGTGGTGTTTATGTGTTTTGAAGTAGTACTAAGAGACTAATCAATATGATGGTTGGAATTCGACGATTGTGGAGCAAATTTCTTTGTCTTTGAAACTCATGTTTCACGGTTATCCTACAATATTCTAAACTCTGAAGGTTCTAATAAAACTGGGGTGCCTTGAAGAATCATTTTCAGGAGCGAATATGGGGTTTTTGAGGCATTGCTAGCTGCACTGAGGTTGAGTCATGAGTGTAAATATATTATAAACTTTTGAATTTCCTCTCATCTCTTCAATTTGGAGGACATGCATTAATTATACGTGTTTGAGATTGTGCGTGCTATGCATCATGCTGGTGGTTGTTGATCCTTAATTTTGGCAGATGATATTTAATTTGTTGAGTTAATTATGGGTTTTTGTTTGGAATGCTTTTTATAAGAACCATTTTTTTTTCCTCTTTGTTTCTTGTGTTGTGATGTTTAAAGAAATACGGTAAGAAAGATGAAGAAGAAACATAGAAAGAAAGTAGATAAAATTAAAAATAAAAAACAAACAAAATGCTTCCATTAGTCGATCATTGTGTTTTTGTCAGACAATTGCATCACATCAATGGATTCTGCAAAGATGAGGTTTTATTTTTGAATGATTTTGAATATAATTTGCACTAAAATGCAACTCCCACACAATTTTTGAAGCCACCTTAGCAAACTATTGTGTGACTTGCTACAATATAGCCAAGTGTTGGACATATATGAACATCTTTTTTGGTCATAGAATCATCTCCAAGTTCAAACTCATAAAAAATTACGAGGACTGGCCGACTGGGGTTTATATTAGTGTCAAAACCATTATTAATTATTATTCAGACCAAAAAAAAAACATTATTATTTTTTTGTCAAATAACCATTTTTGTTTTTGGGTATGGTATATCACGGCTTAATTTGGGAAGTTTTCAAATTCGAACCAATGTTTTTTAATTTTTTGCACATAATTTGGAAGATTGAATGAATAAAATATACGTGAAAATGACTTGAAATTTCATATTTGACCAATATGTATATATATATATATATAAATATTTATATATTATGAATGTTCCGTATGGTATGACATAATATTCAAGATGTTGGAATCAAGACCGTATCGGTTTATGACCAATTCGATATGGTTTGTTCTGCCAATGCCAAAATTTGACACAAAATCATCATCATATATATGATATGACTTTAGTTTTTTCAGTTTCATATAGTCAAGAAATTGTATTCTACTCACATATCTTGTGCTGGAAGGGTTGGAAACCAGTGGCAGACCTATTGAGAGGACAGTCAAGGTCACGTTTTATCTTTATATATGTTAGGAGCTTAAAAATGAACCAAGGCTAGGTTAACCTAGTTGGCTTTGTGGCTGGCTCCTTTTTATGTAATTATTCTATATTTTGTCATTTTCTTTCCATTTTTTAATAATTTTTTTCCTATTTTATTAATTTTTTTTTTCAATTTTGAATATATTTAGACTTATTTTAGCATTTTTTTCTTACAATCTTTGAATCAAATTTGGTAATATTTTATCATTTTCTTCAATTTTTGAATAAATGTTGATGAATTTATTTTATCCTTCAATTTTTTTTTTAAAAAAAAAACTTAATGAAATTAAGTCTTCTTCCAATTTTTGAATAAAGTGGGCTTTATTTCATCAATTTTCTTGCAATTTTTGAATAAAATTGGGGTTTGAATAAAATTGCCCCAATTTTATCGTATTCGTCAATTTTTGATGAATTTAGTTTACCTTTCAATTTTTCTAAAAAACTAGATGAATTTAGCTCATCCAACTTTGAATTTCTGGATCGTCCGGAAACCAATTATATTAATCTCTCTTACTCCTTTTATTAAGGTTGAAATTTCTATGTGTTTTTTTCTTCCTTCAAATTTAATCAAATTACAGTTGCAGCATGAGGGCGCAATAAAATGTTTAGCGTTATGTAAACAGTTAGCATTAACAATGGCGATTAATTAGTTCTAATAAATTTTGAAATGCTTTTTATTCTGTTTCATTGCTCACGACCAAAATTTAACATTAAATATTGCATTTAACGATTTACTAAATTAACTTCATTAATAAGAGTATAAACAATTTACTCTCAAGTTGACCTTCTTTGACCATATGCGAAAAGATAAAAAAATGAGAAAAAGTAAATAATATAGCATAACTGCCATCACAATACTTGAGAGAGCTTCAATTAATATATGGTTTTAATTGAAAAGAATATGCAAAAAAAAAAAAAAAAAGATTGCATGTTATTGACATTCTAAAAAGTCATCAGACTCGTAATTTTTTCTTTAAAATTTTACTAAGTCAATTGCGGATTTATTTAAGAGTGGAAATAACAAGACGGAGAAAAATTCAAGACTAGTAGAAAATACGCTATTACAGTCTAGGTATGTAATTTAGCTATGGGAAGCAACCCTGACCATTAGATGAAGCGAAATCAATGGCCAAGATCTAACTACATAATAAATGTTTTTTTTTTCCTCCCTCGCCTATGAATGCATTTTGACATGCTTTTATTCTGTTTCATTACTCGCGACCGAAATGTAACATTATATTATTCACATTTTACGTCCTTTAATAAGAGTATAAAACAATTTACTCTCAAGTTTGACCTTCTTTGACCATATGCTAATTAAAAAAAAAAGAAAAAGAGTAAATAACATAGCATAACTGCCACTACAATACTTAAGAGCTTAAATTAATGGTTTTAATTGTCGTAAGAAGAATTTCCAACAAATTGAAGAAAAATTAAGACGATTGTTATTGACACTTTAAAATTCATTGTGGGCACTTCTACAAATAAGACGAAGCAACCCTGACCATTAGACGAAGCAAAATCAATGGCCAAGATCTAGCTATATAATAAATGCTTTTCCTTTCCCACTTATTAAGTACATAAGAGTGTGTAGTTGCCCACTTCATTTTGCTTAACATCTCTAAAATGGAGCTTAACAAGCTGAGGGAAAACCTTGCATCCCAAGTTCCATTGCTTGTGCCCGAAGACTACATGAAACCCTACAACATGAAAGACGAGTTTCCCTTAGAAGCATCTTCATCTTCAAAGGGAAACTGCAATTACCTCCAAGATTTTCACCATCTTGATTATCAATTTCATGTGACTGCCTCCTCACCGAATCCCATTTTCGCAGTCCAAACCTCATGTTTTGATCCTTACAATGACACAGCTTACAGTACTTACGAAAGCTCAAATTCAGACGTTAATTTCTATGAGTGTAAGCCTCTTCTTAATGTTGATCATCAAAGCAATGGGGACCATGGACAAGTCTTGGACAATTTTCAAAATAACAACTTTGTCAACGGGTCAGGGTATCTGAATTTCCCAGCTCATAGATCAAATCCATTTGATCAAATCATGGCTTCATCATCTCATAGGGGACAAACTAATTTCCTGCCGTTGGATTGCCAGGATATAAAACCCATGAATTTTTCGGTGCCAGATGAAGTCTCTTGCATAAATAATGTAGCAGATCAAAATGGGTACTATAATAAATTTAGGTTCGATGGTAAAAGCAGATTGTCTCTTGCATGAATTTTCTTAGCTGAGAAAATTTGATCGGAAAAGTTTAAAGGAGGAGAGAGGAACCTTCTTGCGGAGACCAGAGGTTCCAGGCTTTTGGGCACCGAAAGGCTTAGTCTTGACCCGTTTACTCATAATGGAAGAGGGATGTGACACCGCCCGAACAGTGCTTCCCTGGCTTAAAGGATGGAACTCCAGCGCACTTATTGAGCTAGCCAATCGTATACTGGGGTGCTCCCCGCCGGTTGTTGGAACAACGCGAGCCGGGCCTCGATTAAGACTTCTCTCTGGAGTACAAAATGTAAGATGGAGGATGCTAGGTATTGGAAAATTCTCTCTGGAGCGAGATTGGAATTGATCGATAGGGTGGGCTTGGGGAAGCTTCTCTCTGGAGTGAAGATGGAGGTGCGCGCTGCACAAAGATCAGATGGAGATGTTTCGCGTTGGGCAAAATTTGTCCCCAATAAAACCCTAAAATGATGTCGTTTCAACATCTTTTTAATACATTTGCTGGGAAACTCTAATTTTTCCAGGAGAGGCTCGAAATTTTTGGCGGGAACTTATCCCGCTCTGTTTTTTCCGGAATAAATTGTGAGCATATAATTAAATCTAAAATTATTTTTTGGGAAAATACTTCGCGAGAAAATAATTTGCCGCCATAGACCCCTTGTTTGTCGCCTAAACTATAGAGTGAAAACTGTAATAGCCGGTTGAACCTTTCCTGGCAAATTATAAATTTTGTCACGATAGTCTCTCTCGCGACAAATTTGTGCTTTGCCGCGAAATGTTTTGCCGCAAAAGCTATCAATTCTTGTAGGGATGGATAATGAGATTAGCTCGCGGAGACATCAATGCCAAGCGTTCTTAAATATATGGTGAATGTCATCATGAAGTATATCATGAAATGCCCATTTTTCCTAAGTGGTTTTATTGAGGAAATGAGTACGCAGTAGCAGCACGTACGTGCAAGGGAGAATCATGATACTGACTCTGATTTTGGGTCAGATCGAGCCTGCAGCATTTGGCAGAGAATGATCCCATCAGATAGAAAAATAAAGGTCATTTTAGTAATCAATTGATTTTTATGGGATGGGAGTGGTTAGGGGAGGAGAGCTTATTGAGGTACTTGAGCTATCTTATATATATGTACATGGATGGTTGTGAAGACTCACTCTTGAACAGGATTTAAGTGGTGTTTATGTGTTTTGAAGTAGTACTAAGAGACTAATCAATATGATGGTTGGAATTCGACGATTGTGGAGCAAATTTCTTTGTCTTTGAAACTCATGTTTCACGGTTATCCTACAATATTCTAAACTCTGAAGGTTCTAATAAAACTGGGGTGCCTTGAAGAATCATTTTCAGGAGCGAATATGGGGTTTTTGAGGCATTGCTAGCTGCACTGAGGTTGAGTCATGAGTGTAAATATATTATAAACTTTTGAATTTCCTCTCATCTCTTCAATTTGGAGGACATGCATTAATTATACGTGTTTGAGATTGTGCGTGCTATGCATCATGCTGGTGGTTGTTGATCCTTAATTTTGGCAGATGATATTTAATTTGTTGAGTTAATTATGGGTTTTTGTTTGGAATGCTTTTTATAAGAACCATTTTTTTTTCCTCTTTGTTTCTTGTGTTGTGATGTTTAAAGAAATACGGTAAGAAAGATGAAGAAGAAACATAGAAAGAAAGTAGATAAAATTAAAAATAAAAAACAAACAAAATGCTTCCATTAGTCGATCATTGTGTTTTTGTCAGACAATTGCATCACATCAATGGATTCTGCAAAGATGAGGTTTTATTTTTGAATGATTTTGAATATAATTTGCACTAAAATGCAACTCCCACACAATTTTTGAAGCCACCTTAGCAAACTATTGTGTGACTTGCTACAATATAGCCAAGTGTTGGACATATATGAACATCTTTTTTGGTCATAGAATCATCTCCAAGTTCAAACTCATAAAAAATTACGAGGACTGGCCGACTGGGGTTTATATTAGTGTCAAAACCATTATTAATTATTATTCAGACCAAAAAAAAAACATTATTATTTTTTTGTCAAATAACCATTTTTGTTTTTGGGTATGGTATATCACGGCTTAATTTGGGAAGTTTTCAAATTCGAACCAATGTTTTTTAATTTTTTGCACATAATTTGGAAGATTGAATGAATAAAATATACGTGAAAATGACTTGAAATTTCATATTTGACCAATATGTATATATATATATATATATAAATATTTATATATTATGAATGTTCCGTATGGTATGACATAATATTCAAGATGTTGGAATCAAGACCGTATCGGTTTATGACCAATTCGATATGGTTTGTTCTGCCAATGCCAAAATTTGACACAAAATCATCATCATATATATGATATGACTTTAGTTTTTTCAGTTTCATATAGTCAAGAAATTGTATTCTACTCACATATCTTGTGCTGGAAGGGTTGGAAACCAGTGGCAGACCTATTGAGAGGACAGTCAAGGTCACGTTTTATCTTTATATATGTTAGGAGCTTAAAAATGAACCAAGGCTAGGTTAACCTAGTTGGCTTTGCGGCTGGCTCCTTTTTATGTAATTATTCTATATTTTGTCATTTTCTTTCCATTTTTTAATAATTTTTTTCCTATTTTATTAATTTTTTTTTCAATTTTGAATATATTTAGACTTATTTTAGCATTTTTTTCTTACAATCTTTGAATCAAATTTGGTAATATTTTATCATTTTCTTCAATTTTTGAATAAATGTTGATGAATTTATTTTATCCTTCAATTTTTTTTTTAAAAAAAAAACTTAATGAAATTAAGTCTTCTTCCAATTTTTGAATAAAGTGGGCTTTATTTCATCAATTTTCTTGCAATTTTTGAATAAAATTGGGGTTTGAATAAAATTGCCCCAATTTTATCGTATTCGTCAATTTTTGATGAATTTAGTTTACCTTTCAATTTTTCTAAAAAACTAGATGAATTTAGCTCATCCAACTTTGAATTTCTGGATCGTCCGGAAACCAATTATATTAATCTCTCTTACTCCTTTTATTAAGGTTGAAATTTCTATGTGTTTTTTTCTTCCTTCAAATTTAATCAAATTACAGTTGCAGCATGAGGGCGCAATAAAATGTTTAGCGTTATGTAAACAGTTAGCATTAACAATGGCGATTAATTAGTTCTAATAAATTTTGAAATGCTTTTTATTCTGTTTCATTGCTCACGACCAAAATTTAACATTAAATATTGCATTTAACGATTTACTAAATTAACTTCATTAATAAGAGTATAAACAATTTACTCTCAAGTTGACCTTCTTTGACCATATGCGAAAAGATAAAAAAATGAGAAAAAGTAAATAATATAGCATAACTGCCATCACAATACTTGAGAGAGCTTCAATTAATATATGGTTTTAATTGAAAAGAATATGCAAAAAAAAAAAAAAAAAGATTGCATGTTATTGACATTCTAAAAAGTCATCAGACTCGTAATTTTTTCTTTAAAATTTTACTAAGTCAATTGCGGATTTATTTAAGAGTGGAAATAACAAGACGGAGAAAAATTCAAGACTAGTAGAAAATACGCTATTACAGTCTAGGTATGTAATTTAGCTATGGGAAGCAACCCTGACCATTAGATGAAGCGAAATCAATGGCCAAGATCTAACTACATAATAAATGTTTTTTTTTTCCTCCCTCGCCTATGAATGCATTTTGACATGCTTTTATTCTGTTTCATTACTCGCGACCGAAATGTAACATTATATTATTCACATTTTACGTCCTTTAATAAGAGTATAAAACAATTTACTCTCAAGTTTGACCTTCTTTGACCATATGCTAATTAAAAAAAAAAGAAAAAGAGTAAATAACATAGCATAACTGCCACTACAATACTTAAGAGCTTAAATTAATGGTTTTAATTGTCGTAAGAAGAATTTCCAACAAATTGAAGAAAAATTAAGACGATTGTTATTGACACTTTAAAATTCATTGTGGGCACTTCTACAAATAAGACGAAGCAACCCTGACCATTAGACGAAGCAAAATCAATGGCCAAGATCTAGCTATATAATAAATGCTTTTCCTTTCCCACTTATTAAGTACATAAGAGTGTGTAGTTGCCCACTTCATTTTGCTTAACATCTCTAAAATGGAGCTTAACAAGCTGAGGGAAAACCTTGCATCCCAAGTTCCATTGCTTGTGCCCGAAGACTACATGAAACCCTACAACATGAAAGACGAGTTTCCCTTAGAAGCATCTTCATCTTCAAAGGGAAACTGCAATTACCTCCAAGATTTTCACCATCTTGATTATCAATTTCATGTGACTGCCTCCTCACCGAATCCCATTTTCGCAGTCCAAACCTCATGTTTTGATCCTTACAATGACACAGCTTACAGTACTTACGAAAGCTCAAATTCAGACGTTAATTTCTATGAGTGTAAGCCTCTTCTTAATGTTGATCATCAAAGCAATGGGGACCATGGACAAGTCTTGGACAATTTTCAAAATAACAACTTTGTCAACGGGTCAGGGTATCTGAATTTCCCAGCTCATAGATCAAATCCATTTGATCAAATCATGGCTTCATCATCTCATAGGGGACAAACTAATTTCCTGCCGTTGGATTGCCAGGATATAAAACCCATGAATTTTTCGGTGCCAGATGAAGTCTCTTGCATAAATAATGTAGCAGATCAAAATGGGTACTATAATAAATTTAGGTTCGATGGTAAAAGCAGATTGTCCACCGCGATAAGAGCTTCGTCGTACAAGGGCCGGAAAAAGTCAAATGTAGTCAAGGGTCAATGGACGATTGAAGAAGACAGGTAAAAGTCAAATGGGTCTAAATTTTATTTATATTTTTTGTTGTTTTGGACCTGTAATATTAATATGCAAATGTATGGCTGTAAAAACAGGTTGTTAATTCAACTGGTTGAGCAATATGGGGTGAGAAAATGGTCTCACATCGCTCAGATGTTGCCTGGGAGGATTGGCAAGCAGTGTAGGGAGAGATGGCATAATCACCTAAGGCCTGACATCAAGGTATTCGATTCAATTCTCCAATGAAAAACGAGAGATATATACGTATCTAGGAAAATAATCTTAATATTGCTCGATGATTAGAAACTTAAATATTCTAATGTTAAATAATTCATCCATGACCATTATAGTTTTAGTTACACAATGAACATACAAATTTGAAATTGGGCACAATATATGGATCAACATAGGTTTGAAAAGTACTGAAATTACATATATTGTTAAACAAATTTTTGGTCTAAAATCAAGCCGAGTTGGGTTAGATTACATAGAATTCATTTGCATTGGGTTAAGCTTGAATGAGTAGGATTTTAACCCAATCTAACTCCACAAATTTTTAGGTTGAAGTTGGATTGGATACAAACGTTATTTTTTCCTTCCCTGCCTTCCTAATTTAAACCGGTTTTAAACAGTTTAAAATTCAAATTTAACATGAGCTAGCGAATTATAATAAGAACGTGTTACAAATGTTTGTCTATTTTTTTTTTTCGCAGAAGGATACATGGAGTGAAGAGGAAGACAAAATACTTATTCAATCTCATGTAGAAATAGGAAATAAGTGGGCAGAGATTGCCAAGAGACTCCCTGGGAGGACAGAGAACTCCATCAAAAACCATTGGAATGCAACAAAAAGAAGACAATATTCAAAGAGAAAATGCAGATCAAAGTACCCCAGAGGCTCTCTTCTCCAAGAATACATCAAAAGCTTGAACTTAGACTCACCAAATAACACCACAGGCAGACAAAGAAAGAACAACAACAACAATAATGTTGTCACAACAATAACAGACAACATAGACAGCAGCAACAAAGCAACTACTAATGTGGGATTTTCGTGTACTGTAAATGATCGGTTGGTTCCTACCTATGATTTCAATGACGATCCGGATTTTTGTTTCGACGAAAACATGTTTGAGGAAGGGTGCAGCATTGATTCTCTTCTTGATCGCATTCCTTATGCGCCTGGTGTTGGTCAGAAATATGGGGACAATGATGGTACTATGGGTTCTGCTGATAATGGCAATGTTGATAATACGGAGGATTTTAAGGCTGGTGATGAGAAGGATTTGGAGATGGAGATGGAGATGGAGATGGAGATGGAAGGGGAGGTGGGTGCAGTGATGGAGAGTAGTGAAGTGAAGAAGGAGATGGATTTGGTGGAGATGATTCTTCATGTGAAATAAATTGATTAACTAATTAGGCTGATATTATGCCTAATTAAGCTTCTATAACAATAATAACTTCAGCAAATTTTGGAATATACATATATAACTTTGAAGAAAAAAAGAGAAGGGGTGTGATTGGATTTGAAATTGGTTTTTGTTTGATCTGCAAAATTAGTTAAGAGCTTAGTATATGGGTTGACCGTGAAGGTGAAGAATATTTACTTTTTTTCTTATAATGAATAAGGACTACATATGACTAGGCTTTGGCTTTATCACAAGTACTCGGTAACTCAAAGGATTTTTTTTATTTTTTTTAAACCGATCATAGTTTTTGAGTCTGCCACGTGTTCTTACTTGATACGGGTTAACAATAGATTGTGAACATCACTGTTTTGAAGAACTCTTATTTGTGATCATTAATTAAAGAATATTATTTAACTTTTGTATTTTGGTGCATAATAGACAGCGTTGAAAGAAAATTTCAACAAAAAATCTAATGAAACTACAATTGTCCATCATATCCCTCTCGTATGTTATATTTTTCATGAACAACTATCATATTTCTTTAAATAAATAAATAAAACCTTAATGTAAGAATGATGTTTTAGAAAAATGATTTTGAAAAAAATTATAAATTAGTCCAATTTTTAATCCTAACATATAAATTAGTCCATGTAATATATAAAATAGTATACTTACCGCATTATTAAATTTTTTAATGTGTTTTTTTTTATAGTTATGTTTTTTTTTAAGTTTTTTGATACTGTTTCTACCATTTTTCAGATATGGATGAGAAACTTTCAAATTTTAAATATTATTATTTTATATTTATTTTTAAAAATTAATTAATTTAAGATAATTCTAACTAAATTTCATATTCGAAGATTTATTTTATATTTTTTTTATCGGATACCACTTTTGAAGAGTCAGAGACTTACATGTACGTTACCTATCTTATTACTTTTTTATAGGGAAATTAATAATGACCTGTATATTTTATTTTCTTGTAGGTAAATTAATAATTATCTGTATATTTTTTTTTATTTGAGAGAGGTAAGTATTGAATATAATATACTTATTATGATACATTTAAAATTTCAATGTATATGTATCTTATTTATGCGGGAGAGTTAAGTAGTTAATATTGTTTAATTTACCTATTAAGTCTAGAATCAAATTATGTTAGGTATATAAAGGGGAAAATAAGGGATATGCCACATAGAATGATGAAATTTTGTACGTTTAAGATAAATATGATATGTAATGGCACACTTGTAATTCTGTAAAAAAAACAACGGACTAAAATAATGATGTATTTTGACCAACAATAAAAAAAAGTTATTTATTATCTACTGTCTTTATTTACTATAATGGATTAACTTATAATTTGGACTCTAAAATAAGACCTATTTATAATTACCCCAATGATTTTTAGGTGATACTTTAAATTAAAGAAAAATTACATAAAAATCCTAAACTATAAGGGTCAAAACATACTCTTATCTAAACTATCAAAATTTTCAAATAACTACCAAATCTATGTGACCACCCACATTTAACTACTTCCGTCAAATTTTCCATCTAGCTGACTGTTAAAGTGCCACGTGTCAAAAAAATTGTCCAGTCAGCGACTAATGTGGCAAAAAACGGAGGGGTATTTTTCAGGTTTTCATTTTGACAATTAAAACCCAAATCAAAATCTGTTTGAATCCCTAATTTTCGGGAAACGACAGCTATGCTCCGCCCCAAAGTTGAAATTTCAGCCTCGCAAAATCGATTCCTCAGCCCCCAAATCGAATTTCCAACCCTAAAATTAAACCCTAACTCAAAAATTGAAAGGCTTGTCGTTGTTCCCACCCAGTCGCGCACGATGTCGAAGTTGAAATCGCATTCCAAGTTGAAGGGGCATTCGAAGGGAGAATTTGTGCACGGTGTCCAAATTGAGTTTCAAAAGTTCAACTGCAAATGAATGGTGTTTGAGGAAGCGTGGACGAATGACACCCAGCAATGGTAAGAATCCCTAACTGTTTGTCTTTTTGAATTTAAAATAGGATTGTTTGTACAAAAAGAAGAATTAATTTGCATTTTTTAGGTGTTGGTGTTTAGTGTTTTGCGAAAGGGAGGTCTGCTTTGTCTGTAGTGTAGTATGACCATGTGCTTTGTATGTTATTTGCAATTGGGATGCTTTGTGTGTGCTGTGGACCATGTGCTTTGTCTGTTATTTGTGATTGGGATGCTTTGTGTGTGCAAGGGACCATGTGCTGTAATGTAGGATAGTGTTAGGTCATATGTTTTTGCTTTTCGGTTGTTGGTGAGGCAGTAGGGGATGATTTTGTTGGTTGTTGTAGGGGATAATTGTGTTGTTAATATGTTTCTACCCAAATGTAAGGGATAACTGTGTTGTTTTCTGTTGTAAGGGATAAATATGTTTCCTACACTAGTGTGGCCATAAAATTCTATTTGTTATTCAATTGTAGGGAATTCAGGTTATTTTACAATCAAGAGGTTTCATGGGGGAACGTGGGATGTCGATAGGTTAAAATAGAGATGTTGACTATTTTGATTATTGTGAGAAGGACATAATGTCCATGTTTGAGATAGATAGGATGGTAAAATTAATAAGCTAAAAGATGTTATCACCATATACCGTTACGAGATTGAAGAATGAGTGGGTGGTAAACTTTTAGAAGACGCTGATGTGATTAAGATGTGTGAGGCTGTGCTAAGTGTGACTATTGAGATTGAAATTGACAGGACCCATCCCCTAATCCCCCGGGATTTACATGACATGAAGGCTAAACTGTATTCCAACCTCCATGTGACATGTAAGTCGGACAAGGGATTCTCGATCCAACCGTCCTCAAAGTATTCGGACTTCCCAGAGTGCGCCGAACTACTGTGGATCTCGGGTGTGATGCCTCCGTCACTCTCGACCAACAGCCCGCACTGCAACAACCTGGAGGGTATTGAAAACACAAAAGACTGTGAGTGGACAAAAATAAATTAATGGGTTCAGAAAACAGTTCATAAAACAAGTAAATTTTACCCTCCACGCAAAAACCAATGCATGCAGATCAAATCCAAGTCATTAAACCACTCATATCAAAAACCATCCAAGAAAAACCATTTGAAAACCCGTATCAAAATAGTTATTCAAATCTAGGCATCAGCCTCAAATCACAACTCAATCTCAAATCCGGGAACTCAGTCCCAAAACTCGTCAAATCCACTTCATCCGGGCCACTGCCCAAAACATCAGAAAACTAGTGAAAACCCAGTGAAAATATCAATCATACAAGTTTACTGGATCTCAAGTGCGCCAGAGTCTTTAAACTCAAAACACAATGCGCAAATAGACAGGCCTTCCCGGGATATCCGAGTCTTTAAACTCAAAACAAAATCACAGGCCTCGGGGGGTATCATAATCACCGAGTCTTTAAACTCAAAACATATCAATCCAAGGCCCTCCCCCCCCCCCCCCCCCCCCCCCCCCGGGGCCGTCATTCAATCTGAGTCTTTAAACTCAAAACCAGATCCATTGGGTTTTTCTTTTCTTTTCCGGGTCTTTAAACCCAATACCATTTTTCATCCAATCAATGAAAACCACAGAAAATCCACAGTCGAATTCGCAACAATGATTCCGTAAGTCGGCATCCGGAACCACTGTCCCGAACCCAATTCCAGACTTCCTTTCCAAACCTCAAAAACCAAATCTGAAATCTCATCACATGAATAGGGCTCCAAGCCCGAAATAAATTTTCCGAAATCCTTTTCAAAGACTCGGACCGGTTCACCTTCTTCAACCCGTGTTCAATCAGTTCAGACCGGTTCAGTTAAGCCGGTCCAGCCGTGAACTGGCGTGAGCGGTTTTGTCCATTTCTCGTTCCTCTTTAATCCGTTTTCCCTCCTAATTAATCTAATACTTCCATCCTTTCAATTCTAATCATTTTACTTAATTAAACCGTGAACAATGGAGCTAGAAATTACCTTCCTACGGCGACTGTCGAACCGGCCATTTTTCGAATTTCTGTTCTGGTCTCCACAGCCTGTCTCAGGCTTCCCTCCCAGCCCGAATGACTCCTAACAACCTCCAAACCAGTTTCCAATGAATCAAAACAAATAATAACCCTCAAATCAAAAGCCACCATTTTTGGACTTCGACCTCAAGCTTCACGGAAACTTACCTTTCCAAGTCATCGTGCACTGCCGTGGTGACCGCCACACTCATTTCCTCACCCTCTTCATCTTTACTTCACACAACATGGAACATGGATGAAGATTTCAGGAATTTGGCTGGATTAGTTCACGATTTCCTCTATTTTGTCTCACGGTTCAAGTCACCTGTCCACGACGGTTCTTGTGGCAACACCACCACAATCACCTTATCATCCTCACTCACTCCCCCTCACAACCCACAAACCAAAAATTGAAGATTTAGGGGTGTATAGGGATGGTTTCTCAGGGTACCCTACTCTCTGTTTTGTTTTCCTTAACCGTGCAACAATTTCCCATTTTAAACCATATGATCGATTATGTGGCGGTGGGAAGGTTTCCCCCACCTTCCAAAGAAGGATAGATGTCCTAAAACCAGTGGGCATCAACTCCAGGGCAGACACTTGTCCATTTGTCACTGGCACAGATCCCACTACAGTGAAAAGTCCAAATTGCCCCTTCATTCACAATTACTGTTTTACCCTTCACTTATTCAGACCAGTACCTAAACCATCCAAAGTCCGATGACGGCGTGCCGCCTGTCGTTGTACTCAAGAAGTCGAGATATATCTAACGGTGCTCGATTTGCGTGAAGAAAATTTGTCGTGCAAAAAGTCAACAAATTCCCCATTTTTAACCAAATTACGAAAGTGCCCTCAATCTTCTGAACATCATAACTTCCTCCTTGGATGTCGGAATCGGACGTGCCACCTGTCTACGGACTCGTGACGTCCCAAACTACGTCACGGTTATCGTTCAACGTCCATTTGACCGCCTGAACTAAAAGTCAACATTTTGTCCATTCTAAGGGTAAAATCGTCATTCTGCGCCACCATCCAAAGGTAGCTAACTAATCACCGATTATCTTCACTAATCCGTCATTAACCACTAATCTAATCCCGACTTCTGAGACGGGTTGTTACATAAATTTTCTTAACACATATTAACTTGGAGAACCCTAAAGCATTCTTAAAAGATGTTAGAAGGAAGGAGAAAAAGATAGGAAGTCAATTGGTGAAGAGAACAAAGTCAATGGTTGTGATTGAGGAGTTAGAAGAACAGCCCGAAGAAACAACATCTCATAAGATTGAAAAAAGGAAAAGGTAAACAGAAAAACAAAGTCGAAAGGGAAAAACAAGTGTCGATGACTACAAAACTAGTTGTTGTGGTTGAGAAAGGAAATGGTAAACAAAAAAATAAAGGGAAGGGAAAACTGACAGCCAAAGGTAGGGATGTTAGTGGTGAGGATGGGATGGTGGATGAGTTTGAGGACTCTGAAGAATTTGAAGGTTCTGGATTTGAGGATAGTGGGGATGAGGGTATTCAGACAAAAGAGAAGTTAGTGTATAGGAAAATTCTTGAGGGATTGCTTGAAGAAGTAGATCAATTACAGGACTTCTTCACTGATTTTGGTGGAGAAGTAGGTTTCCTAGATCTGGTTGGATGCCTTGCAGAGGATGCTGGAAATGGTGAAGCTGGAAGCTCAGGAGTTGCTGCTGAGCCTTCAGATGCAACTCAGCCTTCACGTGCAGCTCAGCCTCAAGTGCTGCTCAACCTTCAAGTGTTACTCAGCCTTCAGTTGCAGCTAGGGGTGGGCACGGTGCAGTTCGATACGGATAATATCCAAATTTAAACCGTTAAAATCTTAACGGTTCAATACAATTTGAATTTTCTAAAATTAGAAATAAAAACTTTTCGATCCAAACCGGTACTAACAGTTTGGTTTGTATCGGAACAGTTTGAAACCGTTTAGGAATAAAAAAAAAATCAAGGATAAAAAAAGGAAAAAAAATCAATACTCAAAATTTTTTATATTAAGTTTGCTAAAGATTAGATTGTAAACATTATCACTGTATTAAGATTTATCAAACAAACATTACTATTTAATAATCTTTTATTATACTCTTATATGTGTATACATGTATTTATATGGATATATCTAGGTAATTTTGTCAGGACCCACCCCGGTTTCACCCCGAAAATCGAGGTAAATCCCGCTCCCGTCTGAGACCCTGACACAATTACAGCCAGACGCAGGAGAAATTATACTACATATTCCGAAGTCAATAGTTTATAGAGCATAGTAAGAAAGAAAACCATTAAACTAAATACACGCACACGGAAATTTAAACAAAATACTCCGGGATCCCTCTTGTAACTTCTATGCCTCAGACGCTGTCTCGACGCCGAAACCCCGCTCTAGCTCCACGACCTGGAGGATAATTTAAAACAGAAGGTGTGAGTGGACCATAATAACAGAAAAGTTTCTAAAACCATTTATAAGAAAACCGGGTTTAGCCCTCCGTTTTGAAACCACATGCATAACCCAGTTATCAACATAGTTATCAATCAACCACCATAAAACATCATAAGAAACAGAAACACTATAAAACAGTTATAGAAACCACCATATCGTAAGCATCATAAAACCGTTTCATAAATCGTGAATATCAAACCATCATTTCCGATCAAACCTACTGGACCTATCCGAGTCTTTAAACTCCCGAGTCTTTAAACTCCCGAGTCTTTAAACTCAATCCAGGCCTCAATATAATCCGAGTCTTTAAACTCCCGAGTCTTTAAACTCAACAGGCCTACGGGGGAAATAACAATATATCCGAGTCTTTAAACTCAATCTGGGTCTTTAAACCCAATCCGGGCCCGTCCCCCGTCAAATCAATATCCGGGTCTTTAAACCCAATATCCAGATCCAGCAAATCCAATCCAAAACCATTTGAAAACCTTTTCCAAATCCACTTCCAAACCTGAATCCAAAATCACCGGTCTGATGCCTTTCCAGCATCCCGAACCGTCATTCCGAACCCAAATCCGAAATTCCACTTTCCAATCTTAAAACCAACTCTCGATGCTCGAGATCCAATTTCAAAACCGAAAACCTCCATTATCAAAATTATGTTTCAAAATCCCGTTATCATCATTGAAAACCAGTTATCATTTGGAAACCCCAAAACCATAGCTTTATTTTTAGAAATCAACATTACTCGTAAAACGTGCCAATTACTTTACTTTCTCGAAAACCGTGCAATGATATAAAACCACATCATCAATCCAACATCCATGTAATCGCATACATAAAACAAGTATAGAAAAACAGTTATGCATGTTCGAGTTTAAGGAAAGGGGTCTACTCACAGTACTGAGCCCTCAATCGCGTCCTGAACGTCTCGCACTTTCCTCCGCTTCCTCGGGACCTCCCGATCCTGTCAACAACCACCAAAGTACGTCACTAACACGTCTACGAAGGTCCACCTAATTTTCCCCAAAAATCCCCGAGTCCTACACGTAACGAATCGGAACCCTAAGCCTTCACCCTCGCGGCACTAACTTCAAACGACGTCCGAACAACCCGAAACTAATTCCATTAGACTCGTCATAACACCCAGATCAAAAACCATGTTGGACGTTTGGCCGGAATCCTCCCCACGCGCCCCCACGCGCCGACCAAAGTGGCTGCGCGTGGCCCTCACGCGCATGCTACAGTGTCACTGTCTACCTCGAGTAGACCAGGTTCGACACAGTCCTACAACTTGAACCGGCGAGGATGGTTCTCCTCCTTCCGTCCACCAAATCGACTCCTCTCTTCACCAATAGCATCGTCCAATTCTAGGCTACCCATTCCCGTACTTCACTCACCTCGACTCACCCTAAAACTCGTCGACTCGAACTCGAACAAAAACCCGTACACTGCTCTGTTTCCTTCTCCGGCCACCCAGGTCTTCCCCCGTCACGGTGGCTAGCCCAAACTCTTCCTAGGACTGTCCTAAACCTCACCCAACTCACCAAGACCGTCGACTCTACCCCAAACTTCACGACTTTACGTTTAAAGCAAAACAGAAAAACAGGGCACACAAGGCACCTCCGTCGTACCAGCCTCCACCGTGCACTCCCCGTCATGGCAGCACAACCAGCAGAAACCTAGAACCCTACTGAGTCGCCTAGACCTCCCTAGCCTCTTTAATTCAACTCCTAAACTCACAACTTCCACCTTGAACCTCGACGGAAAAACAGAGCATCAAAAGGGAAAACAAGAAATTACATGCCTCCTGTCGCCGTCGTGAGCTCAACCGTGAGGCAGTAGCTCCTCCTGTCTTCCTCCGTCCTCTGAGCACCTCCGCTGGCCTCGAGTGATCGATCACGGCTGCACCACCACCCAACTTGTCTGTTTTCTTCCCTGCTTTCCTTACTATTTTCCCGTGGCTCACCTTGCACTCACACACAGTCACCACACCTCCAAACCTCCTCACTACCTCCCTCTCACTCTCTGATCACTCCTCCCCTCATCACTCCACACAAACACACACAATCACCGTCCAATTTCTCTCAATTCCCCAGCCTCTGTTTCTGTTCTTCGAACAACACACGAACACGCATACAGGTTGCCCCAATTACTTGGACCGTGCACCAATTACTGGAACCCTCTAGTTCCCCCACACGTGTCACCAATCCACCATCTCTCTCCCATGTGGTTCAATCTCAGCCCTCCATCTGTCCTTATCTGTTGCACACATCCCCATGTGCAAAGACCAAAATACCCTTCCTTTTAAATCAAATTTACAGTTTTACCCTTACCTTTCTAGGCCCGTAACTCCCACATCGTAAGTCCGATGAATACGTGCCACCTGTCATTGAACTCAGGACGACGAGATCTATCTAACGGTCTTAGGTCAACATACCAAAACCCGTTCATACAAAAAGTCAACCTTTCCCCCTTAATTTAGCTAAATTATGGTTATGCCCTCAATCTTCTGAACATCATAACTTTCTCCTCGGATGTCGGAATCGGGCGTGCCACCTGCCTATGGATTCGTGACGTCCTACCTACGTCCTCGTCACCGGTCAAAGTCCATTGGACCACCCGAACTAAAAGTCCACTTTTTGCCCAAACTAGGGGCAAAATCGTCATTCTACCCTAACGACCCCAACGAGACCAACTAACCACCTTTTAAGCTCACTAATCCCATCTTAATCACTATCTTAACCCTAGTTTCTGGGACGGGTCGTTACAAATTTTTTATTTTTACTTTGTATTAATAATATATTTAAAAATTAATAAAAATTAAAATATTCCTTAATGGTTCGGTTTGGATTTAACGAATTTTCAAAATGAAAATCCAAATCCAAACTATTACTAACGGAGCGGTTTGAATTCTCAAACAGTTTGATTTTTATCCGGTTAAACCTAACCATTGTATAAATAACGGTTTAAAGTGGATCGGTAAGCGATTTTAACGAATTTGTGCCCACCCTAGCTGTAGCTCAGGATTCTGAGCACCAAACTAATCCTTGTGCCCAGCCTTCTAATCAGCCTGCTCAACCTTCATCCCAACCTTCATTGAGTGTCAGCATACTGAGCCGCTTGCCTAAATTTTTGATTAACCTTCCTCAAGTGTTCAGCCGTCTGCTTAGCCTTCATCCCAGCCTTCATCAAGTGCTTAACTTGCTCAGCTTTCTTCAGCTAATGAACCTCCATCAACTACTGAAGCAGCATGGAGGTCCACATTCACACAAGGAATTTCATATTTGTTTGTTAAGGATATGAATGATGAACATCTTGAAGAGGGTGATCAAACACAACAAGATGAGTTAAGACTAGCTGTGCTAGATGATGAAGGTACGGTGAATGTTCAGAAAGGGCCACGTGGGAAGAAGTTTACAGAGTATAATTCTGAAACTGACAGACTCATGCCTTACTTTGATACTAGGTTATTATTTAATGATTGTAGAGTGTTTAGGCAAACTATTACAGACTACTGCTTATACCAGGATAGGGATGTGAGGTACAAGAAAAATGAAAAGTTCAAGCTCAAGTGTCAATGTAGATCAACAAATTATAGGTGGGAGATTTATGTTACCAGGGTAAGCCTAAGTAAAAATACTATGGTTGTGAAATACTATAACCTTACACGCATATGTACAAGGGTTCGTCACAATAAACAAGCCACAACTTCTTGGGTCTCTCGAACATTCATGGCAAGAATTCAGGCAAACCCAAAGATTCCCATTTCTGTAATAGTGGAGGCTACTTCTAGAGAAGCGTACAAATCAAATGAGTTGATAGATGGATCATTGGCAAGGCAGTATGGAATGTTATGGGATTACTGCCATGAGTTGAAGCGTACAAATCCTAGTACAACCACGTCCTTGGCATGTGATTTTGCAAATGGAGAACAACTATTCAAGCGGTTCTACCTCTGTTTAGAGGCATGTAAAAAAGGTTTCAAAGAGTGTTGTCGTCCTTTTATTGGCATGGATGTTTGTCATCTCAAAGGAGTGTATGGTGGCCATTTGTTGACTGCAATTGGTATGGATGGCAATAATGAGACTTTGGTGATTTCTTTGGACGTGGTAGAAATTGAAATAAAGGACTCTTGGAGTTGGTTCTTGAACTATTGATGGTGGATTTGGGGATGACGAACTGCTATTAATGAAGTTTCCTAAGTGACAATGACAGGACTCACCCCCAATCCCCCTAGATTAAGGGCTAAGTCTTGCTACCGTCTAATTTACGCATGACACGAAGGCTAGACCGACGTCCAACCCCCATGTGACACGTAAGTCGGACAACGGATTTTTCCGATGCACCGTTTCAAACTTCCAAACTTCTCAGGGCGCGCAGACTCTACTGTGGTTCGCGTATGTGATGTCTTCGTCTCTCTCAACCAACAGCCTGCACCGTAACAACCTGGAGGGTATCGAAAACATGAAAAGACTGTGAGTGGACAAAAATAAATAGTAATTTCAGAAAACAGTTATTAGAAAACAAAAGTTTTACCCTCCACGCAAAAACCAATGCATGCATATAACTTCCATGTTATGAAACCATTTTATATAAAAAACCATCAATGAAAACCATAATCAATTATTTACTCAAATCTGCAAGTCAAATCCAGGGCCTCAACCCAAAATCATAAATCAATCTTAAGTACGGGAACTCAGCCCCAAAACTCATCAAATCCAATTCATCCGGGACATTGCTCAAAACATCTGAAAACCAGTGAAAACCAGTGAAAAACATCAATCATGGGAGTTTCCTGGATCTCAAGTGCGCCCAAGTCTTTAAACTCAAAACCATGCGCATAATCAGACCTTCCCGGGATATCAACGAGTCTTTAAACTCAAAACACAATCACAAGCCTCGGGGGGTATCATAACCGAGTCTTTAAACTCAAAACATATACCGAGTCTTTAAACTCAAAACATATCAATCTAGGGCCCTCCCCCCGTCAATCAACCGAGTCTTTAAACTCAAAACCAGATCCAGCGGTTTTTTTTTTTTTTCGGGTCTTTAAACCCAAAACCATTTTTTGATCAACAGTGAAAACCATAGAAAATCCTTATCCGAATTCGCGACAATGATTCCGTAAGCCGGCATCCGGAACCATCATCCTGAACCCAAATCTAGAATTTCCCTTTCAAGTTTCAAAACCGAATCCAAAACATCGTTTCTGAAATGCAGTTCCAAAACAGAAATCTCATTTCCTAAATCACATGAACAGGGCTCCAAGCCCGAAATCACTTTTCTGAAATCCATTTCAAATCCCGAAGTCAAATCATCAAAATCATGCTCAAATCCCAATAGAAATCGAAACCTCGTAAAACGTGCAATTACGTAAATATCTCGAAAATCGTGCAAAACTATAAATCATCAAGAGCACAATCAAAATCATAGAATCACGTATAGAAAACATATAAAAACATATATGCATGCATCATAAGTTAGATAGCAAAGTCTACTCACAGACCATTAGCATCGTCGCCTTGATACGCGCGCACTTACACCGTTCCCGGACAATCCACTAACACCGGCTTTCCCGAACCTGTCCAAATCCCATAATAAAGTCACTAACTACTTAATAAAGCTCATACTAAAGCTCCGTAATTTTCCCGTATTTTTAACTATTTTTAATCGTGCCTTAAAACATTCGGACATCCCGAAAACTATCGAGACGATGCCCGATTGCCTCGAAACTAGTGCCAAAATGTTCGTTACATCGAATACTTTAAAAATCGTGTTGGAACCTTCCTCGAAAATTGTGCCACAAGCCCACACATGCTGCCCAAAGGGGCTACGCGTGGGCCTCACGCGCCAGCACTGTTCATTTTCAACCTCTCGCCGAACTGGGTCCAGACCGGTTCGGTTCAAGCAGGTCCAGTCGAACCGGCAGTCACGGTTCAATGTTTTAAATCATCCATTTCAACTCCAATTCTTCCTGTTTTTAGTCCTCTAGCTTCCTTATATGATTTCCTATTGATCTATGATCTTATAACATGAAATTAGGGCCTGAATGATACCTGTTTGATCCACCTGCAACCACCAACTTTCCTCCATCGTGGTTCCATGGCTCCAGCCATCGTTCATCTTTTTTTTTCGATCCTAAATCGTTCCTGGAACCCCTAGAAACAACTTCTCGTCAACTAATGTGATTTTTAGTCCACAGAAGGCAACTTACCATAATCGAATTCAAACTAAGCCCCTACTGGTTTTTGACCTTACCGTCCATCTCAAGCCTTGAATTCGAGTCCAACGAGTTCGTCCTATCTTATTTTTCATGTTTTGTTCTCAGATCATAAGCAGTTGACGTAGTTTTGAGGAGCTTGAATAAAAGACTATAAATCCCTCTCTGTTTCTCATGGATAATAGCCACCACCCACGGCGGTGCTCGTGGCAGTTCCACCACGATCCTCTCCTTCCCTCCCCTTGTTTGTTTTCTTCACTTCACACCAACAGTTAAAGAAGATCGAAAGGATTGTTAGCTGGGTCCTTGATCAGTCCCTCAGTTCTCTGTTTTTCACAATTGTTCTCTAAACCATGCTCAATTTGTAAAACCGGTGAGGCGGTTTCAAAGGTTCTACAGCCATCCAGAAGGGAACACCTGTCAACAATCTGGTGGTCACCTTCTCCAAAGCAGCCAAGTGTCCTACTGACATTGGGCACAGATCCCTAGGCCACCATAATGACCAAAATGCCTTTTATTACGCAATTTACCATTTTGCCCCTCCGGTTCCTAGACCCATAACGCAGTCGTCCGAACTCCAATGATCGTGTTCCGTATGTCGTTGTACTCAGGGAATCGAGACCTTTCTAACGATCCTCGAAGTTTGTGAAAATTCCATGTCGTATGAAAAGTCAACAATTTGCCACTTTTTAACCAAATTACCGAATTGCCCTTGAACTTCCGAACATCATAACTTCCTCCCTGGATGTCGGAATCGGACGTGCCACCTGTCTACGAACTTGTGACGTCCCGAACTACTTCACAGTCAACGGTCAATGACACGACCCATCCCAATCCCCCCGGGATTACCATGGAATGTGACGTGCTCCCGTCTGACAAGAGGCGCCAGACAAGGGATGACCGATTTCCATTGCCCAAAAGGGCTTCCAGAGTGCGTAAGGATCGATGGAGGAGGTGTGCGATGCTCAAGTCTCTGCTGCAGTCATATCCGGAATCAACCTGAAGGGCATTGAAAACAAAAGCTGTGAGTGGACGAAAATAAACAAGTCTGTTTAAAACATTTATAAGACATTTATGCCCCTCAGTAAAATCATATGCATGCACCAAAAACCAATAATCCCATATTTATTTAGAAATAACCATTAGGGCCTTAGCCCGGAAACCAAAGCATAGTTTCAAATTCCAAAAGTCAATCCAAGAGTTATTTCCTCAATTTAGTAATATTCATTTATTATTTTTCCATCTCCGGCATCCCCGATGCCTAGCGTCCTAGACGCGTGACGTTCCAGACGTCATATCTCACGGTATTAAGCAACGCGTGCTGCCCGGGGTCTCACCGGGTCCATATCTCTGACATCCCCGATGTCTGACGTCCATGACGTCTAGCAATCCTGCTCCTGGATCACTATACGGTCCGGTAGCTCCGTATAATGAGCCCTCGCAGGCAATGCACCGTGACTTCTCCAGTGTCCCCGACACTTGGAGGAGACCAGGATATAAATATCCTCATATCGAGATGGTTTTATGGAACACATTCAATTATTCATTTCCAACATATCACAAGGGCCCTGCCCCGAATTTCCATAAAACCGTCGTAAGTCCAAATAGTTGAATCAAATCCGAAATAGTTTATTCCATTCCATTTTAGGGTCCCCGACCCGAAATCACATATACAAGTCAACTGGGCTCCTGGCCCGATTCATAAGTTAACTGGGCCCCTGGCCCGATTTCATAATTCAATTGGGCCCCTGGCCCGATTCAACAAATTAACTGGGCCCCTGGCCCGATTTCACTTTATCAAATTCGTAACCGTTTCATGAAATCATATCCATCCATATTTATGGAAATCAGTGCAAATCCAGAAAACCTCGATTCACGTGCAAACACGTAAGTCGCCTCGAAAAGCGTGAAAACATATAAATTCACTGATATCCAAAATAAATCATATAATCCCAATTATAACAATCATGAAACAGTTATGCATGCATCGAATTTATAAAACCAATGTCCACTCACAGACCGTTTAACCGAGCGCCTCGATACGCGTGCCATAGGCCCTCCCGGGCCACCTCACTATCACCGGGACTCCCAATCCTGTTCAAATCAATTTAGAGGATCACTAACCTCATCATTAACATCCTATTCAAGTCCCGTAATTTTCCCGAATTTTTAAGTATTTTTAAACTGGATTTAAAACCTTCGGACATCCCGAACAATATCGAGACGGTGTCCGATCGACACGAAACCAATCCCAAAATGTTCGTTACAATGTATAGGATAAAAGTCATGTTGACCTCACCTCGAGATTCGTGCCCACGCGCCGTCACGCACCGCCGTGAGTGGCTGCGCGTGAAAGCCACGCGCCTGCTACAGTGCTCCTTCCTCACCCGAATGACTGGTAAACGGGTCTGATTACCCGCGATAGGATCCGTTTCAAACACCCTCAATTCGATATCAATTCCATCCGTTCTTGATCCTACAACAATCATCAATCCACCAATTTCAGTTCTGTGTCCATGATTAGCATCAACCATCGATCAATCTTGTCGACAACCCGTGATCACCCAAAACGGGTCGATCACCAGAACTCCTCCAATCCTTAACCATAATCAAATTAACTTCACAGGAAGTTAATAAGGACTAATACGAACTAATTAGCATAATTAATTTAACTCGACAATACCTCAATCGTCACAACTCAAGCTCGAGTTTTCCGGCCGTCCACCATGTCCGTTCACGGCCCTAGGAGCTCCCAAGCTTGCCCCAAATGATCTGGATCGACTGGAAATGATCCCAGAGAGCTAAATGAGTCATCAAATTGCCCTGGGCTGGCCCAGAACCTCGAATTGGATTTTTGAATTTTGTTAACACAGTTTCGGGTTTCAGGACAAACCTCCACCATTTTCAGCCTATTCCTTTCATTCTTAATCTCAGAATAAACCTCTCGACTCACTCTCCATTCTAACAATCCAAAACAGCCATTAAAAGCATCCAAAAGTGCCACACTGGCCACTGCGAAATGTCCCCTGCACTGACCCGAAAAACAAAAGAAAACCCAGGGTCCATGTTGTGCAATCGATTGCCAGCACCTCACATGTGCAATCACCCAACAAAGCTGCCCCAACAACAGCCCATAATTGATAAACAATCAAGGGATCGATCGCACAAAGCATCCACTTACACGGCCAGTTCAATGGAACAGTGCCCCTGTGAAGAAAATTACAATTCTGCCCTTGTGCAGAAAATTACCAAAATGCCCCTCACGCATCCTGACCCGTAACTCGGTCATACGGACTCCGATTGATGCGTGCCGCCTGTCTACGAACTCAGGGCATCGAGACCTTCCTAACGGTCCTCGGTCCTCGGCCATCGGACCTCCCGGTCAAAAAGTCAACATTTGCCCCTATTTCGTCCAAATTACGAAAATGCCCCTGGACTTCCGTACATCATAACTTTCACCACGAACGTCGGAATCGAACGTGCCACCTGTCTATGAACTCATGACGTCCCGAACTACGTCACGGTCATCGGTCAAAGTCCATTTGACCATCCGAATTAAAAGTCAACGTTTTGCCCACGCCCAGGGGCAAAACGGTCATTTTGCACAATTCGTCCGAAATCGCCCAACTAATCCCAGATTAGTAAATCACAATTAAATATTATTAAATCCCGATATTCGGGACGGGTCGTTACAGTCAAAGTCCATTTGACCGCCTGAACAAAAAGTCAACATTTTGCCCATTCTAAGAGCAAAATCATCATTTCGCACCGTCCGTCCGAAAGCATCCAACTAATCACCGATTAACTTCACTAATCCGTTATTAACAACTAATCTAATCCTGATTTTCAGGATGGGCTGTTATAGACAAGCAAAAGGGGCTAGAAGTAGCACTTGATGGGTTGATGCCTAAAGTTGAGCATATATTTTATTGTAGGCACTTATGAGCTAACTACAATAAGGGTTTCAACGGAAAATGTTGAAGGATGCTTTATGGGTTTGCGCTAGAGCATCAACAGTTCAAGATTTTAATGAGGAGGTGGAGAAGCTAAGATGCTTAGATGAAGTTGCTTGGAGCTAGTTGAAGGAAAAACCAATAAAGCAATGGTCTCGGTCCCATTTTCAAACATGTTCTAAGACAAACATGCTCCGAAATAGCTATTGTGAGACCTTCAAAAATATCATAATGCTAGTTAGAAATAAACGAATCATCACTATGTTTGAGATGATTAGGTTTCTCTTGATGAAGAGGATAATATATAGAAGGGATCAGATGGCTACGTGGCCTCAGAATGTTTGTCAAAATGTTTTCAACCAAGTTCAAAGGCTGAAAGTTGAGTCTGGAAATTGCAGAGTTAGATGCCCTAGTGGACCCAATTACGAGATTCAAGGACGTAGAGGAGAGCAGTAAGTGGTGAATTTAGAGGCCTACACTTGTTCTTGCAGAAAATGGGACCTCACATGAATCCCTTGTGTGCATGGTATTACAACCATCCACTACAAAGGTGGGGCATCAGTGGATGAATATGTTGACCCCATATATTCCAAGGATACCTACAGGAAGTGTTACAATTGAGGTCATAAATGACCAAAAACTGTGGGAAAAAATTAGCTAGCAACCAATTAAGCCCCTTGAAAATAAGAGAAAACTGGGAAGGCTTAGAAAAGTCAGAGCAAATGAGCCTCAAGAAACCATCAACAAAAGTGGGAAGAAGAGATTGGGAAAATAAGGCATTGCTATGAGGTGCAGTCTTTGTGGGTCACATACCCATAATGTACTTAACCATCATCGACACTTACCTCCTAAGGAGAAGACAACACCAAGGTGACGAGACAAGTTAGGGAAGAACAAAGAAGCTACTTATGCTGCTGCTAAAGAAGCAACCCATAAAAGACATGCACTCACTCAGGTATATGGAAGACACTTGTGCTTATTATGGTTTTCCTGTCTTAGTTAGTGTTGTCACCTTATTGTTCACATATGTGCTTATTATGTCTAAACCTTCAATTGTAGGACCGAAGTCAACCCTCCACAAGCGCTAGTGGTAGTGAAACTCCGAGACGAAGCAAAAATGACAGGATCAGTCCCGAAAAGACTTTGATAACCGTGCCTGGTCCTACTCTTGTCTGACAAGTCAACTGAAGTTCTGAAAACACCCTCAACACCTATCAGATAAGGGATGACTATACTGATTCTCGCTCATGCCTGCACCTCGCGATCAACCCCGATTTTTGTGCTACGACCTAGAGGTTCATCAAAATAAAATAAAAAAGTACGAGTGGACAAAAATAACATCAGTTTAAAAGACGTTTTGTTAAAAATTAACCATTTCCCCCTCTAGCTTATAAAACATGCATGCATTAATAACTGGATTTCAATCGTGGGACCCACAATTCATATATCAAACTCGTGATACACAAAAACTAAGTATTAAAGTAAACATAAAGTCACACTCAACACTTAATAAAAACATATGCAAATTAAAACCTTTTTTTTTTTTTTGTAAATTGTAGCATTGATAAGTAGGGATCGTTCTTAACCGGGGATTGAGGGTACCAAAGCATAATTATCGTTTGATTAATTAATTAGGGGGGTAGTTGATTGTTTCTATTATCCTAAGTGATTTACTAACCTAATCTAACCTAATTTATTATTTACATGGTTAACTCATCTTTAACCTCAACTCATTCATGATTGTATTAATTCCAACCTACGTACTCCTATAATTTTAATCTTACGAGTTACTTGCATATTCTCTTAAGTACGTGCCCGGGGCTCCCAACGATACTTTCAATGATCTAGACTTGGGACTCCCTATATCTAGTCAAGCATTAAGCGCGAACACACAAACATAACACAAACTAGAATCATAGAACACATAGAATATTGAAACAATGAAAATCATAAAACCAAGAATATTGTTATAAATCAATTCATATAACCAATATTCAAGAATAAGAAATAACTACAAGGAAAATAGGCCGTGTTACACTTTTTCTCTTCAGGGCTCCCTATGGATACGAAGTGATTGGAAACTCTTTGGTGAGACAAACGAGGGCTCCTCAACTTAGTCACGAATGAAGGTGTAGAAGGTGAAGTATGGTGTAATTATTTTTACACTTGAAAACTTGAATATAATGAAAAGGGAAAATTGGTTGAGCAGAGTTTTGGTACAAAAATGGGCGGCCATTACAAATAACCTAAACCTCTCTATTTATAAGAGAAAATTAATCCCCAAATAAATAGGAGTTCACAATTTAAATCCTAAAAGAAAAAGGTTTAAACTAATTAAATTAAATTCCTAAAAGAAAAAGAAGAAGATAAAAAAAATCTTAATTAAAAAGAAAATCTAAATCCTAATTAAAAAGGTAAAACAAAACGTAATTAAATCCTGAAAATAAAGGAAATATTATTTCCTTTCTTTGTTTGGAAAGTTGAAATTGCTCTCTGAAAAATTCAAAGAACAGCTGAGCTTGCTTACTGGCCACGTGGGTCGGTGGATTGGGCTATATGCGCGAGTTGGGCTTCATGATGGACTATCCTTCTCGCTAGGGTGAAGACGGGTGGAAGTGGGGCCTGGCGCTGGAGGTAGGCGTGCTGGAGTGGGCCTTGCTAAGACGAGTGGGCTAGGAAGTCTGGGCAATGCGGAAATGGAAGGACGAGCTGCATTTACCAACAATTTATTAATTATTAATCCTATAATTAGTTACTAATTAATTAGTTATTTAATTTAAGTATTAATTATGTAAGTAGTAATTAATTAATTAAATCTAGTAATTAATAAAAGAAAATAATAAAACGAGGTAGAATGAATATAATTAAGATTCTAACAAAGTAAAATATAAAGGAAATTGATATAAAAATATGATTAATTAGGTGCTTATCAAATTCCTCCACACTTGGACCTTACTTGACAGGACCCGTCCTTCGCCCGAAGGACATAGATAATTGTGCCTGGTCATGCTTCCGTCTGACAAGTTAACTGAAGTTCCCAAAATTTCCCTCAGCACTTGCCAAACAAGGGATAACCGTACTTGTGCCCACTTATGCCTCCACCTCTCGATCAGCCTCGATCCTCGCGCCACGACCTGGAGGGTCAATAAAAACACAAAAGGAGTGAGTGGACAAAAAATAAATCAGTTATAAAACATATTACAAAAAAAAAAGACATTTCTACCCTCCACGTAAAACCAATGCATGCATTCGAAAATCATTTCATAATCCACTTCATTTTCAATATAAGAAAATAGTGTATGAAAATCAAAATCATTTTCCTTTTCTCAAATTGCGGGCCTTAGCCCGAAATCATAAACACGGGGTCTCAGCCCAAAATCATGAATCAAAATCCAAGTCCAGAACATAACCCAAAAATCCATCAAGCCATATAAACCAGGCCATTGCCCAACACGCCCGAAAACATCGGAAATCAACAGTAAACCACAAGTCAATCAACCTGCTGGATCTCAAGTGCGCCCGAGTCTTTAAACTCAAAAACATGCGCATAATCAGGCCTTCCCGGGATATCAACGAGTCTTTAACTCAAAATGTAATGACCCGTCCCGAGTGTCGGGATTAAATATTAATTAAGTATGATTTAGAATGACTAATCGGGGATTAGTTAAGTGAAATCGGATGAATCGTGCAAAATGACCGTTTTGCCCTTGGCGTGGGCTAAACGTTGACTTTTAGTTAGGGCGGTCAAACGGACTTTACCGATGACCGTGACGTAGTTCGAGATGTCACGAGTTCATAGACAGGTGGCACGTTCGATTCCGACATTCGAGGAAAAAGTTATGACGTTCGGAAGTTGAGTGGTATTTTGGTAATTTGGCTAAAAAGGGGCCAAATGTTGACTTTTGACCCGGGAAGTCCAATGGACGAGGGCCAAGGACCGTTATGTAGGTGTCGTCTATACGAATCTAATGACAGGCGGCATGCTGAAATCGGAGATTCGACGACGAAGTTATGGTCACGGGAATGGACTCGATTAACCGAACGAACCAGGATTAAAATATTATTTTATTGTGAATAGTGTCCGATGATTGAACACACCTGGATGAGTGACAAGTCCCTTAAATTAAGGCTTAAAACCTGATCCATGTTTTGGGGAAGACATAATTATTGTGTTTTATTAATTAATTAAACTTAATTATTTTTATTTCCTCCATTAATCCTCTCTGTTTTCTTAACCGTGTACAACCAAAACTGAATTCCTTCCATACTTAATCTCCTCCTTATTCTCTGAACTTGAGAATGAAAATTGGTGAGAATTCAGAGACTGAAATAACTGGGGAAACACTGGGATTGTTTGAGAGCTGGGGACTGAGAATCGAATTTGTGAATTTTGGGAGGGAAAATTCGAATGTTGAGAGATGAGTTATGAGGATCGAATTGGAGCTTGGAAGTAGCTTCCTGAGGTTGTGACGAGTTGTTTCAGATAAAAAACAAAGGGAATTGAGGTCCATTTGAGGTAGAACTGAAGGACTGAGGTTACTGAAATTTCGAGCATGAGTCGTGGGATTTGAACTTTGGATTGAAGCAATTGAGTTGGGGAAACTATTTCCCTTGGTCCATTGAAGCTTCCTGATGGATCAATTGAACGAAATCGAGTAGGTTTGATGCTTTTCGAAGGATGAACAGTGTTTGGTGTTCTTCGATATTCATCTTCGGGTTGTTTGATTTAAGGTAAGAATTAGTGAAATTATGATTACAGACCTCTAATTGGACTTAAACCGAAGCTAACTGAATGTTCAATTGTTGAAAACGGTGTCGAATTGTTAGGAATTGAACGGGGTCGTCTCGCGGGTTGCAGGACCCGTTTATCAGTTAAACGGGTGAGGACGACGACACTGTAGCAGGCGCGTGGATTTCACGCGCAGCCACTTTGGGCGGCGCGTGAGGGCGCGTACGGCCTAGTTTCAAGGTGAGGTCAACATGACTTTGAATCCTCTCAGTGTAACTAACATTTTGACGCTAGATTCAAGGAAATCGGATATCGTTTCGTTAATGTTCCGCGTATCCGAAGTTTTATTTTACGTGTTAAATACGGATTTAAATTCCAGAAAAATTGGGGAAATTATATGAAGTATTTTGAGATGTTAGTAACCCTCTATAATGATTTTGGACAGGAGTTGTGACTTCCAGAATTTACGGAAAAACGTGCAGCTCGGAAACGGACCGTTTTGGACGGTGTGTGTGAGTGGACTTTGTTTTCTAACCATGATGCATGCATATATGATTTTAAATGCTTTATTATATGCTTTGGCATGATTGATGTTTTCATCCGGTGATTTCTCGATTTTATGGATTATTATATTATATTTTGGCACGATTTTTGAGAAATTGTGAAATTAGTTAAAAATGATGTTTTGACTCGGGATTTGAGTCAGGAAATTGAAAATGAAGTTTGGACTCGGATTATGAGTCATGGATTGAAAAATGATGTATTGACTCGAGAATGAGTCAAGGATCGGTTTCATGGATTTACGTGAAAATGGCAACAGAGGTCGCGAACGCATGGATTTGCGTGATAATGTTATTTTGGGCGTGAGACCCAAGTGGATAATGATTTTGACTCGGATTTGGAGTCACTTGTGATTATGATGATTTTGTATGAATTCTTGTGATTTTATGATTATTTTAATCAGTCTTTCGGGCAGGTTTTACGAGGAACGTGAAAATGATGTTTTGGGCGAGGCCCGGAGTTTAAATAGTTTCTAAAATGATATTTTGACTTAGTTGGTGAGTCAATGATGATTTCTGGATTATTTTATTGTTTTAAAATGTGATTTTAACGGTTTATGGGTAAATGTTATTTTGAGGCTTGAGACCCAGTTGGGAATGATCTTGACTTTGTATGAAGTCAAGATTTGATTGAAATGTTTTGGGATGTAATTCCCGAGATGGATTTCATTGTGATTGAGAAATGCCCGGACGGTCGGAGCTTGGGGGATTACCAAGACGACCGGAGCTTGGGGGGATTACCCAGAAGACCGGAGCTTGGGGGATGTGATTGTAGGATCGGGAGTTGATCCTATGGTAGTCAGCTTCTCGGATGTGACTGAGCCTGGATGTACCACTCGGATGGGTCTGAGCCTGGGGATGTGTTCGTCCAGATGTGACTGAGCCTGAGGGTTGAGCCCAGAGGTAACTGTTCCCGAGAGAGTGGCTGGATATTGGCCTATGCGTAGTGCAGCACTTGTGAGTAGTGCAGTTTGATTGATTGTGCACTTGTGAGTAGTGCAAATGTGATTGTGATAGTTTGTGCACTTGTGAGTAGTGCGGATTGATTGATTGACTGTGCACTTGTGATTAGTGCTGATTGATGTTGTTTGTGATGACGTACTGGTATTGAGTATGGGTTTTTGGTCTTTGTGGCCAGATGATTATGTTTTCACATGTTTTGGCCTGAGAGCCGGGATTTGACGTTTTATAACATGAACTGATTGGGTGAACATGAGTTTTACGGACCATGGGAAAATATGTTTTGCTTTTATCGGTCCACGGTTCATACTTGAATGATTCCATACTATTACTCATGTTTTATGATATGCATGCAAGTTTGTGAAAACTGGAGGGTAAGAATGTATTTTATCAGAGGTCATTTTTGTCCACTCACACCTTTTCTGTTTTGTGACCCTTCAGGTCGTGGTACGATGTTCGGGACTGATCGTGAGGCAGTGGCAGTAGCAGAAATCAGCGCAAGCATCCCTTGTTTGGCAAGTACTAAAGGGTAGGTTCGGACCTTTGGTTAACTTTTCAGACGGGAGCAGGACCGGGCACTGTTTTTGACGTCAAGTTGGGACGGGGTCCTGTCAAAGTGGTATCAGAACATTTGGTTATTGATTTATATTGTTACGTCGTGCCTCCGAGTCGTGCGTCCCGTACACGGTCTGAAGATGGGAAGGACGAGAATAGTGTTAGTGATGGTCTAGATATTGAGAGAGCTCTACAGTTAGGAGCCACTGTGTTTCGTGGTGATTCGGGCCCGGATGGTGCCGATGATTGGATTACTCGTTTGGAAAGGATTTTGAGGTCATGATATGTCCCCCGGAGGACATATTTCCCTTAGCCACTTTTCTTTTGGATGGCTATGCTTACAGGTGGTGGCATAGTTTACAGTTGACTGGTTGGGATGCCCGTACGTTGGCATGGGATGCATTCCGAGAGCGATTTCTGGATCAGTCTTATCCTCGCTCATTTCGGAACGCTAAAGAGGTTGAGTTCCTCCAATTGCAGCAAGGGAATCTGTCAGTGGTCGATTATGAACAGCAATTTTTGCACTTATCTAGTTTTGCTCCTCTGTATGTGGCTACTGAGGAGGATAAGTGTCGAATGTTTGAGCAGGGATTGAGGATTGCGATACGAGGTGCTGTGACTGTGGGCTCGTATTCTACCCTGAGGGAATTATCGGATGCTGCTATCCGAGTGGAGGCTACTATTTTTCCTGTGCCAGAACAATCTTTGAGCTCTGGACGACGCCGAAAGCGTCAGGATACTGAACAGATAAGTCAGGAAACATCGAAGCGAGTTAGCCTTCATTCTCTTGTGTTGTAACCCCCGGTGGGTGTTCATTCGAGTGGAACTTCAACCCAGTCGAGGTAATTAGCGTGGTGGAGCAAGTCGCCTCAGCACTGCCCCGTGTCACTTTTGTAGGAAACTTGGACATTTGCGAAGGAACTGCCCCGATCGACTTTACAGTAGTTCAAAATAAATGTATTGATACTTGGTTTCGTGCTATTTTGTAAATAGTTTGTATTGTATCTTGTCTTTTGATTGTGTCGGACTAGTGTGGGTCCGGATGGTTTTTTTGTTAACAGTTTGGTTTGTGGATGGGCATGTTGGGCCCAGAATATACTTGACTCGAGGATAGGTTTGGATATTGGATTGGACTCAGAGGGAGTCCGGAAATGGTTTTGTGTTTTGGAAAGAATGTGATTTACCTAGGGGTACTTGCTAGGTGACCGGATATGCCAGTGGTGGCATTGACGTTGGTCAAGATTGAACTTGGACTCAGTAGGAGTCAGGAGTTGGTTTAGGATTCGGGATGAGTCCTGATGAGATTTGAGGGCTCCGGATGAGCCGGGTATGACTGTGAGTTAATGAGGTAGGTTTTCTGACCACAGTTGGGTTGGTCATGATAATGTGTTGGTGTGCCTTCATCTACGGATGGGCATGTGATGTGCTCGATGAATGTGTTGACTATCCTAAGAGAAAATTCGTGGTGTTAGGTTTAGTCGACCAGAGTAGACTTGTGACATAAGTGTTCGTAGTGACCGGGGTTGGTGTGAATCCCGGGAGAACTACACGTTCTTTCCTGTGGACGCGTTGATGTGTCATTTTGAGAGTTGTGATTTGGCGAGGTGTTTTTGGGTAGCATAGGACAAGGATTGTCGATGCTAGCTAAACCCTCAGGATTTTAATTTTTCCCTACGTGGTTTGGGATCCACCATATTGATCTATGGGTCGAGTATGATGAGGTCATACTTTGGGAAAGGGTGACTATCAGGAATGGCAAAGGATGATAAACAGAAAGGCCTATTATGTGTGACGGTGATAGTCAGGAGACTTTGAGATTTCGACCTTGTCGTCGGGTCGGGTGTACGGCTAGTGAGGTAGCCAATATACTAAGCTGAGAGAGTTAAAAAAAATTGATAACATGAGGATCAGTGGAATCCTGTTATTAATGGAACTCCATGGGATTGGAGTAATACTTGACATTTGAGTATTGGGACTACTGGGGTCCAGCTGTAGGATCATGCTTGGTGTACGACTTGTTGTGTCGTATGGATGATGGCACTTGATACTTAGTGACGGTACATGGGTTGTACCAGTAATGTGTCGATGAACGTGTTGGTATTTGGCTTAGTTCCGATACCATTGGTTTTTGGTTGTGAACGTGAACGGGACATTGAACACGATGCACTGGGCAGGGTGATTCTGATGATTTCAGTGATTGTTTGAGCAGGTGCTCTTATCCATGGTTGGCTAGTGTAACTCTAGTGTTGAGTTGTGTGATCACTGCTAGGCTGGTGTTCAATGTGTTCCAGTTACACCATCTGATTGAGTGAGTTGGTGGTTAGTGTGACCACGATTTGCTTTGCGAGATGTTATCATGTCGTGACCTTACCAGCATCTGGGATCGCTGAGGGGGTGACAGTTGTGGATACTGAGGTTGGTGTTTGTCGTAGGATTGAGTTCGCCTTGCGAGGTGAGATCATGTTGTTGATCTTATGCTACATTGACGGACGTTGTAGTACGATGTGTTGTCACTGATTTGTTACTGATTGGAGCTTTACAAGGGCGGTAAAGCTTAGTAGTGACAGATTGGCTAGTAGTGTCAGCGTGGACTGACAAGTGAGATTTGGTGACTCTCGATGAGAGCGGAGGTCAGGGCACATTAGCAAATTAGAGGAGCCGTCAAGCTGAAGGAGTCAGCTTAATGGTGACATTGCCAATTTCGGTGATCAATTTCACTCGAGGTGGTCGAGTGTAGTAATTACGACGTGAATCTGTGATGTTACCTCTGAGTGCAGACGAGTTCTGCGTTGGCTAGTAGGTGTACATGTGTACACATGTTGTAAGGCCCATTTGTTTTCCACGGGGTGGATGTGGAATACGGATAGTTGGAATTTCGGGGACGAAATTCTTTAAGGGGGGAAGGTTGTAATGACCCGTCCCGAGTGTCAGGATTAAATATTAATTAATTATGGTTTAGAATGACTAATCGGGGATTAGTTGAGTGAAATCAGACGAATTGTGCAAAATGACCGTTTTGCCCCTAGCGTGGGCAAAATGTTGACTTTTAGTTAGGGCGGTGAAACGGACTTTGACCGATGACCGTGACGTAGTTCGGGATGTCACGAGTTCATAGACAGGTGGCACGTTCGATTCCGACATTCGAGGAAAAAGTTATGACGTTCGGAAGTTGAGGGGTATTTTGGTAATTTGGCTAAAAAGGGGCCAAATGTTGACTTTTGACCCGGGAAGTCCAATGGACGAGGGCCAAGGACCGTTACGTAGGTGTCGTCTATACGAATCCAATGACAGGCGGCATGCTGAAATCGGAGATTCGACGACGAAGTTATGGTCACGGGAACGAACTCGATTAACCGAACGAACTGGGATTAAAATATTATTTTATTGTGAATAGTGTACAATGATTGAACACACCTGGATGAGTGACAAGTCCCTTAAATTAAGGCTTAAAACCTGATCCATGTTTTGGGGAAGACGTAATTATTGTGTTTTATTAATTAATTAAACTTAATTATTTTTATTTTCTCCATTAATCCTCTCTGTTTTCTTAACCGTGTACAACCAAAACTGAATTCCTTCCATCCTTAATCTCCTCCCTATTCTCTGAACTTGAGAATGAAAATTGGTGAGAATTCAGATACTGAAATAACTGGGGAAACACTGGGATTGTTTGAGAGCTGGGGACTGAGAATCGAATTTGTGAATTTTGGGAGGGAAAATTCGAATGTTGAGAGATGAGCTATGAGGATCGAATTGGAGCTTGGAAGTAGCTTCCTGAGGTTGTGATGAGTTGTTTCAGATCAAAAACGAAGGGAATTGAGGTCCATTTGAGGTAGAACTGAAAGACTGAGGTTACTGAAATTTCGAGCTTGAGTCGTGGGATTTGAGCCTTGGATTGAAGAAATTGAGTTGGGGAAACTGTTTCCCTTGGTCCATTGAAGCTTCCTGGTGGATCAATTGAACCAAATCGAGTAGGTTTTATGGTTTTCGAAGGATGAACAGTGTTTGGTGTTCTTCGATATTCATCTTCGGGTTGTTTGATTTAAGGTATTATTAGTGAAATTATGATTACAGACCTCTAATTGGACTTAAACTGAAGCTAACTGAATGTTCAATTGTTGAAAACGGTGTCGAATTGTTAGGAATTGAACCGGGTCGTCTCGCGGGTTGCAGGACCCGTTTATCAATTAAACGGGTGAGGACGACGACACTGTAGCAGACGCGTGGGTTTCACGCGCAGCCACTTTGGGCGGCGCGTGAGGGCGCGTACGACCTAGTTTCAAGGTGATGTCAACATGACTTTGAATCCTCTCAGTGTAACTAACATTTTGACGCTAGATTCAAGGAAATCGGATATCGTTTCGTTAATGTTCTGTGTTTCCGAAGTTTTATTTTACGTGTTAAATACGGATTTAAATTCCAAAAAAATTGGGGAAAATTATATGAAGTATTTTGAGATGTTATTAACCCTCTATAATGATTTTGGACAGGATTTGTGACTTCCAGAATTTACGGAAAAACGTGCAGCTCGGAAACGGACCGTTTTGGACGGTGTGTGTGTGAGTGGACTTTGTTTTCTAACCGTGATGCATGCATATATGATTTTAAATGCTTTATTATATGATTTTATATGCTTTGGCATGTTTGATGTTTTCATCCGGTGATTTCTCGATTTTATGGATTATTATATTATATTTTGTCATGATTTTCGAGAAATTGTGAAATTAGTTAAAAATGATGTTTTGACTCGGGATTTGAGTCAGGAAATTGAAAATGAAGTTTGGACTCGGATTATGAGTCATGGATTGAAAAATGATGTATTGACTCGGGAATGAGTCAAGGATCGGTTTCATGGATTTACGTGAAAATGGCAACAGAGGTCGCGAACGCATGGATTTGCGTGATAATGTTATTTTGGGAGTGAGACCCAAGTGGATAATGATTTTGACTCGGATTTGGAGTCACTTGTGATTATGATGATTTTGTATGAATTCTTGTGATTTTATGATTATTTTAATCAGTCTTTCGGGCACATTTTACGAGGAACGTGCAAATGATATTTTGGGCGAGGCCCGGAGTTTAAAGGATTTCTAAAACGATATTTTGACTTAGTTGGTGAGTCAATGATGATTTCTGGATTATTTTATTGTTTTAAAATGTGATTTTAACGGTTTATGGGTAAATGTTATTTTGGGGCTTGAGACCCAGTCGGGAATGATCTTGACTTTGTATGAAGTCAAGATTTGATTGAAATGTTTTGGGATGTAATTCCCGAGATGGATTTCATTGTGATTGAGAAATGCCCGGACGGTCGGAGCTTGGGGGATTACCCAGATGACCGGAGCTTGGGGGGATTACCCAGAAGACCGGAACTTGGGGGATGTGATTATAGGATCGGGAGTTGATCCTATGGTAGTCAGCTTCTCGGATGTGACTGAGCCTGGATGTACCACTCGGATGGGTCTGAGCCTGGGGATGTGTTCGCCCAGATGTGACTGAGCCTGAGGGTTGAGCCCAGAGGTAACTGTTCCCGAGAGAGTGGCTGGATATTGGCCTACGCGTAGTGCAGCACTTGTGAGTAGTTCAGTTTGATTGATTGTGCACTTGTGAGTAGTGCAGATGTGATTGTGATAGTTTGTGCACTTGTGAGTAGTGCGGATTGATTGATTGACTGTGCACTTGTGATTAGTGCTGATTGTTGTTGTTTGTGATGACGTACTGGTATTGAGTACGGGTTTTTGGTCTTTGTGGCCAGGTGATTATGTTTTCACATGTTTTGGCCTGAGAGCCGGGATTTGACGTTTTATAACATGAACTGATTGGGTGAACATGAGTTTTACGGACCATGGAAAAATATGTTTTGCTTTTATTGGTCCACGGTTCATACTTGAATGATTCCATACTATTACTCATGTTTTATGATATGCATGCAAGTTTGTGAAAACTGGAGGGTAAGAATGTATTTTGGCAAACGTTTTTATCAGAGGTCATTTTTGTCCACTCACACCTTTTCTGTTTTGTGACCCTCTAGGCCGTGGTACGACGTTCGGGACTGATCGTGAGGCAGTGGCAGCAGCAGAAATCAGCGCAAGCATCCCTTGTCTGGCAAGCACTGAAGGGTAGTTTCGGACCTTTGGTTGACTTGTCAGACGGGAGCAGGACCGGGCACGGTTTTTGACGTCCAGTTGGGACGGGGTCCTGTCACAAAACACAATCAATAAGCCTCGGGGGATATCACAATAACCATCTTTAAACTCAAAACATATCAATCAAGGGCCCTCCCCCGTCATTAATCAACCGGGTCTTTAAACCCAAAACATGATCCAGCAATAGTACCGGGTCTTTAAACCCCAAACCATGTATAATTCACAACCAATCCAGAATCCATCGTAATCCAAATTCCAAAACCAAATCCGATATCACATTTTATCGAAATGGAACTCATGTCCGAATTTCACATTCAAATCCCAAATCACATCCATCATACAGTTCCAAATCCGAATTCAGAACCATCATTCCGTAAGCTAGCATCCGGAATAATCATTCCGGACCTAAATCCGGAAATCCACTTTTAATTTTCCGAAACCCGAAATCTCGTTCATCAACACCACTGTTTTGAACTGGGCATCAAGCCCGAAATCACCTTTTCCAAAACCCATTTTATATCTTTGAAATCAAATCTTATTTCAAATCCCTAAATTCAAATCATCAAAACCATGGTCAAATCACAACATACTCGAAATCTCGTAAAACGTGCAAATCCGTAATAATCTCGAAATACGTACCAAAACCGCAAATCATACTCACAATCATAATCAAAACATCATCAAAACATGATACGCACAAATCATATAAAATTATTCATTAAACCATCATCAAAGCATAGGAGAAACTATAGTCTCGAAATACGTGCAATTACATATTGCATATCGAAATACGTATAAATACAGAAATCGTAATTACCATAAACCATAATCATAATCATAGAAATCATCAATAGAAAGCATAGAAAATAATTATGCATGCATTGAATTTTAGAAAGCAAAGTCCACTCATACATCGTCTAAACGGCTCACTTCAGAGCTGCACGTTTTTCCGTAAATTTCAGAAATCACAATTCCTATCCAAAATCAACATCGAGGATCACTAACACTTCAATGTACCTCATATAATTTTTCCCAATTTTTTCGGGATTTACATATGTATTTTTAACGTATACAAAAACTTCGGATACACTGAACATTATCGAAACGATATCCGATTTTCTCGAAACTAGTGTTAAAATGTTCATTACATTAAAAGAAGCAAGTTTCATGTTGAACTCACCTCGAGATTCGATCCCACGTGCCGCTGTGAGTGGCTGCGGGTGAAGCTCACGCGCTGCTACAGTGCAAGCATTGTTCATCGTTCTTACCCGGTTGTCTGTTAAACGAGTCGTTCAACCCGTCTGTTGACCTGGCTCAATCCTGTCAATTTCCAATCTATTTCTTCAATTGATTCAGTCGAAAGCATCATTATGAAGCTAATTATGGTTCTGTAAGTTAAATTTCATTAGAACTTACCTCAATCCATCAATTCGAGCTCGAGTTTTCGAAGAACATTCGAACACTGTTCCTTCATCAAAGTTCATCGATTTCCATTGTTTTTCTTTAATTGAACCGGCCAACAGCTTCGTAAGATTATCATAAACTTGTTTTCAATCTCAATTGCATCGTCCAACGCCTCCAATTACACAACTCAATCCTTCGAATTTCCAAGTTTCGCCATGTCTGTTCTTAGCTCCAAGGGCTTCGAACCTTGAGTTTCTCGACGTGGATCAACCAACACGAGTCCCAGAAGTCATAATCTAAGTCCAATTTCAACATTTAATGGCTGCAAGGTACAATTCAAAACAAACTATGCCTTTGAAACTCATCTTATTAAAATAAAATAAAAATACTAACCCTATAACCATTTGTCTCAAATTGTATCAACTTAAGTATGGCATCAAAGATTTGCACTGAAAAGCTATATAGCATATTAAATTCAAAAGTTAATACATCATAACAAAATGCTTTGACAAGTAAGACAATGAGTAAACTTGGTGAAATGTATATCAACATGAATAAAGCAAGTATGAATTAACTCACATGGATATGCACTCAAGATTTCCACTCAATGTGTACAGGGTTTGTGTTTTCACTCAAGGTATGTGAGAAAGATGCTCACATAAAAGAAAGTAAGTTACTTCATAAAAATTCCAAACATAAACCATAAGATAGTGAACATACTTGCACAAATGAGCCAAAACCATAAGCTTACTCAAGTGATAGACTCAACTAATCAAAATCTACTCATCTTAAGGATCATAAGGTCTTGATTTAAAGGTTGTAATGGGGCTAGGTATAGAGGCATGGATTTTTAGGATAGTGGTGCTAAATTCTGTTCCAGGACTTAACCAAAGATTCCATCACATAGGCATAAGTGTTTTTCCATCTTCATAGACCAAGTATCAACTTGTTGGGCCTTGATCTTCATTATCAACATCTTTTGAACTTGCAATTAGGACAAGGGGCAGAAATTCTTCATGTAGGCCTCCAAACTTCTTTATTTCAAGTCACAAGAATAGGGGACTTAGCTCAAAACTCAACTTAAGTACCTCATAGAACTTTTGTTCTTGATTGTATTTTCTTTTTCATCAATTTTTTTCTTTTCTATTTTTTTTTTCATCATTTTTTTTCTTTTGAGAGGTAATACACTGAATAACACATAGTTTGAGCAAGTCATTCCCTACACTTACATATGAGTCTCCATTCATAAAATCTATTCTTGTGTTTCACGTCATCTTTATGTTCTTCAACCAAGTCCAAGGAATAAGGGTAACGGATCTCTTATACTAGGCTTATGTGAATAGATGTTCAAGGTGATGAAAGAAAGACTTAATGTAGGCTCAAAGTGAGTTAAATTCAGAGGATCACACTTGTGTGATCAAGTAGGGCCTGCATATTTGGATAAGTGGTGTTAACCCTATTGCCTTAATCATGTCCAAAATCAGAGAGTTTATTGACTTAAAGCTTTGAAAATCACATAGAATAAGTTCTAGTACTCTAGAGTTCATTAAAAACTATGGTAAGCAGTTATGAGGCATATGTATATCAATTTAAACAAAGAACTCCTATGAATCACTCAACAAAGAAGTATATAAGGCTCTAAAGCTCACGTAGGGTTTATATGATTCATACATATATTAACATGCTCGTTATGTACCAGTTTAACATGCATTTTCTACTACAAGTCATAAACAATCAATCATAAAGCATTAACAAATGAATTCAAGTTGTGGTGATCATCTTTTAGCCATGTTGTTTCATTTGTCTGTCATTCTTATCATCGACAGGGTAAAGGGCATCCTAATACTCATTAAAACATTAAGTTAAACAAAAAACTCAAAACTAAAGACTAAAACACATAAAATATTTTTGGATATTTGTTGTTTTTTTTTAATTTTTTTCTTTGATTTTTGAAATAAGACTCAATAAAGTTGTAAACCCTTCCCCCACACTTAAATCTGTCATTGTCCTCAATGTATGAAAGTGAAAGCATATAATCTAAGTAAGGAGAATAGATTTACGAAAATAAAGCAATAAAGACAAAAAAGTAATTGAAGTAAAGAGAGTGAAGGGTTTAAGAAAGCAAATCTCCGTTTGATGGCTCCTCCACTGCTCCGTTATTGGGTTGCCTCCCAAGAAGCGCTTGAAGTTGAACGTCTATTCAGTCTAGACTGGATGCTTCATTTACTCGTTCTGAACAACCGGATCTTAGGCGCATCTCCTCCTCATTGTACTCCTTGAAAACCTCGAAATAAGGCTTCAGACGGTGGCCATTGATGTTGAATTCTTTCCCAGTGATAGGTGATTGAACCTGTACAACACCTTGAGAGAAAACATGAGTAATAATATAAGGCCCTTCCCATATAGAACGAAGTTTACTTGGAAAGAGTTTGAGACGTGTGTTGAAGAGTAGAACTTTTTGACCAATGTGGAAGGTTTTGCCACGGATCATCTTATCATGTAAGGCTTTGGTTCTCTCCTTGTAGCTCCAAGCATTATCAAACGCATCATTCCTAATCTCTTCCAGTTCACAAATCTGTAGCTTTCGATGAATTCCCGCATCATCATGATCCAAGTTGAACTTCTTGACTGCCCACCAGGCTTTGTGCTCTAATTCTACTAGAAGATGACATGACTTCCCATAGACTAAACAAAATGGGGACATACCTATGGGAGTTTTGTATGCTGTTCTATAGGCCCACAGAGCATCGTCTAACCTAGCACTCCAATCATTCCGTGAAGGCCCAATAGTTCTCTCAAGTATCTTCTTAATCTCCCGGTTGCTAACTTCTGCTAAACCATTAGTTTGAGGGTGATATGGGGTTGATACCTTATGAGTGATCCCATACTTCTTCAGTAATGCTCCAACCGTCTTGTTGCAAAAATGGCTTCCCCCATCACTGATCAATGCTCGGGGCATACCGAATCTCAAAAATATGTTAGTGTGAAGGAAGGCTGCAACAACTTTAGAATCATTAGTACGGGTGGCTTTAGCTTCCACTCATTTCGATACATAATACACAACAAGAAGTATATATTCAAAACCAAACGAAGAAGGGAATGGACCCATGAAGTCGATACCCCATAGATCAAAAATCTCAACATTAAGTATATAGGTTTGTGGCATTTGATCTTTAGGTCCAAGATTGCCAGATTTTTGACATCTATCACATGTATCACAAAATGCATGAGCATCACGAAATACAAAAGGCCAAAAGAAACCTGAGTCTAACACTTTAAGGGCAGTTTTCTTGGATCCAAAATGTCCCCCACATGCTTCAGTATGACAAAATGCGAGTATAGAATTATGTTCATTATCCGAGACACATCTCCTAATTACTAAATCATAACATTGTTTCCACAAGTAAGGTTCGTCCCATAAGTAAGTTCTAACATTATGTTTAAGCTTATCACGTTGATATCGAGGCATAGTATTCGGGAAAGAATTAGTGACCAAGTAGTTTACAATATCAGCATACCAAGGGGTGGCAGAGGTACTTACCTGGATGCCGAAGAGTTGTTCGTCTGGAAAGGTCTCATGTAACAACCCGTTCCGAGAGCCGGGATTAGTAGAGTGATTAAGGTGTGATTAGTGAGGATAATCAGTGGTTAGGAGGTCCCGAAAGGTCCGGGAGCCTAGAATGACGATTTTGCCCCTAGTCCGGGTAAAAATGTTGACTTTTATTCGGGTGGTCAATTGGGTATTGACCAGTGACCAGGACGTAGTTGAGGATGTCACGAACCCGTAGACATGAGGTACGTTCGATTCCGACATCCGAGGAGGAAGTTGTGATGTTCGGAAGGCTGAGGGCATAACCGTAATTTGGGTAAATTAGGGGGAATAGTTGACTTCTTGTACGAATGGGTGTTGGTAGGTTGACCTAGCATGGTTAGATAGCTTTCGTCGCCCTAAGTTCGATGACAGGTGGCACGTATTCATCGGACTTACGAGGCGAGAGTTACGGGTCTAGGAAGTTTTGACAAAACTGTAAAAACGAGTAAAAAGGAGGGTATTTTGGTCTTTTTTTAGCATCTGGGGATTTGTGCAGAGAAAGTAAAATGGACGGCTAGGGTTTAACCAGATGGGATAAGGGTTGGATGGATGGTGACACATGGCAGGGGGCTAGAGGCTTCTGGTGGAATCCTGTGTGTTCACGGTTCTAAGTACTTGGGTGAAACCGTGTGTGCGTGTGCGATGTTCTTCGACAAACACAGAGAAACAGAGTGAGCTTGTGAGGAGGAATTGAGGATTGATCGTGGCTGGTGATGAGTCCTGGTGAGTGAGGGAGGAACGGGAGATTGAAAGAAAGCTGCTGGTCGTGATTTGGTGGTGCAATCGTGCACGGCGGCACGGTGGTGGTGCGGCGAAGATTTGGGGAAAACAGGGAGACCGTGAACGTTTGGTGGTGGCTACGCCATGAGGTGAGGCAAACCAAGGCTGGGAGAGCTGCAGGAGGTTGCAGGGAGGCTAACGAACACCGTGGCACGCGGCGGTGCGCACGGCGGAGCTGCAATCGAAGGTGAGATCTCTTTACTCTGTTTTTCCCGTAAACTTCATTTGGAAAGTCGTGAGGTTTGGCTGAGAGTCGAGAGGATAGAAGGTCGGGGTGATGTTCAGGGAGGTCCTAGGAGTGATTTGTGATGGTCGCCGTGACAGGGGCGTACACGGCGGAGCTCAGGCGAAGAGGAGTCTCTGTTACCCTGTTTCGACCGTGAACTTCAAACCCAAAGTCGTGGACTTCTGGGGTGAGTCGAAGGATTAGGAGTGTTGGACTAGGATCAGTGAGGTTGTGGGGTGCGTCTGGTGTCGCCACTGTGACGGGAGGTGACCGGAGCAGGTGAATCGTGAAACAGGGGTTTGATGGTTGTCTGGTTCGAGCTTCAGTCGTGAAGCTGGGAGTCGAATCGAACCAAGAGGAGTTGGGGAATGGATTTGTGGTGTCTGGATGAAACTGTAGGTGAAAGTAGGGAAGGAAATGGTGGCCGGACGGTGGAGAATGCTTCTCGCCGGTCCAAGCCACGGCGACCGGTTCAGTACAGTGAGGGAGGTTGAGGATGCTACTGTAGCTAGCGCGTGAGGGCCACGCGCAGCCACTTTGGGCGGCGCGTGGGGGCGCGTGCGGCGACGGATGGAGAAGTGGTCAACATGGCTTTTGGTCTAGGAGTTATGGTGAGTTCAATGGCGTTGGTTTCGGGTTAATCGGACGTCGTATGAGTTTAGTTCCGCGAGGGTGAATGTTTAAGGTCCCGGGTCTTAGGTTTTCGATTCGGGGATTTTTGGGGAAATTTAGGTGAATATTTGTAGACGTATTAGTGACGTATTTTGACGGTGATTGACAGGATCGGGATTTCCCGAGGAAGCCGAGGAACGTGCTGGACGTTCGGGACGCGAGTAGGGCTCAGTACTGTGAGTGGACCCCTTCTCTAAACTCGAGCATGCATAACTGTTTTCTATAATTGTTTTATGGTTTTAATCATTATTTTATGTTTATTGACTATGTTTTGGTTGGTTTTACATTGTTGCACGTTTTTCGAGAAAATACGGTATTTTGGCACGTTTTACGAGGAATGTCGATTTCTGAGTAAAATGCCAGGGTTTTGGGATTTTTAAAGGATAACTAGTTTGAGTGTTTACAAAGGGATTTTGAAACCTGATTTGCTGATTAAATGATTTTCGAAAAGCGGATTTTGATTGTAAAGTTGGAAAGTGGATTCCGGATTTGGGTTCGGAATGACGGTTCTGGATGCCGGAAGGGTATCGGACCAGTGATTTCGGATTCGGGTTTGGATGTGGATTGGTACATGGTTTTCAAATGGTTTTGAGATTGGATTTGCTGGATCTGGATGTTGGGTTTAAAGACCCGGATATATGTGACGGGGGACCGGCCGGATTGGGTTTAAAGACCCGGATTGAGTTTAAAGACTTGGGAGTTTAAAGACTCGGATATATTGATTTTCCCCCGTAGGCCTTGAGTTTAAAGACTCGGGAGTTTAAAGACTCGAATATGATTAAGGCCTGGATTGAGTTTAAAGACTCGGGAGTTTAAAGACTCGGATAGGTCCAGCAGGTTTGATCGGGAAATGATGATTTGAACTTTATGGTTTATGACACGGGTTTTGATACTCATGCTATGATTTCTATCACTGTTTTATAGTGTTTCTGTTTCTTATGATATTTTATAGTGTTTCTGTTCTTATGATGTTTTCTGATGCTTATTTTATAACTGTGTTCATAACTGTTGGTTATGCATGTGGTTTTCAAAACGGAGGGTTAAATTCGGTTTCTGATAAATGGTTTTAGAACTTTTCTTTTATTATGGTCCACTCACATCTTTTGTTTTAACTTGCCCTCCAGGTTGTGGAGCGAGCGCGGGGTCTTGACGTCGAGGCAGAGTCTGAGGCATAGAAGTGACGTGAGGGATCCCCAGAATAGTTCAAAGTTTTCCGCGTGCGTGTAATTTATCGGTTTCTAGTTCCTTGTATTTTCGTACTTTTCTCTGTAAAGGATAACTTCGGGATATATTTTGTTTAATTACTCCTGCGTCTGACTGGGTTGAGTGAGTTTTACTAGAGTGTGGTGTCGGGGAGTCAGACGGGAGCGGGATTTACCTCGGGTTTCGGGGTGAAACCGGGGTGGGTCCTGACATCTCAAGTATGTTGCCATCCTCCCGATTCTTCACGATCCTGGATAGGTGGTCGGCAACAACATTCTCTATTCCCATCTTATCCCTTACCTCAATGTCAAATTCTTGGAGCAAGAGGATCCATCAAATAAGTCTTGGTTTGGCATCCTTCTTGGTCATCAAGTACTTCAAAGCAGCATGATCTGTATACAAAATAAATGTGGATTGAAGTAAGTAAGAACGAAACTTATCAAGAGCAAAGATTACTGCAAGTAGTTCCTTTTCAGTGGTTGTGTATTTTTGTTGAGCTTCATCCAATGTCCTAAAGGCTATTAAATGACGTAGGGCTTCTTGTCCTTTTTTTGTCCTAAGGCAACTCCTACTGCATAGTCGGAAGCATCGTACATGAGCTCGAATGGTAATGACCAATCTGGGGCACATAAGATAGGGGCACTAATGAGCAACTCCTTTAGCTTGTTAAAGGCCTCTTGGCACTCGGCACTGAACACAAAGGCGGTTTCCTTTTGGAGTAAACAGTATAGAGGTCTAGAAATTGATGAGAAGTCTTTGATGAATTGCCGGTAGAAACTTGCATGTCCAAGGAACGAACGAATCTCTCTCACCGAAGTGGGAGAGGGTAAGTACCGTACAAGATCTACTTTAGCTCTATCAACCTCTATGCCTTTAGCCAACAAGATATGTCCTAAAACTATCCCTTGAGTTACCATGAAGTGACATTTCTCCCAGTTAAGTACTAGCCTAGAATCGACACATCTTTGCAATATAAGTTCAAGGTTTTCTAAGTATGCATCAAAACTATCTCCGAATACACTAAAGTCATCCAAGAATACTTCAATAATTTTTTCTACATAATCAGAGAATATGGAAAGCATACAACGTTGAAAAGTACCTGGTGCATTGCACAAACCGAATGGCATCCTCTTGTAAGCAAATGTACCAAAAGGGCATGTGAAAGTGGTTTTCTCTTGATCTTCCTGAGCGATGCTTATTCGGTTGTATCCTGAGTATCCATCAAGGAAGCAATAATGGGAGTGTTCTGCAAGTATCTCAAGCATTTGGTCAATGAAGGGCAAAGGAAAGTGGTCTTTCCTTGTGGTGGCATTGAGTTTTCAGTAATCGATGCAAACTCTATGTCCGGTGATGGTTCGTTGAGGTACTAATTCATTCTCGGCATTCTTCACTACAGTGATTCCGGATTTCTTTGGAACAACCTGTACAGAAGATACCCAACGACTAATTGAAATAGGGTAAATAACACCACAATCATAAAGTTCGATTACCTCTTTTTTTACTACTTCCATCATAGGTGGATGGAGTCTCCTTTGAGCTTCCCGAGTGGGTTTGGCATCATCTTCAAGAAGGATACGATGAACACAAGTGGCAGGGTTGATTCCCTTGATGTCTGTAAGTGTCCATCCAATCGTGGTCTTGTACTTCTTGAGTACAGTCAGACGTTTTGTCTCTTGATCAAGTCTCAGAGTTGAAGAAATAATGATTGGTGAGGTGTCATTATCTCCAAGGAATGCGTACTTCAAATGTTTCGGAAGTACCTTAAGTTCTAGTTCAGGGGATTGGACAACAGAGGGAAGCATTTTATTAGTACCAAAAGTGATTGGAATGGGAGGAGGAGGACTTACGTATCTCGGCATTTCATTTAGGGTCATGACTGATTCAAGGATTATGGGTTCAAGGACCTCAATTAGTGCATTGAAGAGGACTTCAGTCCCGAATTGGGTCAGTCCTGCTCCTTCTTGAATGGTTGTTTTGATTTCATAGTCATGCATACGGTTTAAGTGTTCCTACGACATAGATTCAATAATATCAATAGCAAAGCAAGCATTAACACTAGTAGTAGGATACCTCATAGTTTCGAAGATGTTGAACTCGATCATCTCCACATCAAATTCCATGGATAAAAGACCATTGTGGACATCTATCTTTGTTCTTGCAGTTCTCATGAATGGACATCCCAAAAGCAATGGTGTGTTGTCCAAAGGACTCTCATTCATATCAAGTATATAAAAGTCAGCTGGAAAGATAAGTTGATTGACCTGCACAAGAACATCTTCTAAATATCCCCTTAGATATGCGTGAGAACGATCTGCTAATTGAATAATCACATTGTCTTTCTTTAATTCACCTAGATTCATTTATGCATATATATGGTATGGCATAACATTGATTGATGCACCCAAATCTAGCATGACATTATCAAAGGACGTGTTACCTATTACGCAGGGAACTAAAAAGCTCCCGGGATCTTTCAATTTTGGTGGAATTTTTCGTTGGATAACTGCAAAAATATTTTTGTTTACCTTAACCACCTCTTTCTCCCTTGTTTGTCGTCTTTGGGTGCATAACTCCTTGAGGAACTTGGCATAAGCTGGTACTTGTTTAATGCATTCAATCAATGGTAAGTTCACTTGTACCTTCTAGAATATGTCAAGGATCTCTTCATACATCTCATCCTTCTTAGTTTTTTCAAATCTGTTTGGAAAGGGTGCACGAGACAACAAGGTGTTAGTAGGAATAGAATTTGAAGAGATAGGATTGTTACCTTTTTCGTGGCTAGATGGTGTTGGCATTGGTGCCACTTTCTTGTTCGGAATGGTGATCTTATCATACTCATCCTAAACAAATTCGTCACTTTCCTTCCTAGCCTCTATAGAACTTGATTTCGGGCCTTCCTTGGGCATAGGATTGTGCAAAACCTTCCCACTTCGAGTTGTAACATAACTAGCATGCTCAAAACCATTGTTCTTTGGGTTGGGAACGATTTGTGAAGGCAACTTCCCCGTATCTTTGACTTGTCCCATGAAATCGACAATTTGACTAATTTGCTTCTTCATTTCAGAAATGTCATGACCATGAGTGTTCAACGTCTCCTTTGTTTTCTTTTGGATGTCTAGAAGGACTTGAGTTTAAGTGGATAATTGTGCAAACATCTTATCATAATCTGGGTTAGAGAATTGTTGAACTGGAGGACCTTGTTGCATACCAATAGGTTGATGAGGCATTGATGGTCTTGGCATGAATTGTGGCCATGAGTATCCTTGTTGGTGTTAAGCTGGAGGGTTAAACATCCTTCATTGCTGCTCCACTTGAATCCTGGATGATCACGGTTGCCTTGTCCATAGTTGTTAAAGTTATTGAACCGTTGGCCCTCTTTATATCCTCCTAAGGCATTGGCTTGTTCCATCCCATCATAAGGGTTTGTAACTTGAGGGCATTGATCACTCAAGTGTCCATCCAATTGGCACACGCCAAATATAGGTCCCTTAGGTTGCATAGCCCTTTTGGCTTCTAATTCCAAAACTTGTACAAGCATAGATTGGAGCTTTTCAATCTTTTCATCTGAGGAACCTTTAGAATTAAGTGCACTTACCCCTTTCTTGTGAGACATGCCATAGTGGGCATCATTAGTGGCCCTACTCTCGAGTAACTGTCTTTCTTTGGGCTCATCTGGGTCCATAAATGCCTCATGTGAAGCTGCATGAAGAAGGTCTCGATCCATAGGTTTAAGACCATCATAGAAGTAATTCATTAGGTTAGTCTCTGAGAAACCATGTGAAGGACAAATAAAACAAAGGACCTTGAAACGATCGTAGTATGAACCAAAGGTTTCGTCTGATGCTTGGGTAATGGATGTGATCTCTCACCTTTTTGAAGTGATCATAGAAGCGGGAACGTACTTGGCTAAAAAAAAGTCTGCAAGTTGTTGCCAAGTAGTGATATGATTGGTGGGCAAGTCCATCAGCCAAGATTGGGCCCTATCCGCCAAAGAGAAGGGTAAGGCCTTAAGTTGCAGAAGTTCATCATCAGCATCATTTGGTTTCATGCTATTGCACATAAATTGGAAAGTCCTAAGGTGTTTATTTGGATCCTCATTGGGTAACCCATAATAGGTTGGGAGTCTATGAAGGAAACCACTCTTACGCTCAATGTCCGTTTTGTTTTCCTTGGGTAGAGGAAAAACAATGCAGGAGGGTCCTAGGCTCCACTTAGTTGAGCAAGTACATTGACGAAGAGACTTACGTTGGTTGTTGGCCATCTCAGTTTCAGGTTCACTTTCAAGTTGGTGTTTACGGGAAGAGTAGACTCAAATTCGTGGCCCTCCTCAAAAGTAGGTTCCAAGATGGGTTCTAAGGTCGAATTCTCAAATTTTATGTCCCTTAACTCACTCCCTAGTGTAGCTTGTGTATCGGGACTAGCAAAGCATGGATATCTGCGAGTTGGAATCACTAGCTTTGGCTTGGTCATGCATAGGAACCTGATATGCAACAAACATACAATGTGAGAGTCATATCTTAATCGCGACAATAGATAAGAGAATTGGGTAAGCGAGATAGATAAACATGAAATGTAGAGAACATAAACTACGCAAACAACATTGTATGTATAAAGACCAGGTTATAGGCAAGTAAGTAAAGAAGTTAAGGAATATAACCAAGAGTATGCAAGGTGGATCACGACAATAAGATGCACAAACACAAGTTCAAAAATGTCCAAATCAATGCAACACATAAAAGTCTACATGAAGAACAGTGTGAATGCATAAGAGGGAAATCGTTAGAACCTGCATAAGAGATAAGAGTTAGACATTGCATGAAAAGAATGGCATGCACCTTTGATTTCACTTCCCTAGATTCACTTAGTCATATGGGGCCCGGTGATGAAATCCAAGCATCATGAAACCGCAGGGAGGGTATGCAATCTACCAATGCAATAGATAGAGTTTTAGAGTGACATGAATAACTTTCCCACTTAGCTTCTCATAATACTTTCATGGGCGTACGGCTTGCGCGCACTGATAGACATATTTCAATCCCCTTCACCATTCAACGTTAATTATGACCAGTTGGGATAGATGTAACGCGAGAAGCAAGGCCTAATTTCGAGAACACCCTGAGGCTAACCTGGCCAGGGTATGTACTCCATTGGAGTCCTCTTTCTTAGTGCCTTACTTGTCACCAGTCATAACCCTCATAGACACTATAACCAACCGATGGAAGTTTTCAAAATAAAGGTTTACCAAACCCAAGTGTTTACAACCTCCGCCCCACCTCATGTCCATAGATTCGAGTCTACAGTGTGTGGTGATGAAATCCACACATCACGAAGGGTTAAGGAGAAAGTAAACAAAAGGCGCGCTACCTGTTCCCGAAAGTAAGATTTTGAAGAGAAAGGTTTTGAGATTCATGCAACTCTAAAACATTTAATAGGAAAACATTTATGTTTGGAAATTTAAAGTTATATATGGGTCACATAGCTTCAAAGTTTAGATGGAGACTTCTACGTCCGTGCGGCCCAAGTCATAATCTTGGATTTCAAACCATTGTCCCCGTCGGGGCAAGTCCAAAGTGACCAGGTAGAAAGAATACATGCGAGGGGAAGATGATTTTGGAACTCCGAAGTCCTACTTCTCAGTGCGAACACGATTTTAGAACTTCGGAATCCTACTTCTCAGAGCTGGCCTATGGCATGCATTATCTCATTTCCTAGACATCACCTTGAAAATTTTGTATTTGGACATGTATTCGTTCCAAGATAACTCAAGTGTTAACAAACTCCACCCCAACCTCATGACTTTTAAGGGCCATTAAGGGTTTAGGAGTAAGTTAACAAATGAAACTTCATCTATTCCATTAAAGATCAAGATCTAAACTCTGAGCACAAGTGATCCTCATATAACCGAGACTAGTTTGAAAAACGAATTATTCCTTATATGACTTGAATTTTTTTTTTGTTTGCAAAAATATATTTTTTATTTCTTTTAATTTTAATTTCGGATTTATTATTATTTTTTTGATATTTTTTTTAATCAAATATTTACAAAGAAAACGTTATCCAATATTTACAAAAAAAAAAAAACGTTTCTAACAAAAATTATTACAATTTATATACAAGTATGAAAATATGTACGAATATAATATTTACAATATGAACATATATACATAAACGAAATCATACAAGAGATTATTTTAATACCCGACAACGGCGCCAAAAATTGATACGCAAAAACTAAGCATTAAAGTAAACATAAAGTCACACTCAACACTTAATAAAAATATATGCAAATTAAAACCTTTTTTTTGTAGATTGTAGCATTGATAAGTAGGGATCGTTCTTAACCGGGGATTGAGGGTACTTAAGCATGATTACCGTTTGATTAATTAATTAGAGGGGTAGTTGATTGTTTCTATTATCCTAAGTGATTTACTAATCTAAACTAATCTAATCTAACCTAATCTAACCTAATTTAACCTAATTTATTATTTACATGATCAACTCATCTTTAACCTCAACTCATTCATGATTGTATTAATTCCAACCTACGTAATTCTATAATTTTAATCTTACGAGTTACTTGCATATTCTCTTAAGTATGTGTCCGGAGCTCCCGACGACACTTTCAATGATCTAAACTCGGGACACCCCATATCTAGTCAAATATTAAGCGCAAACACACAAACATAACAAAAACTAGAATCATAGAACACATAGAATATTGAAACAATGAAAATCATAAAACCAAGAATATTGTTAGAAATCAATTCATATAACTAATATTCAAGCATAAGAAATAACTATAAGGTAAAGAGGCCATGTTACACTTTTTCTCTTCAGGGCTCCCTATAGATACGAAGTGATTGGGCACTCTTTGGTGAGACAAGCGATGGCTCCTCAACTTAGTCACAAATGAAGGTGCATAAGGTGAAGTATGGTGTAATTATTTTTACACTTGAAAACTTGAATATAATGAAAAGAGAAAATTGGTTGAGCAGAGTTTTGAAACAATGAAAATCATAAAACCAAGAATATTGTTAGAAATCAATTCATATAACTAATATTCAAGCATAAGAAATAACTATAAGGTAAAGAGGCCATGTTACACTTTTTCTCTTCAGGGCTCCCTATAGATACGAAGTGATTGGGCACTCTTTGGTGAGACAAGCGATGGCTCCTCAACTTAGTCACAAATGAAGGTGCATAAGGTGAAGTATGGTGTAATTATTTTTACACTTGAAAACTTGAATATAATGAAAAGAGAAAATTGGTTGAGCAGAGTTTTGGTACAAAAATGGATGACCATTACAAATAATCTAAACCTCTCTATTTATAAGAGAAAATTAATCCCCAAATAAATAAGTGTTCATAATTTAAATCCTAAAAGAAAAAGGTTTAAACTAATTAAATTAAAGTTTTAAAAGAAAAAGAAGAAGATAAAAAAAATTCTTAATTAAAAAGAAAATCTAAATCCTAATTAAAAAGGTAAAACAAAATTTAATTAAATCCTGAAAAAAAAAAGGAAATATTATTTCCTTTCTTTATTTGGAAAGTTGAAATTGCTCTCTGGAAAATTCAAAGAACAACTGAGCTTGCTTACTAGCCACGTGGGTCGATGGATTGGGCTATATGCGCGAGTTGGGCTTCATGATGGACTGTCTTTCTCGCTGGGCTGAAGACGCTTGGAAGTGGGGCCTGGCGCTGAAGGTAGGCGTGCTGGAGTGGGCCTCGCTAAGACGAGTGGGCTGGGAAGTCTGGGCAATGCGGAAATGGAAGGACGGGCTGCATTTAACAACTATTTATTAATTATTAATCCTATAATTAGTTACTAATTAATTAGTTATTTAATTTAAGTATTAATTATGTAAGTAGTTATTAATTAATTAAATCTAGTAATTAATAAAAGAAAATCATTAAACGAGGTAGAATGAATATAATTAAGATTCTAACAAAATAAAATATAAAGGAAATTGATATAAAAATATGATTAATTAGGTGCTTATCAACCCGTAGCCCACATTTTCCCAAAATCCATTTTATCAAATCATATAAAACATCTGGACATAACCATCAACATCAAACCAGTCACAATGACCATCAACAACAGTACTCGTCACCAGTACTCGTCACAAGTACTCACATATCAAGCACAATAATCAAACAACACTACTCACACAAGTGCATAGAGATCAATCACAATATCACAGTATCACATCAGCACTACTCACAAGTGCATAGACATCAACCACAACATTACAACATCAGCACTACTCATAAGTGCACAATCAATCACATAATCACATAGGCACTACGCGTAGGCCATCTCGGGAACTGCACACACACATCTAGATGTACCACATACTAGGGAACTGCATTTATGCAATATCTGAGCTACGTCTAGGAACTGCACTCGCAACATCCGAGTCATGTCCGAGAACTGCACACGCACATCTAGACGTACCACATACTCGAGGACTACACTCACGCACATCTGAGTCACGTCCAGGGATTGCACTGGCAGTGTCCGGACACGTACCAGTATCCAAAATCACAAACACAATCCATACCATAAACACATGTTTGACTCCAACAGTGTCTCAAGCCCAAAGTATCTTTTCCAATAGGGTCTCACGCCCAAAACATCATTTCCATGAAATCATCGTAAAACCGTGTCCAAAAATCATTTCATAAATCTGAAAACCATCATTTCAATCATATATTCACATTTGACTCCAAATCCAAGTCAAAATCATCTTTAAAATAGGGTCCGAGACCAAAATATCGTTTTCACATAAATCCGTAAAATCATTCAGAAATCAACAGTTAAGTCTACCAAATCATCAAGTAATGACCTCAAATCATTGCAATCAAATCATGCAATAAATCACATAAAACATTTAACTATGCATGCATAACAGTAAAACATTTACCTATGCATGTATAACAGTAAAACATTTACCTATGCATGAATAACAGTAAAACATTTACCTATGCATGCATAACAGTTTATAAAACAAATGTCCACTCACACACCATTCATGTGGTTCATTTCTGAGCTGTACGTTTTCCGTAATTCTAGGAACCACCAATCCTCAAGAAACGTGCTCATGTGCCTCTATACGCCGTCGTAAGAGGCCGCTCGTGAAACCCACGCGTCTTCTACTATTCATAATCTTACTCACTCGTTTCCTCTGCAAACGGGTCATGAAGACCCGGTTTCATGACCCGATTCAAAACCTGCATTTTCGAGTCTCCAATTCATAACCCGAAATCATAATTTTCAGCCAAGGTTTCCAACATTCAAGTCAAGCCTTCCTGCGTCCATTTTCACCAAGTTTCTGCTTGATTTTGGTCGTCAGGAGTCAATAATCACAATTATGGCCTCAATTTCACTCATTAAACCTTCAAAATCCAAATTCGAATTCAAAGGATTCAAGAAGGTTTTCGGGTTCGCTAGGTTCTGGTTTCTCGAATCTGAGTTCCATGTTTTTCTCGAATTTCTTTCATTTCCTTCCCTCCATTTCCATTATTTCCTCTCAATTTCCCAACTCCTTCTTCCTCTCTAAATCAGTCCCAAGCTCAAAGTGAGAATTCTGAGTTTTTTTTTAAAGGTTAATTCGAACAAAGTATCACACCTAAACATGGGTTACACAAACACACCACACCCCACAAAATAGCCACGTGGTGCTAGCAACCCACATCCCATGGTGACAGATGTCACAAGCCAGTAAGGACATACTGAATCATCAAAATCAGTAAAAAGACCAAACTGCCCCTCAAGGTACAAATTACAAAATTGCCCTTGGTTGTTTTAGACCCATAACTAACACATTCGAACTACGATTTTAAGATACCGTCTATCTACGGACTCAGTACTTCGAGACCTACACAACGGTCATTGAAAAGTGTGTAAAAATTATTTCAAACAAAAAGTCAACTTTACCCTTGGTACTTAAATAATACTTTTTTGCGCAATCAAGTGCTTAATTGGTTAAAATAACAAAAGATGCATTCACTTTTTGTTGTTGTTGCTGCTATTAATTGTCTTAAACAGAAAAGCTCTTTAAATATTTTTTTTCTTTTTTCTGCTTTGTCTCTTGTTTTCAGATTGGAAAAATGTACCGAAGCATCTTATGAGATTAATTTCAAATAGACTAGTATCAGCGTCGGATTATATGCAATTCAGTCTTATTTGCCTGGAATTCTATAAGGAAGCCAAGGATAATAAAAGACAATTTGCTAAAGTGTCAAATTGTCTTCGTCCTCCAATGCTCTTGATTCCCATGGGAAACAATGGAATATGGAAATTATGCAATCCCATTAATAACAAGGTTTTTGATTTGCAATTCAAACTTCGGAATAAGCGGCTTTGTAGAAGCTCTAAAGGATGGTTAAGCCTAATACATCCATTTCATAAGATCAAAGGGAAGAGACAAAACAAAGATTTGATTATTCGTCTTCCCCGAATAATTATTGAAGATTTGACTGTTATGAACACATGTGCTCGAGAGTGTGAATATTGTGTGTATAAGGCCACAATTTCAGCAGACCCCATCTTAAATCCAAACGAGTGTATTGTCGTGGTCATTTACGAATCCCAATGTCAATTTGCTTTCATAAGACTTGGTCGAGACAAAATGTGGACATATGTTCAACAAAATATTTGAGGAGGCTCTGAAATTGTTTTCGTTGAAGATAAAATTTATTTTCCCCTTTATTATGATCAGATTTTATCTTTAATTATTATGGATTTCTCAAATTTGATTATAAAATAAATTGCACGCTTAACAGAGCCCAGAGTCACTAGCAAGGCATATGTAGTGTCACTGAATAAAAGAGAAATTTTGGTCGTCCAAAGGTGTTCAAGGCACCATGGAGAAGATAACGTTTTGACACTTGAGTTTAAAGTTTTCAAGTTGAATTTGGATGACGCGAATTGGGTTGTGACAAAGGATATAAGTGAAGTTGCTTTGTTTTTAGGTGCGAACACTTCTGAGTTTGTGTTAATTTCGGACTTTTCGGAATATGAACCGAATTGTATTTACTACACTCATGATTTTGATCGTATAATTGGAACGCTTGGGCCGACTGATTGTGTTATATATAACATCAAAGAACAGAACCTTCGGAATCCATTTCACTCATCTACCAAGGCTCTAATAAGAAAGGCTAAACAAAGACCAATTTGGATGGTACCGACTCTTCAGTTGTAGGAGTCTTTCTTTTATTTTTCATGTTTCGTTATATTATTTTCTTGCTTTGTCATCATTGAGAGAAGCTATAACTAGGGAGCTGCCCCTAGTTCTTATTTGATATTTGATATTTTCTTAGTTCTTATTTCTTATTTGATATTTTCATCTTTTTTAGGTGCATGCGTGTATATATATATATATATATATATATGTATAATTTTGATCTTAATAATGGGCTTGCTGCTTTTGTTGTCAGGAAATCATCTCACAATTACTCAATTAGCGACGAGTTTTCACTATTAATTTGTAGGATTTTGATTTTTTTTTTTTCCATTTTCCATCATTATTATATAATGTTTTGAAAAAGAAAAAAGACTGATTATTATAATGTGACCGTTTAATACACACCTTTGAACTTAATTTTTTTTTCTTTTATCCTCTTATAAACTCACTGTAAAGTTAGGAGCGTAAGTAATTTAGTGTTATAAATTGAACCAACCCCCCCCCCCCCCCCCCCCCCCCCCCCCCCCCCCCCCCAAAAAAGCAATTTTGTAAGACAAAAAATAAAATGAAATGAAAAAAAAGATACAATTAGGATCGTAATGCTAGTGGCTAAATTTTTAGCATGGCTAAACCAAGTCTTACCTAAAATTGGACTATGAAATCAACCCCAAATGAATCGATTGGACAAGACGAAGAAAGCTCAGCCCTCTTTTTCCAGCATCAGCATTGGAAACGGACGAATCAAGACTCGAAGGTACGGTGACCTCGATAACTATCAGTGAAATCGGTAGTTATCGGTGAATATCGCCGATAATCTCCGATTTCAGACGAAATCATGGATATTAGGGGAAGAAATTTCTTTCCCCTTGTTTTGATGCCGCCACCCAATTTTGACGATATATCCATGGAAATATCGACGATAGTGTCGATATTTACTTCCATGGTTGTTGAAATAACTGTCAGATAGTTTTTTTACTATTATAACCTTAAAAATAAATTTGTCATTGTTTAATAATGAACCATTTTAAGGAATTGGTTATATATATATAGATTAAGTATACATGATTTAGGGTGTAATCAATAGGGTTTTGTTAAAGTGATATAATCATTTAAGCACGTTTTCCTTTTACTGTCATATAATCAATAGGGTTTTGTTACAGTACCAAATGACATGAATGATTGCCACATCATAAAATGAAATGAATAGGATTGCCAATGTGGATTTTGAAGTGATTAATTTATTATACCGAAAAATAATTAAACAAAATATTGACATTAACCCTCCAATTCCATATCACAGTATTTCCTTAAGGATGCCGCCGGAGTACCATCATCCCCAAATCTTCCATGTCGCAAGTCGCAACACCCATCGCAACCCCACAACAGTAGTCGACCATTGATTTCTTGCTTTGGATTAAATCCTACAAGACCATCCATACGTTTTTACCAATCTCAGCTACCATTCCACAACGTTTTCATTGCCACTTCGCCAAACCGACCACCGCGCGGCTTCGCACGAATCATTACAGAAAAAAGTGACATGCATGGATTTACTGAATTTCTTCCAAACAGTTATACAATTATGCATGGATTTACTGGAAAAAAAGCGACATGTTGGACTGTTGGGTGTACCTGGTTTACCGAAAAGGACCATCTACAACTGACGGAAAAAGCCCAACAACACACCAATGTATGACTTGGGCCTTCTCCTTCTGTTTTATTTTTTTAATCATTTTATTATTTGAACAAAATTCTTTTCCTAATTATTGGTGGAAAGGAAACTACTTAGATTTTTTCTTTGGGAAAAAAAAAAAAGGAAACTAACCTGATTATTTCCCAATCATTTTTGTAATTCTACCTAGCGGGGGAAATATTATAGTTGTGTATATATAAATGAAGCGTATTCTTTCTTCAATATTATTGTATCAAAATAATAAATTACTTGACAACTTTGCGTTTCTAGAAGATTACTGGAAATCAGTATGACGAGGCTTCGTCTTTGTCCTCGCCATCGCGTTCCTCCCTTAGCTGCCTCGTGTGTTGATTGACAAAGAAAGATAGGGTTTGAAGTCATCCTCGATGAACACAAGTATCCACGATCTCTGTGGTTCAGGTGGTTGCAGAGTCGTGGGTCGAAAGTGCTCTATTCTTCATGTAACGACCAGTCCTGAATTTCGGGATTAGTTTAGTAATTAATTAAGAATTAGCGTGACTAATCGGGGATTAGTCAAGAGATTTCGGACGAACGGTATAAAATGACAGTTTTTACCAATGGAATTGGGCAAAAAATTGACTTTTGACCCGGGTGGTCAAATGCACGAGACTCGATGACTGTGGCGTAGATCGGCATGTTACGAGTTCGTAGAAAAGTGGCACGTCAAAATCGAACGTTCGACGGGAAAGTTACGGGTCTAAACGGAGGTCGAAACTATTGCACGCGAACCAAGGAAATTGACACGTGGACTATTGTGATGAGTTCATTAGTCATCCTCTCTGTTTTTCCCATACTTGTGAACCCCTCCCCAAAACTGTGTAACCCAACCCACACCAGCACCTCTCAATCATCATCTTCTGTGGTCAGTGAATGAAAATGAAAGAGGGCGGTGAGACGATCGTGATGGTGGCAACGGCGTGGACCGTCGTGTAGGTTGGCCGAAGTTCGAAGGTATGTGTGTTTCAAGTTCAAAAACGGAGTTTTTGGTTAGGACGATTATTGACGGTTTTGATGGATTGGGTGTTGATCTAGGGATTAGTATGAACTCGGGGAACTCAAAATCGAAGGCAACTATGGTCTGTGGCGGCTAGAAAACGGAGGAGGAAGTTCGAGGTTACTGTTCCCGTTCGAACATGTATGATCTAGCTTCGATTTCATGGTTCTAAGTAGGTAGATCGATTAGGATAGATTGGAAGATCAATTAGGAAGAAGAAGGAAGGAAATCATGCCATAATTGAGGGTTTAAGGGCCGAGTTAGGGTCGTGGGTCTGCGCAACCCGGTTACAGACGTACGGGTTGACCCGCCCAAGGTTGAAGACGATGATGGCGTCATCATCTGACATCATCATTTGACAGCTGTCAGAGGTGGACCTATGGGATGGCGTGTCATAAGTCAGTGCACAGTCATCACTGACATGTTAGTGACGTGGCCTAATCATAGGCTGCCACGTGTCACTAACATGTCAGTGACATAGACCAGTACGCAGGTGACACGTGGCACTGTCATATATGACAGGTGTTAGATCTGACAGCTGTCAGACTTGTTAGGGATGATTTCATGCTGACGTGAGTAGTAACGTCAGCGTTGAGTTTGACCGTTGACTTTCTTGACGTCAGCATCGTTGACTTTTTGGCAGCATTGACCTTGCGTTGACCACGCGCGTGAGGGTGTGTGAACACGAATTTTGAGATGGTACTAGTGTCATTTGAAGGGTTTTGACGATCCGGATCCAATGGTAGTGATTTTGGGTCGATCGGAGATCGTTAGGTTGGTCAAATTGAGATTTTCACCTCAGGAAACGTGTCTGGGACACGTTGACTTTTCCGGGAGTTTTGGGGTTTTATCCTATAGACTTGTATAGATAGTTAGTGACCTTCAGGTATGATTTGGACAGGTCTAGAAGTCCCAGAGATGGTGATTTAGCCTCGGGAAAGCTAATGACACGCGTATCGAGGCAGTAGCTAGGACGGTCTGTGAGTAAACTTTTGCTTTCTAAATATGATGCATTCATAACTGTTTTATATGTTTTATATCCATGTTTTGAATTCCTTGAGTACGTATGTTTTTGGTATTTGGTATTTACGTATTTGCACGTATTTCGAGGCGTATGATTTATGTTGGATTTACATGTGCGTGTGTTTTCATCTGTGGATTTAATGGAACGGTTTTGGAATTGGAAATATAGAATCGGGCATGAGACCCATTTGATTTGGAAACTATCGGACTTGAAATCCATTTGATTTAATGAGATATCGGGCGAGAGGCCCTTTGGTTTACATGATCGGACTAGAGGCCCAGTTGGTTATGATATCGGTCATGAGTCCCGATTATGGTTTTTAAATGTGATTTCGGGTTCGGAGACCCTAAAATGGATTTGGATTTGGGTACTTAGATTTATGGATTTATGATGGTTTTATGGAAATTCCGGGCATGGCCTCTTTGAAAGGTTTTGAAATAGTTTTATAAAAAAAGTTTTCCATATACCATCCTTATATAAGGATATGTGGATGGTCTCCTCCAGCTGTATGGGACACTGGGGAAGTCACGGCGCATTGCCTGCGAGGGGTCATTGTACGGAGTGGCCGGACCGTATAGTGACTCAGAAGCAGAATTGCTATGATTAGACTAGGCCTCGTCATTGGGCCGGGTCGGGCAAGCCCGGCCCAAAATTTTTGGGCTTGGGCCGGGCCGAGTTGGGCCTATTTCATAATTTAAAAAATACCGGGCCAGGTCGGGCGGGCTTGATCATAAATATGAAAGCCCATGCCCTTTGTCGGGCCGGGCTTTTATCGGGCTCTACAGGTCGGCCTACTAAGCCCACTTGGGCCGGGCCTACTAAGCCCATTTGTACCTACCTAATTATAAAAATAAAAAAAAAGTGAGTTGAGCTTAAATATTATTATCGAATATTGAAATAAGCTAAGGAGGGGTACTATTGGATTTGGAGAATTGACTTAACTTTTCGACCATAAAACCGAGATAAGATAAGGAGGTCGATAAGAGAGTCAGAGAACTAGTGAGTTTTTTTGAATTTAGGGTTAGGGTTTGGTTTGTGCATTGGGCTTTTAAATGACACTAGGTTGAGATTTGGTTGGAGTTTTGGATTTTGGCTATGATAGTAGTAACAAGATTGGACTGGGTATCAATTCTTAATTTATAATTATTTTATATTTTCGAGTTTATGGATCGGGTTTACCTGGGCGGGTCGGGCTGGGCTTACCGGGCTTTATCTGGCTCGGGCTTATCGGGCTTAGCGACACGACCCATCCCAATCCCCCCCCCCCCCCCCCCCCCCCCCCCCGGGATTACCATGGAATGTGTCATGCTCCCGTCTGACAAGAGGTGTCAGACAAGGGATAACCTGTTGCCACTGCCCAACCGGGCTTCCAGAGTGCGTAAGGATCGATGGCGGAGGTGTGCGATGCTCAAGTCTCTGCTGCAGTCACATCCGGAATCAACCTGAAGGGCATTAAAAACAAAATCTGTGAGTGGACGAAAATAAACAAGTCTGTTTAAAACATTTATAAGACATTTATGCCCCTCAGTAAAATCATATGCATGCACCATCATTTAAAATCATATATCATATAATATGAACCATAAACATAATTTTAGCCACTGCACCATACACTCCAATCCGACATCCCTGATGTCTGACGTCCCTGACGTCTAATAAGGTCACAATCACAAGGCTACGCGTGCCACTCGGGTCTCAATTCCGAGTTCAATCCCCGAACCCCGTTCGGGTACAGCATCCCCGATGCTTAGCGTCATAGACGCTGGACGTTCTAGACGTCTGTGACCTCTCCGGGGTACCTCATCCGGAGGAGACAGTATCATATGGAATGATCTATACAGTGCAGTATCAAATACATTTTATTGATATCCACATGCAAAGCATATATATATACATAGATAAAATCCAAACCAATCTTTAAGTTTCATCAGACGGGTCTCAAGCCCAAATACCGTGAAACGTGCCATAACCATAATTTCCATATCATCAAACCATTATTTGTTTTTAGCATGTGAATATATATAAAATGTAAACCAGAAAAAATTTATTCAATTCCATTTTAGGGTCCCCGACCCGCAATCACATGTAGAAATCAACTGGGCCCCTGGCCCGATTTCACAAGTTAACTGGGCCCCTGGCCCGATTCACAAGTTAACTGGGCCCCTGGCCCGATTTTACTTTATCAAGTCCGTAACCGTTTCATGAAATCATATCCAATCTCATTTATGAAAATCGGTGCAAATCCAGAAAACCTCGGTTTACGTGCAAATACGTAAATCACCTCGAAATGTGTGAAATCATTTAAATTCACCGATATCCAAAGTAAATCATTTAATCATAATTATAAAAACCATGAAACAGTTATGCATGCATCGAATTTATAAAACCAATGTCCACTCACAGACCGTTTAACCGAACGCCTCGATACGCGTGCCATAGGCCTTCCCGGGCCACACCACTATCACCGGGACTCCCAATCCTGTTCAAATCACATCAGAGAATTACTAACCTCATCATTAACATCCTATTCAAGTCCCGTAATTTTCCCGAATTTTTAAGTATTTTAAAACTGGATTTAAAACCTTCGGACATCCCGAACAATATCGAAACGGGATCCGATTGACACGAAACCAACGCCAAAATGTTCGTTACATTGTATAGAACAAAAGTCATGTTGGAAGTTTCCCCAAATTACCTTACACGCGCCCCCACGCGCCGGTTGACCTCCCTGCGCGTGAAACCCACGCGCCGGGTACTGTTCATCGTGGTCCAGCCCGTATGTCTGTAAAACGGGTCGCCGTGACCCGCGGGCCAACCCGACTGGTTCTCAGTCTTTCCTCGATCATTTTGGACGGGGTTTTCACCTACAAGATCGTCCAAGTTCAACCAAAAGTTCTGTGGAATCAAAAACTAGGAAACAAGCCTAGATCGTACCTTCTGGATCGAGAAACTCACGGCCAACATTCCTCCGTCGACTGCTCTCAGCTCTGACCACCATTCCCTTCGAAAACGATCCCAAAAGGCTCGTCTCATCCTCTAGATCATCATCCTGGTCACTAGATCGATCAACACACCGTAAAATCCAAGCTGCCATTTTTATACTCGAAAACGGACTCACGGGTTTGGGGCTTACGTCGCCACCGTGGTCACCACCGTGGCCACCACCATGCCCAGTTTGACTCCAGGAACTCCATTCACCTCACCAAAATGATCAAACACCAGCCCACATCGACTTCCAATCTCTGAGTTTCGGACCTCTCTGTTTTTCCTCTCCGTCGCCAACCTCGTCGTCTCCCGCCGTCACCCGACTCACCACAGTCGTCCCTCCGCCCACACCAATGGTTGTTCTCACTCCCAAGCACAAAAGAGATGGGCTGGCGTGAGTGTGTGTTCAAATTCCTTAACGGGCAGAGGAAGAATGAAAATGAGGAAGGGATGTATTTGATGGCTATTCGAATCAAACAGTGGACGGTGAGGATGGCAACATTACAGGAGATGGAGGGCTGAGATTGAAGGCAGAGATCAGATAAATGGCCCAGATTAAAAGTTCAACAAAGTGGGAATTCTTTATTTAATTAATTCCTAATAATTTAATCCAATCCCACCAATCCAGATCTGAGTCCATAATTAAAGGTTAGTGGTCCACGTGTCCCACTCAGAATCCCAGACAAATCAGAAAACGCCACGTGTCCCTGCCTCGTAATGCGTGCAAATCGAAACCAAACTTCCGTGACCCATAACTTCGTCGTCGAATCTCCGATTTCGGCATGCCGCCTGTCATTGGATTCGTATCGACGAGACCTACGTAACGGTCCTTGGTCCTTGGCCATCGGACATCCCGGTCAAAAAGTCAACATTTCCCCTTATTTAGTCCAAATTATGAAAATGCCCTTGAACTTCCGTACATCATAACTTTCACCACGGACATCGGAATCGAACGTGCCACCTGTCTATGAACTCGTGACGTCCCGAACTACGTCACGGTCATCGGTCAAAGTCGATTTGGCCATCCGAATTAAAAGTCAACGTTTTGCCTATGCCCAAGGGCAAAACGGTCATTTTGCACAATTCTTCCGAAATCACCCAACTAATCCCAGATTAGTAAATCACAATTAAATATTATTGAATCCCGATATTCGGGACGGGTCGTTACAACCTTCCCTTCTTAAATAATTTCGTCCTCGAAATTACCAACAACCTTATTCCACAACCACCTTGTGGAAAACATTTCGACTTCACATCTGTGTACACCTGTACATCCACTTACTGGAACAACACCAGTCTCGTCTGTACCCAGACATCCCATCGCAGTCATACGTCACAACACAACACTCGACCACCTCGAGTGGACATAATCACCTGATCCGCGATAAAATCGCCTAACCACTAAGCTGACTCCTTCAGCTAGACGGTTCCCTTCCATTGCCAAAATATCCTTACATTTGCTCCCATTGTGACAGGACCGCCCCCGAAAGGGGCATCGATAACCGTGCCCAGTCCTGCTCCCATCTGGCAAGTCGACTGAAATACCCAAGTTACCCTCAGTACGTGCCAGACCAGGGATAGCCACATGTGCTTACTCATGCCTCCGCCTCTCGAACAGCCTCGAACAACGCGACACGACCTGGAGGGTCAATAAAAACCAAAAGGTGTGAGTGGACAAAAATAAATCAGTTTAACAAAACGGTTACAACAAACGTTTTTACCCTCCGCGTAAAAACGAATGCATGCACACAAGAACCATATTTTCCACATAAGAAAAACTGTGTATCAAATTTCGACATAAGGAAAAACTCGTATGAACCTCAAAATCATTTTTTCCTTCCTCAACCATCGGGTCTTAGCCCGAAATCATAAACACCGGGCATCAGCCCAAAACCACGAATCAAAACCAAATGCACAACATGATCCAAAACCAACAACCATATACCGGGCCACTGCCCAACTCAACTGAAACATCAGAAATCCTCAATAAATCACAAGTCAATCATTTTGCTGGATATCAAGTGCGCCCGAGTCTTTAAACTCAAAATCATGCGCATAAACATGCCTTCTCAGGATATCAACGAGTCTTTAAACTCATAACATAATCAATAGGCCTCGGGGGTATCACAGTAACCGAGTCTTTAAACTCACGAGTCTTTAACTCATTAAGGGCCCTCCCCCGTCATCAATTAACCGAGTCTTTAAACTCAAAACTTGCTCCAGCAATAGCACCGGGTCTTTAACCCAAAACAGTTTTCAACGGGTCTTTAAACCCCAAAACATTTGTCAAACACAACAATGTGGGATCCATCCCAAAATCACATTTTTCACAACAGGACCCATGGTCCGAGTTTCCACGTTCAAATTCCCAAACCTTACTTCACAAAACATGTTCAAATCATCATTAAACACGGGGCATGCACAATCATACCAAATCACTTTATTAAATCCTTTTTCATTCCCGAATTCGAATTCGCAACAATGATTCCGTAAGCCGGCATTCGGAAGCATCATCCCGAACCCAAACCAAGAATCCACTTTAAATTTCCGAAAACCGAAATCTCGTAAATCAAAGTTACTTTTGTGCCCCGAGCATCAACCCCGAAATCACCTTTCTCAAATCCATTTTCAACACATCAAAACCACAACCATAATCACCAAAATCACGATCCAAGCAAAACATACTCAAAACCCATTTTAAAAATCCTCAAAATCTCAAGTCTCATTTTAATTCCCCGACTCAAACATCAACAGTGATCAAATCACAATAACTCGAAATCTCGTAAAACGTGCAAATCCAGAACGTTCTAGAAAAACGTGTCAAAATCGTAAATCGCACTCGCAAATCATAAACAACCTTCTTAAATCATTTTACACCCATTTCATATAACTTCTTTCATTAAACCATCATTAAGCACGCGAGTGACCATAGTCTCGAAATACGTGTAATTTCACATGTATAGTAAAAATACGTATAAATACGGGAATCGAATAAGTTTAAATGCGGAAATCAAAATCAATCACAACTTATAATCATAATCATAAAATCATAGAAATAATTTATGCATGCACTAAATTTTGAAAGCAACGTCCACTCACACACCAATTTTAAGGCTCGATTTCGCGCCGTACGCGTTCCCGTAATTTCCGGCATTTCCAGAAACTCGAGTCCTGTCTGAAAACATACTTTAGTGTCACTAAGGGCTTACATAAAAACATACTAATTTCCCAAAATTTTCCGGGAATTAATCGTTAATTACAAACGTAACGGAAATCTTCGGACCCTCGGAACCACATTGAAACGGTGTCCGATAAATTCGATTCCAACGTTAAAATGTTCGTTACAATGTGTAGGAAAAAAGACATTTTGAACTCACCTTGAAATTCGGGTCCACGCGCCCTCACGCGCCGCCGTGAGTGGCTGCGCGTGAGCCTACGCGCCTGCTACAGTACCCCTGCACAGTTCATCGATCTCACCCGCCAAACCTGCAATACAGGTTGTTCAACCCACGACACAACCCGGTTAAATCCTTATCAAAACTCACTCAATTCCTCCCTTCATTCCACCTAAATCATTCCTCGTCAGGTTAATTTAGGTTCCCATTCATTAATTATCTTCCATTAGCCCTAAATCAGTCAACTCGAACTCGAACATCCAAACGGGTCGAAGTACGAAACTCACCCAAATCGACCCCATTCCAAAATTAACTTAGGCAGGAGTTTCCAGAGACCTAAATGAACACTTTAGCACCGTCAATTTGAGGGGAAATTACCTGGAGGTTGTCGACCTCAAGCTCGAAAATCTCTTAAACTAGGGGCCTCCATTCAGGGCTTGTCTGTGATGGATTTTCCCCGAAATTGCTGCGGTTGGTTCCCAAATGACCCCAGAGGATTAATACGATCCTCAGTTTCCTTCAACTCGACTCCTAGTTGAGAAATCGAATTTCCCTCCAAAACTGTTTTTCTCTGAAACTGGAGCTTGAGTCCCTGAGCAAACCTCGATCAAACCTCTTCAATCCCTGCACGATTGTGTTCCAGTCACTCCCAGAAAACTCCCTTAGTGTCTAGATTGGTCCCATAACCCGTAGGAATCAAACTCTGGATTTTCCCCCCAAAAAAAACCCGAAATGGTTTTCTCCACGATTTCTCCCAGCTCTACACTCTCACACTCAACCGAATGACTCCCCAGCTCACCAGACACTCAAGTAATCGATCAGAATGGACGACAACTCGTGGGTGACACATTGAAACTCCCTGGAATTTGTTTCCCGCAACACAGAGACCCACGGCCATTTTAACTCCTCCCGAGCACGGGAAGCAGTCCCAACCCTCACGCCTTGTCTCCAATATCCTCAATTCAATTAAACAATACTCTGATCCGTCCACTATTGATTAAACAATGGCAATGATCAGAGCACTCACAACACGGTGGTGCAGTCCCTGTTTTTCACGGTGGTGAACAGTAACCACCGTGTAAATGACCAAAATGCCCTCAGTTGGCAAATTACCAAATTGCCTCTCACCTTCCGTGACCCGTAACTTGGTCATCCGATGTCCGTTTCAAGCGTGCCGCCCGTCGTTGTACTCGGGGCATTAAGACCTTCCTAACGGTCCTTGGCCCTCGGCCATCGGACCCCCCGATCAAAAAGTCAACATTTTTCCTTATTTCGTCCAAATTACGGAAATGCCCCTGGACTTCCGAACGTCATAACTTTCACCACGAACGTCGGAATCGAACGTGCCACCCGTCTATGAACTCGTGACGACCCAAACTACGTCACGGTCATCGGGCAAGATCCATTTGACCGCCCGAATAAAAAGTCAACGTTTCACCCACGACTAGGGGCAAAACGGTCATTTTGCCACGTTCGTCCGATTCCACCCAACTAACCACCGATTAACCCTCATTAATCATGATTAGTTACTAACCTAATCCTGAATTCCGGGATGGGTCGTTACACATTGGGAGTCACCAAATCTCATTTTTCAGTCCACGCTAACACCGCCAGTCAAACTGTCACCGCTCAGCTTTACCACCCTAGTAAAGCCCCAACCATCAGCCAGTCAGTGACAACACCACGCACTACATCACTCTCGATGTAGCGTAAGATCAACCACATGATCTCAATGTCCATAATTGCCGGCTCCCTCAGCGAACCAAGACGCTGGGAAATCACGGTGTGATCAAGTCACACAAGGCTACTTGTGGTTACTCAGACCACCAATTCACTCATCCTGAGTGTACGTATACCGTCAACTTACACAATCAAGTGGTGTAATTGGAACACATTGAATACCAGCCCAGCAGTGATCACACATCTCGATACTAGGGTTCAACTAGCCAACCATGGCTAAGAGCACCTGCTCATACAATCACTGAACCCGACAAAATCACTCCGCACAGCGCACAGTATCCAATGTCCAGTCCACAATCACAACCAAACAAATGATATCGGACCCAAGCCGATTACCAACACGTCAATTCACACACCACTGGTACAACCCATGTACCGCCATTAGGCACCACTCAGCTTAACCAGTATCAATCATCGTACAACGTACCCTGTACGTACATCTATCCATTGACGAGACTACAACTACCTAGGTCATAGCCAAACACGTTCCAATATTGGAGTACATTTGCCCACACCAACATGAGACAAATCGAACTCCACCCATCATCCAGTTCCAATCCCGAATCCGAATCCGCAATTTCGTAAGAAATCCCGAATCCGAACCCAAACATCATATTTTTATTCCATGTCCAAATCCGAATCCGAAATCATTATTCCGTAAGCTAGCATTGGAATAATCATTCCGCACCCAAATCCAGTAATCCATTTTCGAGCTTCGCAATCGAATCCTGAATCGTCACCCAGAAACTCGATTCCAAAACCCAAAATCTCGTTTACGTCCACCAAGACGTAACAAAACCGAACCTATCGGTTGCCTGTCCAAAACACTCGATTGACTTCATAGGGAAGCCAATCCCAATATTCACACGTCAAAGGTTGACAAAATCCGACCACTTCGGAAACCTACTCAACCGAGTAACAACCATATGGATTCCACTCCGAAAAGAATTTTTGTCCCGTCATTTACGACTCACATATCAAGGTAAGAGTGATAAACTCTCATCTAATCTGGATCATCACGATCACGATCCAGATCCATCACTATGTCACCCGACAAGTAATATCACGATCCTAGATCGTCACATCGTCCAAAGTCGACAACATCACAAATCGAATCCACCTAGGATCCACACATGCTCGCATAGCTAACAATCCATCTGAAAGCTGATCTTAGGGTCTTACACCCTCATTGAATCATTCGTCAAATTCCCCTTGGTGGAATGACGACCACGCATTTCACCACCAAATCCAGAATTATACACAACTTCTTGCGTCCAATGACCCAAGGCCAAACATGGGTCCACCTACCAATACACGCTCAACGTACTGGTAACAACAATCATCATCTGCCACGGCAGGAAATAAGAAGTCAACTCCAATGACTTCGGAACACCAACCACCAATGCGGAAACGAGCACTCCTCTCGTCTCCCAATCACCACTCTCCCCGAATCGGGAGTTCCAGCCATGTTGGAAACAGACATGCTCCCAATGAGATGTCAAGTCCAACCACTGGACTGCCCACGTCCTTACCTCACTTGGACCACCACGTGTCCAAAATCAATTCATTACTCGAACCTCACGTCCGCCAATAATCATTTATGCACATACCCCGATTCCGAACGGAATATCCACAACTCTGCCTGGATGTGCATACCCAACTGCCTCCATCTCACATCTCAACCTTTACAGGTTCAATCCTCAGGTTCTAAGTGATTCACAATCATAAAATCCCACATCAATACCACGAATGGTTTTCCTTGACTTTTCCAATTTCAATAATTTCCTTGTACTCTCAGGGGATATAAGCAGTACACAATCTTACCAATCTCGGAGTTGACAACAACTCCCCAATTCCACCAATTCTCATGACATAGAGAACGTCATCCCTAGATTCCTCAAGTTTCAATCATACCATTTTATCTGTTCATCACTTGTCATCATAAATCTGTTGGGACTTATCCCAACACGACACAACCTCCACTGGATCCCATCCAGTCCAAGACTCAACCACCACTGAGTCGCAGATACCGATCATATGTCCATCATGACAGAGTCACACCCCAACTGGTGGCTCATCGTCATCACAATTACTGACACCAGCACCAGCGTTAGTACCAGTACCAACGCACCATCATCAACACTAGTATCAGCACACAAGCATCCATACTAGTATTGGCATAAAAGCACCAACATACCAACATCCATACATAGCACACGAACATCCATGCTGGCACACGAACATCCATGCTAGCACACAGTGTGCAAAGTTGTTACCCTGGATCTCCGTTCATTACGAACGACGATCCCGTAACACCACTCATACCCCACGACTATGGGTACCCCCAATTTGGCCATCCACACATCAGGATAATGAACGTTCCCTGAACGTCCCCTGATCCCCAAGTATTAAAACCACACTAAATACCCTCGATAGCCAGTTATCTCGACACAACTGTCGACCAACAGTCATCGCTTGTCAAGATCCGTATCCACACATCACACTATTATTCGATCCAACACGAAATTCCACATCGTACGCCATAACCGTACCCGTGGATCGAATCCCATAATCCGGGCTAGACTCACTAGAGTCATCCACATGGACATCCACGACCTCAGCCGCTCGTCGCTGCATAAGTTCTCATTTAAAGTTCACTTTTCCTGTCCATCCATTATGAATTAGGGTTCCGAAATCACACCCAAGGGTTTCACCGAACCCAACTGCCTTCTGCAGTAAAATCCACAACTTGACCGACTCCGCGGTCCTGACATCGTATAGACGTCCAATCCAATCCAATCGTCAACTCAACGTGGGTTCAATCGTGGGTTTCACCACGAAGGTCATCGGCTAACTCTGATGCATCAACACCCCGTACACTAGCCAACACTACCAGGGTCCATAATTTAGACCATTACTCAACTGAGTTTCGTATTTCCAATACATTATTCAAATGGGGTTCCCTGAACCTAGCTGTGCCCAGTGGCACAACCATCCATCATCACATGACCGAACCGACGGTCCCGCATTACCAGTTAATCGTATACAACCCCACTTGGGTTGAATCGCGTCATTGCACGGCGTATCGGGTCAAACACACCCAATCCACCATTCAAATCCAAAACTATCTATCAGGTTGACAACGGAACTGCAGCCTAAAGAGACATCACACCCTCGTCCTTCGCGCACAAAAGAGCAAAACCTGCTTTGATACCACTTGACATGACCCATCCCAATCCCCCCCGGGATTACCATGGAATGAGTCATGCTCCCGTCTGACAAGAGGTGTCAGACAAGGGATAACCTGTTGCCACTGCCCAACTGGGCTTCCAGAGTGCGTAATGATCGATGGAGGAGGTGTGCGATGCTCAAGTCTCTGCTGCAGTCGCATCCGGAATCAACCTGAAGGGCATTAAAAACAAAAGTTGTGAGTGGACGAAAATAAACAAGTCTGTTTAAAACATTTATAAGACATTTATGCCCCTCAGTAAAATCATATGCATGCACCATCATTTAAAATCATATATCATATAATATGAACCATAAACATAATTTTAGCCACTGCACCATATACTCCAATCTGACATCCCTGATGTCTGACGTCCCTAACGTCTAATAAGGTCACAATCACAAGGCTACGCGTGCCACTCGGGTCTCAATTCCGAGTTCAATCCCCGAACCCCGTTCGGGTACAGCATCCCCGATGCTTAGCGTCATAGACGCTGGACGTTCTAGACGTCCGTGACCTCTCCGGGGTACCTCATCCGGAGGAGACAGTATCATATGGAAGGATCTATACAGTGCAGTACCAAATACATTTTATTGATATCCACATGCAAAGCATATATATATACATAGATAAAATCCAAACCAATCTTTAAGTTTCATCAGACGGGTCTCAAGCCCAAATACCGTGAAACGTGCCATAACCATAATTTCCATATCATCAAACCGTTATTTGTTTTTAGCATGTGAATATATATAAAATGTAAACCAGAAAACATTTATTCAATTCCATTTTAGGGTCCCCGACCCGCAATCACATGTAGAAATCAACTGGGCCCCTGGCCCGATTTCACAAGTTAACTGGTCCCCTGGCCCGATCCACAAGTTAACTAGGCCCCTGGCCCGATTTTACTTTATCAAGTCTGTAACCGTTTCATGAAATCATATCCAACCACATTTATGGAAATCGGTGCAAATCCAGAAAACCTCGGTTTACGTGCAAATACGTAAATCACCTCGAAATGCTTGAAATCATTTAAATTCACCGATATCCAAAGTAAATCATTTAATCATAATTATAACAATCATGAAACAGTTATGCATGCATCGAATTTATAAAACCAATGTCCACTCACAGACCGTTTAACCGAACGCCTCAATACGCGTGCCATAGGCCTTCCTGGGCCACACCACTATCACCGGGACTCCCAATCCTGTTCAAATCACATCAGAGGATTACTAACCTCATCATTAACATCCTATTCAAGTCCCGTAATTTTCCCGAATTTTTAAGTATTTTAAAACTGGATTTAAAACCTTCTGACATCCCGAACAATATCGAAATGGGATCCGATTGACACGAAACCAATGCCAAAATGTTCGTTACATTGTATAGAACAAAAGTCATGTTGGAAGTTTCCCAAAATTACCTTACACGCGCCCCCACGCGCCGGTTGAACTCCCTGCGCGTGAAACCCACGTGCCAGGTACTGTTCATCATCGTCCAGCCCGTATGTCTGTAAAACGGGTCGCAGTGACCCGCGGGCCAACCCGACTGGTTCTCAGTCATTCCTCGATCATTTTGGACGGGGTTTTCACCTACAAGATCGTCCAAGTTCAACCAAAAGTTCTGTGGAATCAAAAACTTGGAAACACGCCTAGATCGTACCTTCTGGATCGAGAAACTCACGGCCAACATTCCTCCGTCGACTGCTCTCAGCTCCGACCACCATTCCCTTCGAAAACGATCCCAAAAGGCTCGTCTCATCCTCTAGATCATCATCCTGGTCACTAGATCGATCAACACACCGTAAAATCCAAGCTGCCATTTTTATACCCAAAACGGACTCACGGGTTTGGGGCTTACCTCGCCGCCGTGGTCACCACCGTGGCCACCACCATGCCCAGTTTGACTCCAGGAACTCCATTCACCTCACCAAAACGATCAAACACCAGCCCTCATCGACTTCCGATCTCTGAGTTTTGGACCTCTCTATTTTTCCTCTCCGTCGCCAACCTCGCCGTCTCCCGCCGTCACCCGGCTCACCACAGTCGTCCCTCCGCCCACACCAATGGTTGTTCTCACTCCCAAGCACAAAGGAGATGGGCTGGCGTGAGTGTGTGTTCAAATTCCTTCACAAGCATAGGAAGAATGAAAATGAGGAAGGGATGTATTTGATGGCTATTCGAATCAAACAGTGGACGGTGAGGATGGCAACATCACAGGAGATGGAGGGCTGAGATTGAAGGCAGAGATCAGATAAATGGCCCAGATTAAAAGTTGAACAAAGTGGGAATTCTTTATTTATTTAATTCCTAATAATTTAATCCAATCCCACCAATCCAGATCTGAGTCCATAATTAAAGGTTAGTGGTCCACGTGTCCCACTCAGAATCCCAGACAAATCAGAAAACGCCACGTGTCCCTGCCTCGTAATGCGTGCAAATCGAAACCAAACTTCCGTGACCCATAACTTCGTCGTCGAATCTCCGATTTCGGCATGCCACCTGTCATTGGATTCGTATCGACGAGACCTACGTAACGGTCCTTGGCCCTCGGCCATCGGACATCCCGGTCAAAAAGTCAACATTTCCCCTTATTTCGTCCAAATTACGAAAATGCCCTTGAACTTCCGTACATCATAACTTTCACCACGGACATCGGAATCGAACGTGCCACCTGTCTATGAACTCGTGACGTCCCGAACTACGTCACTGTCATCGGTCAAAGTCCATTTGGCCATCCGAATTAAAAGTCAACGTTTTGCCCACGCCGAGGGGCAAAATGGTCATTTTGTACAATTCGTCCGAAATCACCCAACTAATCCCAGATTAGTAAATCACAATTAAATATTATTGAATCCCGATATTCGGGATGGGTCGTTACAAAGCATCTAGGATGTTAGGCATTTTGGATGCCAAGGATCAGTATTTGGATAAGAGATTTATTGGATTTATGAACTAGTATTTCGGTGTTTAATAAATGGATTTGGGCAGTGGCCCACATGATTTTTATTTACGATTTTGGGCTGAGTTTTCACATAGTTTGGTTTTACGGTTTTGGACTAAGACCCTTATGATTTGAGGAATGAAATGACTTTGGTTTTATAAACAGTTTTATTACATTTGAATAAACTAGTTTTCGTATGCATGCATGATTTTCAGTGAAGGGCATAAATGTCTTTTATGAAATGAGTTTTATTAAATTATTTATTTTCATCCACTCACAGTTTTTATGGTTTTTAATGCTCTTCAGTTTGATCGCGGATGCGGTCTGTAGCAAAGGCCGAGACATCACACTCTGTCACTGATCCTAGCGCACTCTAGAAGCCGAGTGGGCTAAGGTTGGGTTATCTTTTATCTGGCCTTCATGTCACACGTGCGTGTCACACGTGGGTTAGACGGAAGCATGCCATATCCCGCGTTAATCCCGAGGGGGATTGGGATGGGTCGTGTCACTTCACATGTTGTCGGTCGTGGTCGAAAGGTAAAGAAAAGGGGTTCGCGTGTGTGAGTTGAATTGACTCAGTAAAGTACGAAAGAAGTGCCATGTGTCCATTGTGTGAGGAGAGTGTTTTTAATTAGACGAATGGGAATAGGTTTGAGAATACATTGAGATGGGTTTTGGACTTCCTCCAAATGGACCTAATTCTCTTGAGCTTAAATTCTTAGGCTTGGTCGAAAGACAATATTAATGGCTTTAATTACAAAAGGGATCAAGCCTTGGGCTCACGCATGACTTGGGCTTAAAGATGGTTTTGGGCTAGCAGCACACTCTCACTAATCCTGGACCCAAGTAGCCCAAAGTGAAGATATTGAGGCTCAATGACATCATTCTACATTTTTTATTTATTGATTTTTCGATACGGGATGTATCAATGGGAGTTCATCCGATGCTTATAGAAGCTAGCTAACCAAGCTGCTGCAGCCCTGGGAAGATCACCCAGCTCCTTGTGAGTCCACTTCAAAACTAGGCTATTCCTTTATTGCCAAAAACTCCAAAAAACCCTAAACCCTAATTCGAAATTGAGTTTGGGCATTCTGCTTGAGAAACCAATCAGTCATGCCCAAACCATGAAACTCTCGTGGCAGCAAACCCAGCGAGCTCACCAACCATACTCCGCCCGGCCACAGCATGGCAGTCCTTCAACAGGTGCAGAGTAGTTTTAGGTTCCAATCCACAGAACGGGCATATAGTAACATGGCGATTACACAGGTTAACTCTTGTGGGCAAAGTGTTACTGCAAATTCTCCAGGCTAAGGTCTTCACCTTGTTGGGCACACATGCCCACCAAATCTTCTTCCACAGGAGGGGCTCCTCACCGCCGTCCCCCGAGCTGCCAGCCTGGCTCATTTCACAAGCCAGTTGAGTGTGGGCCATCTTTCATGCACTACGTATTGAAAACAAACCAGAATTCTTCCCTTTCCACACCCGCATATCATCAGGGCGTCTAAAATTTAACGGAATGCTAATTATGATTTAAGTAATTGATTATTGCATGTATGCCATTATGATTTAAGTAATTAATTATGATTGAAAAGGGCACATCAAAGACAACTGGTCCCACTGTGCGTATTTCTTTTTTTCCATGCTTTAGAAAATCTTCCAAATACTATTTATTATTTTTTATTATTTTTTGTTTTGATCGGGTCCAGATTAATTATTTGAAATACCATACATGTTGATGTCTACATCAGAAAAAAGAGAGTTCCATGTTACCTCCGTTTTTGAATTGCAGCAAAATGATTGGGAGAATATCTTTTCCTTTTTGAAACGTGAGTGTTATTGACTGTTTCAAACAACGGCCAAAAACTTACAACTTGATGTTACATATATGCCCAAAATTAAAATCAAATACCTGATCAGCATGTGCATTAAGTTTTATTACGTGACTTGTCATTTTATAAACGCAACATTAATGTCTAAAGTTTGATATTAGACGCTATATTAATTTATTTTTAGTGTTAAAATCAATTAATTTAGACAATTTTTAATTTTTAATATGGCCGGCGGATCTGATCACTGGTAAGTTTGGAATCACGAGGACAAGACGAAGAGGTTGGTGGTGGCCTGAGGGTCTAGGTCACCCTGGAATGATGCTGGTGGTGACTTCCTTGCGATGTTTCTGCAGGAGGGAGGAAGAGAGAGAAACCGACAGAGGAGAGAGGAGGTGTGAGTTAGCTAGCCAATATTGGCGTGAGCAGAGAGAAAATTCAATTTATAATTTAAGCTCTTCTCAAAATTATTGATACATCCTTTTTATTTTAGATGCGTAAATTTCATGTATGATCTCGATTTGCGCATGTCATTTGTTTGTGTATTTAGGATATTGAAACCTATGTAATGTTGTGACCGAGAATTTTCATAAGTGTTTTCAATCAAACATTATTAATCATTTGCAATCAATTTTCGAATTAACCTTTAAATAAAGCCTATTATACATTGGGACTTCGCTTTACTTATTTCATTGTCACGTTCTCAAGGTCCAACCGAATATACTTAGAATTTTTAGGAAATTTTCCTATTTCAATTTTTTTTTTTTTTTTTGCGACAGGTCGTCTGAATGCCAATTATTATTTAAGTAATTTTTTTTGCCAATTATTATTTAAGTAATTGATTAATGCATGTATGCCAATTATGATTTTAGGTAATTAATTTATGAATGCATGTATGCCAATTATTTATTAATAAGGCTAAGTACTAATTAGTGTATATTGTATAACTATGGATGAAAATATCCTTAATATTTATAAAAATTTTGCCGATATATTTTTATTTTATTGTCACAATATTAACATAGAGAAAGAAATATCGCAGATATTTCTTTGAATGTATCTGTATTTAAAGGTTTTGACATAAAAATAGGGAGAGAAGACAAATCTTATCTCAATTTTCATGATATAAGTATTAGTCTTAAATAAATATTATTAGGTAATTAAGTTTTTTCGACAATTTCATTCAAAAATTTGAAAATTTTTATTAAATTTATGATATTTTTTTTTAAGTGATATCAATATCGACATTAATATTTTTATGAATTTTACTGTCTCTATATTCGTAGAAAAAAATATTTTTATAAAAAACGATATTATCGTGAAAAAACGATATTTTCATGGTTATACGTAACTAACTCATCAAACTAATTAATGAGATAAAAAAAAAGGCCCACGTCATAGAAATTTGTAGCTTTCGTACGTTGATCCCAATTGGGGGTATTGGTAGAACTGTATGGGTTTCTGTTTTTTGCATCAATAAAAAATCTTCCAAATTATTATTATCGTTATTTACTTTTATTGTTTGTTTTAATGCATTAAAAAACAAAGTACAATGACATTATACCAATGTACTTCGGAAACTACAGTACTTATGGAAAAAGAATGTGAGGTCGACTCGCAAGGCCGTAGGCCAAATATGTTGATGCCTCCACTTAAAAAAAAAAAAATGTCTAGCCAAGCAAATAAGTGTCCAGCCGAGGAATAGGGTGTCTGGCCGACCAAAAAGAGTGCTAGGACAACCAAGAGGGTGTCTGGCCGACCAAAAGGGTGCTAGGGTGACCAAGAGGGTGTCTGGCCTAGAAAGAGGGTGTCTAGCCGACCAAAAGGGTGCTAGGGTGACCAAGAGGATGTCTGGCCTAGAAAGAGGGTGTCTAGCCGATGAAGAGGGTGTCTGGCCGATGTCTAGCCGATATCAAGCCGATGTCTAGCCGAGGAAAAGGGTGTTAGGCCAACCAAAAGGGTGTCCGGCCGACCAAAAAGGGTGCTAGGCCGACCAAGAGGGTGTTTGGCCGAGCAAGGAAGTGTCTGGCCGAGAAATAAGGTGTCTAGCCGATGAAAATGATGTCTATCCGATGTCTGGCCGAGGAAAAGAGTGTTAGACTGACCAAAAGGGTGTCTGGCCGACCAAAAAGGGTGCTAGGCGGACCAAGAGGGTGTCTAGCCGAGCAAGGAAGTGTCTGGCCGAGAAAGAGGGTGTCTAGCCGATGTCTGGCCGAGAAAAGAAGTGTCTGGCCGAGAAAGAGGGTGTCTAGCCGATGAAGATGATGTCTAGCCGATGTCTGGCTGAGGAAGAGGGTGTTAGACCGATCAAAAGAGTGTCCGGCTGACCAAAAAAGGTGTTAGGCCGACCAAGAGGGTGTCTGGCCGAGCAAGGAAGTGTCTGGCCGAGAAACAGGGTATCTAGTCGATGAAGATGATCTCGCCGATGTTTGGCCGAGGAAGAGAGTGTTTGGCCGACCGATGTTTGGCCGCTATGTGAAAATATAATTGAAACATATAACAGAGAGCAAAAAACCATAACACATAACCCATAGAGCACAAAACTTAGTGGCGGTGATGTCTCTATAATAGAGACTAGCACACAAGAAAGAGAAAGAGAAAGAGAGCTATATACGTGAAAAAATAATTGAAACATATAACAGAGAGCAGAAAACCATAACACATAACACATAGAGCACAAATCCAAGTGGCGGTGATGTCTCTGCAATAGAGACTCACACATAAGAGAGAGAGAGGGGGAAAGAGAGAGAGGGAGGAAGAGAGAGAGAGCGCTATGTGAAAATATAATTGAAACATATAACAGAGAACAGAAAACTATAACACATAACACATAGAGCACAAAACCAAGTGGCGGTGATGTCTCTGCAATAGAGACTCGCACACAAGAGAGAGAAAGCGCTATAGATGTGAAAAAATAATTGAAACATATAACAGAGAGCAGAAAACCATAGCACATAACACATAGAGCACAAAACCTAGTGGCGGTGATGTCTCTGCAATAGAGACTCGCACACAAGAGAGAGAGAGAGAGATTACAATTGCTGGGGGGAAATGCGTACTGGTTTTGAAGGTGAGGGGAGGGGCTTTTATAGAAATTTTTGCTAAAATGTAAATTTTTAATGACATTTTCAAAGTGATTATATCTCGTATACATCTCATATCATATACACATGCTGCCATGCACAAGTCCCATTCATCGGGGCGGACTCAAACATTGAGCCCCCTTTCCAATGGCCCAACAAGTCGCATAGTATATACGTGTACAAGTCTACGAGCAAGTTCCTACTCCTCTACTCTGCTTGACCTTGATACGTCATTATTTGCAATGCAAAAAGCTACTGCATATACACATGGGAACATATTGATAACGAACAAAACTGACAAACAACATAAACCCCCAAATTATCATACTCCAATTATACCAACTATAAAACCTTTTAATTACATACCAAAAAAAATCATACTCCAATTTCTAAAATATTTTAATTACATACCAAAAGTAAACACATCACGTACATAAGTGTCATCTATTAATCGGACCGGGTGCAAGAGCAATTCTGCAGATTGATTAAGGAGTTACGGGGTTTGGTGAATTTTGAGAATTAATGAAGTTTTGTGGTGGAGACGAGTCTGATAGTGGATCAGACAAGTGTATTTTTTTTCTTTTTCTTTTTGCTTTTATATAAGAACAATTTTTTTATTGATTTTATTTGTTTATGTGAATTATTAAATCATGAAAATTGGAAGCTACATTCCAAGTAGGACTGATCGTCGACAAAATTATTACACAAAAAAACTTTTTTATGTATCAATTAAGAGCATATGACGGCTCTCAAATATCCTTCATCCTTTTACTGTTTGCTTCTTCTAGAGATTTTCGTGCGACGCACACATTATATATAATACATTATAGATTATATTTTTGCTTCTTAACCAAATTATTTCACACGTTATGAAAACCATTATGTACCTTTTTTCTCTCACCTTCCCAATATAAACCCATAAAAGCAACCCAATTAATCAAACCCCTACATACACACATCCTATAAGGCTATTATAAGGCTCTCTCTGTGTTATTGTAACTTCACATCGACAGAGAGCACTTGAAAAATTTCAACAAACCACTTTGACCATTCCTATCCAACTTTCTAACGGATGGACGAACCCACTGTTCCACATCGTACAAAACCTACTTTTTTGCCTTTGTGTAAACTACCCTACCTTACTAATACTTGCCCTTTTTGTTCTCCACATTCAATGCACATTGTTACATGATAGGTCGCCGGGCTTGGATGGTGGGCTTTGCCTGGATTTGCCTCATTTTGGGTCGGGTCTGAGTTACTTTATTTCTTAGGCCTATTGGGCTTGGGCTTTTATAATAGTGTTAGCTTAGTAATTAGACTGGACTAGTATTTTAATTTGGGCCCTATTCCAGGGTCCAAATTAAGATGTTTGGATTCAATGTGGTTTTGACCCAAGTTAAGCCTTTTGCTTGTTGACTATGAGTTTATAAATGAGTGTTAATTGAGTTTCTTGCTTTCTTAGGGAATGCCCCTTGTAAACTTTTACAATTATTTATTTTGAATGATATTTACTTAGCCCCCACCATTTGGCCCAGAAACTCATGAGCTTGTGGGTACCGGTTAGACCCGTTAACAAAAAGTTTGACCTGGCCCGCTACAGGCTATGGGCTGACCCGGCTCAAAATTTGATGGGTTGAACTTAGGCTTAGGGTGTTCAAACCCGAAAGTTCCGAGGCCGATAAAACCCGGTAAGCCCAATTCCACCCGGCTCAACCATAAGCCCGAATATATTAAATAATTATGGATCGAGTGATTCTAAGATCATGAGGTCATAGAAAAAAAATGAATATATGTGATGTGTAGGTTTAGGTAGGATGTTATATCATATATATATATATATTGTTGTCAAAGGATGAAGCATTCGGGAATCAAATTTAGAAGCATTTCATAATGCAATTTATATCATTAACAAACTAAAACTAACTAATTAATTAAATTTGACATGATTAAATACAACATAAGCATAGATTTTCTATTTATTAATTAACGTATTTGTCTAATATTAGGATGAAACATTATTTTTTTTACATACATATATATAATATTCGATGACTATATTGTAGCTAATTTGTCCCATCAAGTACATCAAACAGTGATAGATGTTATTGCATTTTGCATATATATATATATATATATATATATATATTTCTAGCTCCATAATTTGTTGAATAAGTTTTTTTTTAAAAACCCAATTGAACCCGGCCCAAGTGAGGTTATTGGGCCCGGTCCATGAAGTCCGATAAAAATCTGACCCACTAAAGGGTACCTGTTTTCATAGTTGTGAAAAAGCTTGCCCAACCTAATCCAAAATTTTTCAAATTATGAGATAAGCCCAGCTCGATCCGGCCCAATGCCGAGCTATATTTACTTACCTATCAATAAAATAAAATAAAATATAAATGCATCTTCTCTTTATTAAATTCTCCCAACACATATTCTCTAGTAAACAAGTAATTGATTTAGACAATTGGAATTCTCGGATGAAACACATGGCAAAACTCATATTTATTTTATAATTTTAACGCATACTATCAGTTACAAAAAATTTCATTGAACGTGTCAACAAATGATGTTATTATGAATACCTTGTGAGCATAATATCAGCTCATCACTTGATGAAGAAATCATAAAACTCGGTCCAAGTTAGGGCATTCAAAAATAATGGGCTAGCCACTAGGGTTGTTAATCGATTCAAACAAATTGATTGAAAAACTGCACTGAACTGAAAAATATCGAGTTGAAGAAAAACCATAAACGAATAGAGAAAACCGACTAAACTGGACTGGAACTAGCTCGATTTTGGCTCTCAGAGGTCCTAGAATCGGACCGAACTGGACCGGTTCAGATCCTTAATTTTATACCAAAACAGCGCCGTTTTGGATTTTCTCTTCAATATTGTGGAGAATTCCTCCTCTAGTTCTCACTTCATCCTTCGTCTTTGTCACTCGTTAGGCAGCTAGGGTTCGTCTCCTTCATAAATCTCAGAGCCAGAGTCCAAAAACTCACTTCACACACTCACCTCAGCCTTCACTTCTCCTCAATCTCCCTCTCTCACTCACATCTCACCGCCTTCCTCAATGATTCAACCCTAACCTCTATCTCTCCCTCATCCTTAGGATCAGTCTCTCACAGCTCATGCACCAGATTGAGAGATCGACTTGAATAAATAAAAAGTCCAGCATGATATATACAGATATAGATAGTGGGGAATAGATCAAAAGTTGATTCCATCAGACATGTTCATTCTATTCGAACATGCCATTTGTCTATATAATTATCTTTTTGGATAGTTCATCAAATGTGAACAATTGGAATGTCCATAATGTCACCAATTATGGAACTCAAAGAACTCCAACAATTAGTCCTGCAATCATAGGACTCCAACAATTAGTAGCATTACCCAGTTAAGTGTTGCCTCTGCAGAATCTTTCTCCAATACGATAACACCACGCGCCCCAACGTCTGAGCAACCAAAAAAACGTTAGCCCGATTGCATCAAGTGTAACACCGTGATCACATTGATCCCCTATGGTCCCACACTAGCTGTGGAACCCAAAATCATCCGAAAATTATGGAGCCGCCACGCGTCCCGTAATTCCCAAAAATGACCAAATTGCCCTTGGCAAATAACGCTGATCATTTGAAAAACACCCGCACATTAAATAATCTATTTACCAGTTAAATACGTTATTTGATCGGGTTAAAACCTCTGTAATATTGATATTCTCCCCGAGAGTTAATTATCGTTATTCTTAATAATGAATAATTAATATTAATATTAAAATACAACAAATATCATTACTATCATAATAAGCCATCATTACAATTATTAAATAATATATTTTATAATAATATATTATTTACTAATTAAATATTCAACCGACCAATCAGAACGCTCCAAGGCTCCCAAGATTTTCCTATAAATAGGAAGGCACATTTCATTTCCAAGGTACGTTGATTCTTCGTTTCGAAGTATATCCCTTTCCTCTCTCAAAGCTAACTTAAGCATCGGAGTGTTCTTGGTCGAACAACCCCCCGGGTAAATCGATCGAGGCAACGATAGCTAATTGTTTGCTGTTTGCAGGAATTGTGAGGACTTTTCGCGACGAGTTCAATCTTTGATTCAACAATTGGTGCTTTCATTGAGAGCTATTGAGTTATACTCAGAAGAAGCTCTCTCATTTGTTCATCGTTCATCTTTCTTCGTTCGTCGTTCATCGACATTGTTCGAAGATTTTGAACGTTGTTCATCACTCATCAAGAATTTGTTCATCGTTCATCTTTCTTCGTTCGTCGTTCATCGACATTGTTCGAAGATTTTGAACGTTGTTTCATCACTCATCAGGAATTCTTTCATCGTTCATCTTTCTTCGTTCGTCGTTCATCGACATTGTTCGAAGATTTTGAACGTTTGTTCATCGTTCATCTCCCTTCGTTCGTCGTTCATCGACATTGTTCGAAGATTCTGAACGTTGTTCAAATTATCCATCAAACAGCTTTCCAACTCAACATTCTTCGAATCGGCATGGCTAAAGTTCGTCGATCCGTTCAGTCAGCCGGGGAAGGTGTTTCTGCCTCAACGGCCCAGACGAGGAATGAAGCTCACATAGAAACTCCGGAGAAGCGCCCAGCTCGACTCGGGCGTGTGTCCATAGAAGTGCCCTTTGAGACACTTGAATGGAGGCCAACCTTCAGTTTTGAAGCATTCCCCTCTCCAGCTAACCAAGTACCCGCGCTAGGGGATGGAACTTCGACTTTACAACAGGCAAACGAGAGTTTGATAGGAAATGCATTACGACATGATCAACTCACAACAAGCATGGTCCAAATGGAGTTTCTGGACGGGTGTCATGACATCTCAGGGAGAAGTCATCACCAACCTCCCCAGGACAACTTGGCGCAGCAAGTTGAAGGGTTAAGCAAACAAGTTCAACTCCAGTCAAAGCTCTTGCAGCAACTCCTAGCAGAGAGACCAATCCAGGAGCAGGACAGACGATCCACGTCACGTGGAAGACAAGAGAATGCCCAAAGACGTCCTAGGAAAGCGCAGGTTCGCTGCCAAACAATGTCACGAGATACTTCGCTAGGCGACTCTGGAGAAGAAAGTCACGCTCATCGAGCGAAAAGCCCACAACGCCTAAAGCCGTTAGTACGTGAACAGCTAGGAGGTAGGACTGGGGCAACTTCACGGGCAGAGCACTCACAACACTCACATAGGAGCAGGGGGCAACTTCGAGCTCTATACAAAAACCCAAAAACGATCTGCCCACGGTAGTAAAAAGGAAAATGAAGCCTACTCCCATGCACGATCCCAGAGAACAGGGGGAGAAGCTCAAAGAGGTTCTCAACGATTAGCAAAAAGGGACTCATCGCCTCAGCAAGGAGCGTTGCAGGCTAATGATGTTCAAAAAATGCTGGACATGCACCTTCGTGCTCAACAAGGTGGCGATCTAGAGGACGATCTACGTCGCCAGATACGGCTCTCTACGCCCTTTATAAGGGATATTGAGGAGGAGCCATTCCCCCAGAGGTTCGCAACGCCAAACTTCACTTCATTCAAAGGAGCCTCCGACCCGGTAAAACACATAGATCATTTTCGAGGAGTCATGATCCCCCACAGGTCTAACGATGCGCTCATGTGCAAAGTTTTTCAAGCTTCCCTTCAAGGCCAAGCCATGACTTGGTTCAATCATCTCCCCCCGAGGTCGATTAAGTCCTTCGAAGAGTTGGCTTTGACATTTGTGAAGGAATACGCACAACTTCGGACAATCGAGGTGAAAGACGACCATCTTTTCTCTGTCCGAAAGAGAGCAAAAGACACTCTGCGACAATACATACGGAGATTTTGTGAGGAGAAATCTCGCATTATCGGCTGTAATGACTTTGTTGCGGCAATGGCATTCAAGCAAGGACTCCCTCGAGACAGCCAGCTTTACGGGGACATCGTCATGAGCAATGCGCGAAGTCTTTCCGAAATACTTTCGCTAGCAGAGCGACATGCAAGTTGGGAGGACGAGAAGCGCGCCGCTCATACTCATGGCCATGCTGGGACTAGCGAAAAGGCCTCCGATGAGGATGAACCCCATGGAAAGTCTGCAACTGGAAAGCTCAACAAGCGAAAGGCAGGGCAACACTCCCAAACGCCAGTTATGGGGAAGCCTAACTTGCAGCTATCTTTACCAGCCTATCAGATCCACAATGAAATTAAGAACAAGCCATGGTTTAAGAAGCCAGAGCCAGTCAAAGGCAATCAAGAGAATGCTGATAAAACCAAATGGTGCGCCTATCATGAATGTTATGGGCACAATATCAGCACATGTATATCTTTCGAAAGATATCTCCGAAATCTCCTGAGGGAGGGGCATTGTACAGACTACATCAAAAACAAGATTGTAAATCACATGGAGAACAAAGAGTCAAACGAGCCAGCGTCAAAGGTGATCCGCATCAACTAGACGCAAGTCAACATTAGAAAGACATAAAACTCTATGGAGCTTTTCAATTTTGCTTTTCAAGTTGCCTTCTGAATTCAAGTATCAATGAAATGAGATTAACAAATTGATTTGTTCACCATGTAGAATTTTCAAAGCTTATTCTCTCTAGTGTAAAAAGCCTTCATGATCGAAGCATCCAAGCCTTCGTCATCGAAGCATCTGAGTTTTCGCCTTGCAAAGCATCTAAGCCTTCGCCATGCGAAGCATCCAAGCCTTCGTCATCGAAGCATTCAAGCCTTCGCCCTGCGAAGCATCTAAGCCTTCGCCATGCGAAGGACCTAAGCCTTCGTTATCGAAGCATCCAAGCCTTCGCCCTGCGAAGCATTCAAGCCTTCGTCATCGAAGCATCAAAGCCTTCTGAGTCCTGCAAATTTCTGTGCAGTAGGGAGAGCTCATCTCGAGTGGTATCTCGCTCATTTTCTATCAGCATCCTCTCTGCACGGCTCATCTCCAACTCGCCCATTTTGGCTTCCGATGTGAAATTGAGACCTCAAGTTATCTTAGTTATCGCAATCTCACATCAACAACATAACTTTCCATTTCTGCCTGCCCTTCGCATCAAGATGGCACATTCGTAGGACCAGAACGGAAAGGTTAGGAAAGAAGTTGCTCGGTATGCTTATGGGTTAGGAAAGAAGTTGCTCGGCATGGTTTTTTCTCCCAAGAACCAGTAAGTCCTTGTTTATTGTCCTTCTTCTGAACAACGGTCTCCTTCAAGCACAGTGGAACGCACAACCACTCCTTGTTTGGGATGTCTGAAAGCTTCTCGCCATTCATGGAGAGAGTAGCCGGCTCATGTCCCGAAACTCTAGAAGAACATCTGTCGCCAAGTTCCACGAAAACGTCGCTTGAAAAGGAAATTTGATTGCGAGCCTTCCACTCCATGAAGTCTTCGGGTTTCTCAGATTCCATATCTTTCCCTCGGAATGGACTTAGGCCACGAAAACTGCCACGCTCCCACAGGGCAAGTTTGCCGGGTCTCTCAGCACCTTGACGCATGGTGAGCATGTATGTGGTACTAGCAAGAGTCACAGTAAGTGTGATCCTGCCTACCGATGCTCACTAGTCACGTCCGCAAGTGCACTCAGTCATCGCCAAGTCCCCATCGACTGTTCAGCCAAACTCCGTCCACCACGTGGCACCGGTAGTACACCCGCTCCAACAAAGTTTCTAAACACCTTCGACGGACTCTTGATGCGTAGCAAGCATATTTGCGGTACTAGCAAGGGTCACGTTAAATGTGAGCCAGCCTACCAATGCTCGCACGCACCATCCAAACCGCTCATTTTCCAAGCCGGACGCACTTCCGTAATTTCCCACGCTTTCCAGGAATCTCGAATCCTGTCCAAAAAACAACATGAAAGGTCATTAATGACTCTAAAAACATCATATCACTTTTCCACAATTTTTCGGGAATTTAATATTAATTTAAAACATAACCTAAAACCTTCGAACCCTCGAAACAGTATCGATACGATGTCCGATTAACTCGTATCCAACACCAAAAATGTTCAAAACATTAAGTATAGCAAAACACCTGTTGAACACTTCCCCAGAAAGTCTACCACGCGCCCTCACGCGCCGCCGTGAGTGGCTGCGCGTGAAACCAACGCGCGGTGAACAGTGATTGCTACAGTGTCGTCCCTGCAACCCATTTCTCTGATAAACGGGTCGTGCAACCCGCGTCGCAACCCGACGAGTTTCACGCCAATTTGACACCCAATCCTGCAATTGAACATTCAAAAAGCCTAGGTATAAGTCTAATTAAAGTTCTATATACTTAATTAGACAATTGATTACCTTAAACCACACGATTCGAAGATGAACTTTGAAGAACACCCGGACTCTGTTCAAGCTTCGAATTTCCTTAATCGCAACATATTTCCTTCAATTGATCAATCCAGAAGCTCAAATGGACTATGTTAAACTCTTTCCCCACTTCAATTGCGTCGATTAATCTCTCTACGATCACGACTCAACGTCGAAATTTGCTTACTGTCGACTTGACCGTTCAGAGCCAATTGGGCCTCAATTGGCTTCGTTCTTTCAATGATTCTGGTCGTAGCAATCTCAGGAAGCTTAAGGTAAGCTCAATTTGGATCTTCAAAGCTCGTAACTTCGATTTCGAATTTCCCCCCAAAACACCAAAATTTTCGATTCTAGTTTCTCCTCACACTCACTATCCCCGTGTTTTCCCTCAGTTAAATCCGACTCCTCAAACGCTCAATTACTCACTATCAAGAACAATTTCATCCAGTGTTTTCACGGATTGAAGATGCAAGATGAAGAGAATTAATGGAGTTTAAATAGAAATTAGGGATAATTAAACAATAATTAAAACATAATGATGTTAAAGTCCATAAAACATGGAGCTGTGTTTAGGGGTCCCTAAATCAAGGGATGGGTGACACTTGTCACTCATCCAAGTGTCCACACTCAACGGTCACTATTCACAATTTAATATTATTTTAATCGAAATCCCGATTTGTTCGGTTAATCGTTTTCGTCCCCGAGACCACAACTTTGTCGACGAATCTCCGATTTCGGCATGCCGCCTGTCTATGAATTCGTATCGACTCGACCTACGTAACGGTCCTTGGCCCTCGTCCTTTGGACCTCCCGGGTCAAAAGTCAACATTTTGCCCTTACTTTGCAAAAATTACGAAAACGCCCCTCGCCTTCGTAGACCCATAGCTTTTGCATCCGATCTCCGATTTTGGCATGCCACCTGTCTATGGATTCGTATCAATTCGACCTACGTAACGGTCTCTGGCCCACGTCCTTTGGACCTCCGGGCTCAAAAGTCAACATTTTGCCCATGCTTGGGGGCAAAATGGTCATTTTTGCACATTATGACCGATTCACACCACTAAACCTAGATTAGTCTTTCTAAAAATAAAAATGGACTTCTAACCCTAATAATCAGGGGCATGATCGTCAAATAAGCACAGGCTCGTTTCTTATACCTAACAGTAAAAGCTAACCCGGTGATATAAGATTCCAAACAATATACATCCCCCCGGATTCCCTGAATACCGAATCGATGTGGGGGCATTTGTGGAACCCAAAATCATCCGAAAATTATGGAGCCGCCACGCGTCCCGTAATTCCCAAAAATGACCAAATTGCCCTTGGCAAATAACGCTGATCATTTGAAAAACACCCGCACATTAAATAATCTATTTACTAGTTAAATACGTTATTTGATCGGGTTAAAACCTCTGTAATATTGATATTCTCCCCGATAGTTAATTATCGTTATTCTTAATAATGAATAATTAATATTAATATTAAAATACAACAAATACCATTACTATCATAATAAGCCATCATTACAATTATTAAATAATATATTTTATTATAATATATTATTTACTAATTAAATATTCAACCGACCAATCAGAACGCTCCAAGGCTCCCAAGATTTTCCTATAAATAGGAAGGCACATTTCATTTCCAAGGTACGTTGATTCTTCGTTTCGAAGTATATCCCTTTCCTCTCTCAAAGCTAACTTAAGCATCGGAGTGTTCTTGGTCGAACAACCCCCCGGGTAAATCGATCGAGGCAACGATAGCTAATTGTTTGCTGTTTGCAGGAATTGTGAGGACTTTTCGCAACGAGTTCAATCTTTGATTCAACACTAGCAAAGTCGCCTACTAAGCAACCCTTATGGCTTGATTATATTTTTCTAAGAAATAAATAAATAAATAAAAGTGGAAAAATTTTACCAAACCGGAGAACTATAATCTGTTACGGAAAGAAAATGTGGGAAAAAAAATTGGTTATATATATATATAGATTAAGTATACATGATTTAGGGTGTAATCAATAGGGTTTTGTTAAAGTGATATAATCATTTAAGCACGTTTTCCTTTTACTGTCAAGTATATATCACCACAAAATATGTCCTCTCCAAATTAATATTCATCTTTTTTAGGTGCATGCGTATATATATGTATAATTTTGATCTTAATAATGGGCTTGTTGCTTTTGTTGTCATGAAATAAAAAATATAATGCTAGTGCCTAAATTTGTAGCTACTAATATACAATCCAAAATGGCTAAATTTATAGAGTAACTTTAGGCATCCCAAAATTTTACAGTACCAAATGACATGAATGATTGCCACATCATAAAATGACATGCATGGATTTACTGAATTTCTTCCAAACAATTATACAATTATGCATGGATTTACTGAAAAAAAGTGTCATGTTCGACTGTTGGGTGTTCCTGGTTTACCGAAAAGGATTATGTAGGCCATCTACAACTGACGGAAAAAGCCCAACAACACACCAATGTATGACTTGGGGGCCTTCTCCTTCTGTTTTATTTTTTTAATCATTTTATTATTTGAACTAAATTCTTTTCCTAATTATTGATGGAAAGGACACTACTTAGATTTTCTTTGGGGAAAAAAAAAAAAAAGGAAACTAACCAGATTATTTCCCAATCCTTTTTTGTAATTCTACCTAAAGGGGGAAATATTATAGTTGTGTATATATAAATGAAGCGTATTCTTTCTTCGATATTATTGTATAAAAATAATAAATTACTTGACAACTTTGTGTTTTTAGAAGCGATCATCTTCAACCTTGCTATTCATAATTAAAACGCTCTTCTTCTTGTTCTAACCTCTAATTAAGTCACCATGAATTCAGGTATGTTTATATTTGCATTTTTTTTTTACTCTGAAATATTTTTGTAGATGTAATTTTCCATAAATCAAATGATTTAATTTCTCTTTGGTTTTTAATAATGAACCAAGTGTGTTTCGTTATATACTTAATTTCCTTCTTTCTATTTTGCATGTTAAATTTACTAAAATTATATTTTCTGTTCAATATATATTTTTCATGATTGCATTATGTATGTTGGTTAAGCATGGTTTAATTAGGAACTTCAACTACTTAATTAATATTTTTTGGGTCAATCAAGTGCGTAATTGGTTAAAATAACAAAAGATGCATTCACTTTTATTGTTCTTGTGTCTGCTATTAATTAGTTGTCTTAATTATAAAAGCTCTTTAAATATATATTTTTTTTCTGCTTTGTCTCTTGTTTTCAGATTGGAAAAATGTACCGAAGCATCTTATGAGACTAATTTCAAATAGAATAGTATCAGCGTCGGATTATATGCAATTCAGTCTTATTTGCTTGGCATTCTATGAAGAAGCCAAGGATAATAAAAGACAATTTGCTAATGTGTCAAATTGTCTTCGTCCTCCAATGCTCTTGATTCCCATGGGAAACGATGGAATATGGAAATTATGCAATCCCATTAATAACAAGGTTTTTGATTTGCAATTCAAACTTCGGAATAAGCGGTTTTGTGGAAGCTCTAAAGGATGGTTAATAGTCGTGGAAAATGATTTTTCCGTAAGCCTAATACATCCATTCCATAAGATCAAAGGAAAGAGACAAAACAAAGATTTGATTATTCGTCTTCCTCGAATAACTATTGAAGGTTTGACTGTTATGAATACATCAGCTCGAGAGTGTGAATATTGTGTGTATAAGGCCACAATTTCAGCAGACCCCATCTTAAATCCAAACGAGTGTATTGTCATGGTCATTTACGAAGACCAATGTCAATTTGCTTTCATAAGACTTGGTCGAGACAAAATGTGGACATATGTTCAACAAAATATTCGAGGAGGCTCTGAAATTGTTTTCGTTGAAGATAAAATTTATTTTCCCCTTTATTATGGTCAGATTTTATCTTTAGTTATTACGAATTCCTCAAATTTGATTATAAAAGAAATTGCACGCTTAACAGAGCCCAGAGCCACTAGCAAGGCATACGTAGTGGCACTGAATAAGAGAGAAATTTTGGTCGTTCAAAGGTGTTCAAGGCACCATGGAGAAGATGACGTTTCGACACTTGAGTTTAAAGTTTTCAAGTTGAATTTGGATAATGCAAAGTGGGTTGTGACAACGGATATAGGTGAAGTTGCTTTGTTTTTAGGTGCGAACACTTCTGAGTTTGTGTTGACTTCAGACTTTTCGGAATATGAACCAAATTGTATTTACTACACTCATGATTTTGATCGTACTAGTCGCGTAATTGGAACACTTGGGCCGACTGATTATGGTATATATAACATCAAAGCACGGACCTTTTGGAATCCATTTAACTCATCTACCAAGGCTCTAATAAGGAAGGCCGAACAAAGACCAATTTGGATGGTACCGCCTCTTCAGTTGTAAGAGTCTTTCTTTTTATTTTTCATGGTTCGTTATATTATTTTCTTGCTTTGTCATCATTGAGAGAAACTATAACTAGGGAGCTCCCCCTACTTATTTGATATTTGATATTTTCTTAGTTCTTATTTCTTATTGCATATTAATATAAATTAATATCCACTACGAAGGAGTTCCTACTACGCTGCTCTGCTTGACCTTACATGAACCGACCAGATTACGAATTTTAATTTGTGGTAGTCACCAAAAAAAAAATAATAATTCATACACCAACTATAAAATATTTTAATTACATATCTAACTAACAAACAAACAAAAAAATTATACTCCAACTATAAAATATCTTAATCGTAGGCGATGACTTTTTATTACTAGCCATTGTTCTTTCCATTAAATTATTAACAAAACTAATTATTATTTGATTACTGTTTAATACATGTGCCAATTTTATCACTTATCACTGATGATGTGGAACCTCATTTGGGATTCAATTTGATGTACAATTTTGGGATCCCTAGCAATGCATCATCGTAAAAATAAGTAATGGAAGAGGAACAAATACCAGAATGAACGAACAAATACCAGAATAAACCCTTTTAAATTAACTTCCTTCTTTTTTCGACCTCTCTATAAGACTATGTTTCTTCGCATCAAGAGTAAATGGTAAAATCACTTGGCAATTTTTTATTTATTTATTAAAAATACGTTCTATTTCCGCATTCAAATCGTGAACCCCGGACAAATTCGATCACAGGTGGTGAAACCAGAAAAAAAACAGAGGGTAATTTCTCATGTGGTCCACAAAAGTTACAAAAGAAAAAACAAAAATGAAAACAATAAGAAAAAGCCAAATACTAAAATGATTCCCTCACTTCCCTCTCCCTGCATTCTCCTCCTGACCTACAATTAAAATTGGAAATTTTCATCAAACTCCAACAAACATAAAAATCTCATTCCAATAATACACATCAAGCGCTCTTCGGCTTTGCTTTTATGCGTTTCACCCTCGAATACAGGAAAACTCCAGCAAGCGCCACGCCGGTTCCTGCATCATCAAACAAAATTATTTTCTTCTTAAACCCGAAAAAAAGTTTGTTACCAGTTCATGTCCATATCCAGCTTACAACTCAGTTTTATTATCCTTAGGAAATCACATGGTAAAAGTAGCTTTACCAAGAGAGTTGATAGGTGAGACGGGTGTTTTGAAGAAGAGAACAGAGCTGACGATAACCACCACTCGCTTCACACAGTTTCCTACAGAGTGGGTGACAGGTGATACCCTCTGCAATATCATATATGAAACCTGCATGGTACACCAATAGCCAGAATTTGAAGTCAGATGACCACGACAACAATAGGACTAAATTACAGTTTGGAATCAATCAATGAAGAAAAGAAAAACTTGAGTGGTTAGTTTTGGAGCATGAACAAGCTAAGAACTTTCTGATTAATTTGAGTTCATATGAGATTGAAAAGAATCACCAGATTTTTTCGGGAAGTTTGTAATCAAAGGAACACCAAAAAATGAAGCAGAGATCAAGAGATCGTTTGCTCATTCAAAGAAAACAACAGATCGTTTGCTCATTCAAAGAAAACAACAGATCGTTTGCTCATTCAAATAAAACAACAGATCGTTTGCTCTTCAAAGAAAACAACAGATCGTTTGCTCTTCAAAGAAAACAACAGATCGTTTGCTCATTCAAAGAAAACAACAGATAGTTTGCTCATTCAAAGAAAACAACAGATTGTTTGCTTAAAAATCCTTGACTAGTGACTTTCCCAGAAGTTCAAAACCCTTTTTCAGTAGGGAATGCAAAAGCATGCTTAAAATCAACAATGAACTGAATGCATCTAGAAGAAGCTCATGAAAATATCAATAAAATAGAAAAGAAAAACAGATAAGGATAACTAAACCACAAAATGGAAAAAACTCTAACCTGCTGATATGCGTGGAAGCAAAGTGCAGCGATAAAAGACCTAATATATACTTGTTTAACATTCAATCCCTGTAAATGGAGATAAAAAATAATAACTATCAGTTTCAAGTATAATCTACATTCCACAATGACTCCGTAGCAAGCCTTAGCTCTTGAAAAAAAAAAAAAAAAAAAACTCACAGCGGATTGTAGGACTGCTGGGGTAAACTTAACCCCTTCCAAGAAGAGAGCCACCGGGGTTAGCAAGAAAAAGGACATGACTGTTATTATTGAGAAGAGTGTGATGTTGTCCATATTTTCCTGTTCAAAACACACTGCTGGTTACGCCAATTTCCAAGTGAAGAAGGGAAAATAAATAAATAAACGTAAGGTAAATGAAAGAATAATGCAAGATTAAAAACTAATTGTGGAACAGTGATAGCCAACACAAAAGTCATTCACGACATGTACATGGAAAACGTATAATACCTCTTTCTTAATCATGACCTTTTTACTAAGGACATTGCGAGATTGATTTGTCAAATTGGAAGCCATAGCACTCCAAAATCCAGCCCTTTTAACAAACAATACAATGAAGTTGTATCAAATAAACAATGAGGATTCGTATGTGATTGATTCAATAACCAAATCTAGATTATGTAGTTATTCTCTCTTCTGTTTTTGGCATCATATGCAATACGTGATACAATATCTTACCAATTAAACGAAGCCTCAGTAACTGATGCCAGTCCCACTCCACCAACGATTGGGATCAGGGAAGCAACCACCCAAGGAGTAGGTATCTATATAGGTACCAATACACAAAAGATCAATTGAGACAAACTGAAAGTAGAAGGCATAGACTACTATAATTGTGCTCAAATGGTGGAATATGCTTGGATACATAGTCAAATGAATTCATGCCAAATTTGAAATTTAGCATTGCACGCAATCATTCCAAGAAAGTGTAGCACTAATGCTGTCAACAAACACACCATGAAAAATTATAAAAGGGCAATTTTATCTCCATTCAACATAGCTTGGTTGTGCAATGAACAGATAATGGGAAAAAAAACTTTTGAAATCCTTACCTCCCCAAGAAACATGGCAGAGAGGATAACTGAGAAAAAGGGTTCGCTAGCTTTGATCGTATGGGTGAATGAGACAGCTACTTTCCCAAGACTCATATTAGTAAAGAGGTTACCCAACGTGTGCACCATCGCCAGTGGTAGAATTGCTGCGAGCTGTTAACAAGTTGCTCAATATAAGAATCACTTACAGAGGAAACAATAACCCCTCGACCACACCATACTTAAGCAAATATGTATCTACCTGTGCACCGCTAACTTTCGGCTTTTTGTAGAGATTTAAACCCCACATAAGCAGAACAAGCACAGTCCCAACAGCAAATTGTATTCCAGTGACAGTTACTGGGTATGGGAACACCTTCAAGACCTGTGAAGAAGAAGTTGGCTTAAAATACTGCATATGTGGCCAAACATGATGTACGCTAATCTTGATCACTACAATCGAGCTTATTCCCTTCAATATTGAATTGCTACAGTGAACGCTTTGGCATAAACTGCATGCTAAATGCGACACATTTCCTTTTCATCATCTTTAAAAATCACCCGGCGTATAAAATTACATTCCCTTTTATTCAATCATGAAAAAGTCCACCTTTGCAACTTCCTTCACTTTTTTTTATTCAAAAAGGAAAAAAAAAATCGGATATAATAAAGTCGACCAAAAAATCAAATGAAATCTAACAACACCGTTTCAAGTTTATAATTGCAGAGCAATCAATTTTCTTACACGATCACACTACAATCGAACAAATACACAGAAATCACATATTTAATAAATGAAGAAAACACTAAATAACAAGGGTAAGAAGAAGGGCAGAAGCAAGTAAACAAACACTACCTGCTTGTTGTAAATGTTGAAGTAGATGTTGAATAGATACCAGAGGCCAAACAGCGACCCGAGCTCAAGCGTTTTGAACAAGCTGCTGGGTTCAGCGGTCTCGCCCGCGCTTTCTGCAGTAGCCGTAAGCTCAAACCGATCGGCGCCCGCATCGGAATCCACTAAAGGCACACAAGTCCACGGCCTGAGCTTGAAATTAGAAGAAGACGAAGAGAGAGACCAGGATCGGCGAGGCAGAGAAGCAGAGAGAGCATCATTCGTGTGAGGTGTTAGATTGTGAGACTTCAAAGAAGCCGATACGCGTATTGGATCGAATCTAGGGTTCACGGCTCCCCTCGACGGTCTCCGAGGCTGCGGAAGGCGGAGAGACGGCGAGAAAGTGAAGGTAGCGCTCTGCATTTCCGATGCTCAGAAGCTGAGATCTGAGACCGAGAGACAGGGACTGCGCGTGAGAGGGTGTGGGAAGAAGAATAGAGACCCTCGAACAGTCCGTCGATGGATCGAGGTTCGTTGGGGTTTTTGTGTTTATACCAGATGGAGCTGGAGCCCAGTGTATATTTTAAAAACGGAGGAGGGCACTGGAAAAAAGAAAACGGAAATGAAAATCTCGAATAAGTACATAAAATATAAATAGAAACGGCGGAATCTAAATTTTCCGAATTTCCCAAATTTCGGATATTCCTATGCGGGGCTGTGTGATATCGCGTAAAGACGGATTTAGGGGTAGGTGAAGAGTATTTATGTGCTTTTCCAATTTTAATATTTTCTACTGCTAACGTTTGGTGGCTTGCTTTAAGGGTGGGGTCAACTAATCGACCTTTTGGTGGGGGTAGGCGGCCGGGGAAATTGGATTTGGATCTTTTTGTGTGAGAAAGTCCTTTGCAATAGAGAAAATTCAGAGGATCGCCGCCGCGAGCTATGTTATTGGTAGGGGCTGGTTCGGTTCACTTCAATACAAATGTTAGTAATATTTAATTCAAAATGTTAAAATTTTAACGGTTTGAATTTTTTAAAATTAGAAATGAAACCGTTTCGATCCAAATCGTTAGAGGAAATTTGTTAGCTTCTGACTCTAAAGGAATTAAAAAGTACCGATCTGAAACCTAGTATTTATTTCAAGAATACTTACTAAAAGACTCAATATCCGGTATATGAACCGAAAAAACTAGATAGACTATTTTTTTTCTTTGAAGTCTTGGTTTATAAAATCTTCCAACGCCATTACAATTTGGTAAATGATAAACATGAGCACAAGGTTAGGGACTTGTTTGTAATCACTGGCAGGTGCAAAGAGCCATATTGCGGTTGGATTTGCATCTTTTAAGAGCAATATTATTTATTACAAAATTTTACTTTGTAAATAATATATTTTAAAATTAATAAAAAGTATTGTATTTCTTAACGGTTCAGTTTGGATTTAACAGATTTCCAAATTAACGAAACGGTTTGAATTCTCAAACTATTTGACTTTTATCTAGTCAAATCTAAATCGTTGGATAAATAACGATTTTGAGCGGATCGATTAATAATTTTAAAGGATTCATGACCACCCCTAGTTATGGTATTATTTTTCACACGGAAAATTTAAAATATTAAATTTAACTCTTGTAAATGACGATATCGATATCATATGTAGATATATTATATTTCCTTTAATTTTCTCAATGTGATTGTATAAAAAAGAACGGAGCTCAAAACAACGTGAATAAGTGATGAATCTATAAATTTTATTGATCAAGAAAAAATAGTGTAGGTCTAACACATTGATTTTGAACATAGAAATTTTAAATGCTAACTTGTATGTTTGAGCTTGTACATCACTCTGTCTTTCAATCGTTATTTCGATTTTTTAGTGGTGTTTTGTCAAATACTTTTATCTTCATAATAATCACATATACTCAAAAATACATTGATATATAGAATGTTGGGAAACTATGGTAGTAGAAAAAGTAAGATACGTAAGATCAATAGCTTTTATGTTTATGTACGATGATAAATATAATGTATCTGCATGTGAGATTTTTACGATTGGATCGAAAATTTTCATTCTCAACCACTAGTAAGGGATTCACACTACCTAGTCGGGGTGTATTTGCGAGGAGTGAGAATGTGAAAGTGATGATGAGAAGGTCAAATTTGAGAGTGCCACTGCCAAGTACTTGTCACACCTACCCTTTTGGTTGGAGACCTAATCTTGGATTGGTTAATACCAATTTTACCATCATTTTCTAGAACTTTCGAGACTATAGATGAGTTTAATATTGCATAATGCTATAAATACACCTTTGTGTTTCCCTTCATTAAAATATGAAATGTCATTACAAGCCAATGGTTAGTCTCCGCCATCGTAATGTGAAAACAAAAATTCATGTTCCATGTGAAATAAAATGTAATATTACCTAGTTGTATAATTTTGTAAATGTTTAGAAAAAGTTGAACTACTTCTTTGTAACTAATTTTTCTAGATAAGTGATTTTTGGAATAAACGGGAGAAGTCAAACACAGTTATCATCTTTTATGATTTCGCTAAAGTTTGAGTAATTTTAGAGTCACTCCATTCATTTTTGCATGAAAAACGTATACTTTAAGTTTAAGAAAGGTCAGACGGTCCAATTTGTTTGATGGCCTTAGGCAAAAAAAAAAAAATGAATTTTATCACTTACACACAGTAATGAGTAAATCTAACATAATCAAATTCTAACATAATCAAATTTCATCAAAAATATTTGAACCTCTTCGAGAGATTATTAAACTCTACTACTTTAAATTTTAGAACATAATTATTTCAAAATGAAAAGACACCACAAGACACGTGTTTCATTTTCTTCCATGATTAGCAAACAAATCCCAAAAATCCCTAATTCCGTCGAATTGAGTTTCAAACAAACTACACCTCACAAGTCCCAAATGGCAAAAACCCAAACCAAAAATATCCATCATTTTCATATTCCCTAAGTTGCCCCTCTAGGTTGTCTCAGCCGCAGCCGCGCCAGCATTATTTGGTAGGGCTAGTTTAGAGATTAAATATACAATTTTGGATAAAATGAATTATAGCTAATATAAGGAATTACGATATGCTATACCCCGCAAAACACGTGCGAGCAGTGATGGCACTTTCCCGGCACGCAAACCGCCGTTCTAATTCCATCGCGTTTCGCTCCAAATTGGGATCCCTCCAATCTAAACCCCTCATTATAAATTTTTCCCGAGATAATCTGTTGTACTTTCCAATTAAAAAAAAATCTGGGAGAATTGGTGGAAGAAGATAATGCATTCCCTCAGCCTGAAAGTCTGCGCTGATTACTGTTCTGGGACGAGAACGTGTTTGCCGGGTCGAGGGAGTTTCAGTGTTGCGAATTCGGAGGTTGGGAGCTTAAAAGTCGGGTCGGGGTTTAGGGATTTCAGGAGAGTGGGTCCGGTTGTTGCGTGTGGTTCGGAGAGGAGCGGTAATGGGGGGAGTGGAAGTCAGAGTTCGAGTCAGAGTCCGGGTGCGGGTCAGAAACCGAGTTCGTTTTTGTCTCGCGGTCGAAGCTGGGCTTTGTTGAAGCAGCAAATGGAGGTTGCTGCAAAATCCGAGGTGAGTAAATTGGCGAACAAACATTTGGGATTTTCCTTCGCTTCCATCTTTTTCTCGCAAACCAAACATAGACTTATGGGTTTGAGATTTGTTTTGGATGCTAGGATTACGAAGAGGCTGCGAGGATACGTGACTCGTTGAAGCTGTTAGAAGAAGAAGAGCCGGTTTTGTGGCTCCGAAGAAGAATAAAGGAAGCAATCTCTGAAGAAAGGTTTGAGGTAATTCACTCAAGTTTTTATTTATTTTTTTCTTTGGGAAATGGAGGATGTTCAATGCTTAGCATTGGGCAGAAAAATATGATACCAACTTCATTTCACGATCATTTTGATGTGCGCAGGATGCAGCTAAGTATCGGGATGAGCTAAAGGAAATTGCCCCTTATTCTTTCCTGAAATGTTCAAGTGATGCAACAACTTTGGTAAAAGAATGCGCTATCTTATCACATTTTTACATTGCTGTTTGTGCTAGATTCCTGCTGCTTCTGTTTATCTTATAAATGGGTCCATTTTTTCATACTTCAATCCAATTTGTTTCTGTTTTAAAAATGGAATCATTATGACTGTCCATGGAAATTCAGTTGGAAGGTATAATACTTTTAGACTGGATAAGTTGAAATTTGATAGAATTTGACCAAATGTATAGTTTGAAAGAGACATGCACAAGCTAATTGATGAATTTTGAAGTAAAATCTTTGTTGTTCAGGGAATTCGGGTTCAAGTTAGGAGTGTGTACATAGAGGGCAGAAGTCAGCCTTTAAAGGGGCAACACTTCTTTGCGTACAGAATAAGAATTACCAATAACTCAGACCGCCCTGTTCAACTTCTTAGAAGGCATTGGATTATCACTGATGGCAATGGAAAATCAGAGAATGTCTGGTGAGATAGTCTTTTTTTCCATGCTATCCATTATCTCTTCTGGATATCTTAATATCAATTTGGTGCTGATAGTTAATGATGGATTTTTCTTATTTTGTTTACCAAATTTGTGTATTTTTTCCCGCTCATCACAGGGGGATTGGTGTAATTGGTGAACAACCGGTTATTCTTCCTCAAACTAGTTTTGAATACTCATCCGCATGCCCACTAAGCACTCCATCTGGCAGAATGGTAAGATTTGATACTTCTCTTCTCTTCTATGCTTCCCTGAAAACTTATATAAATGTTATATTTGAAGGGTTTTGTAAATTAATACACAAATAAAAAGGCTCGAACTTTCCTTAAATGTGACTTCTCTGTCCACTATACTCTTTTCAATTACAGTTTATATTTCATAGTTAAAATGAGTGATGTTTAACATTTGATGAATATTTCAAAATGAAGCAGCTATATGGCCTGAGCATCAAGAAATTAACTAATCAAACATGTTATATTCCTACGTGAAAGGCTTTGAAATTGCTTCGGGCAGTGCCTTTTTATTCTCACCTTGCCAGAAAATGTGAAATGGAATGGATTTGTTTCCATCCATTGACATTGACAATCTACAGGTGTAAACCCCGGCAGCACTAAACTGATGCTCATATAAGTAGAGTCCAATAACGATGTGTTGTGACGTGTGAGGCTTTCCCTTGGTTCTCGTGGAATAGATCAAATTTCTTTCTCTAACTGTAGTGGTTTTGGAGATTTCTATACTCGCCTTTAACTCCACAAGGAATGCATGTAGCTTGGAGGAAAAGATCCTTAAGGCTAAATACAGTTATTCACACGTTTCCATTGTTTTTATTTTTTTTAATATAGTTTCATAGTTCCTTGATCAATGTACTTTTTCATTGATAGTTTCCAAATAACTTGAGTTCCTTCTTCTTCGAATCAGAATACTCTTACGCTGCGTTTGGATTAGTAAATGTAGAAGGAAAAAAAAGGGTTCTTGGATTTGATTTCTTTCTCGAAATTGTTTAGTGATACTCTACATTTATAATTGTGTATGTTATGAGATTGGAAGGTGAATCTCAAATCTTCATGGAAAATGTGTTATTTTAAATATAGTCCATAAAGTTTGACAAAAAAAAATAGTCTATAAATCATAAAAAATATAGAGTTCTAGTATCGATCTTAGAAAGTATCAATACCATTTTTTTTTTATCTAGAAAAGTATAAATGAAATAGTGATACATCAATATCCTTGATTTTAATTATGCAAATCCAGATGCAGCCTCAGCAAATTAATTTATTTTTTGTTTGCATAAATTGCAGGAAGGCGACTTTGAGATGAAACACATCAATAGGGTAAGTTCACAAACCTTTAGCGTGGCTATTGCCCCATTTTCCATCTCTATATTGGGAGATGATACCGAAACCTTTTGATTTTGAGAAGTGACTTATGGGCATCGTTTTGGAGAGACAGAGGAATTCATAAAAACATATTCTATGTACCCAAGTGCAAGTCATTTGGGTTCTTGGGTAATTGGTATAGGAATGAGTACAGGAATCTATTTAGCAAATTTACGAGAATGATTAGTTTTTAAAGATGAAATTATAGGCTTAGTGAGAGTTTTGTAAGGGACCATATTCGGGAAAAATTCTCATTAGCCTAGGCGTTGGATAGTGTTTTTAAATCCATCGTAACTCTGTAGCTGGATTATTAGGCTTATAATTTCGTCAATAGTTCATTCGAATGATGCATGATTTGATTTTGATTTTTTTTTTTATATAACAACCCTCTGAAATGTAGGCTGTCGAATTGGGAAACTGAAATATCTCAAATTAGACAGTTGTGCTTGTTACGTATGAGTTGTGTCCGAATCTGCTGATTTTGCGTCTGATTTGTGTTCTATGTTGTGTTTGATTTGTTTTCTGCTATCGTAACATGATCTCGCTGTTGTTCTGTATGTAAAGTTCATGTTGTAAGCAATTATTTTGTTGAAGGCGGACGCGTTTGCTTATCAAATGAAACTGAGTTTTTGGAAATTGGAAATACAGCTTTTTGTTCTTGAACTTGACTTGTGCTTATGAGTTTATATGCCCTTTCAGCACAGTACTAGTTACCCAGTTAGCCACACATATTCACATTAAAAACAAAAAATGTTCTATGATTTTAGTTTGCTGGCTTTTGGGGCAGCATTATAGGTCTCTCTCTCTTCCAACCCACCCCCCTCTTCTCTCCTCATTATTGTCCTTTTGTTTGTTGGTATTATTTAGCACAATCTCTGTTCCTTGATGATGGGATATTCATTTTGTTTGTTTTGTGCTTGAATCATTCATTATAATGTTAATTACTAAAATTAGTCTTGTTCTTTAATTAAATATTGTAAAGGAAAGTTCAGTAATTCGTCACCCTATTTTTTAACCGCTCTTGAAAGTCATTATTATTTTTCTTCTGAAAAAAACCCATTATTATTTTTCATTATAAAATTAAGTACTTTTGCCATTAGAAATTCTATCTCTTCCTTCTTCCCAACATATATTTTCTTTGGATTTTTTTAATGAAAAAATAAAATGCTCATCCCAATTTTTATATGCAATAAAAATCATATTTACAATAAATCTAAAATCTCCGCGATAAGATAACGCACAAACATTCTCACTTGTTACGATCTGTACTACATATACTACGATATATATACGACAATAACATAGAAGTCCAAAGAGGTGAGGTGAATACAATCGAGAGATATGAGAAAAGCAGAAATCATCTCAAATTTAATTTAAAATGTATAAATAATTAACTAATAATATTGAACATAAAGGGATACAACAGTGCTAAAATACATGAAGGAAGTCAATTACTTTATTTATCCTGCTTACATGTGGTATTGAGATTAGAACAGAAGCAGGCTTTGGTTGACGTTGTAGGATGGATGATGGATGATGGATGGTGGATGGCCACATAAACTCAAAACATGACAACAGAATAAGAGTTTAGAAACGGGGTTGAACCCATGCAATTGGTATTCTACTTGCTGGTGGGGAATTAATCACGCATGGCTCCACTCTTCGTTGTTCCATATGGAAAATACCAACCTCTACGTGCCTCATAAAATCAGCATGGGTGTAGTATATGCAATTGGATTTGCATCCGGAGAAACTCCTGGCGTCGATAGAAAAACAAGAATTAGCATAACCTACAAAATGGCTTCTATTCCCCAAGTTTGTTACCTCCAACTTCATCTTCGTGTTTGGATTACTAAGCGGCACCTCAAACACTCTAAACCCAGTGGTTGCTGCTTTGTAGTACCATATATGTTCAACATGTCTGCAAACCACCAATAAAGACCCTGCGCATTCCACAAGGTAAAAATGCAACCTGTGAGCCTGAGCAGAGGGATGAAAGTAACGGGAGCGAGCAGACCCCTCAAAGTAATGATACCTCGATCAGTCTCATTTCCTCAACAACTCTGGTTTTTGCTTGCATAAGGTCTTCAATGTCGCAAATCAAAATGTTGCCAAGACGGTCCACGGCATAAAATTGTCCTTGATAATAAGCAATATCATCATATAACTCATTCCGTCCCCTTGTATCATCAGATGCATCAATCATGGTCCAACAATTGTCTTGAGGCCTGCAAAACGCCAATTTTCCCGTGAGATAGAGAACCATGACTATGAAATCCTCCGACCTAGACCTACAAGTAGAAGGATTTGATGATAATACAAACTTCCGTATCATTAAATTATCCCGATTAACCTCCTCTTGACCTCCATGACATTGGTAGTTTTTATATATCAAGTTATCTGGAAGCTCAATGCGGGTACTCTCAAAAGGATGCAGCAGTCTAATACTCCGATCGTCAAATTGAGACATTAACCATCCTAGAGAAGACCAACACGTCAACTCTCTACCAACTTCAGGGAGATAACGTTTGAAAAACTTACCTGTTGCCAAACTGTAAAATATGGCAGTGCCGCTAGACCCGGTACATGTAGACAACCAATGGAAACACTGGTGTGTCGATGATCCACCACCAGTAAAGTTTTCCTTCACGGCCGCGGATCTCCATGCTGTGCAAACTTTACCATAAGCAATAAAATCCTCCCAAGAAACGACCTGTCTCGCAATATGCACAACAGCATCTTGAGGAAGAGCTGACCAACTAGCCACCAAACATCTCCCTCTCTTGGCCTGCGCTACGTTGGTAGAGGCCAGAGATGCCATGTAAGAAGATTGATCAATCAATATCAGTAGTGCTGTTCAAAATTCAAGAAGGTTGAATCAGAGTTGTATACAATTTAGTGAAGCATTAATGTATAATACGAAGATCAATCAATATTGGTAGTGCTGTTCAAATTTCAAGGAGGTTGACTTGAATCAGAGTTGTATACAATTTAGTGGAACATTAATGTATAATACGAATAGGTTATGAGGTGCCCTTTGTCTATTTATACTACTAATAAGTAATACAACCACTTTAGTATTTGTTCCCCAATTATTAGCTTAGGATGCCTGATTGCACCAGGATTTCATTCAAAGATAGAAACCTCAATTATACACGCATGTTCAAACAAATTAAAAGAGTATTTACCTCACTCCTTCAGAAATCCTACAGAAATTTATGCTTGTTATAACCAAAAACAATCAAACAAAAAGAAAAGACACAAACATTACCCCTTATTTAACGCTGAGACCCAAAGTCGTAGTTCGCAATCAGATTATTTGCGTTTCTTCAAATCCGTCGGTTCTGGATTGAAATTCATTTCTAATAACTTATCTCTTCCTTCTCGTGTCGTCGCCTTTGTCCTTTTTTAAATATGCAAATCCAGATGCACCCTCAACAAATTGATTTATTTTTATTTTTTTGCATAAATTGCAATGAGGCGACTTTGAGATGAAACACATCAATAGGGTAAGTTCACAAACCTTTAACGTGGCTATTGCCCCATTTTCCCTCTCGATGTTGGGAGATGACATCGAAACCTTTTGAATTTTGAGAGGTGACTTATGGCCATCGTTTTTGGAGAGGCAGAGGAATTCATAAAATCATATTCTATGTACCCAGATGCCAGCGCAACTTAAGTCATTTGGGTTCTTGGGTAATTGGTGTAGGAGTAACTACAGTTCTCTATTTAGCAAATTTACGAGAATGATTAGTTTGTAAAGATGGGATTATAGGCTTAATTAGTGGCAGTTTTGTAAGGGAACATGTTCGTGCAAAATTCTCATTAGCCTAGATGTTGGATGGATAGTGTTCTTAAATCCATCATAACTCTGTAGCTGAATTATTAGGCAGGCTGGATAGTGTTTTTAAATCCATCATAACTCTGTAGCTGAATTATTAGGCTGGATAGTGCTTTTAAATCTATCATAACTCTGTAGTTGAATTATTAGGCTTCATATGATATCATTCTTAATGCTTCAATAATTCATTCGTATGATGCATGTTTTGATTTGATTTTTTTTAAATAAAAAACAACCGTCTGTTGTGAAGGAAATTCGGTATGAGAATGCAGAGAGAATATGGAGAGGCAGGAAGATGAAAATAGTACGTCTGATTATTATGAGATCATTAAGGTTTACAAAGATAATTATCCCTTATATAGGAAAGGATAATTAATAAATACAAAAGGACAAAACTACCCCTAGTACCTATTACATAAATAGGCATAGCCATTTAACTATTTACAACACTCCCTCTTGGATATTTCATGTAATGGTACTGCTTGCCTACGCACTTATTTGTTGCCTCGTTAAAACCTTGTCAGGTAACAAAAACCCTATGGGACAAAAATAACCCTAGTCGAAGGAAAAAGAATGCAACATGAGTATATGTGATCACATCGGAATCTTCTGAGGTAGCTGATGTCGTCTCTTCTGGAATACGGGTAGATAATCCGCCTTTGAGATAAAATGCATAAGTGTTGCTCCACCAAAACCTTACCCGGTAAACCCAGTGGGAAAAACCCGTGGTTGAAGGGAAAAAATATGTAAATGCATATGAGTCAAATCATAGTATCTTCAGGATGCATCGCTAGCTACCCACTTAGCCATACACATCCAGATTAAAAGAAAGAAAGAAAAAACTATGATCATACAAAATGCATGGCCAAACAGCTTAAGCCTTACAGCTTACCCATTTTTGGCAGGCTTGGGAACATGTAAAGTCGATGCCTCTTCTATATAAACTTCTCTTTATATAACTTGTCCTAGTATTTTTATGAGCCTCTATGTGATTCTATCACTCCTTTCATTTCAATTAAAAACTCATCAATTGCTGCAAAATCAATTTGGTTTCTTAATTTTCTGTGGCCAAATCAATATGAAGGGCAGCAATATAGGTCTCTCTCTCTCTCTCATTATTGTCCTTTTTCTTTTGGTATTATTTGGCACAATTTGTTCCTTGATTATGGGAAAGCTCAATAACATTCCTCACCCTATTTTTTTACCACTTTTCAGGGCTCTTAAAACTCATTAGTATTTTTCTTCTTAAAAAAGGTCATTATTATTTTTCATTACAAAAATAATTACTGTTTCCATTAAAGAAAATTCACCTTTTCTTCTTCCCAACATATATATTTTTTGGATTTTTTTAATGAAAAATTAAAATGTACATCCCAATTTTTTCGTTTTGTTCGTCGACAAAAAAAAAACAGCAAAAATAGACAATCATTCCAGCATTTTGTATCGCATTTATATATAAAGTCGGACTTACATAAATTACAAACACTCGTTAAGAAGATTATACTTGCAAGTAATTTTTTTAAAATAAATACCCCAAAATTAGGGTTGCCCATTTTCCAAGTAATTTGTGGCGTCCACCTGGTTTTGGTGTTGCTTGCTTCCCACGCTTGTCACAGCCTTAACTAAACGACTAGTTTGACATCTGTTTTAAAACAACTGTGGTCTTCCCCAGTCACACGCTCCGATTATGCAACACGTCACCGAAAGCAAAAAAAAAAAAGTAAATAAATAAATAGAAACTTAAAAAAAAGGTCTGAGTGGAATATAATTTTATCTGCAGAGTTAATTTCCTGCAATTTGATGTCTTTATCTTTTTCTCTTTAATCTTTATTGATTTGCAACTTCTGATGGAAGTTATAAAAAGCCATTGAAGGCGGTGAATTTTGGTCGACTTTTTTAAGCAGAGAGGACAAATGGCAAAACCTGCATTTTCCACGTGTTATTTTGTTTTATTTCTATATGTTTTAAGTGACCAGTCATTGGTCTAAGAGTCTAAGGTAGGCCATACATAGTCCATGTAGGAAGGCACCAATCTGATGCTTTAACATGCTCCCCATTGCTTGCGATCAATAAGCCATGCAAAACTTGCTCCTTCAATCAATGGCCCCATTTATTTTGATTGAAATAATCATCACTTCATGATGACGGGTCCAAAAGATATCATTGGTCAAACATAAGTCATATTGCAAATCATGGATGGTCCCTCTCCAATCACAACCCTAATGCTCTTTCTGGTTGAAACGAGTCACTTTATTCAAATACAAGAAATTTTGATAAATTAATCACGTTGTTATTCGTATGATCATTCGTTTATATTCCTATCATTCGTCTATATTCCCCAAATCCCTTTTCTCATCAAATTGATTGCAAAAGTAGTAGCATAATCAAACTTAATTTGGATTGTAAATTTGGGGATCTCGATTCACCCACTAGGGATTTTATCCACTTGTTTTTTTAGGATTTAATGACGTTCTCCACTCGAGAAAATATTAGATAAGATAGTTTAATTATATTACTTGCATAATTTTACATTAATTTTAGTCTCGTAAATTTTCTTTGCTACAAAATTATAAATGACTAATTTGGACCCGGCTCCTCAAAACCAGTCTTGATACACAAAAAAACATCTTCAAATAAAAAAAGGGCTCAAAAGACAAATGTTCCCTGGCTGGTCTGTTTAATATTGGTAACTTAAAAGTATGGTTATCCAAAAAAAGTTGATGAAAGCACACATTTCACCACTAATTTAATATTTGCATGGAACTATGGAGATTGAGACTTCACAAATTTATTTTGCAAGATTTTGTTTCAAAAAATAATTATATATATATATATATACACACATAAAGAAAGCACAAGGAAAGTGGAGGGCCTTATCGTTATATGCCTTATGCTCAAAGCATTCCATCCTTTTCTCTCTCAAGTCTCAAGAGTCTCTCTCTTTCAGTTTCTTTCTCTGCATCCATTGCAAACAAGCAACGCATCTCTTCCTCCTCTCTCACACAAACCACATTTTCTTGCTCTCCCTTGTAAGTATCAATCTTTCCTTTGCTTAGAATTCAGCTGCTCATTATATATAAGGTAAACTTAGAAACCAAAAATGTCGGTTTTTCGAACAAATTAAAAAATGAGCCTAAAGTTTGGAATCTCCGCTTAATCTCATGCTTTAATGCGTTCAAATACGAGATGGGGTTTTGTTCATTTTCTCTCCTTTTCACTTTCCATTCCAGCTAAGAAATCAAAAGTCTAGAACTTGGAATTTTCTGATGAATCATAAATGTGGCTTCTTTGCAGTTGCAGTACTATCTTATCCATCTCCTCTCTTCTTTCTCTCTGGATCTGGATTTTCATAAATTTGTTTGTAATTTGGTTGTTTCTATGAGCATTTTCAACTTTCCCTTTCATTTTATTCTCTACACTTTATTCTCACGTTTCTTTTTGGGTAATAATACCATCAAAGCTCATATTTTTTTAAAACTCTGATTTTTTTTTTCTTCACACACTGCCATCTGGGTTTTTCAAGTTTCTCACCATTAATCACTTCGCAACACTAAAATTCCGTACTTTAATTTCATTTTTTTGTAAAATTTTTGGTTTCTTTCTCAAAGTTTCCATTTTTAATTTCTCAACCACCATGAGTTTTTCAACAGGATTTCCGAAAGGCTCTTCTTGGCAGCCAATCATGACAACTGATACAACAACTTCAAGTTACTGGCTCAACTGGAGGTTCTTAATTTGCCTCATTTGGGTCCTCTTTGCCATGGTACTTTCTGTGATTCTTGTCTGCAAATTCGAGGGTCGAACACGCGAAAACAGAGAGACAGCAAGAACATCTGCAGGAGCTTTGTTTGAGGATGAGACATGGAGGCCATGTTTCAAAGGAATCCACCCAGCCTGGCTTCTTGCTTTCAGAGTTTTTGCTTTCTTTGTGCTTCTGGCTCTGCTCATTGTCACTGCTTTTGTGGATGGAGGTGGCATCTTTTTATTCTACACACAGTAAGTTCGCAATTTCTTGAACCAGATCTCTTATTTTGCATATGGGCATGGTGCTTCAAATTTGTAGTAGCTTTTTAAATTTATTAATTTTTTTTACACAATCCGTGTAAAGATCCGAATCAAATTAGTTAAGTTGGTTTGGTTTGCAGTTTGAAAAATGAAAAATTGTGAAATTTAAGTTGAAAAAGAAATTAAGTATATAAACTGAGTCAAATATGTATTAGATAAACAATCCAAACCGTAATCACTCCGAACTGATTTGATCAGTTTATCAAACTGAGTAATTCCACTTTGAGATATTTCAGTTTAAGTTTTGAAAAAAAAAAAATTCGGAATTCGAATTGTTTTGTATTTTAAGCAAAAGCCGACACAATCCAACCTCTGCCCATCCCTAGTGTACCAAATTTTCACATAGATTTATGATCAAGTGATGTTCTGTTTATGCCATTTGCCTCACAAAATCTCTTAGTTGGCTTCTAATTTGGTTATGTTTTTTTTCTTGGTTTTGGACAGATGGACATTTACATTGGTCACTCTATATTTTGGGGTAAGTTGTACAAAGCTCTCAAATGACTAAAACATTTACAATATTTGTCTCGAATATTTTTCAATTGCTGCTCATTTCAATTTCCATGTCTAGCTTGGAACATTTCTCTCCATCCGGGGATGTCACCGGTACCACAAGAAAACGTCCGGCGATAGGGTTGAAAGTTTTGAGGCGGATCCCGAGCAAGGCACGACGGAGAAAGCCCCAGCCTCCCATCTACAAGGACCACAGCAACCTCTACCTCGCCAACCCGCCGGCTGTTTAGGCTATCTCTTCCAAATCATTTTCCAAGTAATTAAAATGTTTAACAACCTCTAAAACTTCCTCTTAATGGTTCATCCTTCTTGTTTAATTGGCTTAATCAATTTTGTTTTACAGATGAATGCAGGTGCTGTGACTCTCACAGATTTCGTCTTTTGGTTCATACTTGTTCCGTTTCTCACAATCAAAGATTACAACTTGAATTTTGTAAGCGCTTTCTTGATGTTATTTCGTTTCATAACTGGGATTAATCTGCGTTAATGCTATGATTTTGACAGGTGATTAACATGTTTCATGGGTTTTCATGACAGCTGCTTATAAACATGCACACAATCAATGCTGTTTTCTTGCTTGGTGAGACTGCTCTGAATAGCTTGGTAAGTTCACTAAATGCACAGGCTCGTGATTCTCTTATCATTAATCATCCATATTCGATTAAGTCCCTTTTTTTTCCTCTTCAAATTGCAGCCGTTCCCGTGGTTCCGAATCGGGTATTTCTTCCTCTGGACAGTCACTTACGTAGTTTTCCAGTGGGTTGTTCATGCTTCCTTCAAGCTCTGGTAAAATCAAAATCATCATCCCTTTCATTTCCCATGTTCTAAAAACTGTAGCTAAATATTGAGATGGTTTTGTGTTTGCTAAACAGGTGGCCATATCCATTTCTTGACTTGTCATCTCCATATGCTCCACTCTGGTGTGTAATCTTAACCCTAACCCTAATCTCCTTGTATTGTTTGCTACCAATCACTTCCTAACATTTTTGCTGCTTCTTTCTGCAAACCCTAATCAAAGGTACTTGTCGGTCGGGTTACTGCACATCCCATGCTACAGCATTTTTGCCCTAATAATGAAGATGAAACACCATATGTACTCAACACGATACCCTGAATCTTATCAATGTGGGAGATGAATCAGGCTTCGGGTCTTCGAAAGTAGCTCAAGCCTAACATGATATAGTATGCAGGAAAGAAAAATATTGTTCTATAATTCTTTGTAGAAGGAGAGCAGCAGAACAGAGATGACATTTTTAGAACCATGGATCCATCAATGCCTTCAAATGCCTTCAAAAAAATTACGGGAGAAAAAAGAAAAATGTAGTTTGGCAATTAATTTTTGGTTGCTCAAGCATTTCTCCTAATCAGTGGCATACTTGTAAGAGTTGCAACTAGCAACTGCAAATATACATAGACATCACAAAAAGAAATTCATCATAGATTATTCTCATCCTAACCTATAGTGTTATTCTTTTCTTCCATTCAATATAGACTCAGTTTATATCTACTTTCTATTAATTTCCCACTAAGTTCATACCAAAATCAATCTTCTATTTGATATTCTCATTCAAAAGCAAAATTCCAAAAGTAATTCGGAAAAAATCCAAATAAAGGAAAACTTGGGCTGTATATTTAAACACCCTAGATTTACCTGAATTTACTTGTAATGTGTGATTTACATTCCAAAGGACCATCTAAAAAGAAAACATCTTGTCCAACCTTAACAATTTAATTAGCTAAACAATGTTGGTGTCTTTTTATGATTATTTAATACCAGCAGGTGCAAAAAAATTGAAGTGCGAGTTCAACTCAAGCAAAAATAGTATGATACAATGCAGAGACAGATGGTTAGAGAGAAGTGCTTGGTAACGAACCCATTAAAATGATGGTGTCGCTTTCTTTGTGTCCCGTTGGCTTCTCTGGCTTCACCTTGGAAAATATTCCAGAGAGTAATCTGGAGCTCGAGCCTCCTCCGAAAAAGTCTAAGAGTCCGCCAATCTCAGAACTAACCCCAGAGTTTGCCCTCTTCATGAGGGGTGCTGGTTCATCTGCCCGGAGGTGTGCCCCACAATTGCAGTATGTAAGCTTTCTGAAGCAAGGCTTGTGGAATAGTGATTCACAAGATGGACATTTTTCAATCTCATCCTCCTGCCAATAAATTTTACAGTCAGACTACAACAACCATGTGCAATACTCATCAATTCGAATGTCCCTCCATTCCAGACAAGAGAACTCAAATATAAGGATCAAGATTTCTTAGTTAAGAAAAGAAAATGCTCATTTGAATTTGAAAATGAGAAGATCTCTCCGGGCAATAAAAACAAAAAAAGTAGCTTATAAGCTTATAGGAATTAATGTTTTAGGGCCACCGATTCCAAGTGCTTGATTTTATAGGTAGTAAAACATTGAAAGATAAAGAAGAGTAGCGTGTTTTCAGGTCAACACTAACTTGATGGGCCAAAAAGCAAATGCTCCAAGTTATACGATACAGACTTCAGGAACACTCGCATTAATGTAGGTCAGCAAGAAAATATCTTGTTAGGCATGTGAACAGGATACACAACCATTGTGTAATAGAACCACAACTGCCTACCTGAAAAGGGAAAATGAGAGATGAACGGTCATTGCATGCTTGTCGTGCCCTGCATGGGACTCCCACATCACAGCATATGAGACACTGCTCAGCTATATGATCCAGAATTTTCCTTGAGACAGTTTCCACTATAACAGGCAGCACTGCCACAAAATAGTGTCAATATATACAGCACATATAACATCAGGCTACACAGGTATGTTCATAACTCTAAGCTATTCCCGGAATAAAAGAAGTCCAGGTAGACATGACATGACATAAGATTCTGATTAGAAGCTGACCAGCAAAGGCTCCTTTTGAAAGATCAATGAGGTCTCTCAGTGCAAAAAAATCATTGCTTTCTAGAAGATATCTTCTAGACCCGAGTCCTTTGTTGATTGTCCTATGGAATGGGCAGCGAACATAAGGAAGCATGGTGCCAATTTTCTTCCTGATACCCATAACCTGAAGCAAGGCTGGAACTTTTGAGAAAAGGAGTGGATTAACTGCACTCACGCAGAGCATGGGCTGCAAAACAAATGTTCATCAAGGAAATGAGGTAGTGGTTTGAAAGCTATTAAGGCAGTACTCAAACAACTAACTTGGATTCAAAAAGTTAAAAGTGATTCCAGAAAGGAGGGAACTTGAGTGTGTCTGTTAAGGAAAATGAGGTACTAGGTGACATTGTGATATAGGATAAGTGCAACAATTAAGGTTGTACGTCTAGTCTCCCTTAACATAAACATTTCCAGAATACACTGGAATTGGATGGAAGCCCGGCAGATATGACCAGGAAATGGGATAAACCTGTTCCCACTTTCATACTCTGTGGAAGCTTGAATACCAACGCAAGTGTCTAAAACTTATCGTTCATATAAAAAATCTGCTTAGTCATGTCTTGATTGACAACAGATACAGAATTCAAATCACAAAGAAGCCCAGTGTTCATCTTACCTGGTCACGTATAGAATCCAGATAAGATTTAGCCAACTGAGAAACTGGATGTTGAGTAAAATCCCAGTTATGCAACACTCTTGCAGGTATGATTGCTAATTCATTTGTATGGCACGAAGAGCAAAATAATTGACCAGTATATTCACAAAGCCGTGGCTTGCCCCATCCTAATGTCTGTGCAAAATCTCCTATTAAAGTCTTTCCATCATCAAAATGCTTGTGGCATCCAGCACAGGTATAATATTGTGCTTCTAGCATCTGCTTCAAAGATTTGTATTGTCGAATCTCAACTATAAGTGAAATGGTCTTTCCCAAAGTTGAAACGTTTTCTGTGTCTGCTCTTCTCGTAAAAGACTCAGACGTATTTGATGCCATGGAACAAGGAAATGAATCTTTAGGAGAAAGAAACCATATTAATGCGCTCGGCGGACTGGAAAAGAACCTGTAATGAAGAACGGACTGTAGACACTCTTGGATGAGAACACTTCTCTCTGCAATAACATCAGGAGATGCATTTCCAAATATCTTTCTGGATTCCTTTTCTACAGCAGACCAGGGAGAAGGTAGACTCCATCCGTGGTTAGCAAACAAGGTTTTCAATCGGCGATAGAGTGTAAAGAAATCACGATATCGACGTTCAACCTCCCATTGATCCTTACCACTCCACACCCTCATTATATACACAGTGTATTCTTTCACTCCGACCAGTCTTTCACTAAATGAGACATCTCCCTTCTTCTTCCTTGCACCAACCACTTCGACACCATCAATTCGCAACAAATGCTGATTGAACAGGTAAGTATCATCTGTATCTGAAGTAGAAGCCGTCGACCCACCATCCCTTAATGGCAGAGATTTCTGTGATTGTAAGAATCTATTACCTTGACCGAACCTTGCCCCTGGGGACTCAGAAGAGTCAAGCAGAATTTCTTCCATTTCATTAACAACTTCATCATAGAATTCATTTCGCTCAAGATTTTCTGCCTGCAGAATTGGGCAAATAGGAAATGAGATACAGACACTTGACTTAACAAAATCAAACATAAATATTCTTATATATAATCAGACTGCCATAGCATATAATGCACCAATATCATTAACCAGCTATTCACTTGCAGAAGGTAGTTGGTGCAACAAATAATCTAAACAAGCATGCCGATGATAAGTATTGGTAAGCTATTTATGCAACCAAAAATAGCTTCCAAGACAAGCACTGACTAATCTTATATGTACGCCAACATGAAATCATATTTGGCTTAGTCCAAGTGAATGAAAATATGATTAAATTGAAGTACAGCAATTTAGTAAATGTCAAGTGCCACCCAAAATAAAAACTGACCATGACTAACCTTAACTGGCATAGGATAGTCTTCAAAGATATATTCCGAAGCTGGACTTTTCCTTGTATTATTTTCAAACGATGATGGCGGCTTACTTGGCTTATGAACTTCAAGGAATTCCGTCTTAATATTTCCAAAAGTTCTGACTGGATTAGTTGCTATATCAGTAAGTGGGTCCAGTTTAACTTTTAAAGTTCCCAACTTCTTATTTTCTAAATCTTGACCAACATTTCCAGTGACCTCCCTAGTATTCACATATGCATTCGCCTTAAAAACATCATCATCCAAAGTTCTCAAACCCTTCTCCACAGGACTTTCTTTTGCTTGTGGATCTACCTTGAAGACATTGCCAATCAAGTTATCTATCAAACATTTTTCTGATTCATTAGGGCCTGAAACTTGATCCTTAGACAAAGGAATATCTTTTGAATCTTCTTTATCTGGTACTTGAACATTTTGAAAATCAGTTGGGGTCGTAAAAGAATTTTTCGTAAATTCAACCAAATTATCAATAGCTTGGACTTGGTAACTGGCCACAGGAATGTCCTTCATATCTTCTACTCCCTCTGCTTCAACAAAACTTGCAGAACTAGCTGGAATAAAAAAACCCTTAACATTTTCTACCAATTTCTTATCAGCTTGAACTTGCTTGTGTTCCGGATGCACAGCTGTCACATCTTTTTCGTGCTTAGTTTGAAAGGTATTCTGATCCTCAACTGAAGTGACTGGAGGGTAATTCGAAATTTTCCTTTCGGTTTCCACATTCTGTTCCCTCTGATCCTCAAATACATTCCTAGAAAAAGAAGCTCTATTTCCGTTGCTTTCTTGCTCAAAATCATCCCAATCATTCGACCCAAAGGCTACAGATGAATTGATAAGAAACAGATTTTCATTCTTCGGTTTTTCTTGCTGATAATACTGTACATTCCTCTGCCCATTAAATTCTCTCTTGCTCTCATCATCTGAACCATATTTGTACATGGACCCCTCATCCTCTGAATACTCATTTCTAGATGAGGTCCCTTCTTCACTGTTGATCTCTCTTCCATCATATTTTTCAACCTTGGGTACAAATTGGGAACCAGTGCCAGCCCCATTAGAATCATCAACCCCTCCTGCCGACCCACCTTCCAGTCCAACACTTTCTTCTTCCAAAACTCTCCTCCAAACTTCCATGCCCTTTTCATTGTCTTCATCACTATTATCCGAACCATGCTTCAACTCCGAGGCTCCCCTTAAACCCGAAGATCCACTCTCAAGCTTCCAAGACATCAATTCATTTACATCGTCACCTCCGTCAACATCCTCATTTCCATACAATTCCAACCCACCAGACCCATAATTCGCCCTCCACCCACCTCCAATACTATCATCCCCCTTACAAAACTCAATCCTACCGCTCCCTGAAAGTCTCCGATCTCCTCGGTTTCTATCAATCCTCCCTCCCAAACTAAAATTATCCAAACCACCGCTTTCCTCCCCAAAGCCCGAACTTTTCAATGACCCAAATTCGGGCTCCGAAAAATCATTGAAAACCGTGATTGTGCTACACATACTCGGCGTGCCCATCATCGAGTTGGTGCTACAATAGCGCTCGTACTCGGACTCCCCGAACGACGAATACCGGGACGGAGGCGATCGGGGCGAGCAATTACCGTCGCCACCGCCACCGCCCGATTGTCGATCGAACGAAAGGGACAGATCCGGAAAGGCGCCCCCGGTAGTCGTCAATCCATTGCTCATTGGATAGTCAACGAATCATAAATTTTAACTCGAAATCGATGAATTCCAGATACATAGATAGACAGATAAGATTCAGAAGTAGACCTGGGTGGAATCGAGACGACTCTGATTCGATTGGCCGATGGAGCTCCGAGAACGTGACCGTACGTGATGGAGACCCAGATTGTGAAGTGAGCTTTAGCAGAGAGGATTGAAGGCGGGAGGCAATGAAAGACGACGCCGAGTTTTTGAATTGAAGAAGAAGAAGAAGAAGGAAAACGTAGTTTTTAGTTTAAGGACTCCTGTAAAGTTGTCAAATTGTCCCAAAACAAATTCTGTTCTACGTAATTATCTTGCATAGCTATTTTTTATTTATTACTGTTTTACTGCGGATTAAAAAATAGCGGGTTCTTACTCCTCCCAAAAAAGTATCTCACGTTTTAATTCTGTTAATTGGTTTTTCGGTTCAATTTTTTTACCAAAATTGAAATCGAACTGGGTAGTGAATCGATTTTGATTCAGTATGATTCTCACTCTCAAACCCAATTAAATCAAAAACCGACTAAACTGGTTCAATTCGATTTTGAATCGGTTTAATCAGTTTTCTAGCTACGATCAAGTACGAGATCGAGATCCTGGATAGCCCTTCATCCAATGCGAGGCCTCTTAGGGGTGGGACCCCCAGGAGCAAATCTATGCGAGCAGGGCTCACGTGTGTGCGGACCGATGTTGTAACAACCCGAACTTTTAATAAATGTAAATTCGGAAAATTAAATGTAAAAATGACCAATTTGCCCCTAGATAGGGAAAATGTTGACTTTTGACCCGAGAGACTATTTGGACTTCAACCACGGCCCATTACGTAGATCGAGACGTCACGAGTCCGTAGACAGGCGATATGTCAAAATTGGACTTCCGATGGGAAAGTTACTGATCACAGAAGAAAATACGTATTATGCACGTTTTACGAGGTATGAACAGTTGGCTGATTTTTCATTGGTAAAAATATCCAACTTGGACCAATGGATAAGTGACAAGTGTCACTCATCCCATTGGCCTATTAACCCAAAATCATGAGCGACAAGTGTCACCCATCTGATTAGCCCAGAACCCAACATTTTAGGTCCTTATCTTCAGTCATCTTCTCCATTCTTCCCAATCCCGTGAAACCCCTCCCAAACCGTATAACCCAACCTATACCAAACACCCTTTAAACCTCATCTGATGCACCTGGTTTGTGAAGGAAAAAAGGAGAGGACGGTGAGACGATTATGGTGGTGGCCACGACGGTGATCACGACGACGAGGTAAGGAAAAACTCGAAAACTAGTTTTAGTTTAAAAATGGAGTTTTTGGTTTGGACAAGTGTTGATCATTTTAATGGTTTGAACGAGGTTATGGGGGATCATACGAACTCGTGGCGGTCGAAATCGAAGGCAACTATGGCTGGAATCGTTGGCAGTTCGAGGTTGCAGGTGACAGGTACTGTTCATGGTTCGAACAGGTATGATCTAGGTGGTTTCTCTTAGCTTTGATCACGTAGATTGATTAGGGAAGTTGAGACAAGGTTGTAGGAACAAATCAGACTGAAAATAGTTAAGAAATGGCGGTTTTAGGACTAGGTCAGGGTCGCAGGTCTGCGCGACCTGGTTAGAGGAATTTGGGTTGACCCGCCCAAGGTTGAAGATGATGATGACGTCAGCGGGTGACATCATTATCTGACAACTTTCATAGGAGGGCCAGTAGCAGGGTGACACGTGTCACATGTCAGTGCCTAGTCAGCACTAACATGTTAGTGATGTGGACCAATGGTAGGCTGACACGTGACACTATTAGAGTTCTCAGTGATGACGTCATGCTGACGTTAGCGTTTACTTTTGCGTTGACCATGCTCATGGGGGCGCGTGAGCACGAATTTCAAGGCGGGACCAATATCATTCGAAGTGTTCTGACGATCTGAATCTAATGGTGGTGGTTTCGGGTCGATCGGAGATCGTTAGTTTGGTCAAATCGAGGTTTTTCATCTCGAGACACATTGACTTTTTCAGGAGTTTTAGGGTTTTATCCCATGGACTTATATAGATAGTTAATTACCTTCGGATGTGATTTGGACAGGTCCGGAAGTTCTGAAGATGGTGATTTAGCCTCAGGAAGGCTTATGACACGCGTATCAAAGCTGCAGCTAGGACGGTCTGTGAGTGGACTTTTATTTCTAAATATGATGCATGCATAACTGTTTTATATGTTTTATATCTATGTTTTGAATGCCTTGAGTACGTATGTTTGTGGTATTTGGTATTTACATATTTGCACGTATTTTGAAGCGTATGATTTTATGTTGGATTTACATGTGCTTGTGTTTTCATCTGTGGATTTATGGAACGGTTTTGGATTTGGAAATATGAAATCGGGGCATGAGACCCATTTAGTTGATGAACTCTCGGACTTGGAGTCCATTTGATTTAATGAAGTATCGGGTTGGGACACATTTGGTTCGTAAAATGTGATTTCGGGTTCGGGGACCTTAAATGGTTCGGGGACCTTGAAAGTTTTTCAAAGGATTTTATAAAATATTTTCCATATACCATCCTTATACGAAGATATATGGATGGTCTCCTCTAGATGTCTGGGACATTAGGGTAGTCACGGCGCATTGCCTGCGAGGGGTCATTGTACGGAGCAACCGGACCCTATAATGACTCAGGAGCAGGATTTCTATGATTAGACGTTTGGGACGTCAGACATCTGGGATGTCAGAGATTGACCCGAAGAGACCCTAGGCGACACGAGTAGCCTTAGAACGTGATATGACGTCTGGGACGTCAAGCGTCTGGGACGCTAGGCATCTGGGATGCCAAGGATCGGTATTTGGATTATATATTTATTGGATTTATGAAATGGTATTCCTGTGTTTAATAAATGGATTTGGGCAGTGATCCACTTGATTGGATTTACAGTTTTGGGCTGAGTTCCCATACTTGGTGATTTTACGATTTTGGGCTAAGACCCAAATGATTTGAAGAAGGAAATAGTTTTGGTTTTATAAACGGTTTTATTATATTTAAATGAACTAGTTTCTGAATGCATGCATGGTTTTAAGTGAAGGGCATAAATGTCTTCTTTATGAAATGTGTTTTTTATTAAATTATTTATTTTCGTCCACCCACAGCTTTTATGGTTTTTAATGCCCTTCAGGTTGATCGCGGATGTGGGCTGTAGTAGAGACCGAGACATCACACTCCGCCATTGATCCTGGCGCACTCTGGAAGCCCTGTTTGGACTAAGGTTTAGGTTATCCCTTGACACGACCCACCCCCAATACCCCAGGATTAAGGGCTAAGTCATGCTCCCGTTTAACTTACGCATGACACGAAGGCTAAACCGAAGTCCAACCTCCATGTAACACGTAAGCCGGACAAGGGATTTCCAAACGAACCGTCCACAAGTTCCGTACTTCCTAGAGCGCGCAAAATCTACTGTGGATCGCGTGTGTGATGTCTCCGTCTCTTTCTACCAACAGCCCGTACCGCAACAACCTAGAGGGTATCGACAACATAAAAGATTGTGAGTGGACAAAAATAAAGAAGATGTTCTGAACACAGATTATAGAAAATTATATTTATACCCTCCACGCAAAACCAATGCATGCATATGAAAACCTTGTCATAAAATCATTAATCAAACCCAAGTAAGAAAACCATCAATGAAAACCGGAATGTAACGACCCATCCGGTAAATTGGGATTAGATTAGTGGTTAATGACAGATTGGTGAAGTGCATCGGTGATTAGTTGAATGCGTTCGGACGAACGGTGCATAATGACGATTTTGCCCCTAGAACGGGCAAAAATGTTGACTTTTGTTCAGGCGGTCAAAAAGACTTTGACCGATGATCGTGACGTAGTTTGGGACGTCACGAGTTCATAGGCAGGTGGCACGTCCGGTTCCGACATTCGAGGAAAAAGTTATGACGTTCGGAAGTTCAGGGGTAATTTGGTAATTTAGCTTAAAAAGGGGGCAATTATTGACTTTTCAGACGACGTGGAATTATTATGTATTTCAAGGACCATTAGGTAAGTCTTGATGTCCTGAGTACAACGACAGGCGGCACATCATGATCGGACTTCGGATGTGTTGGTTACGGGTCTAGAATATTGAAGGGCAAAATGGTAATTTCGCAAGGCAGGGGCAAAATGGTCATTTGGCTACCTTGGGATCTGTGCCCAGTAGAAGATGGACACTTGGCTTGCTCTGGAATGTGTGGCCACAGAGAAAGGGACACCTGGCCCAATCTGGATGTTTGTAGAATCTCTCACCGCCTCACTGTGTTTTAAATCAAACGTGCAATTGTGCACGGCTTGAATAAACGAAAGATAGGGAGAAACATAGTTGTTTGTGAGTGCGGCCGTGAAATCTAGACTACCCCGTGTGAGAGTTGTGTGAAGGAGAATAAGTGAACATACAATAAGGAAGGTTGTGGTGCTGTCGTGACGAGTCGCCGTGGACAGTGGCCACACCACTGTGAGAATAGAGCAAAATGGGGGGAAACCGTGAGGAACCCAGAATTTGATCACCCTCAACTGTTGTCTTGAGTCCATGGTTTCTGAAGGAAAAGTGTTTGGAAGGTTGAGGTGAACTCCATGGACTTGAATGTAAGGCTTGGGAGAGAAGGTAAGTGCCAGTCCCATGAAACTTAATTTTGGATTTTGAAAATGGTAAACTGAGTTTTGGTAATTGTTAACTGACTCTATGAATTGGGTACTGTTTTGGAAGTTGAAAGGAATGGTTTGGCATTGAAATCAGAGGCTACGCTGGCTGGAACCATGGAAACAGAAAGGAGCATTTTTGAAGGAAGAAAACTCAATCGGGAAGGTACAGTTCAGTGCCAATATCATTTGGAGGGAAGAACGTTTGAGACTAGATCGGTTGGAAATTTCGGGGACGAAATTCTTTAAAGGGGGAAGATTGTAACGACCCATCCCGGAATTCGGGATTTGATTTGCAACTAATCGTGATTAGCATGTTTAATCGGTGATTAGTTGGGGGGGAGCGGACGAACGTGGCAAAATGACCGTTTTACCCCTAGTCGTGGGTAAAACGTTGACTTTTGATTCGGGCGGTCAAATGGACTTTGACCGATGACCGTGACGTAGTCTGGGACGTCACGAGTTCATAGACAGGTGGCACGTTCGATTCCGACTTTCGTGGTGAAAGTTATGACGTTCGGAAGTCCAGGGGCATTATCGTAATTTGGACGAAATAAGGAAAAAGTTGACTTTTTGATCGGGGGGTCCGATGGCCGAGGGCCAAGGACCGTTAGGAAGGTCTCGATACCCTGAGTACGACGACAGGCGGCACGTCGAAATCAGACTTCGAACGGGAAAGTTACGGGTCACGGAAGTCCGATTTCACTATGCACGCATTTCGAGGCAAGAACACGTGGCTTATTCTGATTGGGTTAGATGTTCTAGGTGGGGCCCAGGGACCAATAACATTAAAATATGGACTTGTACTTTGATCTGGTGAATGTGGATTAAATAATTGGGTTTGATTATTTTAAAATTTGCCACTTAATCCCAAGAGTGAATCTAGACCCTTCATCTAATCTAATCCTTCAACCTGGACAAATCTGGGCCGTTCATTTCCTTATTCTCCATCAGTTCAAATTCCCACCTTCTCTGTGCAAGCACGATCAGTGCACGGGTGAAGTTGGAATTGGAGCACTGGAATTGTTAATTGTGTGTGCTTGGGGTCAATTGAGGTCGTGGGGAACACCTTGCCGTGGCTGGGACAGATTGCAGAGCACGCGGGGGGGGGGGGGGGGGGGGGGGGGGCGGGGGGGCGGCTTGAACTGAGGCTGAAACCGGGCGTGCCATTGGAACTGGGGAGCAGAGCAATTGTTAAGTCACGTTTGAAATTGAGAGGTTTGGGCAGAGCACGAGCGACATTGTGTGAGGGATAGAAGCAGTCTAACGGGTTTTGGGGAGGCGGAGAAGAACAGAGGGACTCTGGGGAGTTGAGAGTGAGGGAGACAGAAATCTGGGAAAAATTTGAAAATGGAGGGAAAAATACCAAATTTGATCTGTGAGCCTAGGGGATCCAAACTGATAACCAGTGCAGTTTCCTGGGCTGGTGTCGACTGCAACCACGCAAAAATCGAATGGGGTGGTCGTGTTTTGACCCCAGACTAGAGTCCAGTTTCTGGGAACGGGTCGTGGTGGAGTCCAGATGGTTGGAGGCCTGAGACCTTGAAATTGAGCTCAGAAACATGTTCTTATGGATCCTGCGATGCTACTGAGTGAAGAAATTGAAGAAAACGATGAGTATTGCTACACTTCCAGTGATGAACAGTGGACGGTTGTTCGTTGGAAAAGCGAGCTTGGAGTCGTGGTCATGGAGGTAAGCTCTTGTGAAATTGAGTTCACAATCATCGTGAGGGTGAGTCTACGGTGCTTCCTAACTGATCAATTGAAGGAAGCAGTGACTGTGTGATGAATGGGGACTACGAACCCGATTAGGACCCGTATTCGATTAAGCTGGTTTTAGGCCATGTCGACGTGAGTGAGTAAAACAGAACTTAAATTAGGTCCATTTCGATGCTATCTGAGAGTTTAATTGAAGGAATTAAGTGGATATTTGCAGGGATTGAATCGGGTCCAGTCGCGGGTCGCATACCCGTTTTACAGTGGAATCGGGTGAGGACGGTGACCGTTGGAGTTACTGTAGCTGGCGCGTGGGTGTCACGCTCAGCCGCTTGCGGCGGCGCGTGACGGCGCGTGGAACGTTTTCTCAAGGTAAGTTCAAAACGACTTGTGTCCTACACAATGTAACGACTTTTTAGCGTTGGTTTCGAAATTTTTGGACACCGTCTCGATGTTATTCCGAGGGTCCGAAGGTTTAGGTTACATTTTTAATTAACGAACAATTCTCGGAAAATTATGAGAAATTAGTATGTTGTTATTTGACACCTTAATGACCCGGGGATGTGTTTTCGGGCAGGATTCGGGTTTTTGGAAAATTTCGGAAATTACGGAACCGCGTACGGCGCGAAACCGAGTCCTATTAGACGATGTGTGAGTGGACGTTGCTTTCAAAATTTAATGCATGCATAAATTATTTCTATGATTTTATGATTATGATTATAAGTTGTGATTGATTTTGATCTCCGTATTTATACGTATTCGATTCCCGTATTTATACGTATTTTTACTATACATGTGAAATTACACGTATTTCGAGACTATGGTCACTCGTGTGCTTAATGATGGTTTAATGAAAGAAGTTATATGAAATGGGTGTATAATGATTTAAGAAGGTTGTTTATGATTGCAAGTGTGACTTACGATTTTGACACGTTTTTTCGAGAACGTTCCGGATTTGCACGTTTTACGAGATTTCGAGTTATTGTGATTTGATCACTGTTGATGTTTGAATCTGGGAATTGAAATGAGACTTGTGATTTTGAGGATTTTAAAAATGGGTTTTTGAGTATGTTTGATTGGATCGTGATTTTGGTGATTATGATTGCGGTTTTGACGTGTTGAAAATGAGATTTGAGAAAGAAGTGATTTCTAAGAATTTAAATGGTGATTTCGGGGTTGATGCTCGGGGCATAAAAGTAACTTTGATTTACGAGATTTCGGTTTTCGGAAATATTAAAGTGGATTCTTGGTTTGGGTTCGGGATGATGCTTCTGGATGCCGGCTTACGGAACCATTGTTGCGAATTCGAATTTGGGAATGAAAAAGGATTTAATAAAGTGATTGTGCATGCCCCGTGTTTAATGATGATTTGAACATGTGATGTGAAGTAAGGTTTGGAAATTTGAATGTGGAAATTCGGACCATAGGTCCTGTTGTGAAAAATGTGATTTTGGGATGGATCCCACGTTGTTGTGTTTGACAAATGTTTTGGGGTTTAAAGACCCGTTGAAAACTGTTTTGGGTTTAAAGACCCGGTGCTATTGCTGGAGCACGTTTTGAGTTTAAAGACTCGGTTAATTGATGTTGGGGGAGGGCCCTTAATGAGTTTAAAGACTCGGTTACTGTGATACCCCCGTGGCCTATTGATTATGTTCTGAGTTTAAAGACTCGTTGATATCCCGGGAAAGCCTGTTTATGCGCATGGTTTTGAGTTTAAAGACTCGGGCGCACTTGATATCCAGCAAAATGATTGACTTGTGATTTATTGATGATTCCTGATGTTTCGGTTGAGTTGGGCAGTGGCCCGGTATATGGTTGTTGGTTTTGGATCATGTTGTGCATTTGGTTTTGATTCGTGGTTTTGGGCTGAGGCCCGGTGTTTATGATTGCGGGCTAAGACCCGATGGTTGAGAAAGGAAAAATGATTTTGAGGTTCATACGAGTTTTTCCTTATGTTGGAATTTGATACACAGTTTTTCTTAGGTGGAAAATCTTAACCGATTGCGAAATGATTTTTGTATGCATGCATTCGTTTTTACGCGGAGGGTAAAAACGTTTGTTGTAACTGTTTTGCTAAACTGATTTATTTTTGTCCACTCACACCTTTTGGTTTTTATTGACCCTCCAGGTCGTGGCGCGTTGTTCGAGGCTGTACGAGGGGCGGAGGCATGAGTAAGTACGTGTGGCTATCCCTGGTTTGGCAAGTACTGAGGGTAACCTGGGGTTTTCAGTCATCTTGCCAGATGGGAGTAGGACCAGACACGGTTATCGATGCCCCTTTAGGGGGCGGTCCTGTCAGTGCGCTCCTCAGTAGCTTCGGAAATGTTCGGGCCTGTAAAAACGTACAAGGAGGGTTACAATCATCCCCAAATAACTCGTAGGATTTTTCCTAATTTTTCCGGATTTTTCGACGAAATTAACCTTAAGGACCTAAACTTCCGAACTCCCGAAATTATCCCGAACGACTCCCGATCGACTCGAACTCTAAAGATAAAATGTGAATTAGACTGAAAGGAATAAGTTTCATGTTGACCGTGACCGGAGATGACATCACACGCGCCATCACGCGCCGCCCAAAGTGGCTGCGCGTGAAGGCCACGCGCCCAGCTACAGTGTTATCTCTCCTACCCGACTAGCCTGTTAAACGGGTCTGTTACCCGCGACTCAACCCGACCAGTTAACCCTCAATTCTCCATCAATTGCTCTCGTTATCGATCCTAAATTCTTCTCTAATCCATTAATTTTAGGTCTGTATCCAATATTTCCCTCGACAATGACAGGACCCATCCCAATCCCCCCGAGATTAGTGCGGGATGACCCTGCTCCCATCTGACACGAAGTGTCAGACAAGGGATATTTCTGACCTTTGCCCTCCCGGGCTATCAGAGTACGCTAGGATCCGGAGGAGGTATGTGATATCTCGGTCTCTGCTACAGTCCACATCCGATGTCAACCTGAAGGGCAGTCAAAACATTAAAAACTGTGAGTGGACAAAACAAAGAGTTTATAAAAACATTTCATAAGAGATTTGTACCCTCCACTAAAAAGCATGCATGCATTCGAAAACCATTTATCCAAAACAAACCATATGTGGGACTAAGCCCAAAGCAGATATAAACCAAGGTCGAAAGGACCACAATGAAAACGATCATACGGGCCACTGCCCAAATCCATAAGGGACTCGGCCCCAAACCATAAAGAAACCAAGTACACGAGCCACTGCTCAAATCCTGTGCACACCTGTGCACACCACATATCATATATATACATATAAGTCACACAACCAATCCTGTCACGGTATCCAAAGCTACGCGCGTGCTACCCGGGTCTCAATCCGAGTCTTCTCAAAGTCAAGGTCAATGTCCGCAGACCACTGATCCTACTCGAGGTAATAGTAACCATAGCCTTCCTGAGAGTAAGGAACCCAACTGGGGGGTGACTCCACTCAGTCGGCGCTCCGTGACTACTCCGGGGTCCACCCAGGCCAACGACCCTCCCCGGAGGAGATAATAGAAGTAAAGGAAGGTAGATGAACATATATATACATGACATACACATTCATGTCCGGTTCCCCTGAACCGTCATGATCCATAATATCCATAATCAGGTAACATGCCGGTTCCCATAAACCGTCATGTACCATAATAATCAACAAGGGTTCATGCCGGTCCCCAATAACCGTCAAGAACCAGAATGACCTGACAAAGGTTCATGCCGGTTCCCATAAACCGTCATGAACCACAATGACCTTTCCAGAGTTCATGCCGGTTCCCATAAACCGTCATGAACTTGGAAATCTATCTAGGGTCCCTGACCCGAAATCATAAACCGTAAAATAACTGGGTCTCGTGCCCGAACATATGACATCAGCTGGGCACCGTGCCCGAAATCTGGGGTCATATGCCCAAGACAAAACCAAATGGGTCTCATACCCGAGTTTATCCTTTTATAAATCCAAAGCCATTTCATTAAAACCAATAAAGAAATACAGACCCGTATAAGCACCGTATAAGGCCGAAACCTCGAAATACGTGCTTATATGTAACCATATACAAATGCACCCATGGAATCATCAAACAAGTAATAAAACATATAATAAACATTTATGCATGCACCAATTTAGAAAATAAGGTCCACTCACAGACCGTCCGAGCTGCCGCCTCGATTTGCGTGCCATAAGGCTCCTCGAGCCGATCACCGTCACCGGGACTCCCAAACCTGTCCAAATTTTAATAGAAGGTTACTAACTACTTAAATAACCTCCTACCAAAGCCCCGTAATTTTCCCGAACTTTTAACTATTTTTAAACCTACCCTAAACCTTCCGATGCCCCAAAACATATTGAGACGGTGTCCGATCGATACGAAACCAGTCCCAAAATGTTCGTTACGTCGAATAGAAGATTTCCCATGTTGAACACTTTCCCAAATTATGGACCACGTGCCCTCACGGGCCCCTAGAAGACCCTGGTTACTGTTCATCACCAGCATCCTCAGGAAAACCGGTTTTTCCTGGTTTTCCGATCCGGGCACTGTGCTGAACCGGCGGAACCGGTTCAGCGTTCCTACTCCCTCAAATCTCGTCCGTTTTCTTCCCAATCGATTCTAAACTTCCTAATATGATCCTAGGAACATGTTTGGATGATCAAAACAAGGAAAAACCCATAGAACCCGAGGTTTGATTTTTGAACCTCACAGTTCAGTTTTTCCATTTTCCTCCCACGGCTTCTCAGCCGTCAACCACCACCAAAACCGCCTTAAAACTGTCCTAGAAACCTAACGAACTCATCCTAATCGTCAAAAATCAACCATAACGTCAAAATCAATTAAAAAGGAAATTTGGGCCTTACCGTGCACCCGCACGGGTTCGTGGCTCCGCCGCCCACGACGGCGCCTTCCTGGGCCGGCCACCGCGTCCTACATCCTCCTTCACTCTCTGGTCTCAGTCCTGGTCGAGATGGGGTTGGGTTGGTTGGGTTTGGGTTGCACAAAGAGGGAGAGAAATGGTGAGATCGGGTATGGGTTTTGGGGTGTTTGAAATGAAGGAAAAATGGATTAGTTTGAACGGTGCATGAAGGAAACATGGTGTCCATTGGATGGGTGACACTTGTCACTCATCCATTGGGCATCAGGACAAATATCTGGGCCCACTAGAGTCCAAAAGCGAACTCGTCTCGTAATTCGTGCAATAGTGCACTCGAACTTCCGTGAACCGTAACTTCGCCGTCGAACGTCCGAATTCGATGTGCCGCCTGTCTATGGATTCGTATCGTCCTTATCTACGTAACGGTCTTTGGCCCTCGGCCATCGGACCTCCTGGTCAAAAAGTCAACATTTGGCCCCCTTTTATCTAAAATTACCAAAATGCCCCTAAACTTCCGAACGTCATAACTTCCTCCTCGAACGTCGGAATTGAACGTGCCACCTGCCTATGAACTCGTGACGTCACGAACTACGTCACGGTCATCGGTCAAAGTCCATTTGACCGCTTAAATGAAAAGTCAACGTTTTGCCACCACTAGGGGCAAACGGTCATTTTGCATCGTTCGTCCGATTTCGCTCTACTAATCACGGATTAGCCTCACTAATCGTGATTAGTCACTAATCTAATCTAGGAATTTGGGACGGGTCGTTATAACCTTCCCTCTTTAATTAATTTCGTCCTCGAAATTCCAACCAACCTAAATCCAACCGTTCTTCCCTCCTTAATTAGTTTCATTCTCGAAACTCCAACTATCCTGATTCCACCTCCACCTTGTGGAAATAATTCGATCTACCTCGCAACACGCATACACTCGTACACCAACTAACCAGAATAATACTTACTCGTCTGCCGCCAGACGTACCGCTAACACTCACGTCGTATCGACTATATTCGACCACGTCGAAGAACAGTAGTCATACGCTCCGAATTGACACCACTTGTCAGATCTACCATTTCGTTGACACAACAACTCTACGGTTCCTTCCTCAATCTCCAACCTATCCTGACGTCTGCTCCCACTGGTAGTCACTAACCCGCACTCAACGATCTACGTTGACACCTCCGACAAACTGTCACCACTTGACAGTCGTCAGTCAAGACTAACACTATACACTCGTGGTTACACTAACCACCAACTTACTCAACCATGAGTGAACACTAACCAACCATGCACTCGACCTGTGTGTAACTAGACCCATCGAAATACCATGACCCACTGCACAGTATCCAATGTCCAGTCCACGACCTCAACTAATCTGATGGTATCAGAACCAATCCGACTACCAATACGCTCACCAACATACCACTGGTATATCCAGAATACCGCTACCAGACCCCACCAGCCTCTCCAGTATCGTACCTCGAACAACGTACAAGGTACGTACATCTACCCATCGATCAGCCTACAACCATCCAGGTCGTAGTCAATCACGTTTCAATTATGGAGTTCACTTGTCCAATCCAGTATCAGACAAATCGAAACTCCAACCCCTCATCCGTTTCCAAATCCGAATCCAAATCCGAATCCGCAATTTTGTAAGAAATCCCAAATCCAAACCCAGAACTCATATACATAACTATGTCCAAATTCGAATCCGAAATCATCATTCCGTAAGCTAGCATTTGGAACAACCATTCCGAACCCAAATCCATAAAAAGAAAATCCACAGTCAAACTTTAGAATCAAATCCTGAATCGTCACCCAGAATCCGATTCCAAAACCCAAATCCAGAAATCCTCTTTC